>BROG01000171.1:502500-1162500 GCA_030159075.1 Atrina japonica
CATTTGACATCGTCTTTTAGACGCTAAATATAAATATTTTCCAAGGTTACAAATTGTTTTAATAATATTAACACTCAAAAACTGTACAACCTTAAACGCGCTAGATCTTCTATAATGGTAGGGTTTAAAATAATTTAATTTTAAATCAAAATAAATTGGACACTTAAGGATGAAATGAAATTCATCTTCAATATCAGAATTATTACATAGAATACAACTGCAATCTCTTCTATTCGTAGTAGTAACACGACCTTTCTCGATATTCAAGGAATGAGATGACATACTAAAACGAGATAAATATTTTCTATATAAAGAATTTAAATGCTTTTGTAAGTAAAATTGAAGAGTAAAGTTATCAACTAAATGCTTATACAATTCACCTCTGGTTGTGTTCTGTATCTTAGATAATATATTTTGTTGATACACATCATTTATTATGAAGAAAACATTATCTTTATTAACACAGTTGCTTTCAAATACATGTAAATACATCAAACCAATATTGTTCAGCTCAGTCTTAGTTTAAACTGTATTTATTTCAGAAAATGTAATATACAACATGTTTAATATAACAGTACAAATGAGAGGGGATTTGAAAACAAGAAAAAGTGTTCTTATATAAATTCATTTCCCCATTGTTTTAGACCTTGCAAAAAATGTTGATCGGTCATTAGAATTTGATATCAATGGACATTAATTAGGCTATACTTGTACGTATATAAGAAGAAAGAAAACAAATCGGTACATTATATAATGAAAAAATTGAGAGGTGAACAAGGCGTGTCTGTATAAAAAAAAAAAAAAAAAAAAAAAAAAATGATACACAGTTGTAAAAAAAAAAAAAAAAAAAAAAAAAAAAAAAAAAAAAAAAAAAAAAAATCAAGCACTTAGATAAATCGTTTGGTACGTATAATATAACTTTGTACACAAGTAAATATTCTTTTGTTAATTTCTGTGGGTAGATCCCTATTTCCAAATAGCAAAAGATTGGTATTAATTGTCAGATTTGCAGGTAGTGACGAGTATAGAAGAGCTCTTTCGTGGGCATATAGTCTACATTTAAGGAAAAAAGTGATGAGTGGATTCGACTTCCCCACATCGGCAGAGTGGGTCAGGTTCAAGATTTCGATTAAATAGATGGTATTTTAAAGATGAGCAGGACATACGTAAACGAGCATGCAAAATTTGCTTTCTACGAGTACCCACAGTATAATATTCTGGGACTTTTAAATTATTATTTCTGGTAGACAAGTTTTGTTTAAAGCTATTTAGCGAAGTACTACTTTTTATAGTTTCTGGCAAATCGTTCCACAGTTGTATAGTCAGTCTTAATATTAACTATCCAATGTCTACAATTTTCTCTATTCTAAACATGCTTTAAGTATACAGTTTTCTGTTTTTCTCAACTTTAACCAATATTTTATCATTGGTAATTTACGTGAAATGTATAATGGAAACCGACCAAGTTCGAAGTATACAAAATCATTATTAGAAAAAAAAAGTGGAATGAACTTTTTGAACATCGGGCACCTTGTGCAGACCCCATACCTCTGACCCATAATTTGAAATACTATTTACATAAGTGTCAAATACTTTACATTGGGTTTCAATATTAAAACAATGATTCCTTAATTTAGCAGTAAGTACAAAATTGGTCTTCCGTCCTTGATCATCGATGTGCTTTTGAGTTTTATTAAATTTGCCGTTATAGTTAAAAGCAGTCCAAGGTAATTAAATTCATCGACCGTTTCGATTTCATTACCATTATGACAAGAGTGTGTCCAACATGGATTGTAATCCTTTCGACGATTCAGCCATCAGAACTGTGTCGTCGGCATACATAAGTAAAAATACAATAACTAATCCTAATTCTAAATAAGGACAATTTTCTCTGATATACTGCATTTCGCAATCATTGATATAAATAACGTACAAAATCGGCGAAAGTACTGCGCCTTGAAGCAAAATAATCTCATTAGAAAAATAATCAGATAAATAACCATTATATTTTACACATGACTTAACATTTCCCTAAAAAGACTTAAGCAACTACATTTTACCTCGTATTCTTTAACTAATTAACTTACACTACAGTTAACTTCTATCTACCAGATCAAACCAAGGCTTAAATCCAAACTGAGCATCTATTATAACACTGTTTTCTTCATCCCAAGAAAGAAAGAATTCTTTTATTTAAAATGGATGTAAATAATTTCCCCATACAACTTATTAGTGTGACACCCCTGTAATTATTTGGTGCATCCACGTCACCTTTTGGTGAATAGGTACTATACACCCTTGGGTCCACGCTTCGGGAAAAAACGATTCAAATATGGAATTGAATAACTTTACAAGACAAGGATTTAAGATATCTTTTACATTCTAAAAACAATTCATTTAAAATAAAATCTTCGCTACAATATTTATTTCGTTTAAGATTGCGTATTGCTCTCACTTATAACAAAATCAAGCTCATCATCACATACAATATCTTAGTCCATATTTACATTACTCTCTGTGTTAATATTATCTAAATTACTAAAATGCTCAACAAATTGATTAATGCCTATTCTGGAGGACGGGTTATTTGTGAATTTACGTTTTGAAAACAACTTAAAAAATTCTTTGGGATTGTGTTTTCTGATATAGTCTAACATATTACCCTCTTGTCTTTTGTACTGTCTTTTTAATCTTCTTTCTCATACTTTATATGACCTCTTCTTCTCTATTAGATTTACAATTCTCAGACCTGTTGACTTACACAATGATAAATGTTTGCGTCCAAAATTATTTACAACATAATACATTATCCGTGTTATTACGAATTTTCAAATTGGCTTCATGAGTATAATGCAATACACCTAAGTGACTTTGCAATAAATTATGAAGTTCATTACTAAACACACAGTGTTCCATGAAATTTGTTCTGTTACCTGTCCTTCTATTACCTCCCATAACAAATGCCGATACGACCTTGACCAGAGTCCATGTGTGTAATAAGATAACCAGATCCTCCCGGACTTGGAGGCGCAATACTACGCTGCGGTATGCGTGAAATATTGTCAATCTGTTTTGGTATAGTCTCTACATTCACATGGACGGCACCTTGTTTATTAGGCGCATGACGCTGACTTTTGCCACAGTAGTACTGGTGGGTGGTTTCATAACGGATCCCGTCGATGAATAGCTTGTCTTTAACTAGTTTGACATGTTTGCCCGCAAGCTTTTGAATTTTCACCACAGGGTATAATTTTCGGCGCTTTTCCTCTACGGAATTTGGGAATTGCTCGCTAATTCTCATGGATGTGCCCAGCAATTTGTAAGAGTTCCTTAGAACTATTTTGCGCTGTCTGTGGTAAAGAAACATTGTCACTACTGGTCTCGGTTTGCCTGTGTTCATGTTGCCAAACCTATGCCCGTCGCCAAATTCTATATGATAATCAATACCCAGTAAGAAATGAAATCTCGAATTAGAGCCTCAGTATCCTCTTGTCGAGTTTCTCCAGATAGTCCATGAAAAATCAAGTTAATCTTCATGCTTCTGTACCAGTCTGGACTACTTCCACAACCTCCTTCAATTGGTCACTCTCTTCAGATATCTTATTGATATATATCTTTCAAGTCACTTTGACTATCTCCAAAATCCATATTCAGCAAGTGAGCTTCTCTACATCTTTTAATTAAAATAGCAAATTATTAATCTAAATTCTTCAAAAGCTAGGATAGTCATTTTGTAAAGTGGTTACTCTTACACGGATTTTGCTATTCATTTAGATTTATTATTTGGCCTGCTGTATGGTAAAACTTTCTCTTTAGAAAATATACATCTTTTATAAACTCGGGCTTAACTGATGAAGTCTAATTGACAGAAACGATCGTTATAACTTTGGTATTATGTTTATAATAATCTGAAATATTACATTAACATATAAAATAATTGCAAATACTTTTCACATTGTTCGAGTTTTGATGATCATGTATTTAACAATCGTGACCCTTGGCCTTTAAATATCAGATTAAAATTGAAAATTAATTTAGATACTTAAATTTTAAAATTCAAATATATTTTCCAGAAGAGACACAAGAAACAAACGTAACTGTTACGGATTGGATAACAGGGAACAATGGCTTTATCGAACATGGTATAATGTATAGAAATGGCCGACTAGTCGTTCCAATAGATGGACTTTATCATATATATGGTATGTTAGATATACATGAAGAGTACGGAAATGGACAATATGTTCCAAAGCGAACATCTAGCATAGAAATGCGAGTATATAGATATAATATTCTTAGACGAAATCAAGAGGAAATGTTATGCACGTGTCTTGCAAATAAAAAACCAGCAAACAATCAATTCTTTATATTTAGATCATTCCTTAGTGCAGATATCTACCTAAAAGCCGGAGATGAAGTTTATATAAAAGTTTCCAATATATCGTTTTTGCAAAATCCGTCCAGGAATGTTTTTGGGATCAATATGATCTAAGCCAATACTAATGTGTTAAAAGACTGTATATAAAAGTTAAAGATATAAAAAATTTCAGATACGAAAGTAAAAATCAATGGAATGTCCAGGGCATAGATACAAAAAAAAAGACTAATTAGTTCACGTCAACAGCTATAAGTCAAATACCAGAAATATTACAAGCCGACCTGGCTCAGTAGGTAGCGGCGCGCTCGACTCTTGATCGAAAGGTCGTGAGTTCGAGTCCAGCCGGGGGCAGGCTGGTTTCCTGTCTTTCGGATGAGATAGTAAAAGTCCCGTGTCACAGTAGGTGTCGGCACGTTAAAGAACCCTCACTGCTCAATGGCCGCAAGTGTTGAGCATAGGTTACAATTTGAAGCCCTTCACCGGCTTTTGGTGATATGAGTGAAAGATTCTTGAGTGAGACGTTAAACAACAATTAATAAACAAACAACAACCAGAAATATTGACCAGTCACATGTACTCTAAACAAATCTATTATGAGCACATAAAGAACTGATCAACGTTTTATCAAAGCACAAGCATATCTTATGTTGTCTTGTGACTGATGAAGGAACAACCCATTCCTATCTACATACCTCCAGGAATACTGTGAAGTTCACCTTGAGAAACGAGCAATCCACACACCAAGCGAACGCGCACGCAAAGATACGATGGAAAATAAATTGTGTACAACAAAACAGTTCAATATCTTATATAGTTTTTATATAGTTTATGTAATGATCTCATAGTGTCTTAGACAGTATTATCCCCTCACGTCTTTACAGGGCTTGTTATTTCTCTTAAACAAAAATGAATTGTGTTTATTCTCAGTAAGGGAAACGTTCTGTGATATAGCATTAGTATTTTGTTCAGGACCCATTATGTCACCTTTTCCCTTTGGAAAAAAAGAGACGTGTGCTAAAAGTTTTATTCTTCAAGATCAACAGTTCTACAAGGTGTCGACGACGAGTTGTGATCGATTTGAGGTATTAAATGCACTATCGACAGATCTCCTGCATTTCGGTTCAATATGCTACAGTTGTTGGGGTGTTGGAAAGGCCGTCGACAATATTCCGGTGATACACAGTTGCTCTCCCTTTTCATAATGTTGCATGGTCCATTGTTTAACGTATCGCTCTGATATGTTATGTTGTTTATAATTTACGTAGTGCCAATGTCAATGTGTTTAATTCATTTTTTATCTTTAATAACGAAACTTTTCACATGATTCTTGTCATTTGTTATCAATGTCATCAATACAGAGATAAGACTAAAATAAATATAATGTAAACAAACTACATGATAGAATTTTCCATCATTTGATTGTGACATTTAATCTCGCTCCGACAACAATGCCCTAATAACCTCTTGTTTTGGTGTATAACAGCTTGTAAACATACCTGCTCAAAACAAGTTTGATTTGCCAACTTCAGCACAGCATTTTCGGTACGCCAGTACCCTGTGCGAAATACCAAAATAGCTTACGTTCATGGGCGACAACTATCACAGTTATGACCTAGAAATAAACTACCAACGGTCGACAGTTTACTGACTATAGTTTCCAGTTACTAGTATAAATATGAACAGCTCATGTAAGAGAGAGAGAGAGAGAGAGAGAGAGAGAGAGAGAGAGAGAGAGAGAGAGAGAGAGAGAGAGAGAGAGAGAGAGAGAGTCGCCCAATATATATGTATATATTTGTATAAATATGTATACATTTACCTCAATTTACTTGGCCAACGTTTTTCAGTTATCCATTTCACCGAAAAAGGGCCCTGACGCCGCCCTTTTTTAGTGTTTACTATCAGAAAATACGATGTCACTCAAATCCGATTTCAAGTTTCTAAACAGTTGTTGAATACGTATATACACCTATCCCCATTATTTTAACATTTTGTCGACTCATCTTCAAACAGTGGACCTTCAGTTTTTAAATGTTCTGTCAAAAGTTTTAAAATACCTGTGATATACATGTACTTATAACTAATAAGGAATTAACCAGCAATCTTTCTAATTAGCATTACCATACATTAAGATGGGATCACCTGGGCTTCTAACGTCGTTTATGGAATTAATTGCAGGCCTACGACTTTATACAAAAGGACCATTAAAAAAATAATTTCTCGTCAATGATTCTAAGTTAATCAACTACTCCTTGGACACTTCAATTCGAGTGATCATTCCATTTTGTCTATACTTGTGTTAATTTTAAAGTATAAATATCTCAGATACCAAAGTGTAAATCTTCAGGATGTCAAGGATACATATACAAATCTGGTGAATATTGGACAAAAACGGATCTCTGGAAATCCAGAGGTGGGATTAGGTGTCATGGTGGAGTAAGCATCCCCTGTTGACTGGTCACACCCGCCATGAGTCTACAACCAAATTCAAATGAAACAAGAAACCGCTAAAGGCGGTATGGCCGGATTTCGGGGCTTTGACAGAAATCGAAAACAAGTATGAAGTCTGTACCTCCTTCCATTGTCAAGAATTTACTTCAGCCTGAAACTTAACCAAAATGTTGATACCCACCGCAGTTACTATTTTGATCAACCCTCTAAAATTAAACTCACATAATTCAATTGCACTTTACATAGGTAACCTACAGACCAAATATGAGGTCTGTACCTCTATCCAATCCGGATAATTTGTTTTAACCAAAATGTTGATCCCCACCCAATTACTTGACTACTTTGAACCTCCCACCAAAATTCAAAAACAAAGGTTATGATGAATAGTTCTAATCAAGGTCTATCAACATGTGAAGTTTCAAAGAGATATGATATATGGTCTTCCCACAATGGACCTTCATGCAAGAGGTAAACCTAATTGTTGACGCAGACAATTACTTTGATCTCCTCCAAAATTCAACTAATAAATACATGTATATTGTTACATTGTTTAAACTGTACTATTTTCAATTTATAATGAAATATTTAAAAATCCCATAGGTTCCTATAGTATATATGTAAACCGAATCCCCACCCTTCATTACTTCTTTGATCCACCTTCCAAATTCAAAAACAAAGGTTGTGATACATAGTTCTCATCAAGGTCTGTCTACATGTGAAGTTTCAAAGAGATATCATATATGGTCTTCCCTATGGAGCGGAGCGCCGTTTTACATTTTCATACCAGTCAGTGATATCACTTTTTTGAATAGGAGATATCGCTTATTCAGTAAGTGATATCACCTATTCGAATGGGTGATATCACCCACTGGAATACCGAATAAGTGATATCTCCTATTTGAAAGCGTGATATCACTCTTTCGAATAGGTGATATCACGTATTCGAATAAGTGATATCACCTATTCGAATAGGTCATTTCACCTTACAAAACGAATAAGTGATATCACTCATTCGAATGAGTGATATCACTTATTCAAATTTGGAAACAGTAAAACTCTTATGGTCTCCATTTCTTCCATAAATGTAGATCTGCAGTGAATATCACTAGGCCTATATCTCTGGAAGAACAAAGCGCAAAGGACGATATAACGTTATCGTGATAAAAGCGCAGCGCTGCAGTAGTAGGAAGCATTTAAAGCAGACAGAGCCGCCGAAACCATACCGTTGACCCTGCCATTTTGAACTAGGGTTTGAATTCCACACAAAATTGTTTTAAAAGTGGTTGAAATTAAAAACACCATATATAATTCTTTGGACCAAATGTAAGGAAATAAAATAAATAAATAAATAAATAAGTTATATTGCCCAAGATGACACAAGTTATATTTTTATTAGACCCAGGAATATATTTTGTTTTTGTGTAGGGAGCATTCACTGGCATTGATTCATAAGTGATATCACCTATTCAAATAGGTGATATCACTTTACAAAACGAATAGGTGATATCACTTAGTCGAGTAGGTGATATCACTCACTCATTTGAATATGTGATATTTTTCATTCGAATAGGTGATATCACTCAATCGAATAGGTGATATCACTCATTGGTATAAGTGATATCACCTATTCGCATGAGTGATATCACCTATTCGAAAGAGTGATATCACTAACTGGTATTAAAAAGTAAGACGGCGCCCTATATTTCCCACAATGTACCTAAACGCAAGTGCTAAATCACATAGTCGAAGCAGACAGTCCATCCCCCATCATTACTATGACCCCGCTCTAAAATTCAAAAACAAAGGTTTTGAATGATAGTTCTTATCAAGGTCTGTCTACATGTGAAGTTTCAAAGAGATATCATATATGATCTTCCCACAATGTACCTAAACGCAAGAGCTAGACCAGACTGTTGACGCAGACAAACGGACAGACGGACTTCGCAATTTACACGCCCATTCTATATAATATTTTATATCATATATATCCCAAAGAGACCATCTGGTGGTTAGAATAACAAATACATGCGTATAATTGCAACAATCATGCCAAACGTAACCTGTAATATCAGGTTTTTTGTCGCCATTACTATGAACATTGCAAATTGACTTTCGGTAATTTTTACCAAAGATTACCGAGTGTCCAATAAACACGTGCTATTTGCAGTTAATATATATATTCTATTCTTATTACCTTTAGCGTTTATTTTCGTACATCATCATTTCATTCGTAAATCAGGCAAAGTTGGTCTTTTGCGTCATTTCAAAACATTCGTTTCTGAAATTGTCCACGTGCGGTGATCTCGACCCATTTTTAACTCGTCCAATCGCATTCTCGGATTTATCATTCTTGACACATATTAACTGCCCAACTCCACCGGACATGGCGGCACGATTGTAAAACATGAGGTACGCATAGTTTTCACAGTTATATTGTTTAGATTTTGGCAACATCAGCATACATTTCAGGGTAACATTGAAGTCTGGAAAAATATCTTAAGGTGACGTGATATTTTATTCATTTATTCATCCGATTTGCTTCAGGTGTTTAAAAATAGCGTTTTACATAGTACATTTACTTTCCAATTAAAATCACTTCCTGTATTATAAAAGTAAATATAAAACACATAATTATCGGCCGACTTTAACATACGCCGATTGTGTCAAGCGCCGAGATTGCTGATAGGCCGAACGCGTAAAGGGCCGAGATCCGACGGACCGAAGTTAAAAGCATTTTTTATATGGCGAAAGAGTTTATCTGAAAGGTCACTGCATACAGGAATGCAGCCTGATTTTTTAAGGTACGGGAAAACTTAAATTTTTATAACAAATAACTTAATAATGTATTAGAACACACATTTTATCATTTTCTCGTCTATATGTCATGGGATAAAAATCATCATTGTGACAGCTTATATCGCTTTAGATATAACCAATATTCTTAATTACAACAAGGTTAATTTTGTATTCCGCCATATAGCCAAATGAAGAACATACCTTGTATTTTGTGTAGCTATACACTCAGTATTGTTTCTAAACTTTTCAACTTAACAGATATCCTGTAGTGCCAATGTTAATTGGTTCCCGGTGTTGTTTACTTCCAGTAGGTGTTCGGGGACCATACATCTGAGGATCATACAGTCATATCGTGACATTTCAGTACCAATTGGCCTAAGAATCACAATAGTCCTGTTTAAAAGCGATTTGTTGAATGTCTCAGATATCGATGAAAATTATACAAATTAATCATCATGTACGTAGAAATTCCTTTGATAAATGTTATATTTTAATTCATGCACGTTATCATGCAGGAAAAGGATTCTTAGGCGGACTGTTAGATAAGTAGAATAGACACTTTTATCTACACAGTCTGTAAAGACATTTTGTATTTTGGTATCCTCTTCTTGCAATTTTTTTTTATCCATTTACATTTCTTATACAACCGTTTCAAAAGGGTATAAATAATATAAAGTACAAAAGAGATATCGTGTAACTCATCGTTTAATGTATTAAAAAATAAAGAGGTGGACTTTCTTTTTCTTTCAGTAAAACTTAGTCTATTTCACTTTACGTGTTAAAGCTCGTTAGAATGTCTATGATTGTTTTAATGTAAAAATGAAGAAGTACCAACGGGTAATCTTAAAGTTCAAAATAATACGACAAATTAGATATATAAATAGTATATCAACATGAAGAACAATTGCGAATACCAAACGGGACGGGACGGGTGACCGGAGGGAGTCAGCGTCATCTGCTAGCATGCCACATGAGCACCTCTCGAGTTCGTTGAAAAGGTCGAGTTCGGTGAAAATGTCATCAATTATTTTTAGATTTGATTGGCGAAAGGGAGTTATTGTATATGTCATTTCTCCAGAATACTACACTGTACACAATACACGACTATGTAATGAAACAATTGTGAGATTACTGCAATGGGTATAGCGAGCTCTAACTACTACATTGTACTTTACTGAATAAATGCCAATGATGCATGATTGTATAATGCGATTGTTTTGTTCTATTATGAGTAACATGTATTATCATTACCGAGATAATGAATTTATTGTATACGAGTCGAGTGGAACGGGGTGTTTGAATTTGGAAAAAAAAAACACACACAAATTTATGTTTAAATTGAAAGTTCAAAGGGCACAAAGACAATTAGGCATTTGATAAAGATAAAAGAACAGAGACAAATTGTTTGCAGTAATGGCCGACTGGAAACTACTTGCTATTGCTTTAAGCATTCTCGATGCTTTAATTTTCTGTTTTTGTATCGCTGTTTTTGTGGTCTTGATAAAGGACCAAAACAGATATAACAATCTGCTCCTTGACCAAAAGAATACATGTATCCCATGTGGATCTTTGCCTCCCTTGGGCAACCCTAGTTCTGAAGAGACAAGTGTTTATAAACATGTCAAAGTGAATGGGCGGGAACAATGTTGTTTGTCAACAGAAGACAAGCTTCGTGCCTTGGTAGATTTTGTAAGTAAAATTTTTATAGCGTAATAATAGTAAAATTGAACATTTTTGTAATGCATGACGTTATGTTTTCCAGCTAATTCTGATAATGATCCAATCGGGTTACGTGTATACTTCGTCGTCAAAAGTTTCACAATCGAAGTCCTCTGGTAAGCGGAAACTTGTGACATTAGAAAAATACAAAACACAAAGTAATATCCATTGTTATTATGCAAGGAGTGGAAATATTTAAATTTTTTTTTTACCTTAGTAGCTAATGAAAGTGATACAAGAATAATATTACCGAGATAATGAAGCGTGTTTACAGTGGAATGTGGTATTTGTATTTGGAAAACACCCACAAATACACTACATCATCTCGGTAATATTATTCTTGTATAGAGGTTAGAAAGCAGTAAACATATCACACTCAACCCGAAATAATGCATACATTTTGTAAAAATATACCAGCAGATAATTGATAAGAAATATCAGAACATCTTAAAGGGGCATTAGCTGTGTTTACCAAAAACAAAATATTTAGATTTTTCTGCTTTTACTTCTTGTATTTGATGGACAATTACAAATAAGAGCTACACACAGGCATAAAAGTCTTTAAAATAAGGCCTGGCAAGTGTGGTTTTCATATATAAATAGTAAAGTTGAGTTAATCAATTTCAATTGAAAAAATGCCAGCCTGGGCAATTTGCACAAAATGCATAGGAATGTAATCATTTTGATGCCTGTGTATATCTCATTTTGTTGTTGTTTACCAATTTAAGTTGTAAAAAAGGAAAAAAGTTAAAAACTTTTGCTTACCACTTTCCACTAGTGTCAAGCCAGCTGTCAATACCAGCAGTCAACACCAGCCGTACAATATTCACGAGAATATGCTATACGCATTCGTTTCACAAATTTTACGGTATATTCCTAACACATTTCAGTTATTATTTTCTATTCTTATAAATGATTCTTTATTTTGTTCATTTTCAATTTATAACTTTTATTGAATTATTCATGAATTTCCTTATGTTGTACGTGGATTACATTTAAAAAGAAGTAAAAATGCCCGTTAATGAAGGCTATTATTGTCTCATGGATAGACACTGGGATTAGGTTGACTTATTTTTTTTTTTATTGCTGGGCTTACTGTGAGTTTCTGAGCCACGCCAAAAGTATGCGAGGTAGAGGTGGGCATGACCTCTCACATGCACTATGTTACATATGCCCTAGACCCTCAAGAAGGGTTTAGGGGTTAAAACTGACATGCTGGGGCCATAATTGTTATTAAATGCTGGGCATACTGGGAGTTTCTGAGCGACGCCCAAGTATGGGAGGTAGAGATGGGCATAACCTGCTAAATACACTATACCAGATATGCCCTAGACACTCAGAAAGCGGGAGTGTCTGAACGTCGCAAAAATATGGGCGGTAGAGGTGGGTATGAGCTCTCACATGCACTATGCCACATATGCTCTAAACCCCCAGGAAGGGACACAAGCGCTAAAACTGACGATCTGGGACCATATTTGTTATTGATTGCTAGGGTTACTGGGAGTTTCTGAGCGACGCCCAAGGTATTGGAGGAAGAGGTGGGCATGCCTTCTCGCATGCACTATGCTACATATGCACTAGACGCTCAAGAAGGAAACCAAAATGGCTTAAACTAATATTTCGGGGCCAAATTTGTTATTGACTGCAGGGCTTACTGGGAGTGACCCCCAAAGAATGGGAGGAAGAGGTCTGCTGGACCTGTTAAATCACTATACCACATATGCCCTAGACCCTCAGGAAGTTTACAAATGGGATAAAACTGGCACATTGGGACCATATAAGTAATTGACTGTCGGTCGTACTAGGAGATTCAGAGCTACGCCCAAAATATGGGAAGTAGAGGTGGGCATGGCATCTCACATGTACTATACCACATATCACATATGCCCTAGACCCTCAAGAAGGGGATACAGGAGTTAAAAGTGAAATTTTCGGTTCATATTTCTTATTGACTGCTGGGCTTGTTGGGAGTGTCTGAACGTCGCAAAAATATGGGCGGTAGAGGTGGGTATGAGCTCTCACATGCACTATGCCACATATGCCCTAAACCCCCAGGAAGGGACACAAGCGCTAAAGCTGACGATCTGGGACCATATTTTTATTGACTGCTGGGGTTACTGGGAGTTTCTGAGCGATGTCCAAGTATGGGAGGTAAAGGCAGGCATGACCTCTCATATACACTATGTCACATAAGCCCTAGACCCTCAAGAAGGGGACAAAGGGGGCTAAAACTACCATCTCGGGGTCATATTTATTTTTGACAGCTAGGCGTACTAGTCGATTTCAAGCGATGCCCAAGGTATGGGAGGTAGAGATGGGCATGACCTGTTATAAACACTATGCCAGATATGCCCTAGACACTCAGAAAGTGGACACAGTGGCTAAAACTGACATTTTAGGACCATTTTTGTTTTTGACTGCTGGGCTCACTGGGAGTTTCTGAGCGACGCCAAAGGTATGGGAAGTAATAGTGGGCATGACTTTTCACATGCAGTATGCCACATATGCCCTATACCCTCAAGAATGGGAGAATGGGGCTAAAACTGACATCTTGGGGTCATATTTGTTTTTGATTGCTGTTTTATTCCCCGCGTCCCCTTTCTGAGGTTCTAGGGCGTATCTGACATAGTGCATGTGAGAGGTTAGGCCTGCTTCTACCTCATATACCTTGGGGGTCGCTCAGAAATTCCCAGGAAACCCTTTGTCCCCTTCCCGAAGGTCTAGGGCATATGTGACATAATACATATGAGAAATCATGCCTACCATTACCTCTCATACCTTGGATGACGCTCATAAACTCCCAGGGAACCCACCAATCAATAACAAATATGACCCTGAGATATCAACTTTAGCCCTTTGTCCCCTTCCATGGGGCCTAGAGAATATATGTCATTGTGCATGTTAGAAGGCATCTCCCTTCTACCTCCCATACCTTCGGCGTCGCTTAGAAATTTCTAGGAAGCTCTGCAGTCAAAAACAAATATGGCCCCGAGATGTCAGTTGTAGCCCCTTTGTCCCCTTCCTGAGGGTCTAGGACATATGTGGCATAGTGCATGTAATAGGCATGCCCACCTTTAAATCGTCGCTTAGAAACTCCTTGGAAGCCCTGTAGTCAATAACAAATATGGCCCCGATATGTCAGTTATAAACCCCGTATACCCACCCTGGGGGTCTAGGGAATATGTGGCATAGTGCATATGAGAGGTAATGCCCACCTTTATCTCCCATACTTTGGGTGTTGCTCAGAAACTCGAAGGAATCCCAGCAGTCCATAACAAATATGACCCCGAAATGTCAGTTTTAGGCTCTTTGTCACCTTCCTGAGGGTTTGGGGTAATTGTGGCGTAGTGCTCATGAGTGGTCATGTCCACCTCTACCTCTCATACCTTGGGCGTCGGTCAGAAACTCCCAAACAACCCAGCAGTCAATAACAAATATGGTCCTGAAATGCCAGTTTCATCCCCTTTGTCCCCTTCCTGAGGGTTTAGGGCATAGCGTATTTAACAGGTCATACCAACCCCTACCTTCCATATCTTGGGCTGAGAAATTCCCAGTATGCCCAGCAGTCAATTACAAACATGGCCCCAAAATGTCAGTTTTAGCCCCTTTGTCTCTTTCCTGATCGTCTAGGGCATATGTGGCATAGTGCATGGGAGAGGTCATTCCCGTCTCGAACTCAAATACTCAAGCCCAGCAATCAATAAGAAATATCGGTGAACCTAATCCCAGTGTCTATCCATGCGTCAATTATACATTGATTAACGTCATTTTTACTTTTCATGTAATGTTATGTTTTAAATGTAATCCACGTACAATATAACAAAAATCATGAATAATTCTATAAAAATTATAAATTGAAACTGTACAACAAACATAAAGAATCATTTATAATAACAGAAAATTATAACGGAAATGTATTAGGAATACGCCGTAAAATTTGTGAAACGAACGCCCCCTATCTCATGAAAATTTTTGACTGCTGGTATTGACGGCTGGCTTGACACTAGTCCACTTTCCACATGACTGAAGTAATATGGGTTGAATAATGTGTTGACTAGAGAATTATCTAACTACTAAAAGTGACCACAATCTAACAGTAAAATGTTAATAACGGAAGAATACAAAAATCATTTTCAAAAGGCGCGAGAAAAAATAAAGCAAAAGGTGCGCCACGTTGAGACTGATCCTGAAATTAGAATTAATTAGAATTAAAACACAAACAAAACATGCATAGAAATATGTCGGTATGTTGTTAAAATGTTTGTTATAACTAAAGTACAATGGATATAGATAAAGCTTAGGAAAACGGATATTTTACAACCTACAATTTAAAAAATACGCACACTTTACTGTATATCTATACTCAATCATACAATGTATGTTTCAGTTTGTTGAAGAACAATACAATGATGAGATCGACAGGCGTAAGTAATCCACAATACCATCATCCCCATGTTGGATTTTGTACCTTTTAAACATCATTCAATTATAGGTTAATCGATATACATCTATTATATATTATTTACTTTGGATTGCAAGCACTAGACTTGGTTTTATGGTACTCAAAATTCAATTATTAATAAGTTAAACCTGTTTTTTATCAACTATATTTAGTTTTCTCATTAACTCACATTAACTTGAGAAAAACTAGATTAATTGCACCAAAATTACAAAACTAAGTTTGGCCTCCATCTAACTGATCATATTTTTCATATAATATTTTCCAATGGCCGCTTAAATTTTGAATACATATATTTACACCCGACTGAATTAATTTCATGCAATATGATTCAGGTACATTACTGGTATATACATTTCATGCAATTCACTCTGATCATCTCCATTACAGAAGCTTTTCTTGGACAATGTACAAGACAATTTTCAAATACACCCATACGCAACAGTGGCTCAGCTCGCGTCGTTGATATTGTCGGCTTCAATGATGGTAAGTTAATATCAGAATAGAATATAACCGACAATGATTTATCCAAATATAAAATAATTGTTAAACAAAAAGTAATATTACTCTAAATTTTCAACACCACACCTCATTTGTCAGACTGCGATATTAAATATTATGACCTCTTGTCATTATAGTCTCCAGCTCCGCTAGAACTTAATTTGATTGTATGAGAAAGTTTACAAATTTACTTGCGGAAGGCCCCCGGGTATATCATAATCAGGTTCTCTACTCCACCATCTGGCCCTCGCCATATAACTGAAAAATTGTTGAGTGTGGCGTAAAATGACAATAAAACAAGTTCATAATAGATAAGATTGTACTACTTTATCCCACCAAAACAGATATTAAGATGATTTCTGACTACCAAAGAGAATTCATACCCGTGTGTAAATACCATTGTTGTTAAAATATATTGAATGTTGGTTTACATTAGAAATTTGCATGGATTATATTTTATTTTTATAAGGGACCTAGATTTTTCTCCTAGTCAGCTATAACGTAGAAATCATACCCGGACACATGTACAAAACTGACGCATATGTTGAAAAATATGTTTCCTATTGAATTGGATAAATCCCGGGTATATTTTTTACAATTGAAAAATGACCCTGGTATGTTTTCTACCAAAGGAAATTAACCCGGATATATTTCATCTTAGAAAAATTGAACATTCAGCATTAAAACGGGGCAATTCTATATCCATACACTGGTAACTATGCAAATACATGTTTGTCTACAGTGGTTATTGACCACGGGCAATTTTTCTACGGTGGTTGCAGGGACCACTATTATTAAATAATAAGGTAGTAATGTAATAAATATATATTCATATTGGGTACTGAGCAATAGAATAATTTAGACATGTGACCATTGTCAAGTGTATTAAACTAATCAAGAATCTAACACTGGTGTGTTAATATCTAAATATAAAAGTAATCTAACACTGGTGTGTTAATATCTAAATATAAAAGTAATCTAACACTGGTGTGTTAATATCTAAATATAAAAGTAATCTAACACTGGTTTGTTAATATCTAAATATAAAAGTAATCTAACACTGGTGTGTTAATATCTAAATATAAAAGTAATTTCTCAGCCCTGCTGTGTACAATGATTTTTGTTTCCTTGATTATTCAAGTAACGAATGGTTTGCTTATTTGATTTTTTATTTGGCAAAATGAACTTATAGTTGATACTTTTCTTTTGAATGTTGCTTTATTAGGAATATTTGCTATAATTCGTCAATGAAATCTGCTTGAAGGTTGTAAGGCGCTAGCTATTTAAATGTAAAATTCTGTTGATATACTATAATGTTTTGCACTAAGCTGCGTCTGAGACGAATGTGGATATCAAATACAAAGCATCTAGGTTAATCTTAAATGTTTCAAAGAAGTAAAGTCAACACTTTATTTTGAAGTCAACTTCTGTGTTAGGTAATCATTGGATGATTCGATTCAAACAATATAAACAACTTTATAAACTATAATCCGACATTTTTGTATGTGGTTTTCTGTTTTATGTATACACAGAATGAACAGCGTTTTAGCTGCTATATCTATTTTTCACCCCAACCCAACCCCTGCGTCTTAATTTTGGATGCTTTTAAACAATGCAGTCCATGTTATTTTTACAGGTAACAGAAATGTTGTTTGAAAAAATATTTTTATAATTTTTTGAAATTATGGGAAAGAGCGCCTTTCAATATAATTTACCATTCTTGATATATGCGTATAAACATGTATGAACAATTTTTCAATGCAGACGTCGTCAAATGGAATAACCAATCAAAGCAGTCGTTCCTTGGAGCAGATATAACATACACAACGAATGGATGCTTCAAAATCAGTACAACCGGCTTCTATTACATCTACAGTCAGATGACTTTCCTAAAACACGCGAACATGTCGGACCAGAGGGAAGCAGCGACACACCATTCTATATACCGACAAAGACTGACAAAACCAAAGGGCGAAACAGAAAAACTAGCAGAGCGAATACAATCCAAGTGTCAACTGCAAACGTCCACCGGCAAAAGTACAAGTTATATTGGAGCTGTTTTCTATGTAGAACAAAATGAGGAAGTTATGATCAAAGTAACAAATCCAACCAAACTAGTTTCCACGCCGCATGAGAATTATTTTGGACTTCATATTATTTAACGGCTACTACCAATATTCAACGGTCACTGCCAGACTATATTAGTGAAATCATCATTAAAGACTAACTCGTTAAGGAGACCACATTGCATTTAAGACAAAGAAATAACTGAAACATGACCATACCCTCACTTAAGAGACCACCTCGCTAATCAGACCACATTGTGTCGATCAGATTAACAAGAGAACATACAGTAAAGTCTGCTTTAGCGACCACCTGTGTATAAAATCCATCTAGTCACAAAGACCGGTTTTGATGTCCCCAATAGTACCAATAGTGTACAAATCAATCTCTGTAAAGACCACCTCCCTGTTTTTTGTGTCGCTAAGGAGGTTGTTATGTACAACTTTCACTGTATTTTGATAATCTATTAGAATATCTTAATATGAGTATTGTTTGAGAATATTTTATTGATGCCATACCATTATGCCTTTATAGAGCAGTAATAGCTGTTTTTTTCAATATTCGTTTCCATTTTTACTACGTAGGTTGAAATATAATTACAAAAAAGAGATATATAATGGTATAAAATTTCTTATCCTATATATTTTGTGAACTTCGAGAAACCCAGGTTTGGCACTTTTTCAATTGCAATTGATTATCTCAACCTTACTAGTATGAAGTCCAAGTAAAACAAGTAGAAAAAAAAATCAAAATTGTATTATGGTAAACACAGCTCAGACCTCTTTATTGTGTGATAGAGATCATTATAACTGGCGTATATCTATGTGTATCATATGTGCATATTGTATTGGTATGGTATTATTGTATTTCATTTTTATTATACAATTATATCTAATGAGTATCAAATTAACTTGAGTCTTGAGTATATGAATGACATATTGTATGAGAGTTTTATTGGGATGAAATACTTTTATTTTAGAGTATTAAATAAACATACTTCGTTGGAAAGTAAGTACATTTATACTAGTACATTTATTCACATCATATCTTTGCGTCCTCGGAAGTCTGATAACGTAAGGGCTTGTTTACCGACAACACGCACCTGTTACAACGCAGCACGCTCATATCAACCTAGCTATTGATAAAAATATATAAACATAATTCCACTAATTTAGTGTCAGTATGAGTGCATCTACTATCACAATATCATATCGCTTCCCATGCCTTCTGACCATAAGCCTGTATCCTACACAGCAGCATAAACAGATGTTCCCTAACTGAAAAAGAAACTCAAACGTTACATGTACATTTTGTCATTGAGATAAACAGCTGTATACAGCATGTACGTAACATTTTAAATATACCATATCAACTTTGCTGCTTGGTATGACCGGTCGACAGGGGGTGCTTACTCCTCCATGGCACCTAATCCCACCTCTTGGTTTCCAGAGGTCCGTGTTTGTCCATTTTACCAGATTTTTATCTTTTTACTGGACACCTTAAAGATTTATACTTTGATTTCCGAGATTCTGTCAAAAAACCTGTTTATTTGTTTGCAGAAGTCTCTCCCAAACGAAGTTTGGTTAGACTTCTTGTTTTTTACTCACGTTTCTTATTAAGTCCCAAACGTAAGTTTTGGTAGACTTCTTGTTGTTTCACCCTCGTTTCTTATCTGTGTTTCATTAATATTTATTGATTATTAAGTCCTTTGGACTTATTGATTTTGCTGTGTTTCTATTAAGTCTCTCAAACAAAGTTTGGAGACTTATTGATTTTGCTTGTTTCTTTTTATTAAGTCTCCAAACGAAGTTTGGAGACTTATTGATTTTGCTGTGTTTCTTCTTATTATTTAAGATTTGGAGACTTTTTGCTGTGTTTCTTATTATTATTAATTATTCTTATTATTATTATTATTATTATTATTATTATTATTACTTCTTTCTTCCGACCGTGAAACTGTCCGCAGCGTTTCTCGAAATACCTGTTGTCGTAACTTTATGAAACTTGAGGGATTGTTAGTCTCTCCATGTCTATGTGCAAATTTACCCGGTGGGTCATAACCCTGCGCCCCCATCATATTGTAAAATGTTTCCAGATCTTGTGTGAACTTTCTCGAAAAACGTTGGTAACTTGATGAATACTTGTGTTAGATCTCCATGTTTCTAGATGTGCAATCAGTGTTTCAAAAATTTCCCCGGGGTCATTCCCTATTTGTGTTCTTTTGTTGAATTTTAAAACGTTTGAGATCCCCACCCATGTTGAGAGGACAATTTCATGGTCGTAGTTTGGGGGTCTCCGGTGTCATTCCCTGCCCCCTCAATTGAGAAAATGTTTCATATATCTGAGAATACCGTTGATATTCCAACACCCTAAACCATATATGTTTCTTATTACTTGATGATGAGAACCATTTTCTTGGTCGTTGTTCGGGTCCCGGAGGTCATTTCCCTGCCCCCTTCATTTAGAAAAACTCTTCTATTTATCTGAAATACCGTTGAGATCCCCACCCCTTAACCCATAATATTTTCTTATTACTTGTGATGAGTCCTATTTCATGGTCGTACAGTTGGGGGTACCGCGGAGGTCATTCACTGCCACCCCTTATTTGAGAAATGGTTCATTTATCTGAATTTACCATTGAGATCCCACACCCCTAAACCTTATATTTTCTTATTTACTGTGATAAGACCAATTTCATGGTCGTTAGTTTGGGTGTACCCCGGGGTCATTCCCATGCCCCTCAATTTGAGAAATGTTCATTAGTAGCACTTGGTTACAAAGAGATTTTGGGTTTTCGTTTGGGAGACTTTTTCGAAAACAGCTGTCTGTTTCATTCTTTATTATTAAGTCCTCAAAACGAAGTTTGGTAGACAAACCGTTTCTTATTATTAATATTATTATTATTTATTTCTTTATCATTGCCTGATCTTGTCCGAAGCGTTTCTTTCTTCACGAAAACCGTTCAGTTCGTAACTTTAATGAAACTTGGGAGGGAATTGTTTAGGACCTCCCATGTCTAGGATGTGCAGTCAGTGATTCAATTTCCCCCAGGGTCATTCCCCATGCACCCCCCCTCATTATGAAAAATGTTTTCCAGTTCTTGTCTGAAGCGTTTCGAAAAAACCGTTGGTAAGTAACTTAATGAAACTAAAAACTTGGAGGGATGTTAGATCTCCATGTCCTAGATGTGCAATCATGTTTCAATTTCCCGAGGGTTCATACCCTGCCCCCTAATTTGAGAAAATGTTCATTTATCTTGAAATTTCGTTGAGATCCACCTCCCCTAAACCATATATTTTCTTATTACTTTGTGATGAATACCAATTTTCGTGGTCGGAAGTTGGGGGGGTCCCCGGGGTCATTCCCTGCCCCCTCATTTGAGAAAAGGTCATTTATCTGTTAATACTGTTGAGATCAAGCACCGCCCCTCAACCCTTATATTTTTCTTTTTACCTGTGATTGAGACCAAATTTCATGGATCGTAGTTGGCGGGTTTCACCGGGGGTCATTTCCCTACCGCCCCTCATTTGAGAAATGTTCATTGATCGATATACCCGTTGAGATCACCCACCCTCTAAACCTTATTTTTTCTTATTACTTGTGATGTGACCAATTTCATGGTTGTAGTTGGGGGGTCCCCCGGGGTCATTCCCTGCCCATCAGTTGAGAAATGTTAATTTATCTGAAAAACACCGTGAGGATCCCCACCGTAAACCATATAATTTTCTTATTACTTGTCGTTGAGACCAATTTCATTGGTCGTAGGTGGGGGTGCCCCGGGGTCACATTCCTGCCCTCCGTCATTTGAAGAAATTGTTCATGCTTATATGAATTGTTAAGATCTGCATGTCTAGATGTGCAGTCAGTGTTTTCGAATTTCCCAGGGTTAAACAGTATTCTACTAGTAGCACTTGGGTTACAAAGAGATTTGCGGGTTTTTGTTTGGGAGACCTTTTTCGATAACAGCTGGCTGTTTCAATGTCGGTTATATATTATTATTATTCTTCTTTCTTCCGACCGTGAAACTTGTGCCGCAGCGTTTCTCGAATACCTGTAAGTTCATCAACTTTATGAAACCTTGGAGGGGATGTTAGATCTCCATGTCTAGATGTGGCAGTCAGGTGTTTTTTCAATTTCCCCGGGTTCATTCCCAGCCCCCTCAATTGAAAAATGTTCCAGGATCTTTGTTCGAAGCATTTCTCGAAAAAGCGTTGGTCGTAACTTTATGAAAACTTGGAGGGATGTTAGGATCTCAATCATCTTAGAATGTGCAATCAGTGTTTTCAATTTCCCGCGTGTTCTTCTGGGTCATTTCCTGCTCCCTCATTTTGAGAAATGTTCCCCCCCCCATTTATCTGAAATAACCGTTGAGATCCCCACCCCTGAAACTATAAATATTTTCGATTACCTGTGATGAGACAAATTTCATGGTTAGGTCGTAGGGATTGGGGGGTCCCCGGGGTCATTCCCCTGCCCCCAGATCATTTGAGAAATGTATCAACTTTTTTTTTTGGGTTCCCCCCCCCCCCTGAAATACCGTTTGAGATCCCCACCCCTAAACCATTTATTTTCCCTATTACCTGTGATGAGACCAATTTCATGGTCGTAGTTGGGGGTCCCCGGGGTCATTCCCTGCCCCCTCATTAGAAAAATCTTCATTTATCTTTATTAAGTCTCCCAAACAAAGTTTGGAGACTTATTGATTTTTGCATTATTATTATTATTCTTATTATTATATTTATTAATTCTCCCAAACAAATGTTTGGAGACTTAGTTGGATTTTGCTGTGTTTCTTATTATTATTATTATTATTAGTATTATTTTATTATTATTTTCTAAATAGTATTCTTCTTTCTTCCGTCTCTGTGAAGTGAACTTGTCCGCAGCGTTTCTCGAAAAACCGTAAGTCGTAACTTTACGAAACTTGGGAGGGCATGTTAGATCTCCATGTTTAGTTGTGCATGTCAGTGTTTCAATTTTCCCGGGGGTCCATTCCCTGCCCCCACATTTGAGAAATGTTCTCATTTATCCTGAAAAATCCGTTGAGATACCTCCCCACACCTAAACTATATATTTTCTTATTAACCCATGACTAACAAAAGTTTAAAGGTGGGTAGGTAGGGTGTCCCCGGGGTCATTCCCTGCCCGCCTTCTTTTGAGAGAATCTTCATTTATTCCAAAGGCTGTTGAATTTGCAACCTCTTTAACCCTATATTTTCTTATTTACCCTTGATAGGGGACAAATTTTTTGATGGTAAGGGCTGGGGGTCCCCGGGGTCTTTCCCTGCCCCCAAAATCATTTGAGATTTGTTCATTTATCTGATAAATCCGTTTTGATCCCCCACCCCTAAACCATATATTTTCGTATTACCCATGAAAAGACAAAGTTAATGATGGTAGGGTTGGAGGGTCCCCGGGGTCATTCCATGCACCCTCTTTGAGGAAATGTTCATTTAACTCATAAACCATGTTAGATCCCCACCCCTAAAACCATATATTTCCTTATTACCCAATGTCAAACACAAGAGGTTCTATTGCATTAAAAGTTTGGTATTCCTAGATAGTACTTGGTTTAATGGGACGTGAGGGGAGTCATAGGTTTGGGAGACTTTTTCGAAACAGCTTGCTGTTATCAGTTAGGACCTCGTTATTATTAGTATTATTAAGTCTCACCCAAACAAGTTTTGGAGATCTTATTGATATTGCTGTGTTTCTTATGTATTATTAAGTCTCCCAAACATAAAGTTTGGAGACATAGATTTTTGCTGTGTTTCTTATTATTATTATATAATTCTGTATTATTATCATTAATTATTAATATTATTATTATTAAGTCTCCCAAACAGAAGTTTGGTATTGACTTCTTGGTTTTTTTACAACCGTTTTTTATTATTATTATTATTATGTCTCCCAAACGAAGTTTGGTCTACTTCCTTGTTTTTACACCGTTTTTCTTATTATTATTTATTATTATTAATTGTTCTTCTTTCTTGCCAGATCTTGTCCGAAGCGTTTCTCGAAAAAAACCGTTCGTAGGAACTTTATGAACTTGGAGAGGATGTTATGACCTCCATGTCTTAGATGTGCAAGACATTGTTTCAATTTCCCCAGGGTCATTCCCTGCCCCCTGTCTCATTTGAAAAATTGGTTCTCAGATCTTGTCTGAAAGCGTTTCCTCCGAAAAACCCGTTGGTAGTAACTTAATTTTGAAACTGGTGAGGATGTTAAGATCTCCATGTCTGATGTGCATCCATGTTTCAATTTCCCCTGGGGTCATTCCTGCCCCCTAATTTGAGATAATGTTTGTCATTTATCTGAAATTATCGTTGAGATCCCCACCCCCTAAACCATATATTTTCTTATTTACTTGTGATGAGACCAATTTCGTGTCGTAGTTGGGGGGGTCCCCGGGGTCCATTCCTTGCCCCCTCCAATTGAGAAATGCATTCATTTATGCTGAAATACTGTGTTGAGATCCCCGCCCTAAACCAATATATTTTCTTGATTACCTGTGATGGAGACCAATTTTCATGGTACGTTAGTTGGCGGGTCACCGGGGTCATTCCTTAACCCCCTCATATGAGAAATGTTCATTTATCTGAATTACCGTTGAGATCCCCACCCCTAAACCTTGATTTTTTTCTTTTTACTTGTGATTAGACCAATTTTATGGTTGTTGTTGGGGGGTCCCCGGGGTAATTTCCTGCCCCCATCCATTTGAGAAATGTTAATTTATCTGAAAAAACCGTTTTGAGATCCCCAACCTATAAACCATATAATTTTCATATTACTTGTGATGAGCACCGAATTTCATGGTCGTAGTTGGGGGTCCCCAGGGTCATATCCTGCCCTCATCATTATGAGAAATGTTCATGTTATCTGAAATGTTTAGATCTGCATGTCTAGATGTGCAGTCAGTGTTTCAATTTTCCCCAGGGTTAAACAGTATTTCACTAGTAGCACTAGAGTTACAAATGAGTTTTGCGGGTTTCGTTTGGGAGTCTTTTTCGAAAACAGCTGGCTGTTTTCAATTTATGCCTCGTTATTATTATTATTATTAGTATTTATTTTCTTTTCTTGCCATATCTTGTCCGAAGCGTTTCTCGAAAACCCGTTGGTCCGTAACTTTATGAAAACTTGGAGGGATGTTAGACCTACATGGTCTAGATGTGGCAGTCATGTGTTTCAATTTTCCCCGGGGGTCATTCCCTGACCCCATCAATTTGAGGAAATGTTCCCTGATTTTTGTCCATAGCGTTTCTCGAAAACCGCTGGGTTCGTAACTTTCTATGAAACTTGGAGGGATGTTAGATCTCCATGTCTAGATGTGCAATTCTATTGTGTTTTTCAATTTCCCGGGTCCTATTCCCGCTGTGCCCCTTCCTTTGAGAAATGTTTCATTTATCTGAATTTCCCGTTGAGATCCCCTACCCCTAAACCTTATATTTTCTTATTACCTTGTGATGAGACCAATTTCATGTTTGTAGTTGGGGGGTCCCCGGGGTCATTCCCTGCCTCCCCTCATTTGAGAAATGTTCATTTTATCTGTAAATACGTTGTTTGAGATCCCCACACCATATAACCATATATTTTCTTAATTACCTGTGATAGAGACCAATTTCATGGGTCGTAGTGGGTGGGGTCCCGGGGGTCATTCCCTGCCCACCCTCATTTGAGAAAGTATGTTCATTTATCTGAAATACGTTGAGTATCCCCACCCCTAATACCTTATATTTTCTTATTACTTGTTATGAGACCAACCAATTTAAGGGTCGGATGTTGGGGGGGTTCCCGGGTCATTTCCCTGCCCGCCATCAATTTGAGAAAATGTTCATCTTATCTGAATAATGTTTGATCTCCCATGTCTATATGTGCAGTCCAGTGTTTTACTTTCCCGGTATTAAACAGTATTCACTTAGTAGCACATGGTTACAAAGAGATATGGGGGTTTTTGTTTGGGAGACTTTTTCGTAACTAGCTGGCTGTTTCAATTATGCCTCGGTTTTTATTAAGTCTCCCAAACTGAAGTTTGGTATGACTTCTTGTTTTTTACACTCGTTTCTATTATTATTATTATTATTATTTTGCTTTCTTGCCCAGATCTGTGTCCGAAGCGTTTTCCTCGAAAAACAGTTCGTTCGAAACTTTATCGGAAACTTGGAGGGATGTATAATACCTCCATGTCTAGATGTGTCAGTCAGTGTTTCACAATTTTCCCCAGGGTTCATTCCCTGCCCCCTCATCATTGAAAAAATGTTTACCAGATCTTGTCCTGAAGCGTTTCTCGAAAACCGTTTGGTTGTAAACTTAAATGATACTTGGAGGGATGTTAGATCTCCATGGCTAGATGTGCAATCATGTTTCATTTCTCCCCGGGGTCATTCCTTGTGCCCCTAAATTTGAGAAATGTTTTCATACATTATCTGAAATATCGTTGTGATCCCCACCACCTAAAACACATTATTTTTTTCTTATTTCTTGTGAATGAGGACCAATTTCGTGGGGTCGTATGTTGGGGGGTCCCCGGGGTCATTCCCTGCACCCGGTCATTTGAGAACTGTTTCATTTAATCTGGAAATACTGTTGAGATCCCCGCCCCTAAACCATATATTTGCTAATTACCTGTGATGAGACCCAAATTTCATGGTCTCGTAGTTGGCGGGTCTCCGGGGTCATTCCCTACCCCCTCATTGAGAAATGTTCTTTTATCTGAATATACCGTTGAGATCCCCCACCCCTAAACCTTTTATTATCTTTTTACTTTGTGATGAGGACCAATTTCATGGTTGTAGTGGGGGTCCCCGGGTCATTCCCTGCCCCCTCATTTGAGAAATGTTAATTTATCTGAAAAAACCGTTGAGATCCCACCCTTAAACATATATTTTTGCTTATTACTTGTGGATCGAGACCAATTTTCATGGTCGTAGTTGGGGGTCCCCGGGGTCATTTCCTGCCCTCTAGCGTCATTTGAGAAATGTTCATTTATCTGAAATGTTAGATCTGCATGTCTAGATGTTGTTCAGTCAGTGATTTCAATTTCCCAAGGCAGGGTTAAACAGTTTTCACTTGTAGCACTAGGGTTACAAAGAGATTTGCTTGCGGGTTTTGTTTGGGAGGACTTTTTCGAAAACAGCTGGCTGTTTCAATTATGGCCTCGTTATTATATATTATTAATATTTTTATTATTATTCTTACTTTCTTCCCGACCGTGTGACTTGTCCGCAGCGTTTCTCGAAAACCTGTAAGTCGTAACTATTACGAAACTTAGAGGGATTGTTAGATCTCCATGTCTGATGTGCAGTCCGTGTTTCAATATTACCGGGGATCATTCTCCTGTCCCCCACATTTGAGAAATGTTCATTTTATCTGAAAAAACCGTTGAGATCCCCCAACCCTTAAAAACCATATTTTTTCTTATTACCCATGGACTAGACAAAGTTTAATGGGTGGGAGGCTAGGGTGTCCCCGGGGTCATTCCCCTGCCCCCCTCATTTGAGAAATCTTCATTTATTTCTAAATGCTGTTTGAATTTGCAACCTCTTAAACCCTATATTATCTTATTACCCTTGATAGGACAAATTTTTTTATGGGTAGGCTGGGGTCCCCGGGGTCTTTCCTCTGCCCCCTCATTTGAGAAATGTTCATTTATCTCATAAACCCTTTAGATCCCCACCCCCTTTATAACCATCATATTTTCGTATTACCCAAGAATAATACAAAGTTTAATGCTTGGTAGGTTGGGGGTCCCTCGGGGTCATATCCACGCACCCATCATTTTGAGAAATGTTCATCTTATCTCATAAACCATTTAGATTCTCCCACCCTAAAACCATACTCATTTCCCCTTATTTCCCATGTCAAACACAAAGAGGTTTTATTTGCATTAAGTTGGTATTCGCTAGTAGAACTTGGTTACATGGAGTGTGGTAGGGGAGTCAAAGGTTTGGGAGACTTTTTCGAAACAGCATGCTGTTTCAGTTAGGGGCCTCGTTATTATTCTTATTATTATTATTATGTATTATTATTATTATTAATTATTATTATTTATTATTATTAATTGATTCTTCTTTCTTCCGGACCGTGAACGTTGTTCCGCAAGCGTTTTCCGAAAAACACGTAAAGTCGTTATCTTTACGAATAACTTGGGAGGGATGTTAGATCTCCATGTCTAGATTGTGCAGTCAGTGATTTCGCCATTTCCCGGGGGGTCTTTCCCTGCCTCGTACTTTTGTGAAGAAATGTTCATGTTATCTGAAAAACGTTGAGATCCCCCACCCCTATACCCAATATATTTTCTATTACCCATGAACTAGTCAAAGTTTATTGGTGGTAGGTTAGGGTGTCCCGGGCTCCATTCCCTGCCCCCTCATTTGAGAAATCTTCATTTATTCCAAATGCTGGGTTGAATTTGCAACCTCTTTCTTAACCATATTTTTTCTATTACCCTTGATAGGACATATTTTTTTATGGTAGGCTGGGGGTCCCCGGGTTTCTGTCCCTGCCCCCTCATTGTGAGAAAATGTTCATTTATCTCATAAACCATTTTAGATCCCCACCCCCTTATAAACCATATATTTTCGTATTACCCATAAAAATACAAAGTTAATGATGGTAAGGGTTGGGGGTCCCCGGGGTCATTCCCACGCACCCTCATTTGAGAAATGTTCATTTATCTCATCTACCATTTTTTAGATTCCCACCCTAAAACCATATATTTCCCTTATTACCCATGTTCAACACAAAAGAGTTCTATTGCATTTTTAAAGTTTTGTTATTTCACTAGTAGATACTTGGTTCACATGGTAGTAGGGGAGTTCAAGGTTTTGGGAGACTTTTTCGAAACTGCTTTGCTGTATTCATTTAGGCCCCTCGTTATTATTATTTATTAAGTCTCCCCCATACGTAAGTTTGGCTAGACTTCTTGTTTTTTACAACACGTTTCTTATTATTATTATTATTATTATTTTTCTTTCTTGCCAGATCTTGTCCGAAGGCGTTCTCTCGAAAAACCGTTCGTCGTTAAGCCTTTATGAAACTTGGTGGGATGTTAGACTTCCTTGTCTAGCATGGTTGCAGTCAGTGTTTCAAATTTCCGCAGGGTTCATTCCCCTGCCCCCATCATTTAGAAAATGTTTTCCAGATCTTGTCTGAAGCGTTTCTCGAAAACCGTTGGTAGTAACTTAATGAAACTTGGAGGGAAGTTAGATCTCCCATGTCTAGATGTGCAAATCATGTTTCAATTTTCCCCGGGGTCATTCCCTGCCCCCTAATTTGAGAAATGTTCATTTATTCGTGAAATATCGTTGATGATCCCCACCCCAAACCATATATTTTCTTATTACTTGTGGTGAAGACCAATTTCGGTGGTCGTTAGTTGGGGGGTTCCCCGGGGTCCATTTTTCCCTGCACCCTTCCTCATTTGAGAAATGTTCATTTATCTGAAATACTGTTGAGGTATCCCGCCCCTAAAACCATATATTTGCTTATTCACCATGTGATTGAGACAATTTTCATGGTCGTAGGTTGCGGGTCACCGGGGGCATGCCCTACCCCCAATCATTTGAGAATATGGTCCATGTTATCTGAAAATACCGGTTGTGTTCCCCACCCTCTAAACCTTACTATTTTCTTATTACTTGTGATGAGGACACCATTTCATGGTTGTAGTTAGGGGGGTCCCCGGGGTCATTTCCCTGCCCCCTCATTTGAGAAATGTTTAATTTATTCTGAAAAACCGTTGACGATCCCCACCCTTAATTCCATATATTTTCTTATTACTTGTGATGAGACCAATTTCAATGGTCGTAGGTTGGGCGGGTCCGGGGTTCATGCCCTGCCCTCTAATTTTGAGAAAATGTTCATTTATCTGATATGTTATGATATGCATGTCTAGATGTGCAGTCCAGTGTTTCAATTTCCCCAGGGTGTTAGAACAGTTATTCACTAGTAGAACGACTGGTAACAAAGGAATTTCGCGGGTTTTGTTTGGGAGACTTTTTCGACGAAACAGTGAGCTGTTTCAATTATGCCTCGTTATTAGTATTTTTTTATTATTCTTCTTTCTTCTCCGACCGTGAACTTGTCCGCGCAGCGTGTTCTCGAAAACCGTAAGTCGTTAACTTTACCGAAACTTGGAGGGAGAGGGATGTTAGATCTTCCATGTCTCGATGTTTGCAGTCAGGTGTTTCAATTTCCCGGGGTTCCATTCCCTGCCCCACATTTGTGAAATGGTCATTTATCTGAAAAAAACCGTTGTGATCCCCACCCCTAAACCATATATTTTTTGATTACCCATGACTAGACTATAGTTTACTGGTGGTAGGTATATGGTGTCCCCGGGGTCCATTCACTGCCCCCGTCATTTGAGAAATCTTCATGTATGTCCAAATGCTGTTGAATTTTGCAACCTCTTATCCCTATATTTTCTTATTACCCTTGAGTAGGACACAATTTTTTTATGGTAGGACATGGGGGTCCCCGGGGTTCTTCCCTGCCCCCCTCATTTGAGGAAACTGTTCATGCTTATCTCAATAAACCATTTAGATCCACACCCTAAACAATTATATTTTCGTTTTCATTACCCATATAAATACAAAGTTACATGATGGTAAGGTTGGGGGTCCCCGGGGTCATTCCACCGCACCCTCATCTTGAGAATTGTTCATGTATCTTCATATATCCATTTAGATTCCCACCCCTAAACTTATATTTCCTTGTTACCATGTCATCACAAAAGAGTTATAATTGCATTAAATGTTTGGTATTCACTAGTAGAAAGAACTTGGTTACATGGGAGTTGGGGGAGTCAAGGTTTGGGAGACTTTTTTCGAAAAAGCTTGCTGTTTCATGTTAAGGCCTCCGTTTATTATTATTATTGATTTTTTATTATTATTCTTCTTTCTTCCGACCGTGAACTTGTGTCCGCAGCGTTCTCTCGTAAACCGTTAAGTCGCCCTAACTTTACGAAACTTGGGGGTTGTTAGATCTACATGTCTAGATGTGCAGCTCAGTGTTTTTTCAATTTCCGGGGGGTCATTCCCTGCCCCCACATTTGAGGAAATGTTCATTTATTCTGAAAAAATCCGTTGAGAGCCCCACCCCTAAAGCATTATATTTTCTGTATTACCCTATGACCTAGACAAAGTGTATGGTGGTAGGTAGGGTGTCCCCGGGGTCATTCCCTGCCCCCTTCATTTGAGAAATCTTCATTTTATTACAAAATGCTGTTGAATTTGTCAACCTCTTACAACCCTATATTTTCTTATTACCTCTTTGATAGGACAAATTTTTTTGATGGTAGTTTTTAGCTGGGGGTCCCGGGGTTCTTTCCCTGCACCCCACATTTGAGAAATGTTCATTTATCTCATAAACCGTTTAGATTCCCCACCCCTAAACCATATATTTTTACGTATTACCCATGTGAAAATGACAAATGTTAATGATGGTTGGGTGGGGGTCCCCGGGGGTGATTCCACGCACCCTCATTTGAGAAATGTTCTCATTATCTCATAAACCCATTTAGATCCCTCACCCCTAAACCATATATTTCCTTATTACCATGTCTACACCAAAGTGTTCTATTGCATTTAAAGTTTGGTATTCACTAGTAGAACTTGGTATTACATGGGAGTAGGGGATGTCAAAGGTTTGGGAGTCTTTTTACGAAACAGCTTTTCTGTTTCAGTTAGGCCCTGTTCTTATTATTATTAAGTCTCCCAAACGAAGTTTGGTAGACTTCTTGTTTTTACACATGCGTTTCTTATTATTATTATTATTATTATTTTTCTTTTCTTGCCAGATCCTTGTCCGGAAAGCGTTTCTCGAAAACCGTTGGTTCGTAACTTTTATGAAACTGGGAGCGGATGTTTGACCTCCATGGTCTAGAATGTGCAGTCAGTGTTTCAATTTCCCCGGGTGTCATTCCCTGGCCCTCCCCTCATTTGAGAAATGTTTCCAGATTCTTGTCCAAAGGGTGGTTCTTTTCTGCGTTTCTCGAAAACCGTTGGTCGTAACTTTATGAAACTTGGAGGGATGTTAGATCTCTACCATGTCTAGATGTGCAATCAGTGTTTCCAATTTCACCGGGGGCATTCCCTGCCCACCTCATTGAGAAGTGTCTCATTTATCTGAAAATCGGGTTGTGATCCCCACCCCTAAACACTGATATTTTTCTTATTACTTGTGATGAGAACCATATTTCATTGGTTGTAGTTTGGGGGTCCCGGGTGTCATTCCCTGCCCCCTCATTTGATAAATGTTTTCATATTATATCTGATAATACCTTTTGTAGATCACCCACCCCTAAACCATATTTTTTCTTATTACTTGTGATGAGACCAATTTCATGGTCGTAGTTGGGGGGTCCCCGGGGTCATTCCTGCCCCTCATTACTTGAGAAAATGTTTCATTTATCTGAAAATACCCGTTGGAGATCACCCACCCCTTAACCATTTTTTTTCTTATTACTTGTGATGAGACCAATTTCTATGGTCGTCAGTTCGGAGGGTCCCCGGGGGTCATTCCCTGCCCCTCTTTTGTGTAATGTTCATTTATTCTTGAAAAACCGTTGAGAATCCCCCAACCCCTTAACCTTAATATTTACTCGTATTACTTGTGATGAGAAACCAATGTTCATGGTCGTAGTTGTGGGGTCCCCGGGGTCATTCCTGCCCCCATCATTTGAGAAATGTTCATTATATCTGAAATATTAGATCTCCATGTCTAGATGTGCTAGTCAGTGTTTGAATTTCCCCGGGATTAAAACCAGTATTCACTAGGTAGACAACTTGGTTTACAAAAGAGATTTTGGGGTTTTTGTTTGGGAGAGTCTTTTTCGGAAACAGCCTGGCTGTTCATTATGATTAATTCTTCTTGCTTTCTTCGACGAACCGGGAAACTTGTTCCGCGACGTTTTTCTCCGAAAAACCGTATTAAGTCGTAACTTTATGAAACTTGGAGGGTATTTGTTAGATCTCCTTGTCTAGATGTGCAGTCAGTTGTTTCAATTTCCCCGGAGTCCATAGCCCTGTCCCCATCATTTGAAAAATGTTCCCAGATCTTGTTCGAAGCATTTCTCGATAAAGCGTTGGTCGTAACTTCTTATGAAACTTGGAGGGATGTTATTAGATCTCAATCTCTAGATGTGCCAATCAGTGTTTCAATTTCCCCTGGGGTCATTCCCCTGCCCCCTCATTTTGAGGAAATGTTCATTTTATCTGAAATTCCATTGAGATCTCCCCACCCCTAAAACCATATAATTATTTCTATTACCTGTGATGAGACCAAATTTCATGGTCGTAGTTGGGGGGTCCCCCGGGGTCATTCACTGCCCCCTTTCAATTTGAGATAATGTTTCATATTATCTGAAATACCGTGAGATCCCAACGCGACCCTTCCACTCCCATAACATATTTATTCTTGCTGATTAATTGTGATGAGACCAATTTCATGGTCGTAGTTGGGGGTTCCCGGGGTTCATTTCCTGCCCCCTCTCATTAGAAAAAATCCTTCATTTTATCCTGAAATACCGGTTTGAGATCCTTCACCCTCTAAACCATATATTTATTCTTGATTACCTGTGTTAAGACAAAGACATGTTTATGATGATAGGCTAAGGGAAAACAGGTTATTACACTAAGTAGCACCTTTGGTTTTTACAAAGAGAGTTGGGGGTATTTGTTTGGGAGACTTTTTCGTAACAGCTTGGCTGTTTCAATTATACCTCGTTTATTCTTCGTATTTATTATTATTATTATTAAGTTATTCTTCTTTCTTCCGACCGTGAACTTTGTCCCGCTAGCGTTTCTCGAAACCGTAAGTCGTAACTTTACGAAACTTGCGAGGGATGTTAGATCTCCCATGTCCTAGGTTGTGCACTCAGTGTTTCATTTTTTAATTGCAGCCCTGGGTCCCCGGGGTCATCACTAGCCCCCCCTCCTTTGAGAAATGTTCGATTATTTTCGAAAAAAAGTCCTTTGAGATCACCACCCTTAACCAATTATTGTTCTTATTACTAAAGACCGAAGGCAAATGTCATGGTGGTAAGTTGGGGATTCCCCGGGGTCTCATTCCTGCCCCCTTATTTGAGAAAATGTTCATATTATCTGTGTAATATCCGTTGAAGATCCCACCCATAAACCATATATTTTTGTTATTACTTGTTGATGAGACCAATTTCATGGGTCGTAGTTGGGGGGTCCCCTGGGTGATTTCCTGCCCCCTCATTTGAGAAATGTTCATTTATCTGACAATAACCGTTGTAGATCGCCCACCCCTAAACACCATATATTCTTATTAGTTAGTGTGAGAGACCAATTTCATGGTCGTAGTTGGGTTAAGGGTCCCCTGGGTCTCATTTCCTGTCCCCTCATTTGAGGAAATGATTCATTTATATGATAAAACCGTTGAGATCCCCACCCCTAATACCATATATTTACTTTTTCCTTGTGCATGAGACCAATTTCATGGGTCGTAGTTGGGGGTACTCCGGGGTCATTCCCTGCCCCCTCATTTGAGAAATGTTCATTTTATCTCATAAAACCAATTAGAGTCCCTACACTAAAACCATATATTTTTTTTCTTAAGACCGATGTCAACTCAAAGTAGTTTCTATTGCATTAAAGTTATGGTATTCACTATATGTAGACTTGGTTTACATGGGAGAGTAGGGGAGTCAAGGTTTAGTAGGAGATTTTTTTTTTAGGAGCTTTTTCGAAAACAGCTTGCTGTTTTCAGTGTAGGCCTCGTTTATTATTATTATTCTTATTATTACTATTATTCTTCTTTCTTGCCGACCGTGAACTTGTCCGCAGCGTTTCTCGGATATACCGTAAGTCGTAACTTTACGAAATTGGAGGGATGTTAGCACCTCATGTATGTATAGATGTGCAGGTCAGTGTCTTCAATTCCCCGGGGTCATTCCCGGTCCCCTCATCTTGAGAAATGTTCCCAGATCTTGTCCAAAAGAGTTTCTCACGCAAACCGTTGGTCGTAACTGTATGAAAATTGGAGGGATGTTAGTTCTCCATGTCTGAGATGTGCAATCAGTGTTTCAATTTCACCGGGGTCATTCCCTGCCCCCTCATTTGAGAATTGTTTTCATTTTATCTGAACTCACCGTTGAGATCCCCCACCCCTCAAACAATATTATTTCTTTTTTTCTTGTGATGAGACCAATTTCAATGGTCGTAGTTGGGGGTCCACGGGGTCATTCCCTGCCCCCCTCATTTGAGATATGTTCATTTATCTGAAAAAACAGTTGAGATCGACCCACCCTCTAACCATATATTTACTTATTAACTTGTGTTTGTTCTGAGACCAATTTCTTGGTCGTAGTTGGGGGTCCCCTAGGGTCATCCCTGCCCCTCATTTGAGAAATGTTCATTTTTTATGGTCATAAACCGTTTAGATCCCCACCCCTAAACGATATATTTTCGTATTACCCATGGATAAGACAAAGTTAATGGATGGTAGGTTGGGGGTACTCCCGGGGTCATATCCATCGCACACCTCATTTTGAGAAAATTGTTCATTTATCTCATAAAACCAATTTGATCCCCACCCTAAAACCATATATTTTCATAATACCCATGTCAACACAAAGAGTTTCCTATTGCATTAAAGTTTGGTATTCACTAGTTGAACTTTGGTTACATGGAGTAGGGGAGGAGTCAAGGTTTGGGAGACTTTTTCGAAACAGCTTGCTGTTTCAGTTAGGCCTCGTTCTTATTAAGTCTCCCAAACGAAGAAGTTTTGGAAGAGGACTTATTTGATTTTTGCTGTTGTTTCTTTTTATTATTCTTGTTTATCCTTCGTGTAACCGTGGCGTGCCTGTGGCGCCTCCGTATATCCTGTTTTTGCGTGGTGTGTTTGCTGGGTTTTCGCTCCTGGTTCTTTCTCTCGGGGGGTTTATGCATGCTTGCGCTTTTGTTTTGGTTTCCTTTTATATTTGTTTATATCCCCCCCCTCGTTTTAGGACAAACCCCGGTGGCGGTTTGGGGGGTCTTTTTGGGTCCTTCCTTCGGTTTTTTGTGTTTTGTTTGGGACCCCTACTGTCTGAAAAAGATTAGGTTGGTAGCGGGGGTTGTGCGTTTCGTGACTCTCTTTGTGCTGGAGGTTTTGCCTGTAGGTTGCCTGGGTTCGGTTGTTTTTTCCGCCGTGTTGGGGCTCGTTGCGCTGTACTCGACTTGTTACACCCCCCCCGTTCCTGGGGTTCTTCGGTATTGTCTGGGGGCTCTGGTTTTGTTTGCTTCCGGGTGTGCTATCCCTAATATAACAATACACCCCCCCCACACCCCCCCCCCCACCTTCGTTGTAGCCCGACTACTTTCGTAATAGAGTTGTCATTTATTATTGGTTATCCAATTCTCGCCTCACACAAGAGCTGTACGGGAACTCACCTGGTCCTGGGTTTTTTATGCCCGTATCCGCTTTCTAATTGGTGTCCCCCCCCCCCCCCCCCCCCCCGCTTTTTTTTCTGGCGTGCCTGGATTATATAAGTTTTGGTTCCTTTCGCTGTAATTTAGACCCTTCTGAACAATTTATGCCTTGGTTTATGGTCCCCCGTTTACTGTGCGCAGGTTCGTATCCCCGGTCGCGTCTTTCTGTTCCGCTGCCCGGTCGTTGGTTGTTTTGTTTTCACAAATATTTATTTATTCACATAATAATTAATTCCCTTAATCTCTATTCATTTCACTTACCCACCACCACCACCCCCCACCCCACTCCTCTATTTTATCACTCACTCTCTCTTCTCTCTCTCTCTCACCAAAACAATACCCAAAATAAACACAAAAAATATGGTTTATGATATCCCTGGCAACCCCCCCCCCCCCACCCACCCCCCCGTCTTCTCTTCTTTCCCCCTGCTCTGATCCTATCTGGGGTCCTCTTCGTTACACGGCCTTGTCTTCGTTCTTTGCCCCCCCAACACACACAACACACCACCCCCGTTTTTTTTTGGCCGGGTCGGTGGTCGGGTCCACTTTTGTGCTTCTGTGTTCTATGTTGTCGGCCCACCCCCACCCCCCCGATTCTCGTTCTTTGGCGGTATGAGTATATAATATATCGTGTTCACCTACACACCGCACACATATTCTATTATTGTGTTCCCCCCCCCCCCCCCACCCCCCTTGTATGTTATAGTGCACGGGCCTGTTTTTCGTCTTTCTTTTCCCCCCCCCCCCCCCCCCCCCCCCCCCCCCCCCCCCCCCTCGTCTGTTTCGGTCATTTTAAATTTTTACTATTTTACAATATATTCCCCCCCCTCTGTGGGGCTGTGCGTTTTGCTTATGTTGTCTGTCCCGACTTGTTTCTGTGGTGTGTGCTTCGGTTATTATGCTTGGTCAACTCTTTTCGTTTTTGTACCTCGCAGCTTCGTTTCGCACTGCTTTGTTGTCGATGGTGTTGTTCGCGGTTCTCTTGTTCTTGTGATCGCATTTGAAGTGGTCCCTAGTGGGCTGTGTTGTCTTCCCTGTGAAACCCCCCCCCCCCCCACCCCCCCCTGGTTATTCCACCCCCCCCCCCCCCCCCCAACCCCCCCCACATACCCTTATGTTTATTAATTATTAGAATTTTATTTTATATATTATTTATTATTTTTATTCGTCTTTCTTCGACCGTGAACTTGTACCGCAGCGTTTCTCGAAAAAAACCGTAAGGGATCGTTACTTTACGCGGAAACTTGGAGGGATGTTTCAGATCTTCCATGTCTCGATGTGCAGTCTGTGTTTCAATTTCCCCGGGGTCATTCCACTGCCCCATCAATTTGAAAAAATGTTTCCCAGATCTTGTTTGAAGCGTTTCATCTTTTCTCCGTAAAACGTTTGGTACGTAACTTTATGTAAACCTGGAGGGATGTAAGATCTCCATGTGTAGATGTGCAAATAAGTGTTTCAAATTTCACCGGGGACATACCCTGCCCCTTATTTGAGAGATGTTCATTTATTACTGAAATACCGTTTGAGATCCCCACCCTCTAAACCATATATCTTCTTATTACCTGTGATGTAGACCAATTTCATAGGTCGTAGTTGGGGGGTAGTCCCGGGTCATATCCCTGCCCCCTCATTGTAGAAATGTCAATAATCACTAAAATCCTTGAGATCCCCACCCCCTCTAATCCATATATTTCCTTATTACCATGACAAGACGAAGTTTTATGATGGTAGTCTGGGGGTCCCCTAGGTCTTTCCCAGCCCCCTCATTTGAGAAAAGTTCATTTATCTTCATAAACCATTTAGAATCCCCATTAAAACCATATTATTTCTTAATACCATGTCAACACAAAGAGTTCGATTGCATAAAGTTTGGTATTACTAGGTAGAACTTGCGTTACTATGGGAGTAGGGAGGTCGAAGGTTTGGGCAGACTTTTTCGAAACAGCTTGCTGTTTCAGTTAGGCCTCGTTATTATTTTTATTCTTCTTCTTCCGACCGTGAATTGTCCGCAGCGACGGGTCCGCGGTTTCTCGTAAACCGAATTCGGTTCGTTCGTAACTTTATGATCACTTGGAAGGGATGTTAGATCTCCATGTCTAGATGTGCGTCAGTGTTTCAATTTCCCCGGGTCATACCCTGCCCCCTCATTTGAAAAATGTTTCAGAATCTTGTCTGAAGCGGTTTCTCGAAAACCGTTAGGTCGTAACTTGATGAACTTGGAGGGATGTTAGATCTCCATGTATAGATGTGCATCAGTGTTTAATGCCTGTATTGTTTCAATTTCCCGGGGTCATTCCTGCCCCATCTATCAAGAAATGTTCATTTGTCTGATCAATACCGTTGAGATCCCCACCCCTAAACAATATATTTTCTTATTAACCTGTGATTGTGACCAATTTTCATGTCGTAGTTGGGGGTCCGGGTGATTCCCTGCCCCTCAATTGAGAAATCGTCATTTATCTGAAATACCGTTGATAGCCAACCCTAAAGCCATATAATTTTCTTATTACTTGTGATGAGATCAAATTTCTGTCGTAGTGGGGGTCCCCGGGTCATTTCCCTGCCCCTCATTAGAAAAATCTTCATTTATCTGATAAATACCGTTTGAGATCCCCACCCCTAAACCTTATATTTTCTCATTACTTGTGATGAAGACCTATTTCATGGTCGTAGTTGGGGGGTTCCCCGGGTCATCTCCCTGCCCCCCTTATTTGAGAAATGTTCATTTATCTGAAATACCATTGAGATCCTTCCCCCTAAACCATATATTTTCTTATTAACCTGTGAGAAGAACCAATTTCATGCGTGTAGTTTTTGGGTGTCCCGGGTCGCTATTCCCTGCACCACTCATTTGATAAATGTTCAATAGTAGCACTTGGTTACAAAGAGAATTTTTGGGTTTCGTTTGAGAGAGACTTTTCGGAAAACAAGCTGGCTGTTTCAATTATGCCCTCGGTTATTAAGTCTCCCAAACGAAGTTTGGTTAGACTTCCTTGTTTTACACCGTTTTCTTATTATTATTATTATTATTATTTTTCTTTCTTGCAAGTTCTTGTCCGAAGCGTTTCTCGAGAATCCGTTCGTTCGTAACTTTATGAAAACTTGGAGGGATGTTTGACCTCCTTGTCTAGATGTGCAGTCAGTTGTTTCAATTTTCCCCAGGGTCGATTCCATGCCCCCCATCATTTAGAAAAATGTTTTCCAGGATCTTGTCTGAACGAAGCGTTCTTCTCGAAAAACCGTTTGGGAGTAACTTAATGATACTTGGTTTAGGGATGTTAGATCTCCATGTCTAGATGTGCAATCATGTTTCATTTTCCCCGGGAGTCATATCCTGTCCCCCTAATTTGAGAAATGTTCATTTATCTGAAATATCCGTTGAGATCCCCACCCCCTAAACCATATATTTTCTTGTTTACTTTGTGATGAGACCAATTTCGTGGTCGTAGTTGGGGGGGTCCTCCGGGGGTCATTCCTGCACATCTCATTTGAGAAATGTTCATTAATCTGAAATACTGTTTGTTGAGATCCCGGCCCACTAAACCATGATATTTTCTTATTTACCTGTGATGAGACCAAATTTCATGGTCGTAGTATTGGCGGGTCACCGGGGTCATTCCCTAACCCCCTCATTTGAGAAAGAAAATGTTCATTTAATCTGAAAATACCGTTGAGATCCCCACCACCTAAAACCTTATATTTTCTTATTACTTGTGATGAGACCATTTCCATGGTTGTAGCTTGGGGGGTCCCCAGGGGTCATAATCCTGCCCCCTCATTTGGTAGAAATGTTTAATTTATCCGAAAAAACCGTTGAAGCATTCCCCACCCTTAAACCATATATATTTACTTATTTACTTGTGATGAGACCAATTTCATGGTCGTAGTCGTAGTTGGGGGGTCCCCGGGGTCATCTCCCTGCCCTCTCATTTGAGAAAATGTTCATTTATCTGATATGTGTTAGATCTGCATGTTTGATGTGCAGTCAGTGTTTCTTCAATTTCCCCTGGGTTTTAAACAAGTAATTCATAGTAGCACTTGGTTACATAAGAGATTTGCGGGTTTGTTTGGGAGGACTTTTTCGAATAACAGTGGCTGTTTCAATTATGCCTCGTTATTATTAAGTATTGTTTATTATTATTTTTTTATTATTATTATTATTTTTTCTTTGCTTGCCAGATCTTGTCCCGGAAGCGTTTCTCGAGAACCGTTGGTCTAACTTTATGGAAACTTGGGCGGGTTGTTAGACCTCCATGTCTAGATGGTGCAGTCAGTGTTTTCCAATTTCACCGGGGTCATTCCCTGGCGCCCCTCATTTGAGAAAATGTTTCCAAGATCTTGTCCAAAGCGTTTGTCTCGAAAACCGTGTGGTCGTAACTTTATGAAACAATTGGAAGGATGTTAGATCTCCTCATGTCTAGATGTGCAATCAGGGTTTCAATTTCCCGCTGGGACATTCTCCCTGCCCCCTCTTCTTGAGGAAATGTTCATATTTATCTGAATACCGTTGAGATCACCCACCCCTAAAACCTTATATTTTCTTAATACTTGTGATGAGAACCAATTTCATTGGTTGTAGAATGGGAGGGTCCCCGGGTCCATTCCCTGCACCCTCATTTGAGAAAATGTTCAATTTATCTGAAAAATACCGTTGAGATCCCCCACCCGATAAACCATATATATATTCTTATTACTAGTGATGGACCACATTTCGATGGTCGTAAGTTGGGGGGTCCCTCCCGGGGTCTTTCCTGCCGCCCTCATTTGAGGAAATGTTCATATTATCTGAAATTTACCGTTGAGATACCCACCCCTATACCAATATTTTTTTTCTTATTACTCTGTGATGAAGACAATTTCTATGGTCGTTCGTTGGGGGGTACGTGGGGTCATTTCCCTGCCCCCTTCATTTGAGGAAATGTTCATCATCATCTGAAATGTTAGATCCTCCATGTCCTATATTGTGCAGTCAGTGTTTTAATTTCCTGGTGATTTAAACAGTATTCACTAGTAGCACTTGGTTACAAATGAGATATGGTGGGGTTTTGTTTGGAGACTTTTTTCGAAACAGCGGGCTGTTTCACTTATGCTCGTTATTATTATTATTAAGTCTCCCAAACGAAGTTTGGTAGACTTCTTGTTTTTTACACCGTTTCTTATTATTATTATTTATTATTATTTTTACTTTTCTTGCAAGATCTTGTCCGAAGCGTTTCCTCGAAAACCGTTCGTCGTAACTTTTATGAAAACTTGGAGGGATGTTAGACCTCCATGTATAGATGTGCAGTCAGTGTTTCAATTTCCCCAGGGTCATTCCCTGCCCCTTCATTTGAAAAAATTGTTTCCCAAGATCTGTGTCTGAAGCGTTTTCTCGAAAACCGTTGGTCGTAAACTTAATGAAACTTGGAGGGATGGTTAGTATCTCCATGTTAGTTGTGCAATCATTGTTTCAATTATCCGGGGTTCATTCCCTGCCCCCTAATTTGAGAATGTTTCATTTAATCTGAAATATCGGTTGAGATCCCCACCCCTAAACATTTTATTTTCTTATTAGTGTGATGAGAACCAATTTCGTGGTCGTAGTTGGGGGGGGGTCCCCTGGGGTCATTCTCCCTGCCCCTCATCTTGAGAAATGTCATTTTTCTGAATTTACTGATTGAGATTCCCCGCCGCATAGACCATATATTTTCTTTATTACCTCTGTGATGAGACCTATTTCATGGTCGTTAGTTGTGCGGGTCACCGGGGTTAATTCCCTAACCCCCTCATTTGAGAAATGTTTCATTTTATCTGAAATAACCGATGAGATCCCCACCCCTAAACCTTATATTTTCCTTATTACTTGTGATGAGACCCAATTTCTATGGTTGTAGTTGGGGGGTCCCGGGGTCATTCCCTGGCCCCCCTCATTTGAGAAATGTTAATTTATCTGAAAAAACCGTTTGAGATCCCCACCCTTAAACCATATATTTTTACTTATTACTTGTGATTTTGAGGACCAATTTCATGGTCGTAGAGTTGGGGGTCCCCGGGGTCCATTCTACCTGCCCTCTCATTTGAGAAATGTTTCATTTATCTGAAAATGTTAGAAACTGCATGTGTCTAGATGTGCAGTCAGTGTTTCAATTTCCCCAGGGTTAAACAGTATTCACTAGTAGCACTGGGTTACAAAGAGATTTGCGGGTTTTGTTTGGGAGACTTTTTCGAAACAGCTGGCTGTTTCAATTATGCCTCGTTATTATTATTATTATTATTATTATTTTTCTTTCTTGCTGATCCTTGTCCGATGCGTTTCTCGAAAACACGTTGGTCGTAAAATTATGAAAATAGGAGGGATGTTAGATCTCCATGTCTAGATGTGCAGTCAGTGTTGCAATTTCCCCCGGGGTCATTCCCTGCCCGCTATCATTTGAAAAAATGTTCCCCTAGATCTGTTTTGAAGCCGTTTCCTTCGAAAACCGTTGGGGTCGTAACTTTTTGAAACCTGGAGGGTATGTAAGATCTCCATGTGATAGATGTGCAATAAGGGTTTTCAATTTCCCCGGGGTCATTCCCTGCCCCCATATGTTGAGAGATTGTCATTTTATCTGAATATACATTAGAGTATCCCCACACCTAAACCATAATATTTATTTATTACCTGTGATATGAGACCAATGTCATGGACGTAGTTGGGGGGTCTCGGGGTCATCTCCCTGCCCCCTCATTTGAGAAATGTTCCATGTTATCTGAAATACCGTTGAGGATCCACACCTAAAACCATATATTTTCTCTATTACTTGTGATGAGACCCAATTTCTATGGTCGTAGTTGGGGGTGAGTCCCTGGGTCATTGTTCTGCCCCCTCATTTGAAAAATGTTCATCATTTATCTGAAATACCGTTGAGGATCACCCACCCCTTAAACCTTATATTTTCCTTATTACCTGTGATGAGACCAATTTCATGGTCGTATTTGGGGGGTCCCGGGGTCCTTCCCTGCCCCCGCCCCCTTATTTGAGAAATGTTCATTTATCTCATAAACCGTTTTAGATCCCCGACCACTAAAACCATATTATTTTGTATTACCCATGAAAAGAACAAAGTTAATTGATGGTAAGGTTGTGGGTCCCACGGGTCATTCCACCGCACACCTCATTTGTGAAATGTTCCATATTATCTCATTAAAACAATTAGTTCCCTACCCCTAAACCTCATATATTTTCTTAATACCCATGTCAACACAAAAGAGTTCTATTGCATTAAAGTTTGGTATTCTACTAGGTAGAAACTTGGTTACATGGGAGTAGGGGAGTCAAGGTTTGGGATACTTTTTCGAAACAGCTTGCTGTTTCATTTTATGTAAGTTGCTGTTTTCTTAATTCATAGGAGGAGACGGTAAATATCAAGTTGTAGTTGAATGTTTTCACTTTTTATTTACCTGAGGTATTATAATGTTCTCAGTTTGTCAGTTTAACACCCAGGTTAATTACATTAAAGATTGAGAACATGTTTATAGCTTTACAAACATACAGATACCGTGCAATATTTCTGTATGTATAAGATTTCATGAGGAGTTGTAGTCCAGACACGATATTGCAGTTTAGTATGAAAGAGAAGTCTGTGATTAGTTCCAAGTTAGTGAATAATTTACAAGCAATTTGGATTGTTTTACTATGTTTGCATAATTGTCTTTAAAGAGACATTAGTTGTGTTCTTTCCTTTTTACTACTTAGATTGATTTACAATAACAAGAAAAGAGATACACACCTGTCAGGTGTAAAAATTCTTAAATTCCTATATACCTTACTATTTGTATATGCATACCACATTGGACCTCTCCTTATTTTCACAAAATATATATGAATATAAGATTTTTATGCCCATGTAAAGCACTTATAGTAAACATAACTATTGCCAATTTAACGTTTCAGGTAGCAGCTAGATGTATTATTTTAAAAACCTGTTAAGTTTAACATTTAATGGTATTTCAAAAAGTCATTTTTCATCATAAAATGTTTCATTTTTCTACAATATCTTTTATTGCATTGTTATTATAATAATAATTACACGGGCAATTTATGTATCTGTTGGTGTTGTGAACAGTTCTGTTCATTTTACCAAGTCTAAAACATATGTTTACAAACAGGTTTTGCAGTGCCTAGACATCAACCATCTTCTACACAGCACTGTCACATGTTCATGTGCGTCATCCCCTTTCAAATACAATACTATCGGGCATGTCATTACCGGCGACGTTTCTATTGTTGAAAATGAAAGCCTCAAAAATCTTATTTAAAGGGCCCTAAATACCGGGAAGCCCGTTCCTTTAATTGGCGTCAGAATTTCAGTTTAGTTATGGATTCTGCCGAAAATTATGCCAGACGATGGGCCAAACACGAAGGAATAAAAGCGACTACACAGTATTTTATATCCGAGTAAGTGACCTTCAAATGCCCTGCTATAGGTCTACATGCACCAAGGTAAATTCAGACATGTTTACACATATATTAGAACTACAGCAATGCAGAACTTTATATATATTTTTTGAAAATAGACAATAGTGTTTGCTGTAGTTAGAACATGATATGCCCTTTTATCTTGGTATATACCTAAATGTTTATCGCTATCAACAATCACACGCTACCTGTATGCCGTTTTCTGAAAACTAACAAACTGGGTTTTCCAGATGACAGCTGTGTACTTGATAATCAGTGTTATTTTTATACTTCCAAGTAAAATCAGTCAACAGCGGCTTTACAACAATGGACGTATTAGAAGCAAGCTCGAGGGCGAGTAGTTATAGTAATACAGCCGTTTATAAAACATTTGGGTATGAGTGATTGGGAAACATTACTTTTCATCAATAGTATACCAGAATGAAGTTCCTAAAGAATAAATACGTTTTAGTACGGTACTCGAAATTTCATTACCTACTCGAACAATATTTTAATACTTCTGAAGTTCCTCAAATTAGCAATAATTACAATAATAATTACAATTGTATACCGTCAATATACAAACATGTCCAGTTACAGAATAGATTTTGCGTGTTAGCCTTAAAATCATGAAAAGTTAGTTGAGCTTGAGTATTGAGTAAATTTGGTGGTTTTGGGCCCGGTTTCGCCATATAACAATATGAGGAGTGTTCTTTTAAAGGTTTAACACAAATCTGAAAACAACACACCGAATATGCTCTAAGATGTTTTTGTTACAACGTAACAACCCTAAAGAAGAATGGGAACAATTGTTAAATAAAAAAGCTTTATTTGACATTCTATTGTAAGATTAAGATGCGGATTAAAAATTTCTAGTAATTATCAGTATTGCATCAAACTAATTTTAAAAATTAACAATATCATCTAATGTTCACCACACTTTATGACGACGCATTAGATCCGAGTCTAGAGTCGTTTTAAGACATTGATGGATCAGTGTTATTTTCATATAAAGCACAAATACAGAAGTAACAAGGTACCTACAAACTCATCATGCCCCTGCTGGGGTTCGAACTCTCATGATCCCCATGCTCGACGCCCTAATTACTTGGCGATATACGCATTCACAAAAATGAATGTTTCACTAGTGATGAGTAGAATTCCGAACATGAGAAGTCGGTCATAGACATAGAGGTGAAAGTTGTTTAATCCTAATGTAAATGACAATCGATCGATTTACGATGCATGTAGTGTAGAGAAATACAAGTTTATATAAAGCACAGATATCACTACAAGATTGAACATAAGGATCTTAGATCAGAAATGATACGATCTGCGTAAATAAATCATACCTAAAGCACAGATATAGAAATAATAAGGTACCGACAATCTCAATATGCCTCTGCTGCGATTCGAACTCTCGACCTACGGTTCCAATCGCCTGGTCCCTTGCTCGACGCCCTAACCATCTGGCCATCTAAGCATTCACAAAAATGAATGTTTCAATAGCAGTTAGTAGAGTTCCAGACACGAGTACTCAGTCATAGAAATAGTGGTGAAGGGTGATTAATCCTAATGTAAACGATAATTTACGATGCATGTAGTGTAGCGAAATACATATATATATATATATAAAGCACAACTATCACTTCAACATTGAACATTTACTAAACACCTTGGATCAGAAATGATACTATGTGCGTAAATAAATCATACACAAAGCACAGATACAGAAAATAACAAGGTACCTACAAACTCGACCTACAGCACTTATCGCTTTACATTGCAGACATACTACCGAAGTTTATGTTTTGAAAATACGACAAATGAAAAAAATGAAAATAGGGGCCAAAACAATGCTCTAGACAATCGTTCCTGTCAATTAGTCGTCATCAGTTCAACTCCAATTAAAAAATATTTCCATTTGTTACGAGCATTTGTTCTATAAATAAAGTTAACACAGCATTTGATACAATTTACGTCAAACTGTTTCCATTCCATTCTAGTTATACTATTTGAAACATAATGATGGCAAATTTTATATTTCAATAGGAATTGATTATCATATCTTGGTCTGGTATTTACAATTAATCCCACATTAGATGTAATATGACGCAAATAAATGTCACCAATGCATTAAGAAGCCATTCGGTAGCAATCTAATTATCATAGAAAAAAAGAAGAATTTCTGACAAATTTTCGACAAGATTACGTCTCTAATTATATACTTCGTTAAAGATAATTCATATGTCAAATCATCATTCTGAAACTAATTTTAGAAAGAAGTTATGCTAGCAATCCGGGCCAGTTCCTGGTACTGGGCCATACCTAAAACTTAAAAAAGGAAGTGACTGTTCCTTCGGCAAAGCGCCAAACATCTAAACCTTGCACCTAGCATAACTTCATAAATAGTGTTTTATGGTAAATCACACCATCGTTTAAGAAAATTTTTCCCAGTAATAAATTACCTGATGTGGAATATATTTTCAGTCATGAATTATTATGTAACGCCGATAGAAATTCGGGTGACATATTGTTATTCTAAGTTTCCCTTTTCTTATTATGAAGACTTTTTATTCTTCTATGACACTTGTTCCACCTTCTATCTGTAGTTTGCCAGACTAACGTAAATGAAACCACCTGTATATCACAAGAAGTAATGATAAGCACCATATCAGTCGTTCATATAAAAAGATTATTAATTATATAATAACTGCAGTTGCTCTTGAAACCAAGGAAATGAAGTGTAACTGTCCGAAACATTTACGAAACCTGACCTGATATCAGATTCCGATAATTAGTTGTTTATCCAAAGTTTCATTTTGCCCATGGGTCGCAATGGGTGACAACTAGTCAATAAAGTATTTGGAGCATATATTTGGTTACGGGTATCAGAAAGATAATGAACATGATGTGATACTGATTGATCTGTACTGAATTTGTCATTAACGTTTTGGTGGATCTCGAGATTACTAAAATCACACCAGTGTTCTGCACAGATGCCTAACTTATAACGTTATTCTTGAAAATATGAAATACACAAAAATGTTATACCACTGTTACCAACCAATAAGGATTAGTCTGCGACAGGCGGCCGTCAAGGTAGAGGCTTATAAACCAATTCAGATAAAAGACAAAGCAATTACCGAGATTGATAAATATATTCAAATGACATTGACACTTAAAAGTTTTAATAAATCACAGAAACTTGATAATTTAAAGTTAAATGTGAAAAAATGTATCATTTTATTCTGACTTATACAACTTAAAATGTCCAAAATTAATTATGAGTGTTTGCTTGGTCAAACATAGCTAATAAAAGCTATCAAGGATAGCTCAACAAATATTCGTCTGCGTATCAATCTTCATGCTTAGAAGTGTCATCTGCTATTGTGGTGTTTTCATTTTTGATGATATTCCTGTTACCATGGAAACACAGCCAAAAACACCACTTTAGCGGTATACGCAGCTACGGTATACGCAGCTAGTTCAGGAACTATTCAGGTAAGCTTTATGAAAATTCATTCGCACAATTACCTTAATGACTGGCAGTTTCTTTTGCAATTATGAATTTTTTTCGATGTTCTATTTTTCCTGCTGCTACCAAAGACACATAGCCATAAGTACCAATTCCAATATTTCCGGAGTATATTCTCTGGAGGTGGCCAAACTGACCTTTATGAAACTTTAACACAAAAAATGAGCACCATGTACAGGTTTGCATGTGAAATTATATTATTTTCAAATTGGAAACCAAAAAGCACTGTCAAAAACATTTATAATTGTCATTACATCAATAAATACATAAGAACCAAATTATTGTATTACACTATTTTTATATTTTTCACAAACACAAAAAATAAATAGATAGGTAAGTAAAACAACCTGAAAATCAAAAACAAAAATAAATATGAATGGAAATGTATGATACAAACATACGATATAATAAAAAATGTAGAAGGAATTTAAAGAAGGGGAAGAAGTTTTAAAATTTTTATTTTGCTCTGGGCACAAAACTATTAGAGCTACAGTAAAGCAGGAAAAACTCTTCTTGTGTATTTGCCGTTTTCGTTGCAGATCTATGAACGTGAACATTGTTCGATATCCTGTCTGTAGCCTCTGACCTAGATACGAGACACGTTTTTACCTGTATGCTAATTTGATATTTAAAGTGGTTGTACAGGTATACGCTAGGCGAGTCTTTGTCGATTTGTGTTGTACTAAAATGGAGAAAAAATAAGAAATAGTTTGTGTGAGTCTCATGTTCCGAATTAAAACTTCACAAAAATGGCACCTTCAACCAACAGATTGATTAGGAGAATAGCTATCGCGGTCTTTATAACAAATATTACCGTTTTGAGCGTCATTTTAGGTGTCCTTTGGACAATACCAGACGACAAAACAACGCCGATTTCAGATTATTTAAGCACGGTATGTATGATGTTTATTTGCAAATTTCATCAGGATGTGTATTTGTTAAAACAATCATTATGTTTCTTGTAGCTCAAAACTGTATAACGAAGTAAATGCACTTGGCTATGTAAATAATAAATACCTGCTCGGGATCGTCCTGTCACTTTTATGTATTTATTTACAAGATACTGTGTATCTTTAAAATGATTATTGAAGCTATAATATATGGCTTATTAAGCTAATGCAAAAATGTATAGTTATTGAAAAAGTATATAATACAAGAAGCACAGAAGAACAAATATAACACAAAGACAAAATAAGGGCGAGTATTTGTGTTGTCAGGTGAAAAAATATCCCGTTGTATAACAACAAACGTACCAATGTAAAATGCATCACGGGACATTTCTATTTTCAAATTCATTGGCGTGATTGAAATTTGAAAATAAAACAATTTCAATGCTGAGTTAAGTAATCGTATTCTACGATAATGAAATGATTTTGTTCTGTTTTATTTTTTTGTTGATATTCTTTATGTGCATATATATATATTACCTATTATTAATCATTGACTGTCATATGCATTTAAAGCTTTATACAATGAATATTGCTTTGTCGACAAGGGAATGCTTACTCCTCCATGACACCAGATCTTGGTTTCAAGAGGTCCGTGTTTGTCCATTTTTACCATCTCTATCCTGGACATCCTAAAGATTAATACTTTGGTATTTGAGATTTTTTATATCTGTAGAATAGGTAACTTAGTCATAGTAGATTGTGATACGTTTTTCACACTTATATGTTCATTTAAACTTCTAACTATTTTTTTCAGAAATTCCAAATGAAATTAAAGAAGCTAGATATAGGTAAAATATTATACACTTATCAAAATGAGTTTTAATGTTTTTAATTTAGGACTATAACAAGAATGAATAATTAAGATAAACAAGGAATTAGAATTTTATACATGTAATAGAACATACAAATGCATTTGCATCTCTCATGACAATTATACTTCGAAAATGTTGACAAAGTTTTCAAATATGTCATTACAAGAAGTTATAGATAGAGGATCATTTGATTGAATTAATGGAATTGAAAAGTATATCCATAAGAAGATTATTATAGATACTATAAGGTTTCCATGAATTGTAAAACTTGATGTTGCACATCGCCTAATCAAGTGGCCACTTTAGTAAATAAAAAAATTAGGAAGAAATTTCAGAAAGGAGGTGTACCAGGGAAGCATATTCCTTTCAGCTGTAAGATAAGATAACAAATCTATCAATGTGATGTTTTAAGAAGATATAAAAATCCTTATATAGTGATGGAAAGCTTATGAAGGTTCAGAAAAGTATTTCCCTATTCTCTTATATCATTTTTTGTTATGCTTGCAGAATAACCCTCTTGGGAGGGATGATCCATGTGTGATATCTCGTGATTGACAGGTCGTGACCTAATGTCGGAAGTCGGACAATACCTGTTCTGGTGTCCAAATATCACACTTCTAAAGTAGCTACTTTCTAAACTTAACAATTTATCAAAGTTTTTCAAAACTCATGGGTATTGAGTCAGTCGTCTATATAATTTCAATACATCACCTCCTTTATGCAAGAACTTCCTGTATTCCGATTGTGGTATTGATATTGACAACCCATATATGCATAATATTATATATATATATATATATATATATATATATATATATATATATATATATATATATATATATATATATATATATATATATATATATATATATACATCAGCGTCGGAAGCAAATTGAAAGTGGGGGGGGCTAAACCAAATTAAAACATACACACGCCAGAAACGTCTGGGGGGCTAAGCCCCAATTTTTAACACCTATGTATATCTTTTCAAAAAAGTGGGGGGGCTAAGCCCCCCGGTTCCGCCTATGTATGTATATATATATATATATATATATATATATATATATATATATATATATATATATATATATATATATATATATATATATATATATATATTCAGAAAACACCACGAGAATATCTGTGTCAAATTACAAATTCAACTGGAATCTGAAACCCATGGCACATCTTTCAGGATCGAAACTTGAGCCTACCGACGGTAAGAATTTCTCCCTTCGATTTTTCTCTAAACAAATATTTCATGTAGTGCCAAATTTTGATTACGAGAGCATTTACAATTTTTATTTAACTAGGAGTGCATGCCTTGTATTGTGGACGAAGCTGGTATTTGTCGGGTACCAGCACGCGGAACCTCTATATAAATGTTTTGCCCGTAGAAGGTTTTCGGAAATGAAGATGTTAAGTCCACACTTTCATACCCTTTTATACTATAAAAAGAATTAATCATATATTTCAGCTTTCAATAAAGGTATGGTGCCAATTCGGAAATGGACAGAGAGAAATGATTGTTTTCTCCAGAACGGGATGGACTATCGGAACGGTAGACTTGTTGTGCCGATAAAAGGTTTTTATCATCTGTATGCCTTCATTGACATGTTAGACGAGTATTACTTAGATAGTAGCTTCCGAACGGACAATGTATCAATAGAAATGGGTTTGTATAAAACAAACATACTAAATAGAAAAGAAGAGGAGTTATTTTGTGCCTGTCGACCCTATGAAATGTCCCAAAATCATAGATTTACAGTGTATGAAACATATACAGGAGCTGATGTTTTACTGGAAGCTGGAGATGAGGTATATGTCAAAGTATCCAACATATCCTTCATCAAAAATCCATCGCGAAATGTTTTTGGATTGCATATGCTTTGAAATATATGCACATAACACCCCTAGTGCACTGGTTTAATATGTCTTTACATAAAGAAGGTATGCCCTCTACCTGTAAAAGAGTTAGTTCTCTGACTACTTTTACTTGTCTATTCTAGTTCATGGGCTGTCTATGACAAAATCATTTACTATTTAAACATTGAATGCGCACATAATCATGCACTCCGAATTGAGGTGACAATGTTCGTTTGAAAATCAACTTGATATCCAACGCTTCAAGTCACTCCTTTATCGGAATTCTCGGTTCCGAGATATTACGAATTGTAACTGGGAGTGACATAACGTGCTTATAAAATTAAAGATCCAAAAGCAAAAGTTACTGTTTAAAAAGTCCGCTTGCTCAAATAAAACCAATAAATTATTTTTTAAAGTAAACTGAAACATGTCATTCATCTCATTGTTTAAAAAATTAAATCCTGATTTTAGTTTCACAATGGTTGAAAAATGTAATTAGCTTGTCAAACAATCTGCGTACGATGCAGAAAAAAACAAATGACTTTCTAACTAATTATAATGCTTAATGGTCATCTTAATAGGAAATGATTGGTTTCCATGGAATGCGGGGAAAAACAAGATATTTTGCATTTAACTTTTGCACACTGTAATATTTAGATAAAAATCTTATTGACTTGGAATTAGGAGTTTATTATAATATATAAACGTTGGGTGAAATATTTCAACTAACAATAAATTTCCATGAATTTCGTCCCCAGGACAAACATTCCTACTATATGAACTCTACAACTGAAGTCCAGTTGGATAACAAGTTTTGCATTGTTCTAATTTTAGGACAAAGTTGTGGTGTATGACATTTGATAACCATGTACAACTGAACTTTATACCAGATTATAGAATATTCTAATGGTATCAGGTTAAGCAATGAACGATAAAATTCGATATACACTTTATATATAGACTAAACAAATGCATATCTTGGTTAAATAAGTAATTAAACCGAAAGAAACATATTTAAGGTCTACTAAGGTAAAGTGACACATGCAGGTTTTGTCAAAAACCAAAACAATACGATCTATTCCCCAAACATAGGTTGTACAGGTACAACGTATGACATTGCATGAAGTCCGTGTATCACTGAAGCTCAAATATTTTTGTGTCGACAAGAAGCCTTTACCCCTGTTTATATATATTATATATATATATATATATATATATATATATATTATATATATATATATATATATATATATATATATATATGTGTGTGTGTGTGTGTGTGTGTGTGTGTGTGTGTGTGTGTGTGTGTGTGTGTGTGTGCGTGTGTGTGTGTGTGTGTGTTTATCTGTGTGGGTGGACCATTTACGAGAATCAGCATGGCTCAGTCGGTAGCGCGCTCGACTCTAATCGTGGGGTCATGAGTTCGAGTCCAGCCGGGGGCAGGTCGGTTCCATGTCCTTCGGGAGAGACAGTAAAAATCGAGGTCCCGTGTCACAGTAGGTGTCGGCACGTTAAATAACCCTCATTGCTCAGTGCCGAGCACGAGTGAGACGTTAAACAACAATAAATAAACAAACAAAACCATTTAACCATTTACGATTATATATATATATATATCATGTGATGTATACACCTGTATGTTAAATGTGAATTAAAATGTGAACATAAAAATATGTAAAGTAACTTTTTTGCATAAATATGTAAATTATGTACATAGATATGTAAATAGTATACATACAACTGTAAATACTGTATAGAAATTTGTATATTGTTGATACAAATTTTGTAAATATTGTACAGAAATATTAAACGAAATCAATATGAATAAATATTGAATATAAATCATTGATAAAGGTGACTATTGTTTTACATTGTTTTTGATCTAGGAAACTTGATCACTATTCTATTGGCGTTTATTGCACAATGTAATAGGAGATACCCTATGAATGTTTTATAATAACGGGATATCGGATACCGATGACTAAAATGTTCATGTCAATGCTCATCTAGGCAAGGTGTAATCCTATACACATTTTGAATTTGAATTTATTTCATTGCCAGAAACGGTTTTGAAAATATTCCTTCATGCGCTGAAAATATAATTATTGAATTATTATTTGCATTTAATAATTTATATATAGATTTATTTCAATGAAGTACAGAAATGATATATCTTTCGTTTCGTATTTGAAATAATCAATTCAAGTTTATCAAGTCGCCTTAAGTAATTCGAGGAAACTGTAGGTTTTCCAGCCCTCAGAAAATGACTAATATCTTATGTTATCAACTTATCAACAACCAAAGAATGTTGATAGAATTAGATTACATAATTTTAAGCATATTGTACTGCATGTATTCAGGTGCACGTTTTACATTTTAAATACAGGTAACATAACTTTGTGTTGATCACCAGCTTTATAGGAGATATCTACAACTACTTGTCACCTTCAAAGTTATACATTCAATCATATCATAATTGTATTATCCTAATAGAGATCTGACTGATAGAGATAAATACCCCGAATTTTACCTGAAGACTGAAAGTAGATACTTCTCGTTAACACAGGCCTCTTAGTGTCCATCTTCCAGATGATTTGGACCTCTATGACAGAGTGGTTCGAGCATCGCGTTTTGAACCATGAAGTATCTCACTTCAGGTCAGCGAGGTTCGAGTAGCACTGGAACCTAAGCCGATTTTGTGAGAAAGTTTGTCAATTTACTTGCGGAAAGCCATCGGTCTCTCCCCGGGTATATTGTAACCGGGTTCTCTGATCCACCATTAAAAACTGACAGGCACTATATAAATGAAAACATTTTCAGTGTGGCGTAAAACACTTTTCAAAATTCAAAAAATCAAATTCCAGATGGCCACATATGCTAGTCCTTGCTCTTCACAAGATCATTTTATACACACAGGTTACTAAACTGTTTTTCCGAATGAAAACTGATGACCTGGTCCCTGAATGAGAATAGACCGCTTACCATGGAAGACAAATAAATCATAAACTATGACTGTGAAAACATCAGCCGAATTTTTACTAAAATGAACAGTTCCGTGTTGTTTCTTCTTTACTTCAGAACAAAGATGTTTCAACGATGTTTTCTTGTCTATCATTTTGAAAGATAGCTTCTATGGTTACTTAGTAACGACGAAAGTAGTACAGTGAAACTGTTTCCGAAAATTACTGTACCGTACTGAATAACCGACAGTTTCCGAAGGGTTGAAGGCAATGGTGTATAAGGTCAGGAACTGTTACCCGCTGTGAGGAGTGTGCGTGTAAATAAATGAACTTTAACATGACGGCAATTACAAATTACCGTAGTTTACATTACGATTTGTTTTGAAATTAAACATTCCAAGAAGAAAACATGTAATTGCTATGTGACATTGTCGACGCATTAAATTTGTCCAATGGCTAGAGTATGACCCAATATTTATTTTAGGTCCTTCGCACCTCACTAAATCTAGCCATTTTTTGCGACTATTGCCAAACTATGCAACTGGTAAAATAGATATATGTTTTTTCTGCTATCCAAAATTCAGTGTTTCACTGGCATATTTAGCATCCATTTTAATCCATTAAACTACTTAACGTGACTCGTTCAGACAGTCAAGTATTACGTCACACTCCGACCAAGGGCGTTATCCCATTCGGATACGATACGTGACCGCTATGCTGAGACGAAACCGGAAGTTGGGGATTCCGTCCACACAACTATGCACTATGCATGGAGAACCTCGTGGTATTAGGACACAGTTTTGTGAGACGACTGGGCGATTATGCTGAACAAAGAGGAGGCGGATTTGGTTTAGAAAATTACACTGTATCGTTCTTTTTCAGGAGAGGTGGTGTTATTCAGGATATGTATACATTTTTACCAAATTTGATCAAAGATGATCCTGGATTTGATTCCTACACAGGGTTATACTTAATACTGTAATAAGGTAGTGACTTTTCCCTCACCAAGCATGGCGGAGTGAAAGTCTCTAGTTGTAGGATGAGACTTAAAACAGAGGTCATGTCTCATAAACAGACTGATTTATTATTAGTCCATAGCATAGGTCAAAATTTGTAGTACTTCATTCAAATTTTTTACATCACCATATATATATATAGATTGATACTTTGTCTAGAGGCCAAAATAAGAAGCGGAAGTCAAAGTTCTGGCCCTTATATTCATATTGCTCTCAGTCTTACACATCAAGTTTTCATGAGACTGAAGCTGAATTAGGACAGGTCTAACAATAATCACTACATTGGTCAACATTTGTGCTCTTTATTTATAATTTACATGTATTGTGTGATTTGTGACATCTCCACATACACCATGATATGGTAAGTGAAAAATTCTTTATGCACACTGAAACAAACAAAACATTGAAGGTAACTGAATTACATGTACAATACGGACAGCCATTATGCTGTTTTTATCAACTACTGTTTATACTAAGATTATGGAGTAATGGACGATTCATTTGAATATGGCATTAGATAAAATTCCATACAACTAAAGTACACATAATTTCTTTCAAAACAGATGTGGAGAAATATTAATGTAGATACATGTATGACGTGTTGAAGAAAGAACATAGAACTCAAAATGCAACAGTCTAAAAGATATTTAAGGTAGGTAGGTAAATCTATGTAAGGTTGCTGGGAGAGGTGTGTCATACCCCAGCATTGTAATTCTTGTCATGATTATTAGCTTGCTGGGACAAAATGTCCAGAGAGTTGTCATACGCTTGGCATAGACATAGCTCTGTAATGTTTAACCAATGAAAATGAGACTTGCAAAGTTGAATAGAAAAAAGATGTACAGTAATCTATTTTATAAAAAGGAAATTATCAGTTCACAAAATTTAATTGTAATATTTCTGGTGATTTGAACCTATCCAATGTTATGAAAAGAATTCTGTAAATAGAGATATTGTGTGGTCAGTGTTTATAATGAACAGTATTTATATCACTTTGCCATTTGATTACTTACAAGAGTCTGTAAGTCACTTTTTTATTGGTCAAAAATGACAAATCTAAGAGGTCAACTGCATATGACCCCCATAGTGGATTGCATTGGATCCTGTACATGACATTAAGATAACGATTGTTAATCAGTTGATCAGTTTTTTTTACTGCATTGGGTGTTCCTGGAAGCTAAGTAGATTTAATTTCATACTGAATAAATTAAAGCTTGTCAGCTACTAAATTTACTTGTGGAAGACATGTGGCCTCTTCCTTTCGGTCCTCCACCATTAAGATCTTGGGGCTACCAACTGTATAATTGTTGAGAGTGGTGTAAAACAAACAAGCAAATTAAACAAATCCAATATAGGGCACATTGTAACAAACACATGTCTAAATCAAATCATAGGAGGACTGTGATGACAGGCATGTTTTTGACCCCAAAATATCAGAATTACTACATGCAGTATTGCTGGAAATCGAAGCATTAAGATAAAATGTTTTACCCTGCCCCAGTTTTTTGGAAAATGGCAGTGAGATATTTGTACTATGGCTTTTGACAGGAGTATGAACTACAATCTGTCACTTTATCTTGTTAGACCTACATGTATATACATTACTATTGTATGTTTTTTTTCTCATTTCAACATCATCATAAAATCAATCTTTCTTTTAAGGTTTTGCTGTTCATCATCCCAAATTTCAGTCTGGTTCTTGTGGATTGCCAATAGTTGACAACAATTATTTTCCTATCTTAATACTAGTAAGTGAGATGTTTCAATTATTTTTAAAATCTATTTATGATTTTTAGCTCACCTTAGCCAAAGGCTCAAGTGAATTATTGTTTTCACTCCCTGTCCATCGGCTAGTGTTTTTGTGTGATTCTGTACATATTTTTAGATGTTACTATAAATTTAAAACACTTAAAGCAACAAAACATCGTCAGTCCAACATTTTCTTTTATAAATCACATATAAATCGCTATTTATATTAAGAATTTGATGCAGTCCACAAGGGGTCACATGCCAATGGCCTCATAAATGTGTCATTTTCGACAAGTGAAGATGTGGCTTATGCAATATTGTATGTTTATGAAATTGTAAAGAGATGTAAACATTTTCAACATCATAAACAACACTGACAACATAGAATCTGGAGGTATAAGGCTTTTTCTTTCCCTCCAATTTTATAGCTGATAGTGGTATTTCCAATCGCAAATCATATCTCCAACCCCCAACCCCCAATTTTTGGCCAAAAACTCCCAATTAAGAACATAACATATTTTCCTTACATGTATTTCTCATTTTTATACTGATATTTTCAATTATTGCTTTTCTTGATGGTTGAAATACGACAGCTTGACAGTAAAAAAAATTTTTTTAAATTGTTGCTGGGGGGCTACAGATAAGCTGTTTCTTATAGTTTTTCAGATCCATATCTCCTTGTCAACCAGTTAGAAAAGATTCTTGATTGTATGTTAAAAAGGGGAATGGGCACTTATAGGGACATGGGTGCTTAATTGGTCAAATATGGTATCTGATATTCCAATTAAATTCATGTTATATAACATTAAAAATAATATGTGCGTGTTTAATCCTTTGCACTATTATAAACATCAATCATCACAATGTTTAATTCTGCCAATTTATCATTCCTTAAAGTACCATGCAGAACTCGTGTTTTAATGTTGAATATTGGTCATTCATAAAAATATCTTATTTTCATGTATTTATAACTGTTTTATTGCATTACAGGGTTATCATTGGACAGTGAGACCGTGCACGTATTATAAAGAAGGTTATATGTAATATATATTACCTATTATATAATCTGATGATCAAAACAATACTGTTTGAGTTATTCTTATAAACATTGAAAAGAATTACGTGTACACAGGTCACATTGATATGCAATTATGCAATAAATCAGTGAATTATTTTTCAGTCTGGAAAGTGACAAGCAGATATACAGTTGGAAAACAGAAATCTACTAGTTCTGCCTTATTTGCAAGGAAAAAAACCACTTGTATGGTTACATGTATAGTTCTTAACCACATAGCAGTTCTGGGATCAATTTACACGACACTAAATATACTCTACCCATTTGTTCATGGTTGGACTCTTAATTTTGCAGGTTTAATTTATGTAACTGATACAAAGGGAAATATTACTCGTTTGAAAATAACACGACATATCTTTCGAAGAAAAAGTGTTTTTATGGCTTTCATCTCATACCATTTTACAACCATATCACAAATTTCTAAGAAATGGTCATTATAATTGTATTAACATCACTATAGATAATGTTGTTACTTCACTGGTGAAGGGCTGTAGCTGAGGACAAGTGGACTAGCTGACAGTAGAGCAAAATCTAAAAGAGAAATGAGGCCTTCATGGTCCAAGGATCATCAAGCAGTCTTTGACTTTAATCAAAATTTGAAATATATATTGAAGCTCCCTGAATTTCATTTCAATTTTATTAAACATTTTACTAGCATCTATCCAGAAAGCTGCTCTTGATTATAAAAAAAAAGCATTGGACTGAAAATTAGAACTTTTGGTGACCCAAATAATTCAGTTGTTATATTCTGCTTACTATGATCATGTCTGGGGGACTTTGACTGGAAGAGAGCACTAATTATTTGCTTCAAATATTTGGTATACTTAAGTCTAAGACTGTTGGTGATCTTTGACCCAGATGTCTAGGTGTGAGTCTCTCCTTTTTGGCTTGTCACATCTGAAGACTTTATGTCCTATGTGTATTAGGGTAGCAGAAAGCCCGCACAACATTAACAACAAAGAAATAGGGAAGTCAATTTCCTAGTGGGTGAATTTGAAAAAAGATGCCAACTTACATATTCCTGCACTAGCTATTTTATCAAAGATCAACTTATTATACTCATCTAACTACACATACCACTATCTCAATTTATTTTTTATTTATTTACCACTATTTATTTGATTTTTTACCTGTGTATATATTATTTTATTTTTTTAAGTACATGCATGCATTTATCAAAACATATCGAGCTATTGGATACAATTGACACCCTTTAGAACAGGATTATTTTAATAATATACTATCTTTGTGGTCTATTTGGGGCAGATGAGAGTGGTGCTAACAGGCAATAATTTTCATAATTTTTATACATTCCGTTTTGCAAGCATTTGTATAGCAAATAGCAAATTATGTCGTTTTCATGAGGCGGAAAACTCTAGAGGACTTCCGATATGACAAATAAGTTCCGAATGTATTGCCCCTCAACATAGCGGTCACGTATCGTATCCCTCAGCATAGCGGTCACGTATCGTATCCTAATCATTCGGGTTCATGTCTTTATTTACATCGCGTTATCCCTGTAATCTCGTGAGAAATCGTGATATTTGACGTATTTTTGTTTTTCTTGGCAAAAGAGTGACCAAAGCAATAAGGTAGGTATTTACTACATACGGAAATGCAGGCTCGGTGGTTTGGTGTTTTTTTTTGGGGGGGTTGGGTTTTTTAAATTTTTTAAATTTTTTTTTATTTTTTTAGTATTTACAATATACAGAAATACAGGAACTAACTTTCTCTGTAGTTACATTTCGTGTAGCTACCGTTCTTTTGATATTTATTTGGTTGTGGACTTACTCATTAACAAGATTCTTCCTTCTTTATATAATCTGAGTCATATCTTGAATTTCCTGGTGTATATCCATAATTCCCCGTATCAGTATTTCCCGGATTAGGCTATTGTAAAAATTTTAAAATTCATTCAGTTTAACTTAATGTATTGTACACTTAGGAAAACCTTTGTCTCGGATTACTTGGGTCTTACAAGATTAAAATACAATAGCTACTTTCCTTATAAACATATACATGTGACTATCAATTGTTCTTGTATTGTTATCTCTATAGAGCAATCTGTATGAAAAGTCAAGTATATTACAGAAAAGTTGTTCTATATCAGTAATTGTGGTTTGAGGAATAATAAACTTTTTATATTTACATACCGATTGCAATTCCCTTCACTGCAAGTATATAGAGCGATCTATTGTATATTCTGTAAATGCAGTCGCGTGCCCCGAGTATTAACCGCTTTACTTTTCAGCGTAAGAATACAAGAGCGAATCAATAAAGCATAGAATACCACGTGTTTATTTCTTATATATTTAATCTTAAAAGCAATACATTAGGCCTACCAAACAAATAAAAATCACAGAAAGAAATCGGAAACACGAGGCTACATCTGTAGCACATTGTACAGCCTACAGGCCTATATCGCGATATATCTAGGTCATGTTATGACCGGAACCACAGACCACAGTCTGGCACAGAAATGACAGTTCGCTTCATAGTTACAACAGAAAAAAGAGAGTAAGGCCTAGTGCAACTTTGTCAAGCATCTATTGATAAACAAGTCGATTTGTTTGCCTTCCCTGGATATTCCTATCAGAAACAATTCGTCACCCGCATCGTTTGAAATCAGGTCGTGTAAAAAAGTCAAATAAAATGGCTAATTTCAGTTGTCATGAATGAATATTAGCTGTCTCACTTCTTGTAAGTCACACTAAATCTTTCTATAGTATATCCCATTAATAATATATCAGAATTCAAACGCAAATTCGTTGTAAATACATTATACAGCATACTCATGGCGCGGCTATTTGCATTTTCAATTTTCTTCTGACACATTTAATCTTCCGGTTACCAAGCAGGCGAATATTCTAAAATAACTTAAAAACAAATCTGACACTTATTCAAAATTTTCCATACCACTAGTTTCTTTCAAAATGCTATGAAGATAAAAAAAAAATAAACCTTAATTCCATTTAGTATTTCCGGACAGAAAAGGGGAACTACTTTTCGTCTCACATCGCTGTTTACCTGTTCATGTGAGAAAAAAAAACTCCTACCGCAAAGCCAATTACATAGAATGAATTTCGTGACCAGCTAACTACAGAGTCACAGAAAATGGTGATATATATAAATACGTGTATAAGGATTGTTTTTCATTTTTTGGAATGCATCGAGTTTAAAGGCAATGGATTATGGAAAAAATCAATGTGCAGCACTTCGATGAATTCCAAAAAATGAAAAATAATCCTTAAAACATTCTGTTAGATTGAAATCTAAACCAAATTAAGTAGATACAGGGTATTTGCCAAATTTTGATATTTAACACGAGTGGAAGCATTTTTCTGCCTCACGCAATGAAATAAATAATGTTATTAATAAAAAACTGAGAAATGACAATTAAAATAAACAAATTTATTTCATTGATAAGTCATTAAATTTCACTAAGAAACAAAAAATCCCATCCTCTCGTGCCTAATACGTTTTCATTTTGTTATACTTATACGACCTTTTTTCGCCAATTATATCTGAAGCTTTACCTTTCCACCGAACTCGAGAAGTTTCCATAGGGCATTTGCGACGATTGTGGCATGCTAACAAAGGACGTTGACTCCTTCCGGACGCCTGATTCCATGTCTTTTGGAAATCGCATTTATTTTTCATGTTGAGACCGTCATTATATTTAATTAAATTTTTGTCGTATTCTAATGGACTTGGAGTTTCGAATATTTATTGGCACTTCAATCGTCATTTTACTTTTAATCTATACATGATGTAAATATTCCTGCAACAGCTATTAATGTCACGTGCATAGTATTTCGTACTGTCGATCAACTGTCTCACTGGTGTATTTGTAGGTGGGTAGCTACATTTAGGACTGGACAGCAGCTACGTAAAGATGCTGTTCGCCCAGGTTGTCCTGCAACAACTACATCTAAACGACACATCGAAAAAAAATATAAAAGTACCATCTTTTTGGAGTCAGAGAAGGTTACGGTCCACCCACAAGCTACGTTTTCGCCAGATTTGGTTCCCTGCAACTGTATTCTATGTCCCATACTCAAATATCATCTATCTGGAAAGAAATAGATTTCCAGCAGTATCTGAATAGTGTCCCCATAGTATGAACTGTGCTACCAAAAGTGGACTAACTGGCCACAAATGTGTCTTTAGGCAGATGGGAAAAAGTATTTTGAATGACATAGCAAGTTAAAAAGTTAATGTGTGTGTGTGTGTGTGCCTGTGTGTGTGTGTCTGTGTGTGTGTGATGATAATAATACTATGTATATGACATTTCATAGCTTGTTTATGGTGTGTGTGTGTGTGTGTGTCTGTGTCTGTGTGTGTGACGATGATAATACTATGTATATGACATTTCATAGCTTGCTTATGGTGTGTGTGTGTGTGTGTGTTGTGTGTGTGTGTGTGATAATAATACTATGTATATGACATTTCATAGCTTGTTTATGGTGTGTGTCTGTGTGTGTCTGTGTGTGTGTGTGTCTGTGTGTGTGTCTGTGTGTGTGTCTGTGTCTGTGTGTGATAATAATACTATGTATATGACATTTCATAGCTTGTTTATGGTGTGTGTGTGTGTGATAATACTATGTATATGACATTTCATAGCTTGTTTATGGTGTGTGTGTGTGTGTGTGTCTGTGTGTGTGTGATAATAATACTATGTATATGACATTTCATAGCCCCTATAGACAGGTTTATACAGGGTGTGTGTACCAAAATTATTTTTCTGTGTGTGTGTGATAATACTATGTATATGACATTTCATAGCTTATTTATATGGTGTGTAAATGTGTGTGTGTGTATTGTCTGTGTGTGTGACGATATAATACTATGTATTATGACATTTCATAGCTTGTTTATTGGTGTGTGTGTGTGTGATAGTCATCGTACTATGTATATGACATTTCATAGCTTTGTTTAATATGGTGTGTGATGAGTGTGTGTGTGTCTGTGTCTCTGTGTGTGACGATAATAATACTATGTATATGACATTTCATAGCTTGTTTAGGTCGTGTGCGGTGTGTGTGTGTGTGTCTGTGAAAGCCTCTGTGTGTGACGATTAATTAATACTATGTATATGACATTTCATAGCTTGTTTATGGTGTGTGTGTGTGTGTGTGAGTAATACTATGTAATATGACATTTCATAGCTTGTTTATCGGTGATTGTCGGGCCGTGTGTGTGTGTCTGTGTGTGTGATATTTACATAGCTTGATTTTATGGACAGGGGTACAGGTGTGTGTGTGTGACTATGATGACATTAATACTATGTATAATACTATGTATACATTTCATAGCTTGTTTATGTGTGTGTGTGTGTGTGTCTGTGATAATAATACTATGTATATGACATTTCATAGCTTGTTTATTATGTGATAATACTATGTGTGTTTATGGTGTGTGTGTGTGTGTCTGTGTGTGTGACATTTCATAGCTTGTTTATGGTGTGTGTGTGTGTGTGTGACGATATATGACATTTCATACTTGTTTATGGTGTGTGTGTGTGTGATAATATATGTACATGACATTTCATAGCTTGTTTATGGTGTGTGTGTGTGTGTGTGTGTGTCTGTTTGTGTGTGTGACGATAATAATACTATGTATATGACATTTCATAGCTTGCTTATGTGTGTGTGTGTGTGTGTGTGTGTGTGTGTGTGTGTGTGTGTGATAATAATACTATGTATATGACATTTCATAGCTTGTTTATGGTAAGTGTGTCTGTGTGTGTGTGTGATAATACTATGTATATGACATTTCATAGCTTGTTTATGGTGTGTGTGTGTGTGTGTCTGTGTGTGTGATAATAATACTATGTATATGACATTTCATAGCTTGTTTATGGTGTGTGTGTGTGTGTGTGTCTGTGTCTGTGTGACGATAATAATACTATGTATATGACATTTCATAGCTTGTTTATGGTGTGTGTGTGTGTGTGTCTGTGTGTGTGATAATAATACTATGTATATGACATTTCATAGCTTGTTTATGGTCTGTGTGACGATAATAATACTATGTATATGACATTTCATAGCTTGTTTATGGTGTGTCTGTGTGTCTGTGTCTGTGTGACGATAATAATACTATGTATATGACATTTCATAGCTTGTTTATGGTGTGTGTGTGTGATAATAATACTATGTATATGACATTTCATAGCTTGTTTATGGTGTGTGTGTGTGTGTGACGATAATAATACTATGTATATGACATTTCATAGCTTGTTTATGGTGTGTGTGTGTGTCTGTGTCTGTGACGATAATAATACTATGTATATGACATTTCATAGCTTGTTTATGGTGTGTGTGTGTGTGTGTGTGTCTGTGTCTGTGTGACGATAATAATACTATGTATATGACATTTCATAGCTTGTTGTCTGTTTGTCTGTGTCTGTGTGACAATAATAATACTATGTATATGACATTTCATAGCTTGTTTATGGTGTGTGTGTGTGTCTGTGTGTGTTTGATAATAATACTATGTATATGACATTTCATAGCTTGTTTATGGTGTGTGTGTGTGTGTGACGATAATAATACTATGTATATGACATTTCATAGCTTGTTTATGGTGTGTGTGTGTGTGTGTGTCTGTGTCTGTGTGTGTGTGTGTCTGTGTGTGTGTGTGATAATACTATGTATATGACATTTCATAGCTTGTTTATGGTGTGTGTGTCTGTGTGTGTGTGATAATAATACTATGTATATGACATTTCATAGCTTGTTTATGGTGTGTGTGTCTGTGTGTCTGTGTGTGTGTGACGATAATAATACTATGTATATGACATTTCATAGCTTGTTTATGGTGTGTGTGTGTCTGTGTGTCTGTGTCTGTGTGACGATAATAATACTATGTATATGACATTTCATAGCTTGTTTATGGTGTGTGTGTGTGTGTGTGTCTGTCTGTGTGTGTGTGTGACGATAATAATACTATGTATATGACATTTCATAGCTTGTTTATGGTGTGTGTGTGTCTGTGTGTCTGTGTCTGTGTGACGATAATAATACTATGTATATGACATTTCATAGCTTGTTTATGGTGTGTGTGTGTGTGTGTGTGTGACGATAATAATACTATGTATATGACATTTCATAGCTTGTTTATGGTGTGTGTGTGTGTGTGTGTGTGATAATACTATGTATATGACATTTCATAGCTTGTTTATGGTGTGTGTTTGTGTGTGTGTGTTTGTGTGTGTGTGTGCGTGTGTGTGTGAGTGTGTGTGTGTGTGTGTGTGTGTTCTTTTATTGGCAGGCACAGTTATGAATGGAGCGTTTAATGAAATAAATGTTGTTTAAATCTAAAACCACTAATGTTAACTCATATTAGCTTTATATATCACTTCTCATATTCATCACTTTAAATTTCACTTCAATACTTGTTCAAGGGTTTACATTTCCTGTATAAATCGTATGAAACAATTTAATTTACCGATTATACGTCTGCCATACAAACTTTCATATTATATATATATATATATATATATATATATATATATATATATATATATATATATATATATATATATATATATATATATATATATATATCATCAGCGTCGGAAGCAAATTGAAAGTGGGGGCTAAACCAACTTAAAACACATACACACGCCAGAACGTCTGGGGCTAAGCCCCAATTTTTAACACCTAGCCCCCCCCCCCCCCCCCCCGCTCCCCGGTTCCTATGCCTATGTATATAGCTTTATATATCGCTGATTATAAATGTATTTATAATAATTACGTATACACGTAGGTGTGTTTACAGTAAACACGTGTTATGTTGTTTCTATTGTTGTTTATCGCAAGGCGATTGGTCAGTAATTGTTTATTAGGGGTAGCGGCGTTAAAAGCATGAAAATTGTGGCCAGGTAATGTTACCTGAGTTATTAGTAAGAATATAAAGTATTCGAAGCTTCGCCGCCTTGTGCAACAGACGCATTATTCCCCACCCACCCGCCCGTTGTTTTTCACTATATTGTAATATTGTACATGATATTAATTACCTTTTCATTTTTTGTAGAAAATGGTTTGAGTGTGATGTTTTACAAGACTTACGCAAATATTTATGTAATTTATATGTAATAAAGTCTGTTGCACTCGCACATGCGAGCTTATCCTATTTATGTGTTGAGTTTATTTTATAAATAATTTATGTTCGGTTGAGACTGGCGAATTAGAACATAACCATTGTTTATATTTGCTTTACAGATTGTATGACCTGGAAATCCACATGTACAAGAATAAGAATTACCTGGAATGCTAAAAATAGATCAACTGACATTTAAATTTGTACTGAAATTGAGGACAAGGTAGTGTGTAAGTTACAAACAACGTTACAATGTCGACTGGTGACGAAGACAAACCCTGGTTAAAGAAGAGTACTACAAAAAGTAGTCCTGGACGATGGAAAGGTTTGGCTGTGGTGATGATTATTATAAACTTATTACTGCTAGTTATAACCGTTGCGATAATTGTAGTATGGCGAATTGATAGAGACAACCGGGAGTTCACTATTGACACGAACAACTTTTGTCTTCCTTGTGGATCGTTGTCTCTACACGAAGACGATGACAGATACAACCTAGGGAAGTACAAGAATAGAACCGATGATGCCGGACATAGCATCTGTTGTGCGGATACAGCCGAAAAACTGAACCAGCTTGTTGATTTAGTAAGTATAAACAATAGTTTGTATAAGTACAGGTGTTGTTAGTATGTCACCTGGTGTAGGCCTACACAGTTAACATGTATATGTGTGGTTTATTACTACCACTATGATATTGATTACTTCTTGTATTATGTCTAATGGGTTGCATTTCTGTATATCAAAATGGTATGCTACCAATTAGATAATGTTTATATCTAAAATTCAATTTTATACAACTTTTATGATGTATTTACGAAGTGAATAGGGACGTTAAACAACAATAAACAAATAACAATAAACGAAGTGAATAAATGTTGAGACAACTTTCGTTTCAGACACATATACATTGATATATCTTGGCATACAATCAATATATGTCTGAGTTTATTTGTTGTCAGTATCCACGCGTTACATATCCGAGTCATGTGATTTATTGATATATAGTTAACCTTAATTTACACACAAACAAAACTGGGGTATCACGAATAGAATGATATTTGAGTGCAATACCATTGGTTATCTTTGAACAGATATATAAATGTTTATTTTTGAGAACGATATCAAAGTTTATCAATAATTTATAAGTTATTGCAGCATGTACTTCATTAATGAACTTTACTGATATATGCCATTGTATATGTAGCCTCTATTAATATATTGGTTGTAGTTTCAAATAATGCCTACAGATTATTTTTACTGTTTTTCAGTTTGTCACGAAAAAATACAGAGAGGAACGGGCAAGAAGTATGTGAAATAAATTGATATCGATGTGATACTACTACTACTACCACTACTACTACTACTACTACTACTAATAATAATAATAATAATAAAAATAAAAAAAAATAAAATAATAATAATAATAATAATAATAACAATATCTTAATATCACCGGATCTTACATATAGCGTTTATGGTATAAACACGAACAGCTAATTTGTGACAATTATACATGTGTGAATTTGATATTTGAAATTTCATACTCACAAGGCTTATTGATCTACATTTTATTTATATATGTAAAATAATTCTAAACACATTTATTGTTCAGATCCAGTGTATTGTTCGACGGGGTCTGCTGGTGGAGAATCCAAAAACCATTCTGCAGCACGTGTGGTTGGCATTAAATTAAATGACAAAAAAGGTAAGAAAGAGATTTAAGAATTTATCTATTTCAAACGGAAAAATGAAGTGTAAAGTCGATTCTTTCAGTGATTATTCATCTTCATACAAGTTTGAATTGATACATTTACATTTCATGTGCATTACATTACCTTGTATCTTTCGGATATGATAGATGCCTTTAACTCGAACCTGTTTAACATATAAATAACGTATATCAATTCTTTTTCCGCAGAAATATACCAACCGACTGTGCTTATCTGGGATGACGGATCCGCGCATTCCTTCATCAACAAAAACATCAAGTACACCAGTACCGGAAACTTACAAATCCTCAAAAAGGGGTTTTATTACGTCTATAGTCAAGTGACATTTTTAGAACAAAAAACAACCAACACAGACGTAAATGACAGAGCAAAGTACGTCCCTTTCTCTCATTTCATTTACCGGCAAAAGGTTGACATGCCAAACAAACCACCAGAAAAATTACTGGAGAGTTCCCAGTCTAAATGTGAACTTCAGTCGGAGTCAAGTAACAGTACCAGCTACCTAGGTGCAGTGTTTTACATGGAGAAAAATGACAAAGTCATGGTCAAAGTGACATACCCAAACAAAATTACGTCATCGACGTACAGTAATTACTTTGGTTTGCATATGATATAACAAAACATACTGTGACTGTACGTATTCTTTTATATAGCGTGCCAATTAGTTGCTTTTCTTCAAGATGTTATAGAATCTATTTTGATACCAGAATCTTTTTATATGGCATACAGGCTCTCATTTTGATTAAAATATGTATCCCGCGATTACTCAAAGCTTTAAATATTGCCTAGAATTCGTGAAATACGCAGACAATTGATATCCCTTGCATTCATTTAAGAATATCCACTGTTGACTCGGTCATTGTTCACATTCAATTTCTTTTAACCGAGTACGACATTACAGCAAGCTTTTGGCATCTCGGGATTTTTTAAGAATATTTAAAAAAAAAAAAAACATCAACAATTTGAAACTTTGAATATAAACTAACAAACATTTTGACAGCTTGTATGCCCTTAAATGAACCCAATAATGTCCATTTCTTAGAAATGAAAATTAAAATGAGATTCATCTTTTAACCATACGTCTCAGCCTCTCTGTGTGTGTGTGTGAGAGAGAGAGGGAGGGAGAAACTGTTCATTACAATACATTCATCATGTTGATTTTAGCACAGTAAATTCATTTTTATGACACACTGAATATCATGTCATTTCAAATCAATGTCATATAGATTTAAGAGGTAATATGATATACACACATATGTTATGATATCAACTTATATGTTATTCAAAGTTTTATATAAAGCCCTAGATGTTTATTATACATATCATATTTCAAAAACTTATGAATAACAATTCATGTTGAAAATGACACATTTTTATGTAATAAAATGTTATTTTTACAATTTTGTTCACATACCAATGATCTTGCATACAAATGTTTGGTTTTTTTCAAATAAAAATAACAAAAAGTTATTTGTTACTAATCTACATATAAATCCCTAAACATCTTAAAATAATATCTATTTAGTTTTCATAAACCAAAAATAAAATATACAAGACATGGTATGTATCCCCATGTTTTAATTGATCGTTCTTTTCCTGTATCTAGATACAGATACAAATCTGGCGAATATTGGACAAAACAGACCACTGGAAATGTAGAGGTGGGATCAGATGCTACGGAGGAGTAAGCTTCCCTATTTACTGGTCACACCCGCCATGGGTCCACATTTAAATTAATAATTCTCGGCACAACTGGTAATGATATGGCTCAACGACCTCCATAGAATAAGTAACTCAACATTTAATGAGACAGCAAAAAAAGGCTATTATACCGACCTTAAAATTTGCGGAACGTTGACATGTGTCAATAACTTGTCAGTATGTAGGTGACCTCTGTATATAAATGTTCATAAGCAACTGGAGATCAAAATACAACGGTGACGCGACGTGAATAAGAAATGGTAAAAGGCAATACATAAATAGAAAGAGCTGTAAATAACCGCATGATAATGACTGTATTTGAGGTAATACGTACAATATGTAAAACAACGAGTATTCTATATGATAAAGGACAAGGCAGGTAAATCTCTAACCTGTCATGACGAACAAATGAACAGATGGAAAGAGTACTCTGATGGAGACCAAAACTTGACGTCCCATTACATATCAAACCCAGTAACGAACGGGCTTATACTGAAATAGACATAGACCAGAAACTGGCGTCCCAATACATATTAATCCCAGAAACGAACGGGATGATACTGAAATAGACATAGACCAGAAACTGACGTCCCACTACATTAATCCCAGAAACAAACGGGATGATACTGAAATAGACAAAAACCAGAAACTGGCGTCCCACTACATATCAATCCCAGAACGAGCGGGCCGATACTGAAATAGACATAAACCAGAAACTGACGTCCCACTATATATCAATCCCAGTAACGAACGGCCTGATACTGAAATAGACATAAACCAGAACTGACGTCCCACTACATATCAATCCCAGAACGAGCGGGCCGATACTGAAATAGACATAGACCAGAAACTGACGTCCCACTATATATCAATCCCAGTAACGAACAGGGTGATACTGAAATAGACATAGACCAGAAACTGACGTCCCACTATATATCAATCCCAGTAACGAACGGACTGAAACTGAAATAGACATACACCAGAAACTGGCGTCCCACTACAAATCAATCACAGAAACGAACGGGCCGATACTCTAATAGACATAGACCAGAACTGACATCCCACTATATATCAATCCCAGTAACGAAGGGGATGATACTGATATAGACATACACCAGAAACTGATGCCCCACTACATATCAACCCCAGTAACGAACGGACTGACACTGAAATAGATATAGACCAGAACTGACATCCCACTATATATCAACCCAAGTAACGAACGGGATGATTCTGAAACAGACATAGACAAGAAACTGGCGTCCCATTACATATCATCTGGAACAATGATGCAGTACCAAACAGGTGAAACTTATCGTCAAGACCGTACATTATATGACAACTACAGAGGCATAAAAAATTTATCTGTACCCAAATTTTCTCCAAGATAATAATTAAAAGAATTTTTAAAAAATGAAAATGAAGTCTTTGAGAAGAACAGACTTCAGGTGGGAGGAGAAGTAGCACAACAGAACATCTATTCACTTTATCAAACATCATTGAGCAATGTTCTGAAGATTCAAAAGTCATTGATTCCATCCACAGAGCAAATGGTCCATTATAAAATTTTACAATATCCATGATGAGTAAAACTAATGCATGATACATTTAAATGTCCTGTTATTGAGGAAAGAAACAAATTCAGATTGGTTTAAAGTACAGACTGATCCCTAGACTGCGCCATGAGACAAACAGCAGGGTTACAGACTGGAATAAAACAATCTTGTGTTAGATCAGGATTCCTATTCCTGGCTATATACCAAGTCACGAGACAATCAACAAGAGTACAGACTGGAGTAAAGTAAGCTAGCCTGTGTTAGATCCGCATTCCTATTCCTGGCTATAGACCAAGTCACGAAACAAACAACAAGAGTACAGACTGGAGTAAAGTAAGCTAGCCTGTGTTAGATCCGGATTCCTATTGCTGGCTATAGACCAAGTCACGAAACAAACAACAAGAGTACAGACTGGAGTAAAGTAGCCTAGGCTGTGTTATATCCGGATTCCTATTGCTGGCTATAGACCAAGTCACGAAACAAACAACAAGAGTACAGACTGGAGTAAAGTAGGCTAGGCTGTGTTAATATATCAGGATTTCTATTGCTGGCTATAGACCAAGTCACGAAACAAACAACTAGAGTACAGACTGGGGTAGTGTAAGCTAGGCTGTGTTATATCAGGATTTCTATTGCTGGCTATAGACCAAGTCACGAAACAAACAACAAGAGTACAGACTGGGGTAGTGTTAGCTAGGCTGTGTTATATCAGGATTTCTTTTGCTGGCTATAGACCAAGTCATGAAACAATCAACAAGAGTACAGACTGGGGTAGTGTAAGCTAGGCTGTGTTAGATCAGGACTCCTATTGCTAGCTATAGACCAAGTCACTAGATAATCAACAAGAGTACAGATTGGAGTGAATCAAAGCTGAGTCGGATCCGGATTCCTATTGCTAGCTATAGACCGCGTCATGAAACAATCAACAAGAGTACAGATTGGAGTAAAGTAAGCTAGGCTGTGTTATACCAGGATTCCTATTGCTAGCTATAGACCAAGTCACGAGATAATCAACAAGAGTACAGATTGGAGTGAATCAAAGCTGAGTCGGATCCGGATTCCTATTGCTAGCTATAGGTCGCGTCATGAAACAATCAACAAGAGTACAGATTGGAGTAAAGTAAGCTAGGCTGTGTTATACCAGGATTCCTATTGCTAGCTATAGACCAAGTCACGAGACAATCAACAAGAGTACAGACTGGAGTAAAATAATCTAGGCTGTGTTAGACCAGGATTCCTATTGCTAGCTATAGACCAAGTCACCAAACAATCAACAAGAGTACAGACTGGAGTAAAGTAAGCTAGGCTGTGTTATACCAGGATCCTATTGCTGGCTATAGACCAAGTCATGAAACAATCAACAAGAGTACAGACTGGAGTAAAGTCAAAGGCTGTGTCGGATCCCGGATTCCTATTGCTGGCTATAGACCAAGTCATGAAACAATCAACTAGAGTACAGACTGGAGTAATGTAGGCTAGGCTGTGTTATATCAGGATTCCTATTGCTGGCTATAGACCAAGTCATGAAACAATCAACTAGAGTACAGACTGGAGTAATGTAGGCTATGCTGTGTTAATCAGGATTCCTATTGCTGGCTAGTCCAAGTCATGAAACAATCAACAAGAGTACAGACTGGAGTAAAGTAAGCTAGGCTATGTTATACCAGGATTCCTATTGCTGTCTATGACCAAATCATGAAACAAACAACAAGAGTACAGATTAGAGTAAAGTAGGCTAGGCTGTGTTTATACCAGGATTCCTATTACTGGCTATAGACCAAGTCATGAAACAATCAACCAGACTGGAGTAAAGTAAGCTAGGCTGTGTTATACCAGATTCCTATTGCTGGCTATAGACCAAATCATGAAACAATCAACAAGAGTACAACTAGAGTAAAGTAGGCTAGGCTGTGTTATATCAGGATTCCTATTGCTGGCTATAGACCAAGTCATGAAACAATCAACAAGAGTAGGGATTAAAGTAAGCTAGGCTGTGTTAGATCAGGATTCCTATTGCTGGCTATAGACCAAGTCATGAAACAATCAACAAGAGTACAGACTGGAGTAAAGTAAGTTAGGCTGTGTTATACCAGGATTCCTATTGCTGGCTATAGACCAAGTCATGAAACAATCAACAAGAGTACAGACTGGAGTAAAGTAGGCTAGGCTGTGTTATATCAGGATTCCTATTGTGGCTATAGACCACGTCATGAAACAATCAACTAGAGTACAGACTGGAGTAAAGTAAGCTAGGCTGTGTTTATACCAGGATTCCTTGCTGGCTATAGACCAAGTCATGAAACAATCAACAAGAGTACAGACTGGAGTAAAGTAGGCTAGGCTGTGTTATATCAGGATTCCTATTGCTGGCTATAGACCAAGTCATGAAACAATCAACTAGAGTACAGACTGGAGTAATGTAGGCTAGGCTGTGTTATATCAGGATTCCTATTGCTGGCTATAGACCAAGTCATGAAACAATCAACAAGAGTACAGACTGGAGTAAAGTAAGCTAGGCTGTGTTATACCAGGATTCCTATTGCTGGCTATAGACCAAATCATGAAACAAACAACTAGAGTACAGACTAGAGTAAAGTAGGCTAGGCTGTGTTATATCAGGATTCCTATTGCTGGCTATAGACCAAGTCATGAAACAATCAACAAGAGTACAGACTGGATTAAAGTAAGCTAGGCTGTGTTATACCAGGATTCCTATTGCTGGCTATAGACCAAATCATGAAACAATCAACAAGAGTACAGACTGGAGTAAAGTAAGTTAGGCTGTGTTATACCAGGATTCCTATTGCTGGCTATAGACCAAGTCATGAAACAATCAACAAGAGTACAGACTGGAGTAAAGTAGGCTAGGCTGTGTTATATCAGGATTCCTATTGCTGGCTATAGACCAAGTCATGAAACAATCAACAAGAGTACAGACTGGATTAAAGTAGGCTAGGCTGTGTTATATCAGGATTCCTATTGCTGGCTATAGACCAAGTCATGAAACAATCAACAAGAGTACAGACTGGAGTAAAGTAAGCTAGGCTGTGTTATACCAGGATTCCTATTGCTGGCTATAGACCAAGTCATGAAACAATCAACAAGAGTACAGACTAGAGTAAAGTAGGCTAGGCTGTGTTATATCAGGATTCCTATTGCTGGCTATAGACCAAGTCATGAAACAATCAACAAGAGTACAGACTGGAGTAAAGTAAGTTAGGCTGTGTTATACCAGGATTCCTATTGCTGGCTATAGACCAAGTCATGAAACAATCAACAAGAGTACAGACTGGAGTAAAGTAGGCTAGGCTGTGTTATATCAGGATTCCTATTGCTGGCTATAGACCACGTCATGAAACAATCAACTAGAGTACAGACTGGAGTAAAGTAAGCTAGGCTGTGTTATACCAGGATTCCTATTGCTGGCTATAGACCAAGTCATGAAACAATCAACAAGAGTACAGACTGGAGTAAAGTAGGCTAGGCTGTGTTATATCAGGATTCCTATTGCTGGCTATAGACCAAGTCATGAAACAAACAACAAGAGTACAGACTGGGGTAGTGTTAGCTAGGCTGTGTTATATCAGGATTTCTTTTGCTGGCTATAGACCAAGTCATGAAACAATCAACAAGAGTACAGACTGGAGTAAAGTAAGCTAGGCTATATACCAGGATTCCTATTGCTGGCTATAGACCAAATCATGAAACAATCAACTAGAGTACAGACTAGAGTAAAGTAGGCTAGGCTGTGTTATATCAGGATTCCTATTGCTGGCTATAGACCAAGTCATGAAACAATCAACAAGAGTACAGACTGGAGTAAAGTAAGCTAGGCTGTGTTATACCAGGATTCCTATTGCTGGCTATAGACCAAATCATGAAACAATCAACAAGAGTACAGACTGGAGTAAAGTAGGCTAGGCTGTGTTATATCAGGATTCCTATTGCTGGCTATAGACCAAATCATGAAACAATCAACAAGAGTACAGACTGGATTAAAGTAAGCTAGGCTGTGTTATACCAGGATTCCTATTGCTGGCTATAGACCAAGTCATGAAACAATCAACAAGAGTACAGACTGGATTAAAGTAGGCTAGGCTGTGTTATATCAGATTCCTATTGCTGGATAGACCAAGTCATGAAAGTACAGACTGGAGTAAAGTAAGCTTATGTGTTATACAGGATTCCTATTGCTGGCTATAGACCAAGTCATGAAACAATCAACAAGAGTACAGACTAGAGTAAAGTAGGCTAGGCTGTGTTATATCAGGATTCCTATTGCTGGCTATAGACCAAGTCATGAAACAATCAACAAGAGTACAGACTGGAGTAAAGTAAAGTTAGGCTGTGTTAGGGATTCTATTGTGTAGACCAAGTCATGAAACAATCAACAAGATACAGACTGGAGTAAAGTAGGCTAAAGCTGTGTTATAGGATTCCTATTGCTGGCTATAGACCACGTCATGAAACAATCAACTAGAGTAAAGACTGGAGTAAAGTAAGCTAGGCTGTGTTATATCAGGATTCCTATCTTTACTGGCTATAGACCGCGTCAGGAAACAAACAACTAGAGCACAGACTGGAGTTAAACAATGCTGTGTTATTTCAGGATTCCTATTGCTGACTATAGACCAAATCATGAAACAATCAACAAGAGTACAGACTGGAGTAAAGTAAGCTAGGCTGTGTTATATCAGGATTCCTATTGCTGGCTAAAGACCAAGTCATGAAACAATCAACAAGACAGACTGGAGTAAAGTAAGTTAGGCTGTGTTATATACAGGATTCCTATTGATAGACCAAATCATGAAACAATCAACAAGAGTACAGACTGGAGTAAAACAAGGCTGTGTTATTTCAGGATTCCTATTTCCACTGGCTATAGACCACGTCATGAAGCAAACAGCAAAAGGGGAAGAAATTGGGATTAAATGGAAATTTAGAAGAATTGAACTTTGCTGATAATCTAGCTCTTCTAATTTCCAACATATTCAACCAAAGACAAACAAACTGTATACAACTGCTAAAATTGGTCTGAAGATAAATCCATCAAAATTCAAAGTATATAGAAGAATTACCGATTGACATTCGAAACCACAAGTCCACCTGAATACGACAAATTAAATATAATAAGGGTCTCAAGTACTCAACACAAAAAAACAGTCGCGAATCCCAAAAGGGATGAGACTAGGTATCAAGAAAGAGTCAGCGTAACTTGTCAGCATGCTACGTTGAATGGAAACAACTCGGTCAAGGTCGGTGAAAAGGTCATCAGTTAGTTCTAGAGATCTGATTTGCGAAAGGGGGTAATTGTATGTGGTCGTGCTCCAGAATATTATCTAACTTACTTGAGAGGGGGGGGGGACTTCATATTGCTTAACAAGATCACCGTATCGACCATAAAACTTCCTTAGTGACGGGTTCAAGCTTTCAACAACGTATCCCCGTGCGAGTAGAATATTACCGAGTCATCTGGCTGTCAGTAATAAACTCAATACAACAATTCCCAACAAAGTAAAATATAAAGTAATGGTCGCCTTTTGTAAGATTTATTATGCACTTGGTTAAAATTCTGGTATGTTTTTATAAGTCACTGCATCTATGGCTGTGTCGTGTTGGTGTATAGGAAGTTCGTTTTAGGTGTTTTACAGCCAGTCAAGTTTTCAGTCAAAATTTAGACGTATAATCGATTTAAATACAAAATGAATACACATTCGTGTGTAAAGTGTTTACAGAAAACACTTTCAAATTAAAGTAAGTTCAGGATAAATCATTTATGCACTTGGAAGGACAAAATAATGTTTAGTTATTACTTCTTTCCAAATTAGATACAAGTGTATTGACTAGATTTGATACAGTGCCTATCTGACATTGTTTACAGTTTATGATTTACTAAGATAATAGGTTTTTGAGTTACTGTGACTTGTACTGTTGTCTGAAAGTAAAATTGAAGAAGAACCAATCAAGAATCAAAAACTCAAGCCCATTATAACACGACGAATTAGATGTGCAAATGGTCTCAACATGAAGAACAATTACGAATCACAAACGGGATAAGACCAGGTGTCCGATAGGAGTCGGCTTCTTCTGCTAGCATGCCACACCCGTCGCAAATGTTCCATGGAAAACTAGTTCGATGAACGGATCAAATTCGGTAAAAAGGTCAAGTTTGGTAATGAGGTCAAGTTCGGTGAAAAGTATGATTGGTGAAACGGTGTCATTGTCTGTGGCCGTGATCCAGAATACTATTAAATATCTCTGAGAAGGGGACTTTATAATGTTTAACAAGATCCCCGTATCGACCATAAAACTTCTTAAACGACGACTTCAAGCGTTCCACAACGTAACCTTGTGTAAGCAGTTTATTGGTTAGTCGTTTAACTCTCAGAATAAAACATTCATAAGAAGAGCATGCCCTGGCATAACGTATAAGTTGTGAAATGAAAACGTCATAAGCAGGAGAAGTTGGAATATTACTACTTAGAAACGGGAAGTTTGTGATATTGAAATTGAAATCGTCTCGTTTGTCATAGAGGGATGTGTGAAGTTGACCGTCTTTTCCAATCGACAGGAGTAAATCTAGGTAAGAAGCAGATGTGTTGCTCTCTGTCGTCTCATTGATCTATAGCTCTACAGGATACATCTGGCCGAGGTAATTCTGAAATTCTGAATTATTTATGGACAGAACTGTAAGTAAAATTGAATCGAGATGCTAACTGTTTGTTTCCTTTGGAGAGCAGAGACTGTATAAATTCCGCTTCATATGAATACAAAAAGATGTCAGCAAAGAGAGGTGCACAATTGGTACCCTTTGGAATGCCGACAATCTGTTGGAAAACTTTTCCCACAAAAACCACGAAGATGTTGTCTACTAGAAACCCCAGCATCTTGATAATATCGTCTTCAGTGTACTTGTTATTGGAATCAGAGTGTTACTTGACAAAATAAGGTTCTTCATGACCTAACACCAAATATTTATATCTGCGATTTTCATTTTTGTATACAAAAAAGTTTTGTATAATAGATGTTTTTGTGTAAAGGCTCGAAAAATCAAAAGACTTGACGCTTGAAATTTGGAGATTTTAAATGTTCCAACAATTCCTTTGAATTCTTTAGGATCCACATCTGATTGACTCCGTTTCTTGAGTAGGTCGTTATACAGTACTTCAGAAGACCTTGTTTAATATGTGTTAGAAATTTGGCGAGCAAAATAGATAAAGGCTTGGTGGAACACTTAGATGACCCCGCAATAAAGCGGTGTTTATAGGGATTTTTGTGCATCTTCGGAATCCAATAAATATATGGCAATTCAAGCTCCGTGTCACTTGTGGGTATTCCAAACGAAGCAAGAACGGATTTCTGATTATCTAATATTTCAGAGATATTTTCAGAAATCGGTTAGGGAGTATGTAGGATTTCCAGGAAATGAAAAAGAGTTTTACCGGTTCTTTTTAGCATTCTGTTTCAATACCACAAATATATCCGTTCGACGCATAGGGATGTATCATAAACTGGAGTTCACTGGGTTATTTAAATCCCAACCCAACCCCTCTCTCTCTCTTTCTTTCTTTCTCTCTCTCTCTCTCTCTCTCTCTCTCTCTCTCTCAATATAAGGAATGGTTATTGGTAAATGTTTTGTATGAAGAAAGATTTTGAACGCCAGTATCGGTGAATAATTCATAAAAATATTTTATCTCAATACCATTAACATAACCATTTTCCACATGAATAAGATTATAAATATAGATATTATTACCGATTTTTCGAAAATAGAAATCAACCTGGGCCATGTTGATTTCTATTTTCGAAAAATCGGTAATAAGATCTATATTTATAATCTTATTCATGTACAGTGGCGTCCTTCAACCTGCCCCTATTTCCATACACTGCACAGTAAGACGGATTAAAACATTTAACTTCTAGATAGAAATCTATATGCTTCAGATATTTAGTTTTACAATATTTATTTGATAAAAAAGGCGTGACGCGGCTCAGTGATTTTTCAGTTCATATTTAGTATATATAAATCATTTATGTATTGAAATTTTGCCAACGACAAACTAGATAAATATATCCTTCGTTATTGGCAAAATTTCAATACATATATGATACATATTTTCGGATATATATATTTTTTTTCTGTGAAACATTTTAACGGCTTAAATATCACCAAAATCACTAATTTTGAATATAAACAACAACTATTTCAGAACAAGATTAGTTCAAGGTAGTCTATATAATTTATTTAAAATGTTTGTAACGTGCGGTCCTTTAATGCTGTGAAAGATGTCGTTTGATAAGTGCATATTCAATATTTGTTAATTCCTCATACATTTTCTTGTTTGACTGTTTGCTGTGTTGTTGGTGTTGGGAAATTGTGACAACATTTCTTACACCAACAATTTTACATTCTAAAACATAGTCACGAAGACGACCATCATAACAACAACAAGACCTCACTTTTTAAAATCTTGTCTTCTTGTTCATAATCTTATATATATTCTCTGTTTTTCTTTTTGTTTTTCAAAATAAGTTTCCAAACTCTCCAATATGGAATAAATGAAGCGGGCTCTCAACTTCTCTCTCTATCACTCTTTTTTTTAACACCTGTTCCCTCAATACCCCATTTTGTTTATACCTACCACTTTCCCCTCTTATACCTTACCCTCTTTGACTCTGTATCTATAAAAAATCATTTCAAATACATAATAATACAGTAAAACCTGCTAGAGCGGCCACCTCTATATAAGGATTACCTGTTTATAAAGGTAAGTTTTTTTTAAAGTCCCTTCACTGCATACTTATACTAAATTGAACCTGTATATAAGGGTCGCCTGTGCATAAAGGTAAATATTTTCTAGTCCCTTGGGTGACCTCTATATACATGTTTCACTGTATATATATATACATACGCGCGCGCATGTTTGTGTGTGTGAGACTATAAGACTATAATATTGTTCTACTATGCTTTTGTGAATGATGTGAATAAAAAGAATCATGAGAACAACAACTACCACAACTAATGCTACTATTTCTACTGTTCATACTTCTACTAGTACTACTACTTATATTACTATTTTTGTACCCAACGCATAAAATTGGTAGATAAACTGGTTCAAGCAAATAAATGTTACCGGAAATGTTTAACATACTGATTCACAACCACAAATACGTCCGGATTACGTGAAATGTAAACTGGTCTTTTAAACGAAATTTATCTTTTATTCAAATAAATCTTAGTAAACGGAACTTGACTGCTGTAAATTTATACCTTGCAAAGCCAACACGGCAATGAGTGCATGTTCGGTATTTGTTAAAACACCAAACAAACTCTCCGTTGGTCCGTTTTAAAAACCTCAAAGAACTTTTGTTAAATATTGACTCATCGACAATGGTCTAAACATAGCAACACTACAACTTCTATCACTTCATTTAACTTCATGTACCACCATGTGAAGGACAGACTGAATCATGTGTCAACAAGAACAGGAAGTGTAATTCGTGGAATATAAAATTTAAATACCCCAAAATGACACATCAATAGCTTTGTATAGATAGCTGGATAAACTAAGTATTTAAACGGGTATAACATTGAAAAGAATGAAAAACTGGATTATCTAAACTGTTAAACCTTGATCGCTGCCTTGATATCCTGTGATATAATAATGACATATACTTGGGACTAAATATAACAATAATGAAATACATGTATTTATGATTAATTGTAATACCAATGGTATATATTTGAAGAACTCGTTAAACAATGATATCATAGAATTTCTTGAGTCGATAAATGTGTTTTCCCCAATGTTTAAAAAGTACCCCAATGTTATAATTCCCATATAATACCGTCAGTTGATGTGTATATCCTAATCTTTTGAAACTTATTTCGTTTATCTTCGGATAAGATTTACCTGAGTTATGAAATCCACCAGTAACTGCCTTTACCTGTAGGCGCTCTGTTGATATTTTAAAAAAAATTCTCTAGAGTAAGTCACCTTTTTTAAAACAAATCTGTCATATATATAGAATAGTGTATTTTTCCGGATGCAATAACCCAAAATAGATTATGATTCGGCAAAACAATCTACTTTCCATTTACAAGATCAGATTTGTGACACGATAAAATGTATCCGTTTATTTTCAAACCTATAAATATATAAATTGTACATATTACATTAGTCTGTAGATTATTTATTGTTGCTCAAATATCGTTTTTAAAGAGATGAACGATATATTGTCATGTTCCTGACCAGAAATAGGGAAAATATAATGTGAATGCTTATACTGACATATCAGTTATCTCAAGAGAATTTCTGTTTACATATTATGCACTATCTTAAATTAAAGCAGTTACACAAAGGATATTTAATTTACCTGACGATGAACACGTGACAAGTATAGACATATAACTAATTACTTCATATCTAATAGTCCCAACTTGGTTTGTATAACAATGTAGTTATACTTTATATATATATATATATATATATATATATATATATATATATATATATATATATATATATATCGATAAGGGAAGTAATCCATACAAACTTTAACGAGAAAGCAATTGGAAATTTACCAAGGGAATTTCCACGTAACAAGTTGGCCCAATTATATATTTTAAATCATTACCTCATGGCAATGTTTATCTTTAACTACTTTCAAAATCACTAACGGTGTAGAAACATCAATTCTGGACACAAAATGTTGGAGTCGGCTTCTATACTTTTTGTGTTTATGATTCTGGTCAATATTTTAGTATTAAGTGTGAACCTAGGCTTTCTTTGGACGATGAAATCTGATGACAGAATTGAAACTGATTGTATTACAAGTTGTATACCATGTGACGATACAGAAACAAGTTACTGTTGTGATTGTTCTGAAGGTGCGCTATCAAGCTATTTAACAAAGGTAACTACCCTTTCTTGAAGTTTTATCTGATTTATAATTATATTTCGTTTTTATGTTTGCGAGTCTAATGTTGTACTACTTGACAAACACAAAAGATCCCTACATTTTTATCAAATACAATTATTGACAATTATTGTGTATAAAACTAGTATAAATGAAATGTCAATGTCACAAATCGAGGTTCATTTTTTAAATGTAATTAAAATTTTAAACACTTAAAATGTTTTCGGTTTTATGATTACAGAGATTTGAAAAGACATCAATGAAAAAAACAAGATACCCTCTCAAACACGGTAAGATATAGGAGTGTTTTTACATACATAAATACTACAGCTTCTTAAAGTGTAATTCCTTTGAGGATTGAATATAATGTAAACTGTATGTTTGAAATTCCGTTTTCAAACGGTCCGAGAACCGCAGTTTACCCACCAATGCGACCCTGCTTCCGGATCTAATCTCTGTAACATCTGACCCCTCCGCTTGATTTTTTACGAAATACAGATTTTAAGTGTTTCTCACGTCTTCCGATTGATTTAGTTTCGAGTCTGATATCAATATAGGTCACTGCTGGTTTTTCTTGGTCATGGTGGTCTACTGGAAACTGTACTGCAATCTCTCTCTCTCTCTCTCTCTCTCTCTCTCTCTCTCTCTCTCTCTCTCTCTCTCTCTCTCTCTATATATATATATATATGAAGTACAGTTTCCAGTAAACCACCATGACTTCTTAAACAATTCACGAAAAAAAAAATCAAGCGGAGGACCGGAGGGGTCAAATGTTACAGAGATTAGATCCTGTACACAAGTACCTGTGTGTCAGACACGTGGGTATCCCCCGGGTACTCAAGTTTCCTCCCACAGTAAGGACCCCACACACCGAAATCAGAGTCCACGAAGATGAAGACATTGATAGTAGCTGACATATTAAATGAAACAAAATCGTAAAAGTTTTTTTTAAGGATTGTTGAGAATTTTACGGATATTTTTTGTTTGTTCATTTTATTTCTAGAAGAGGAAGCTATGTAGCTAAAATATATATAAAAAAATTCCTCTGTGGTTTACGTATCAATGCGATTATGTTAATAATAAAGCATACATGTACTAATTGTAAGTATATAAGTTAACTAAAAGTTAAAAATCGACAACAAATTGTAATATGTCAGCAGTGCTTACCAGTTGATAAAATATTGAAAAAAAATCTCGATAACCAAAGTATAAATCATCAGGATTTCCAGAACACATATAGAAACCTAGTGAACAATGAACAAACGCAGACCTCTGGAAATCCAGTGGTGGGATCAGGTCACATGGAGGTGAAATGGAAATAATACGGTAGGTATGTTGACAATAATGGTCAACTTATAATACTACTGAAATGCAACGAAATATACTAAGGATTCAAAAACAATAACTGTCATATTACATTATGACTAAAACTGATATGAAATATACGATATTATCATATGACTTATATTGGAATGAAATATACTAAGACTACGTGAACGATTATATCAAAATTAAAAATAATGCAACTGTTATTGCAATGAAATATACATCTACCAATATGTGACCGCTAACTGCCAAACCATAATACGACTAAAACTTAGATAAAAAAGGTATTCCAACACCATACTTTCCCACCATGAAAACTTTTGATGTTTTTGTTTGTTTAATGGTGTTTACGCCACACTAAACAACTGTTCGGCTACATGGAGGCGGTCAGTAAATGCTGGGGGAGAGAACCATTGTAGTGGAGCTTTCAATCCCACACTGACTCCAGAGTCTGAGAGATTTGATGGTTCAGTTCCCGACGTTGTAACCACTAGTTACAAGATGCTCCAGAACCTATAATGTGTAGTATGTTAATACTTTCAGTTGAAGTATTTCAATACACATAATTGTAAAATGCTACATATTACAACAATCGTTTGTTCGCGTATCAAAGGTACCAAGTTTATCAATTTCCGTTCTACAAAAAGTTTTCACTGAATTTTACAACTTAAAAAAAGATTTTTAAAATGCCTTTTTATCAAAACATCAAACATTGTTTTTCAGAGAAAAAGTCACAAAGACCGCTACAGTTCAAAAACAGAATTCCAAGGTTCTTAAAACCAGTAGCATGTTTGGCTGGGGCTAAGAGCAACAACCAACCCAAGCCTGCTGAACGGGGTGGACTAACGTCACTTTTGTCATGGTCAAAAAGGAATTATTATTATATTTCAAACGGAATAAAGTTGCGGAACGGGCGACTTGTTGTTCCAGTTAGTGGACAATATTACATCTACGGGATGGTGAATATAATTGACGATGTACCATGTAATAAATCAGAGACCCAAGACTCTGAAACCAAAATAGTGATGACGAAATTTAACATTCTGTCTGGGGAGGAAGACCTATTTGTTACGGAAGTACCAAGAACTCTACTACGAAATCGAATGACCAATAACAAAGATGTCTATTTAGGATCAACGATTCCACTTAAAGCCGAAGATGAAATCTACATCAGAGTGAGCAACATAGATAGAGTGAAAAATCCATACCAAAATCTGATTGGTTTATATATGTTATGATGTAAAGTATCATGAGAATACCGTTACTACATTACTTGCCACCAGTAGTGATCAGGTTCTCTGTTATCACTGGTCCCAGTTGGATGAAAACATTCAGTAGATACCACATGGAGTTTGTCAACAATATATAGTACCATGTTGAAAATCACTTCCTTGTGATTTGTTATCAGTATACAGCGAGGGAATTAATACCAATACTTACCTGTGCCAAATATGTATTCAGATGCATACATTCCATTGACATTGTTGTGTTTTGATAAAAAGATACCTTCACCTATATCAATCAAAACATATATGCAATTTTTTTGTATAATAAAACTTAGAAATAACGCAATTTTTCATTTATAAGTTACTTAATTCTACTGATGAATCACCTGAATTACTACATATTTTTATTTTACGACAACACCGTTAAACTAGAACTGTCGTAACTAATACTCCCTCCCCGTATTCCGGCTGCTACATGTCACTGTAAGGGTTATGCCTATAAAATATTGATTGATTTAGAGGGCATTGTAGTGCGTTTCTATGGTTTGGTACCGCCAAGAGTGTCCCGGGTATTCGGGTCCAAAATAATCTCTGGTTCAGTCCCTACAACTTTCAAATACAAATGTGAATACAAAAAATGACCTTTTAAAAATAGATTAATTTATATAATTGCTTTTAAACGGTTTTGATCCCATCCATAGTACCCTGGGATTATAAAATATAATTTCTGATTCAGTCCCTTCAATTTTCTAATGCATATTATCTATACAAAAACTCTAGTTTTTTTAAGAAATAGAAATTATATTGCTTTTCTACGGTCTTGGCCCCGCCAATTGTGCCCCGGGGGTGGGCACCAACTAATTACCAAGTCCAAAACAATCTTTGCTTTAGTCCCTAAATCTTTTGGATTCATATGTCTATACAAAAAGCCAAAATAAATTGGGGATCATATTGCTTTTCTTTGGTTTGGTCCCGGTCATTGTACCCCGGGTATGAGGACCAAAAAATTTCCAAGTTCAAAATAATCTCTGGTTCAGTCCCTACAACTTTCAAATGCATATGTCAATACAAAATGTCGACGAATTTTAAGAAATCAACATTATATTGCTTTTCAACGGTTTTGGCCCCACCTATAGTACTACCCCAGGGTTGGGAGCCAATATATTTGCATGTCCAAAAATGAATATTTGGTTTAGACTCTTCAACTTTCAAATGCATATATGCCTATACAAAAAGTCGACGGTTTTGAGAAATAGGCATTATATTGCTTCTCTGTGGTTTTGGACACGCTTCATCATATTAGTGCCTAAGGGGCAGGTAAAATTGACAAAACAAGATGGTTTTTGCAGAACACAAGATCAGATCATATGTGACGTGTAAAAAATTTCATAAAAATCCGAACCAAAACCTGGGTGAAGTAGGAGGTACAGATATTGTGTCTACAGACAGACGGACGGGCAGACAACCTGATCCCAGTATACCCCCTCCCAAGCTTCGTTGCCAGGGTATAAAAATGCAAACTTCAGGCGGGAGGGGGTTGGCGATTTGGTAAAGAAATAACCTTGTTCCATTAATAAGTTAGAAGCCTCCGTGCAAAATACAAACACGTTATTAGCATCAAATAAATGGCAAGCCTTTTAGCAGAGCTTAAAGCAAAAAGGCTAATTCATAGAATCAATACTCCCCCACCTGAGGCATATTGTCAAGATATGTAAATTCACAAAAAACAACCGTCTACCTCAGATGTATGTCTGAGCCAAATATGATAGGCCTAGTCCATGAAATGAAACATGCGACCAAGACAAATGAAACGATCATAGGGCATGCAATATTTATGTGACACTGCCAAATATTGGGAGCCTTGGCGAAGAGATAACCCAAAATGGCCCAGTACATATATATTTGCGGAAAAAAGAAACTGTATACTCAAAGAGTTAAATAAAAACATAAAAAGTATTCTTTGATCGCTCTTTATTCTTAAATGCATAGTTTAATATACTAAACGCGTGTTTGAGTACTTGTTAAATATCGCGTTCGATTCGCCTTGATGTCTACAGCACGCTTTTCTTGAGTTTCGAGCATAAGCGACACGTAGTTAGTAATTCATTAGAAATTCTTGCATTCATTGACAGTATCCAATGTATTGAAACAGAACAACATAAAATTTTGATTAAGAGATGACTTGCATGATTGAAAATGATCGTTTGCATGCTATTGGGATTCTTGAAGCTGGGGTGTCTCAAATCAATGTGGCAAGGCAGTTTGGAGTTCATATTAATACTGTAAATGTTTTATGGAGACGATATCAGCAAACTGGCACCGTTCGGGACCGCCCTCGATCAGGACGCCCGTCAGTAAGATACATATATACGGACGTCACATTTGCTTAATCGATTCCAATCCGCTTCTAGTATCCCTGTGCATCGACGGATAAGTCCTCGTACAATAAGGAACAGATTGCAAGAGGTCAACATCCATCCTCGACGTCCTGCTATCGGTCCTGTTCTGCTCTGGCGTCACCAGAGGTTAGCATGGTGTAAGAGCATCGTCGTTTCACTAACAAATACTGGACGGAAGTTATGATTAGGGACGAGTCGATATTTCATCTCGACAGCAGTGACGGTCGTGTTTTGGCTTACCGTCGTGCCGGAGAACGTTACATTGACACCTGTGTTATTCAGCGCCGCCCATTCGGCGTAGGGAGCATTATGCTCTGGAATAGAATTACAACACATGGAAGTACCCCTTTGGTGATAGTGGAGGGCAATTTATCAGGCGTACGCTACCGTGACGAGATTTTATGTCAGCTTTGAAAAAGGCTGTAACTTCTGTTGAAAGTGTGCAAGATGTTTGCTAATACATGTATGTTGTATTTGTACATATTTCCTGTTGGGCGTCACAAATGTTACTATTGGCATTTATCTAGCAGCTTGTCATATACCAATGCTACAACTACTTCAAAACAACGTCACAACTGTTATCATTGGTACTTAACTAACACTTCTGTACTTAACTAAAATGTCAGCTTCTGTCATATACCAATACTACTACTTCAAAATGTCACAACTGTTATCATTGGCACTTAATTGGCACTTAACTAACAGCTTGTCATATGCCAATACTACAACTACTTCAAAACAATGGTTATAACTGCTATCATTGGCACCGGACTACTTTCTATCAAGTGTCTATCAGAGGCCATATATACAAATCTTGAAATACAGGTTATAAAGATTGTTCCTTTCTAATGAATCAAATGTAGGACGAGTTTGTCTCTTTTATTAACTAAAAGTTGACTTCCATATACTACAGTTAAAACTTCATTTTGGCTCATTTTTTTTCTTTGTAATTGCTTGATGAGTTGAACTAGTAAGTACTTGATCTAGCTGGAACAATTTGGTCAGCTTGACAAAAAGGGGAATATAAATTCTCATCCCATCATCATCAGAAAATCCTGTTTAAATTGCATTTTTTAGATCATATGATAAAAAGAATCTGTTAGAAGTTTCCAACCATACCACATTATGATACTCCTTTTAAATTTTCCTTTTTCTTGTCAAAAGGCTTGCAAAATTGAAAATTCAAAAAATTGTATCACAATGTGATATGAATGGAAACTCATGACAGGTGCTATATTTATTACTGATAATGGCAATTTCTATAAAAGTTTAAAAACTTAGAAATATAACCCCAAAACAGGCTGTTTTCACTAATTCCAATGTTTATTCTATTGGTTTTTTACAGAATACAAAGACTCAGTTATCAAGTGTCTTAATATTTGATTTTCACATAGAGACTTGTTGGAACATATTTGATAACAGTAAAACAAGATTTACTTCTTGACATAAGTTGTACAATCAATTTTATCATGACAAAGTTTTCAAAATATAAGCAAATTCAATAATTCAAGAGCAACATTGTCCCCACTTCAGCAATACAATAAAAAGTTCAAATCCACAGACCAATATGTTATAATATTTCACTATTCACTTCATAGGTGTATTGAACATTTAATGTTAAATCCAAAATATTGTTTGACATTTGACAGGATATTCCATGATATATATCACATCCAAGTCACTTGTTTTATAAGTCTGTGTTGTTTAGAAATCTTCATCTCTGATGATCCTAAAATATGGAAAACAAAGAATTCAAATTAAAACCCATCGTAATGAAAATTGAAAGCATCAATATAATATTATGTAGAACACATGAATGGAAGGATAATACACACAAAAATAATGAAATATTAATTTTAGACATTAAATATAAAGCAGAACAAGAATTAGATATAGTTTTATGCTCTTAACTTGCTTATGAAAATCATGGAAGATGAAATAATCTGAGATAATTCATATTTCGTTGAAATCATGAACAATTAAAAATATCACTATTATGGGGGGAAATGTTTATTGGTGATAAATTTGGCATACTCAACGTTTATTAAGTATGGGATTAAATTCTATGAATCAATGTTAGGGAGTTTCAGATTTAAATTTGATAGTAAATATCACTGACTAGGTAAGATCTAATCCTCTGTATACTCAAATGGCTCTGGTGGTTCAGGTTCCTCTTCCTCTTCAATTTTAGGTCCTCCGGCTAAAATTACACAGACATTATGTTAAATTAGATTTATTTCAAAGAGTTCATCCAAATGATTTTCTTCATTAATTTGTAATGTCTTCTGCTACATGTACACCTTGTATTCAGTAACACTGTTTAAATGATTCAATGATTCAGTAACACTGTTTAAATGATTTAGAAGATTTTTGTTGGGTTGAGTTATTCAAAATTTACACACACTACAAAAAAGTGCAGATGAAAAGAGATCAATAATCTGAGGCAAAGATATCATTTCAAACTCAAATTTACAACAAATGTAAATAACATGTACAGTGTTCTATAGTCCATCTGTTTTCTGTTTGAATAAAAGTCCAACGTCAATCCAAGGGGGATAACTCTACAATATTTGATGTACATGAAAATCACTGTCATATAAATTGATCTGTTTTTCTCCTACCTAGGACAGGACAGGTGTATCTGCCATTTTGCCAAACCAGAATTTCTCTGTCCACAAACTACATGAGCTATGACGTCACTATATAATTTTATGACGGTGGACATCTATGTGATGAGAATATGTACAGTGCATTGAAAGTTGTGTAAGATTTTATTTATGTGCATAAACTTGTATTATTGAAGCATGGGAAAATTATTATCAAACATGGTTATGATGAGTGGAAAAGGAAATCTCCATCCTCGTGGTAAGAATCTTAAAGTCCAATCTTTGGGAAACCCTCAGATTGGACAACCTGATTCTTAGCACTCAGATGGAGACCAATATAAGATTCCATTGGTTCATACAAAATGTTCAGTGGTAATTACTCACCAGCCACTGGTTCTATTATGTCTTCTTGTTCTTCTGGTTTACTGTTTCTTAACATTATGATACTGCCATTACAAACCTACAAATTGTATACAAATAAATAAAAACGTCAAAATGGAACAGATGAAATCAAAATTAGTCTGAAATAATTATATTCTCAAATATCAAGGCTTGGCACCATAAAACTTGAGAATTTACTGAAGTCTGAGAATATAGGCCAGGATAAGGAAACATTTTTAGACTTAAAGTGATATCAGCTGTCGTAGGGGGAAAATTTTACATCCCCTTTTTATGTAATATATTATCTCCTATATATATTCCAAAGAGACCATCTGGTGGTTAGAATAACAAATGCATGTGTAAAATTGCAACAATCTTGCGAAACATAACCTGTAATATCAGTTATTATTTATCCTCCATAACTTTGAGCATTGCAAATTAACTTTCAGTATAATTTTTTACGAGGATTACCCAGTGTCCAATAAACACGTGCTATTTGCAGTTAATACACATTCTATTCTTATTACCCTTTGCATTTATTTTTGTACATCATCATTTCCTGAGTCAGTCAAAAGTTGGTCTTATTCGTGGCTTCAAAACATTTGTTTCCAAAATTGTCCACGTGCCAGGTATATCGGGTGATCTTGACCTATTTTTAACTCGTCCCATTGCATTCTCGGCTTTATCACTTTTGACACATATGATCATGAGCTGCCCAACTCCACTGGACATGTCGGCACGATTGTAAAACATGAGGTACGCATACTTTTGACAGTTATATTGTTTTGATTTTGTCAATGTCAGCATTCTGGGTAACATTAAAGATCGGAAAAAGTTCTTTTAGTGATCTGCTATATTTATTCATATATTCATCCGATTTTCTTCAGGTATTTAAAACAGCATTGAAAAGCATATATTTTACATAATACATGTACTTTCCAATAAAAATCACGTCCTGTATTTTAAAAGTAAATAGAAAACACATAAAACTCGGCTGACTTTAATATAGTCCAAGAGCGTAAAGGATCGAGATCCCCTGACCAAATTACGAAGTACATTTGATATGGCGAAAGAGTTTATCTGAAAGGTCATTGCATACGGAAATACAGCTGGATTTTTTAAGGTACGGGAAAACTTAAATTCTAATACAACAAATAACTTCGAAAAGAAGTTCTTTTACAGCGTTTCACGTGTTTGATAATGTACTTGAACACACATTTTATCATATTCTCGATTATATGTCAGGGAACAAAATTAATCACTGTGACAGCTTATATCACTTTAAGTAATTCTGAAGCTTTATGGTGCCAGACTCAGAGCATCATATGAATTACTTGTAATGATATTTTTTTCACAAACTTGAATTTTCATTAACTTTCTACATACTGAATTGTGAGTTATTTATAAAAATATGTAAAGTCAGAAACCCAGTTACTCTCATGGAGGTTTACATTTTTTTTACAACTTTGTGTTTGTAACCATTGAATCATACTTACATCTTTCACAGGATGGTATTTGCTTCCTTCAGGCATGGTCAAAACTTTAAGCTACAATAAAACAGATTAAGAGATTAACATATATAAAAATCTGCATTAAAATATTATGATAAAACATCCAAAATATGTTTGTTCAATTCAAATAAACAACTTTATTTTCATTCCAATATATGTTTTATCAATATGCAAGAATGTACAGTTACAGAATACATTTTGTGTGATGTCACCTTAAATTCATGAAAAGTTAGTTCAGCTTGAGTACTGAGTAAATTTGGCCACTTTGGGCCCAGATCCAGTTAGGTTTGAATTGATCAACTGCAAATGAATAATTGCCAAACTGGGTTTCTCAAGCAATTTTCACAAAATATATCAGAACTTAAGAATTTTATACTTGTGTATATCTCTTTTTTTTAATATTGTATATCAATCTAAATAGTGAAAAAGGAGAGAAATGTTTTTAATAAAAAGGTACGGCTAATGACCCTTTAAACCTTGGTTAAGAAATATAGATAACTTTGACTTCTCTGGTGGAAAGACACTAAAATGCACAAAAGTTAAAAAAGTAGCCTTGTGGACTGATTACTGTATGTTACTTTTATTTCGCGTATAGCACATTTTGCAAGGTAATCTTCCTTTTTTTTTTGTGAATATCTGAATTCGCGTTTATAAAGTAGAAAAACATTTAAATTTGCGACCTCTACGAATATAATATGTTGATCATATTACAATTGCAGGTACAGATAGAAATGACATTTTTTGTGTCGACATGAAACACTTTCATATCATATCAATTTCTGAACAAAAAATGAAATAAAAGATGTTTGCAATGTTTTATTTTTCATTGAATATTTTAAGACATACCTAGGGTATTGATATATAGATAAGTGATGTCTAATGTTACAGGATGAAGATGATGATTTACTTTATTGACTATCACTACACAACGACCTTACGATTAGATCTACAATCGGGCATGGACTCTACGGAAAAGTAAGTGGGGAGGCCTAATGGGCGATTAAAACAGATACACTATAGAAGTAACATACATGCCTGTATTCGTGAAAATTAGGCAATAATTGTGTACAAAATTACGTGATGAATTTGAAACTGTGTTCTAGGTGTCTCGCGCTTTAACACGAAATTAAAAATTTCACACGAAATAAAAGTAATCTACAGTATGTTACATACAATAAAAAACAATAAACCAAAAAGATCTTCAATCTTGTGGGCATACAAAAGAGTCCAATTCAAGTCTACTGACATGTTAGAGTTATTCCTCTTTGTTCACACTATAACTTTGTATTTGTACGGTCAGTTTGTTAAACTCAACAACGAGATACTGTAACTGTATTTGCCAACTTAACATATAACACACATAATTCCTGCTCTAGATTTAAATGGTGACTTAAGCATCTCCCATATATATATATAACAAATTATGTCAATTCTTGTTTTAACGGCACTTGATATAACAGCATTTTTGGTTAACGGCAGAAATTTCATGGGAACAAACTTACATCCATGTTAATTTGCTTGATATAACAGCATAATTGCCTTCCAGCACTGACAGTGACTTTTGGCAAGAAACATGCATTTTACCTACAGAATTAACTTGTTATAACGACAAAGCATCAAAAATGAAAAGTTGTTGCTATACTTTATTAAATTGATAGAATGAAAATAACAATAAAAACAATTTTATTTGTTGCAGTCATTTTATATCATTCATGCAATCATATTGAATTGAGGTTTAACATTTAATAGGGGTTTAACAACATATGTTTATGCTGTTTTATTTGGCACCAAGCATGGAAATTTGATATAAAAGCATATAGGATATAACAGCATTTTACTGGATCCCAACCTGGCCGTTATAACAAGAGTTGAATATATATATATATATATATATATATATATATATATATATATATATATATATATATATATATACACACACACATACACAGCATTTAAACCAACACCACTATATATTCTAGGGTGTCTGATCTAAGAAAATAGATACAAATCATAAGACAAAATATATAAAGCACTACAATGACTACTGACACAAACAAAATCTAAACAAAATGCTACATGTTACATGTCTATCAAAACATTTTAATAGACATATACAAATAGCAGTTTGTTTGTACCTGTATTGTGTGTGTGGGTGCATGCAGACAACAAATACAGGAACCCAAATACTGGTGTATCCCCGTCAGTGAGCCTACGGTTCTATGGCCGATATTGGAGTCTCAGGTTGATATGGCATGTGATACAGTTACTCTTATATATGTGGGGAAGTGAATGTTTAATTATGTTTAAATATCTGTATTGTATTGATTATTGATTGTATAGGATTTAATCATTAGATCAATTATCTTAGTTGACGGTCAGTCTAATGCCCTAGACCAAATTAGAGTTACTGTTCCTTGCTACTACTGTTTAAGGTAATTATGTTTAGTATTGTACTTTCATTGTTATTATTTAATTTTGTCTTTCTCATATTGTTCTAAAATGAGATTGTAAAGTAACTCATTAAATAAGTTCATGCTATATATTACATATTACAATAAGTATTTATTTGTAATATTCCATTAATGATATCCAGTAATATATAATTGAATGATATTTATTTTGATTTAATAATCCTGATGTCTTCAAACTTGATTTTATGTGTTTGTCCTTGTTTAATGTACATTATGTCAATGTCCATTGTATTTATTGTCTTTATTATAGATTGACCATGTGTAGAATGTAAATAAAATATAGAACCAGAACCTGAGTAAAAAACTCTCACTACATATATATTGTCTCCCACTTTATGAACAATAAAAAGATGACGTGGTAATTATTTCATGAAAAATAAACAGATGATGTCATAATTAAGTGTGTAAAATGGTCACCTATATTGCTATTTGACCTCTTTATTTATTTGTTTGTTTAGATGTTTCCAAGTGTAACTATGTAATGTTAAACTGTTAAACTCCTTGATGATAATCATGAAACCGGTTGAGTTTAATTTGGCGTTGTGATTTTATATCTATCTAAGTACTTGTGTGAACCATTGTAATATTTCTGGATATATATATATGTGTGTGTGTGTGTGTGTGTGTGTGTGTGTGTGTTCGTGATAATTACCTGTGCTTTCATTACGCGAGCAGGATTAGACAACAATTGGAAGTTGGGTTCAGGTTCTTTTTTCTCTGGTTTTTCCTTATCTTGCTTTTCTTTCTCTCCATCTTCACTTGTTTCCATCTTCTCTGGTTCTTCTTTCTGTTCTTCTTTTTTCTCTGTTGTACTGTCTTTCTTCTCATCATCCTTCAAAAGATATCATGTGATTTTATATGAAATATATAGTAAAAAATGAAAATGACCAATTACTTTTGGCAGTCTCTGTAACTGAAAGTGAATTACATGAACTGAAAATGTATAGTGAAGGTTAAAAGTTACAAAGGTCAAAATACTGGGATCAACTTATCTTTATCTCTTGATGATTATTATAATGACAGACCAAAACAATGAAGCAGTATCTGCACCTTTGTTATCACTGATAAACCATATTTTGACTTACAATTTCCATTTTCTCTTCATCTTTTTTCTTTTCTGCCTCTTTCTTTTTCTGTTTGGCTGTGATACTGAGTACAGCAGTCTCAACTTTCTCCTTTGTTTTGTCTTTTTTCTCCTCCAAGTTGGGTGGGTAAGCAAACTGAGATGGTTTGGCATTGGAGCGGATCTCCATTTTTGGCATCTATAGATTTGAATAAAACATTTTCATTCATAAAATAAAACTACAAAACTTGATATAACATTAATGTCTTTAAATAAAAGAATGGCTTAGCATTTAAAAGTGCCTTATACAATCATAGGTCAAGTCAAATAATTATTCAGCATTACATTACTATGTAGACAAGAAATTAGAGGGGTATAATGTCACCAACCTGGTAACCAGCCTATTTCATTTCATAATATGGACAAGATGCTAGATGGGTTTCATCCACCAATAAGTCACCAGCCAGTTTTATTTCATTATACAGGCAAGAGGCAACAAGGGTGTTATCCGCTAAATACGCCACCAGCCTATTTCATTTCATTTTATAGACAAGAGGGGAAAAGGGTGTTATCCGCTAAATACGCCACCAGCCTATTTCATTTCATTTTATAGACAAGAGGCAACAAGGGTGTTATCCGCTAAATACGTCACCAGCCTATTTCATTTCATTTTATAGACAAGAGGCTACAAGGGTGTCATCCGCTAAATACATCACCAGCCTATTTCATTTCATTTTATAGACAAGAGGCTACAAGGGTGTTATCCGCTAAATACGTCACCAGCCTATTTCATTTCATTTTATAGACAAGAGGCTACAAGGGTGTTATCCGCTAAATACATCACCAGCCTATTTCATTTCATTTTATAGACAAGAGGCTAGAAGGATGTTTTTCATCATCAGGGTGTTTACCCCATTTACAAAATCATGACACAGGGATAATGAAATTCTGTTTTGTTCTTTTTTTCACATTATTTTCACCACGAGGTTGCTACACACAAATTTGAAGAAAATTATCATTGTGACTGTTTAAAGAATAGTAAAATTTCAAGAACAAAACATTTGTGAGAAGCTTGTCAACAACTGACCACATGGAGGCATATGAGTGATCCAGATTGCCTAAAGAATGTAAATTTGAAAAAAAATTGCAAGCACTACAGCTAGATATTATATTTGTAAGAGATGGGCTATTATACGATATTTTTTTATCAAGCTTCAGACCGAAGGGCTGTTTTGTCAGGAAGTCGTAAGTTATTTGATCTTAAGACAAAACCTAGATTATTTTATCAACGCTATCCTAAGTCACGTATTAAGGAATATTTGCATATTTTCAAATAGGAACTTAAAAGTTATGAATACTGTTACCTGCAACTATTTACAATGACAAATTATGATACGTACTAAAATAACTTAGATCTAGGCACAGCCTCTGGATAGTCATAAAGACATGACTTGATTTGGTCATAAGTCCTATTTTTTGTAAAATGGTCACATGTCCCAAGTGTAGTGCTAAGACCTTACACATAGGGACTTACATAAAACTGGCACAAAAGTTCAAGTGAATCTGAATATGTGTCAGGACTAAGAAACTAACAAATTATCCATTTCAAATGAAAATTCTTTGCTAAATAGTCTAAATCAAGATAAAGTTGTGACGGAGCTGTATCAATTGCTCAGAAACTCTAAAAATACCGCTACAAATGAAAATCCTTGGCTCTTAATATTGACTATTATTTCCAGTTATATTCAGACAATATGTATATAGCAAACATGTCTTATAAGAAATGATAAATCAACTACAATATTTACATATATATGCAGTCTGTATGAAGAACCAAGGCATCATGCGACGCCAGCACAAACAAAGATTATTGTTTTACAGAAACAAGATTTTATTTAAACCCATCTAAGCTACATTATTGTATAAGTTATTTGCTTAGCCTTGAGAGAAACATTTTACAGATGAAATGATTAGTAATTAGTTGTTACGGATACTTAAACAATGATTCTCTAGTGTTTTGATCAGTAGATCATACATATGAATATGCAATTTTATGGCTAAAATCCAGAAGGTTTTGCATGTTGCGTATGCATTAAGTGTGCTGGATAAATATCTTCTATATTTTTTGTGATTGAAACTCAGCAATTGTGCACATGTTTATGATGATATAGGAAAGAATCATTAAGTGTAAAACACGACAAATATAATATTCTTTGTATGCTCTGTAACATCAAACTAAACTGTCTGGTAGAGTCAACGTTTTTACATTGATTGTGGATAATCGTTCTTAAAATGAAGTCGTAGAACACGGAATGTTATGATACATAACAGTCAAAACAAGGGAGATAAGTAATTTTTATCACTTACATAAGAGTGAATCATTATGATTAAAAGAAAGGAAACACAACACTTGAGAAGTATTCTATTTGAGAAAACATAAAAATTTCAATTACTGGCTTGAGCAGCAGTGTTTATAGTTTAAATTGATTACTGTGTAACGAAATTCTGTGAGAGGCATTTCAAGACTTTTCATGTAAATTTTCTAATTAATTGTCTGGTTTCTCTGTGTATTTTGATAATCAGCATTTGTTTGTTTTTGTCTCATAAGTAGTTTATGCCAGACTCAACAAATTTTTAGTTATATGTAGGTGGCAGTCAATTTATGGTGGAAGAGAAAATATGGTTATAATGCACCCCAGAAAGGAGCAGCCAAACCATGATAAACATGATGTTCTGTGAGTAAATTTGCTAAACTTTCTCCCAAAATCAGATAAAAATCCAGCAGGGCTTGAGCAACAGCTAACTAGAGTTGAGAGACTTTGTGGTTTAAAAGTGCAACCACACAGCCATTGAAGACCCCAGATAATGGTAAAGAGTTATAGAGTTAGCCTATCAAAGATTTTGAGTTGTAAATCACTGCTATGTTAGAATACTGAAATGTATATCACATATCCTTTGTCTCACATTTAGTGATAGAGCATTTGACTTGCAAATAAGATGTGATTGGATAAACATTTGGTCTAACTTAGGACTTTCTCATAGACTTTCTCATCAAGTATTTTGAGATAAAAATATACGATACAGGTGATATACATGACTGTTACAAAAATATGAACAAATTATCTGTTTGCATATTATTTTTAGGCTAAAGCTATCATGGAGTTGTGTGTATTCATCTTTTCATGCATATTTGGTCTCTTAGTACTTTCAGAATAAATGAAACTCTAGTGTCTGTATATGTGCTTGTGTGTGTGTGTCTGTGTGAACATGAGCTCTAGATGTTCTCAGTGTCTGACCTGTGGACCAGTGTCTGTATATATGCTTGTGTCTGTGTGAACATGTGCTCTAGATGTTCTCAAAGCCTGACCTGTCGTCTAGTGTCTGTATATATGCTTGTGTCTTTGTGAACATGTGCTCTAGATGTTCTCAGTGCCTGACCTGTCGTCTAGTGTCTGTATATATGCTTGTGTCTGTGTGAACATGTGCTCTAAATGTTCTCAGTGTCTGACCTGTGGACCAGTGTCTGTATATATGCTTGTGTCTGTGTGAACATGTGCTCTAGATGTTCTCAAAGCCTGACCTGTCGTCTAGTGTCTGTATATATGCTTGTGTCTTTGTGAACATGTGCTCTAGATGTTCTCAGTGCCTGACCTGTCGTCTAGTGTCTGTATATATGCTTGTGTCTGTGTGAACATGTGCTCTAGATGTTCTCAGTGCCTGACCTGTCGTCTAGTGTCTGTATATATGCTTGTGTCTGTGTGAACATGTGCTCTAAATGTTCTCAGTGTCTGACCTGTGGACCAGTGTCTGTATATATGCTTGTGTCTGTGTGAACATGTGCTCTAGATGTTCTCAAAGCCTGACCTGTCGTCTAGTGTCTGTATATATGCTTGTGTCTTTGTGAACATGTGCTCTAGATGTTCTCAGTGCCTGACCTGTCGTCTAGTGTCTGTATATATGCTTGTGTCTGTGTGAACATGTGCTCTAAATGTTCTCAGTGTCTGACCTGTCGTCTAGTGTCTGTATATATGCTTGTGTCTGTGTGAACATGTGCTCTAGATGTTCTCAGTGCCTGGCCTGTCGTCTAGTGTCTGTATATATGCTTGTGTCTGTGTGTGATGCTCTAAATGTTCTCAGTGTCTGACCTGTCGTCTAGTGTCTGTATATATGCTTGTGTCTGTGTGAACATGTGCTCTAGATGTTCTCAGTGCCTGGCCTGTCGTCTAGTGTCTGTATATATGCTTGTGTCTGTGTGAACATGTGCTCTAAATGTTCTCAGTGTCTGACCTGTGGACCAGTGTCTGTATATATGCTTGTGTCTGTGTGAACATGTGCTCTAAATGTTCTCAGTGTCTGACCTGTCGTCTAGTGTCTGTATATATGCTTGTGTCTGTGTGAACATGTGCTCTAGATGTTCTCAGTGCCTGACCTGTCGTCTAGTGTCTGTATATATGCTTGTGTCTGTGTGAACATGTGCTCTAGATGTTCTCAGTGCCTGGCCTGTCGTCTAGTGTCTGTATATATGCTTGTGTCTGTGTGAACATGTGCTCTAAATGTTCTCAGTGCCTGGCCTGTCGTCTAGTGTCTGTATATATGCTTGTGTCTGTGTGAACATGTGCTCTAAATGTTCTCAGTGCCTGACCTGTCGTCTAGTGTCTGTATATATGCTTGTGTCTGTGTGAACATGTGCTCTAGATGTTCTCAGTGCCTGGCCTGTCGTCTAGTGTCTGTATATATGCTTGTGTCTGTGTGAACATGTGCTCTAAATGTTCTCAGTGCCTGGCCTGTCGTCTAGTGTCTGTATATATGCTTGTGTCTGTGTGAACATGTGCTCTAAATGTTCTCAGTGCCTGACCTGTGGACTAGTGTCTGTACATGTGACTGTTTTGTCTGCACACCTGTTCTAAATGCATCACCCATGATCCAATGTTTGTCTGTGCTCTAAATGTTTTGAGTGCATGACCGATGGTACAATGAAGCTGTTTCGAATTGATCTAATTTATTTGCGCTAACCATGTTGTCTGGACACAAGTAGTGCTCTTTGATGATCTTTTGTCCACCAAAAACAAGATCAAAGCTATTATAGTCTACAGATGCAGTAAACGACATTGATTTCAAAAGATGAAGGAACCCATCAGATGTACTTACTCATGCTACAGAGCTAAAGGACAAAGAAGATTTTTAGTACCATAACAAGTTTTTCTGCTATTGAACCTTGTAAATATCCAACTAATGTTTCCATTGTATTTAGATTTAACTGCAATAAACTAAAATGTCATGGTTATATGTCAATTCTAAAGGTATACCATGGTGTTTACCTAAAAAGCTATGTTAGAGGAAAAAAAAGCTTTGTGAAGCCAGTCATGTACAATTTTCAGAATTCTAGTAAATATTGTGAAATGTTTCGTTACCCTATGTTTCATTTATATACAGACTAATATCAAATTTGGTTACAATTTAAGGAAAGAAACTACAGTGATTTAACAGAATGCTGCAACCAATCAAACGGCTGAACCAACAAAATCAAAATATGTCCCATGACCCTCAATCTAGTGGGCAAAAAAATAAAATAAAATAAAATAAATACAAACTTTAACTTGTATATAACTCTTTGTCAATATAGATCTAACTCTTTTTCAACATGGGGCTAACTCTTTAACATGTATCTAACTCTTGTCAACATGTATCTAACTTTGTTCACATGTATCTAACTCTTGGTCATCATGAATCTTACTCATTGTCATCAAGGGTCTAACTCTTTGTCATCATGGATCTAACTCTTGTCAACTTGTGTTTATCTCTTGTCAACATGAATTTAATAGTCAACATGTGTCTAAATTTGTTAACATGTGTCTAACTTTGTCAACATGTGTCTAACTTTGTCAACATGTGTCTAACTTTATCAACATGTATCTAACTATTGATCAACATGTATCTAACTGGCAACATGTATCTAACTTCTGTCAACAGGTATCTAACTATTGATCAACTTGTATCTATCTCTATGCTTTTACCTCAGTAATATTAAATATTCGACAATGAAATACAAAATGATCAACAAAGTTTTCTTGAGATGCAAAACTTCACACAGGGCCTCTGTTTAGCAAACCAGTCTATGCATATATCTCGAAAAGTCTAGAGGAAATGAAAGTCACGTAAAACCACCTTGATGACTTCAGTATGGTGAGAATATTTCAAGTAACTGTAATTCACATCTCCTTATCAGCATCTAACTATTGAAAGAAATTGGTTACAAAAATTATATACAAAATTATCTCATAAAACATTTGATACCGAAATTTATCATAGTTTTCAATTGAAGATTGACATGGGAGAACTTTTTATTTGGCTGCTTTGATTGTGCTATGGAATCAATCTAGTGTTTTATGCCACACTCAGTAATGTTTCAATTATATGTGGCAGTCAGTTTTAAATGGCAAAGGAGAAAAATCTGATAAAATATAACCAGATAAAAAATGCACTAAGATTCAGTCCTTTTTGGCCCCATTTAGATCCTAGCCGCTTTTCTTTTACAAACTTTATGTGGCTTCACATGGGATACTTCCTGCCAGGTTTGGTTATAATTGGCTTACTGGTTCTTGAGAAAAAGTCAAAATTGTGTAAAAGTTAACAATGGACGACACACAATGCACAAAGACAAAAGACGATCACAACAGGTCACCTTGAGCCTTCTCCTAAAGCAACTGACAAAGTTTCCAAACTAATCTGTCTGGATTTCCAAGAAACATGACAAAGCCTGACATAAGAGATGAGTGGCATCATGTCTCAAAGTGTAATTATCTAATCCCATACAGAAGTCCCTATAAATTCTGTGAAAACAAGTCTCCCTTTGAACTTTGTGCAGGAGACATGATAAACTACTATAATATATACAGTGCAACTTCAACCCAATCACTTCCCCATCCTGATCATCTTACCAAAGTCAGGATTTTCCCCTTCTATTTTCAAGTAGAAATAACTTCTAAGTACTGATCTCTCTAAATTCTGAACATTAGACAAATTTTCATGGCGAAAAACATATTAGTGTACTTAAAATAACTACCGAAGACTGTCCATACATGTGGCGACTTTGCTGCATCATTCAACCAGAAAAGTAATAGCCTCAGGTCATATGCACATGTGTAGTTAACTAGACCAAAATTATGCTCGGAATTAAGATATTTTTGGGAGTAAATTATACCTGAGAAGTAACTTGAAACCAGGGTGGAATTTCAGCCTACTGCTATATTTTAACATGCTGTGCTTCAATCAATATTTTATGTAATTAACTGGACGTTTGAAAAAATATTTTCTATCCAATTAAACAAAAGTAGATCTAACTGGGAATTTCTCTAATTACAAAGAACAGAACCATTCAAATACAAACAAAATTAATGGCCAAATGAGGATCAGTTTTCCGAAGTTGCACTGTGTTTGTTTTTTTCCATTGGATGTTTACTTTTAAAATCTTAATTTCAGTCACAATAATTTACATGTTTAAACATGATTAGTTTCTAGATAAAAATCTAGTCAAAAATTCTTAGAATATTAAAGTATATTGTATGTAACTTCTGCTGATATCTGCTGGTTTTCAAAGAGTCATGAATGCTCCTACACTAACTTACGTTACATATGATAAAAAATCACTAGAACATAAAATATCAAACTTTTCAACATTGTATGTACTTGTATGAAAAAAGAATTTTATCTTTTATGTCTGACATAATCTTATCACCAATTTTTTTCCAGCAACAATCTTTGACATATTTTATCAACTTCATGAATCCTTACACGTTCCCCTGGTTTGATTCACAGCTGTAAATATATTCTGCTACAAGTTTTCACAGTCTAATTAACAAAATGTACAACTTCAGAGATTTTTCTAGACTCTGATTCTACCTTCTTTGTTCTCTTTTCTGAGGTACATGATTTTTGAAGACTTTAGATACTGCAGAATTAGAAAAATGCTTGGGGGCTAAAATTTCGTTGGTTCAAAATAAAATTCATTAACATTAAATTTCATTGAAATAAAAACCCTTATAAATGAACCTATTACTATTACTAGGTGTAATGTAAGTAGGTCTAAATTTGTACAGTGTGTGATGTACTGTGGTCCATAAATCAGGTCTCAATTTGTACAGTGTGTGATGTACTGTGGTCCATAAATCAGGTCTCAATTTGTACAGTGGGTGATGTACTGTTGTCCATAAATCAGGTCTCAATTTGTACAGTGGGTGATGTACTGTGGTCCATAAATCAGGTCTCAATTTGTACAGTGGATGATGTACTGTGGTCCATAAATCAGGTCTCAATTTGTACAGTGTGTGATGTACTGTGGTCCATAAATCAGGTCTTAATTTGTACAGTGGGTGATGTACTGTGGTCCATAAATCAGGTCTTAATTTGTACAGTGGGTGATGTACTGTGGTCCATAAATCAGGTATCAATTTGTACAGTGGGTGATGTACTGTGGTCCATAAATCAGGTCTCAATTTGTACAGTGTGTGATGTACTGTGGTCCATAAATCAGGTATCAATTTGTAAAGTGGGTGATGTACTATATATAGTCCATAAATCAGGTCTCAATTTGTACAGTGATTGATGTACTGTGGTCTATAAATCAGGTCTCAATTTGTACAGTGGGTGATGTACTGTGGTCCATAAATCAGGTCTCAATTTGTACAGTGTGTGATGTACTATGGTCCATAAATCAGGTTTTCATTTGTACAGTGTGTGGGTGATGTACTGTGGTCCATAAATCAGGTCTCAATTTGTACAGTGGGTGATGTACTGTGGTCCATAAATCAGGTCTCAATTTGTACAGTGGGTGATGTACTGTGGTCCATAAATCAGGTCTTAATTTGTACAGTGGGTGATGTACTGTGGTCCATAAATCAGGTCTCAATTTGTACAGTGGGTGATGTACTGTGGTCCATAAATCAGGTCTCAATTTGTACAGTGGGTGATGTACTGTGGTCCATAAATCAGGTTTTAATTTGTACAGTGTGTGATGTACTGTGGTCCATAAATCAGGTCTCAATTTTTACAGTGGGTGATGTACTTTGGTCCATAAATCAGGTCTAAATTTTTACAGTGGGTGATGTACTTTGGTCCATAAATCAGGTCTAAATTTGTACAGTGGGTATTGTACTGTAGTTCACAATTCAGGTCTAAATTTGTTCAATGGGTGATGTATTATGACATGACGTTATCTATGAACAGCTACCAATGCCCATATATTTTCATACTGAAATATTTTGGCAGGATCTTAAAAATATAAAGCACCTGAAGGTCAGGTGATATAATAATGATGTATTTAAAAAACTTTATCCCAACTTTAAACTCTGATAAAATGTAAGAATAAAAACTAATCATTCACACCAAGTATACATATTTTGTAAAATTGCGTTATGATTGCAATTTTTGCGATCTAATTGATAGATCATTATCTCTGCCCACCTGTCCAAAATCCACTGGCCCTACTTTTTTGACTTTTAATTTATATCCAATGAGAAATTTTCAAACATACTAGTATTTATATTTCTGATAAAAAAGTGTTTTAATCATAAGAAGAAGAAGATATATCAAACTACACTTGATTTTATATGAAAGATCCAAGATAAGGTTTACTGAATGTTAGCAATAAAAACGTTATCTCTGTTGCTTACAATTCTTTTGTTTCTTTATATTATCCTTGTAAATGTTAATATTTAAACAAATATCAACTGGTTTTACAGTGTAGATGTTAATATTCAAATGAATATTAACCGGATTGCAGAGTAGATTTAAATGAACACAAACCGGTCTCGCAGTCTAGATGAACAAAAACTGGTCTTGGAGATTTTGAATCTTACACAGAATTCAATATTCAATAACAGAATAACAAATTAGTGTTGAACTTTAATCGTTTTTTTTCTGTTTAAATTGTTTTTTATGGCACACTCAATATTTTTTCTGTTAAACTGTGGAGGCCAGTTTTTAATGGCAGAGGAGAGAACCTGGGTACAATATACGCTGGAAGAGACCACTGACTTTTGCAAGTAAAAAGGCAAATTTTTTCACTAAATCACCTTAGGCTAAAGCAGGGCTAGGACCTGGACAGACTTAATTAGAAATTTGATGATTTAGGAGATATGCTCTAACCACTATGCCCCCTGTTTAATTTCAATAAATGTATGTGTATTATACATGTGGTAAAATCATTATAACCTGGCAGGTTGGAGTCTTGTGAACCTTTTCTTTACCTGGAGGAGTTTAAAATTTAGGTAAATAAAGCAAAACATTAAAATAATACTGACTAGTATAATCTTTCCTACTTGTCATCATCCATAAGACAGAATTCATTGAGGAATAAAATGTTTTTCCAATGCAACTTGTCATAACCAAAAAGTCAGTAGAATAATGTGTATGATACTCAATAGGTTACTCTGCCCTATCATATTATGTGAATCAGATTTTAAACTGTTCCATGACATCAGCCATGTCTTAAGATTTAAAAATTCTACAATTCTGATGATAAAACTCATCCTAAATGTAATGGGTTAAAATTTGAGGAAAGTGACTTTAGTTATTTGATGGAAGCCAAAATGAAACATAAGAAATGGAGAAACAAAGGTCACAAGCATAAGAATAGAAGATAAAGCCATAGTTTGATTATCCTACAATTAACTATACAATGGAACTTGTCTTGAGAGACCATCCCTTCTGCCATTGATATATGGTCTCTCAAAAGGTTTTATTCAAAGGATTATTTAACTAAGTGGATTTAATGATGTGGTCTTAAAATACAGGTGGTCTTTTATAACAGTAGTCTCTTAAGGCAGGCTTCACTGTGGTACAAAATATGATGAGTTGTAATACCTTCAGATCCTCATTGAGACCAATGATGCATGTTGGTGTAAAAGCTAGGGACAGGAAATGAGTGAGTGGATACCAAAACCAGAACTGTGTGAAGACCAGCATGCCAACAACGGCTTCCAAGTTTGTGTGGCCTGTCCTGGACTGTAGAGATATAGTCATATTTCTTCCACCTGTGAACAAATCGTAAATATTATTGATAAAAGTGTGAGCTAGTAAGTACATGTAAAGTTCCAAAACTCTGTGACATATTGCAAATTGTTGGCCATAACCAGAATCATTCTAGTTTTTATCGATATTAAGCTGCATACCAAGTTGAAATTTGAAGAAAGGAATTAGAATATGGCAAACAGACTGACAAACGGACAAATATGCTGACAAAAAAACAATATCCCCCCCATTGAGCAAACCTATAGAAAAAGGATATTAGATGTATGTCATGATAAGTAGAGCAACCATGCAATACATTATCATTTGTGATTAATGTAGGGACAGTCATCACCATTATTTCGTGATCTTCAATGCTGACTTTACGACAGGAAAAGGTATATTAATCTTTCAACATCTGAAGGTTATCTATGTTCCATTTCTTATGTTTTGAACATGCACTGATATATAAACTTGTGGTTGTAAACAAAAATTTTTGTGTAAAACATGTAACTATTGGTAACCATATTTTACACCTCACAGTAAACATGTCAAATCATCTCCATGTTACATACATAGAAGTTACTCGGACATTAGGTGCAAAATAGGTGCAAAAATGGGAGGATTTTACGTCTCAACAACATTACAAAATGACAAATATTGATCTCCTCACTGCCCATTTGGTTTTCTGTTACTTAACAAATTCACACTAAAAATACTTTTGGACTGGTCTAAGTCATAGATTACGGAGGAGTCCATTGTTTTTCAGAGGTTGATGAGTTAAAGTATGAGTAAATTTCTAACATCTGAAATAAGTAGTTGAAAACATCTGTAAATAAGAAATTTACAGCCAAAACATTCTAAACTCATCTAAATCAAGAGCTGTAACAAATATTTGAATCTTCATGAATAAATATAGTAAACAGGCAATACTGAAGTATAAATTTACCATCTTGTTCCAGTGTTTTACAGAGCGTAGTCTCTATACTTCTAATCAATATTCAACATAGAAGGGATAAACAGTGTATGGAGAATTTCTCCTAAAAAATGCTCTGTCACAAATTGCCACGTTTGTGAGATCTACTTATGCCTGCCCTTCGTGAAGTACATGTAAAACTTCAAAAAAGTGACAATAACCGCCGATGCTAAAATATAGCTATTTTACCATGAAACCATAGCATTGGCAAGATTGGTACACTGTGAGAGTTGGTCCACTGCCAGTATTGTATACAAGATATATTTCTACACTCTTCCTGATCAAACATGACAAGATAGCGTCCATCAATGATGTATAAATACCTCATTAATCGGGTTTTTTCTTCTGTCAATAGTTTGATTTCTGATCTTTTCTCTATACTGCTCACAGTCATTTACAAGACTTGTGATACAAGTCTTCTGATACAAGTTAACGAGCAGGAAAAACATCTATATGACTTGATGGATGGAATGGAATGACCAGTGTTAACATGATATTGACATGGTACAAATGTACCAAAAGGTTGTATATGTTATGAGTTCAAAGAGATCCATCTGTCTGTTTGCAATATTTCGGTTTTCATCATATAACCTGACTTTATTTCCTTGAATTTCAACCTACATTTAATTTGGCATCAAAATAAATTAAGATATATAAAATGACATACCAAATTTGGTATAAGCTCAAGTTATTTGACAGATATCAAAGAGAAAAATGTACATAAAAGATGGATTAAAATCAACTTGGCTCCTGTACATAGATCTGAGGGGCCTAGCAATGCCCATCTAGGACTTTTAGCACTCTAATTCTTGAAGAGGAACACTTTTCATTTAAAAAAACTTGAATGCATTTAGATAAATAATGGCAAGTTCTGTTGTAATTGACTTGGAAACTATAAAACATAATAAAGAGACAGGAGGATTAACAGATATAAAATTCTAATCAATGAGCTCTGCCTGGTCTTTTCTTCAAATCAGCTAAACTATCTTCTAAATTGTCATACGTTAATTTACAATTACACCACATGTGAGTACATGTATGAATCAATAAATGTCCCCTACCTTTGAAAAAAAATTAGATGAATGATTAGCAACTACAAAATTTTAACTGGACTGACAGACAGACACAAACAAGAGTTGTTGGTGGTAGTTGCATCTCAGATACTGAAATTTTGACTAAAAACTAGGTCAAATTGCATTATATAGGTCACAAATCATGGTATTATCTGAAATGTTTGATCATCAAGATCATACAAAAACTCTAATCCTTTTATTTTATTGTAGCCCAGGTTAAAGTTTTAACCCACAGACATTACTGACACAACAGAATCCACCAGGGGTAAGACAATTTGTTTGATGAGCTAAATAAAACTATAGTCCCTCTCCACAGACAAAACCTATCGTCTTTCTCCAAGGATGAACACAGACAAAACCTTAAGTCACCCTCCACAAAGAAAACCTTCAGTCCTTCTCCACAGACAAAACTCAGTACCCCTCCCACAGGTTTTACTGGTAGTAGGCTAAAAATCTTGAAATAATAAGTATTGCTCATGTCTGGCTGAATGTTAATAACCGAGACCAAAATATTGACTAAATATAGCCAATGATGGCACCAATAATACCGTAATTATTTCATCAAGCATTGACCTGTTTGCTTGTACTGGGGAAACAAAAACCTTAATAGTTTACAAGCTTTGGCATCTGTAGCATATAAAACAGCAGATTGATTTCTTATAGATCAAAAGTTATACACATTTCATGGCCAAATTTATCTATATTGGAACCGCTTATCTTTGTAATGACTTCACATATTTTCGAATTCTTAAGGAAATTATTTTTGTTTTATATAAGTTTATCAGTGAATTCAAGGTGAAAGCAGCTCAGTTATTACTGTAAAATTGGAATACTTACTGATAATGATATATTCATACTAAGATATTCCACAATATTAGATAATGAGAGGGAGCATTATATGTCTACGAACCCCCCCCCACCTCAAACTCTTCAAGATTTTTAGCTTCTAGACAAATCGGACAATTCTTAACTGACACATGAATGGCGATATGCCTTTTGATGTCATAAGATTGTGATGTCATAATCACAGATGTATTTGAGGGGCCATTTAATTGTGATGTCATAATGAAAAAGTTTGCCAAAAAGGTGCCGTGTCAGGCATTTGGTGATAGGTCAATTAGACATTATTTTCACTGGACAAATCTTTGTTTGTTTGTTTGTCTATTTGTCGATTTTTGCTATTAGCTAGATATACTTCAAGTTGATTTCTTTTACTTGGCAAATTTATTGGGTTATATGTTTCCATAAGTGTTCATGAAAATACAGTAAAACCTGTCTTGAGAGACCACCACCTCTGCCACTAAAATGTGTTCCCTCAAATGTTATATTAAAAGATATATCTAACTGAGTGGTTTACAAAATGTGGTCTCAAATGACAGGTGGTCTCTTATGACAGTGGTCTCGCAAGACAGATTCTACTGTACTGTAGTAATGGAAAATAAAATCTCACAGATACAGTTTGATTAGGCAAAATTTAAGAAAATCATTAACAAAAAAAAAAAAGGAAAACTAATTTTGATTACTTCATATTCTATCCCATACTTATGCATTACAATTCAGTGATTTTTATTTGCAACATTTTTTTTGTTTTGTTAAAAAGACCATCATCTTATTTCTAGTGGCAGATCATCATTGTTTACATGTACAGGAGTTTTATCTTGACAAATTAAATGTTGTAAATAATTTAGATAAGTTTTAATGACAAATGGTAATTTAGAGACTTAGTTGTATCTTTGTTAAAGGCTTAAAGGGGCATAGTTGTATTTACAAAAAAAAAAAAAATCAATTTTTTTTTCTACTTTTACTACTTGTACTTGATGTAAAATAACAAATAAGAGCTATGCTATATTTTGAGAAAATAAGGTTCAGTGTAGTATCCATGTACGGTACAAATAGTAAGGTTTAAGTTAATCAATTGCAAGTGAATAATTGTTAAACTGGGTTTTGCAAGAAATTTTCCCTAAATATATATGAATTTAAAAATGTTTATGGCTGAGTATATCTGTATTTTGTTATTGTATATATCAATCTAGGTAGTAAACAAACAGCTAATACCCTTTAACAATTTGCAATTAGCAGATAATATATTTAATCCATTATCTTTTTAAAATGTATGACCTGTCAAATTTTAATTATGACCATTAACTTTATTTTGTTTCTCTGAATTGTTCTTTTGTACCCACCCTTTGAAAAATTATTTTTTTCATGAATTCATGCAAATCTCTTTCTTTTACATCATACCAAAGTGCAAAGCATTTTTTTTAATTTCCATTTTTATCCAGCATATGTAAAGATAGGAACAATTTCAAATTTGTTATATAATTTTTATGAACTGGAAACTACATAGATCTCCAGATATCTTCCCTTTGATATTAGATAATATTTATTGCAACAATAAAGTTCTTGCATTTTTCAAAGTTTCCATGACTTTATCTTCTACATTCATCAAGATGCACAGAAAACTCTCTTTGTAGTTTCTTATATGTTCGTGTACCTAAGTAATATGTATCTACGATATATCTGCAAATTAAAAAATAAAAATGAAACAAACTTTTCAAAGATAAATGTTATTACTGCTACGCACGACTGAAAGTTTTAAAGTGCATTTGATTTTAAACTACAAACTGGAAAGTGGTAGTAAAAGGACATAGAACATAGACATACTAAGTGATTAATATAGCAATCCTAATATTTTACATGGTTTATGATAAATCCCACTCACTGTAGCTATATTTATACAGTTTATTTAATCCAGAATCTTTGTATCAGAGTGTGTAATTATTTGGGTGTGTCCTCCTCCTCAGGGAGTAGTACTCATGAAGTGCTAATAATCTTTATTAGAATATGTCCTGCTCAGAATGTGACCTGTTCTGCTTGTGTCCCACTGTGTCTTACTTTGGACCATGGAACTGATTTGATCAACATTAAATTCATTTTGCATCATTTGGGAATATATTTTTCCCCCTAAAATATGGGTAGGTGGGAGTTATTTTTTTCCATTGTAATACAGCAATAAAAAAACAATCCATATGCCAAAACTTCAGAGGCAAGGGATTTTATATTTTTATTTAGCTTCACCTTATAATTTTAGCTTTAATTATTGTTTATGCTTTCTTTACTTATATACACATCCACACAGCAGTTTTGTCTTACAAACTGAAATAAATATTCACTTTATATTATATTTGACTTAAAATTTGGAAGATTCTTGGTGCAATTCTTTAGCACCAGTCATTCTTTCATACTGAGTGTAACACATTTATCATCTATATTTTATAAGAATATACATTTTACATACCAGCATCCAATATGCCTTGTGCAAGTATGGCACCAAACTTAGCCATAACATCATCGTGTTTGTCACTTATGATTTTAGAAAACATGGTTCTGAAATGATTTGCCTGGAGAGAAAAAAAAAGATAAAAACAATAGGAAATAAGATGTGCATATTACAATACAGTTACAAACTATCTTTAAATCATTTCAAAGTCATTTATTTTCAGTGTCTCACTTAATTTCCCATTCTGCATTCGTTAATTTGTCCCTCTGCCAGCGATTCCTGGAGGAAGTAGTTTTGATAAATATGTTTCCATCTGACATTCAGGCACTATCAATTTGCTTTTTCCATCTGATTAATTCCTACAAGAGATTCTATTAACATGATTTTGTTTTCATTATGTGTTTTTTCCTGACCAGCATTTATAAGCTTTAATTAGTTTTACTCTTGTAGAATCAAATTAAAATCATGTCTTGGAGTACAACATTTAATGGCAATGGATTTACATGAGCCACTGTGTACTTTCCCTATATTGAAAGATGTTCACAAGAATCTAATAAAACCTTATATTAGACATGACTTGGGACAGACACCAAATTGAGATATATATTTAATGTATGATATATTTCACTAATTACACTTAATCTAAAATCATCTGTAAATACAGGCAGAAATTGATTGTAAAGATCAGTATCAGAGAATCTTTCATAAGTTTTCATACCTTTGGACATGTGATTTCATTCTGTTGAATCAGTACCAAGGCGGAAGCTATCAGTGCCCCCTGTCGGACATAGTTCACTGGGTCATTAGTCATTGGCTCCAAGAGGCTGATGGCATCCTGAAAAAATACATATAGATGTAATCTGTCATCAGACACAAACATTTAGTTATCAGTAAGACTTTAATTTCATACTAATTATATTTGTTCAACAAATTCCACTGCCAAATTAGACCAGGCTTGCTTTATTCCACATAAACTTACTATGTATCTTGAAAGATCACCAGGAAAGAACAATTCTTTAAGATGTATTCTAAATCAACATGTTTTAAAGGGGACTTAGAAGTTATTTACAGAAATCAACTGTATTTGCAGTCTTAATCACAATTTGAACAAACTGTATGTGTATTTATATACAACTTTACTAAACTGTATGTGAAGTCATATATACAATTTTACCAAACTGTTTGTGTGGTTTTATATATAATTTTACCAAATTGTATGTGTAGTTATATATACACTTTTACCAAACTGTAGGTGTAGTTATATTTAATATACACTTTTACTAAACTGTATGTATAGTTTTACCAACCAAACTGTTAGTTTTTATATACACTTGTGTGTATTTTATATTTATATACAATTTTTACCAAATTGATGTGTAGTTATATATACACTTTTACCAAATTGTATGTGAAGTTTTATATACAATTTTTACCAAACTGTATGTGTAGTTTTAAACTGTATGTGTAGTTTTATATACAATTTTACCAAACTGTAGGTGTAGTTTTATATCCAATTTGTTTGCACAATTTATTATAATTGAATATAAGGCTCTATATACTTAACAATTATAAATTTAACAAACAATTAGTTCAAGGTCATAAAGCTTCATTGACCATTTTGTATTAAGTGAATGATCCAAGTATGATGGTACTATACTGAAAATTTAATGACATTTGTAGATCTAAGATCTGAAACTGATTACTTTTAAACTCTTAAATCAACTGCCACTCAATATAAATAACTTACTATTTGGAACACTCTCTGGTGTCAAATGTAAACTTTACCAATTGATGTAGATTTAATCTAAAGATGTTTTGTAAGACTCTGGGGGATATTATTCAAGACAAACTTCCATTATTTGTGAAACATGTCTTCTACCTTCCACTAAGGATGAAAGTCAAGGTCATATGGTCATTATTCTTGATGTTGATTCCAGGCTTTTTACTATCATATAATGTTGTATTTCAGGCTATTAATGCTGAGCTTAGATTATTGTTTTTGTTTTTTGCTATAATATAATGTATCTATTTACTGTAAAGTATAATTCAATTTCTTTGAAAACTACACCATGACTTTAGACAAATGTGGTAAAGCAAAACCAAACAAAAAACAAGAGGCCCATGTGGGCCTAATTTCTTACCTGGGCAGTATCTACAAATTTGTGGAAAGTACTAAGTAGGGCAACAACTAACAAGTTGCTGGTCTAGATAGAACGGGCTAAAGAAACAGTATGCTGCAGTATATTGCCTGAATATTCAGTTGATCAGAATAAAACCTATCCTATGTTTATTTAGCAAAGAGCATTCTACCAAATTTTAAGCAATTATTTGACAGACAAAAGTTGCAAACTGACAAACAGACATGACCCACCTCCCCAAAACAGAAAATGTCGATCTAGGGGACATAATCCTGTTAATATTTACACACTACTGTACTCTGATACATTGATATTTGGACATAAAATATAACTAACAAGATAGAAATGAAAATCTACTCTATTTCTGGTATGTTCTTGATTTTGTCTTTTCAATATAAACCCCTGGTTGTAAACTTTTTGCAACAATTACACAAAACAACATAGAAAACAAATTCCTGGGATCCAGGAATGTTAGCACTATCTGCTGGATGCCATATGGTGATGGTTACAGCAATTGTTCACAACAATTGAATGGGGACATTGGTCTTTGTGATAAGAACAGATGCTGAATATTACAGAAACAATACATTATTACTTTATAACTCTTTCAGCCCTGCAAGTAATGAAAGGATGAATCAGAATACTGGAAAGGAATATTCTTTGTTGAAATACAGGGTTGTAAAAGTGGTTGTTATATTCAAGTGTCTCCCTGTCCATGGCTAAGAAGAAACCCTGAAATGTTAACAGGTAACTGAACCAACCTGTAGTAGAGTTAGAAGTGTTGAAATCATAAGAGCATTTTTCAGCAACTGTTAATTTCTCTACAGACTGTAGCATTGGTAAAGTAGATCATAATGATAATGGATGAAAATTCAAACAAGATGTGTTTTTGAAACACTAATGCCCCCATTCAGAAGAAAACAGATCAAGGTCTTTGGGTAAAAATCTTGGGTCTTAAAAGAAAGGTCTTGTCAAAAGGAATACACATGTGAATTTGAAGCCCTATCACTTAAAGTTAGGCTTTCACAGACAAACCAGACATATGGACAGACCAAAAACTATATGCCCCCCCCTTTGAATCTTAGATTAAAAGGGGCATAAAAAAAATTGAGCAAGATATATTCAAGTGTATTTTATTCTGATTACACTCCTGTACATACTGGTTTCACTTATCATTTGCATGCTAACACATTTTTGTAATATTTAGAAATTAATCTACTCATGAAATGAATTTCTATATCTCATATCATTAAATTATTCAATTTCTAGAGCATGGAGAACTATAAATTCATAGCCGCTGCTACAGACAAACTTATTTTCTAATTATCCAAAAGACCATATCCTCAATGATAGAACTCTAAAACTGTAACATTGCACTTCCAATATTGACTACCTAGTCTAATTTGGCATTTGAATTGGTTTATCAGGAAATAAGAGATCCAGCATTGGTTTTAGCTACAAGGAATTGTAATCACATTTCTTCCATTTAGTTGCAGAGAATTATTATATGTGACAGTAATTAAAAACAGCAGCCTTGTTAGAATTACATGACTAAGTTTACAGTTTTTTGTGTACAAATTCATTTGTTTTGCTATTATTTATGGCCTATGAAAAATTTCTATTGGTAGTGAGACATAGCAATTAAGTGCCACAAATTTTGACCTATGTTATGGACTCATCAGAATTCAGTCTGGAATCTTAAGGGGGCATTGTGTTTTCCTTTTTTTTCAACTTAGACTGATATACAATAACAAAAAACAGATACACACAAGCATAAAAATTTTCAAATTCCTATAAATTTTGTGGAAATTGCTTGAGAAACCCAGGTTTGGCACAGTTTCAATTGATTAACACAACCTAACTATTGGTATATGAATACCACACTGGACCAGAACATATTTTTATGAAATATGTATATAGGAATATAAAAATAGTTATTTGTTATTGCACATCATGTACAAGCAGTATAAGTAAAAATAGAAAATGAAAGTTTATTTTTTTTCTTTATTGGTTAAACACAGCTAATGCCCTTTAAACATGTCGCCACTGGTTCACTAGTTCAAAGCTTGAGAATTCCTCAACTCTAAGAATGTTACTCAGCTTCAGAAAATCCTTAAATCTGATTGGCTGAGCAGAACAAATTGAGAATATTTTTAGATTTTAAGAGTGTGGAGCCTACTGTGACATGGGACCTCAGTTACATGTCTAATCCAAATATTGACCTCAGTTACATGTCTAATCCAAATATTGACCTCAGTTACATGTCTAATCCAAATATTTTCAATTCTAATCTTGAGCACTTATTGAAAGAACAGTAGCTTTCTTTTCAAAAGTCCAAGACTTGATCTGGAACCAGAGCCTGGCACTGTAAAACTTGATAATTCACTCAAGTCTGAGAAAATTATCCAATTGGCCTGCTCAGCCAATCAGATTTCAGGATTAGCCAAAGTTGAGTGAAATATTTAGGCTTAAGTAATTCTTATGTTTCATGGTGCCAAGTCTACCCCAAATCTTCTGCTAGCAATGAAATCACTTTAAGCAAAGAGATTTAATGACAGCTGTGTACATAAATGTAAGATGATTGTTAATTATGCAACAAAGATTCCACTTGACACAAAAATGTATTAAAAAAAACCAACAATTCTCCACAAGATGTTTTACAGTAATTTGTCATTATTAAAGACCAATTGCAATCATAGTTTCCAGATACCTCGGGATTAAACATAATAATGGTACACTATGCTAAAGCTCTGAATATATTTGGAAGTAGCAGGGCAATGACTTCAAACACATCTAAATTACCTAATTTGATTTTCTGCAACAAATAAACCAATTTATTTTAATTGGAATTTTATCCATATCAAAGAATGACCAATATTGTTATCAAATGAATGAGATCCCAGCACAAAACACCATCGTATCATTGTGATTGTCAGAGGAAATCAAAGTCAAACGTTATATTTCCCTAAAACACATGAGTGATATCCCTTCATCAGCCATTATGATACTGACCTTGACTTGTTTGTGCTTGTCACTTTCTAAAGCATCAGTTTCAATACTGATATACATGTGTCATATCACAAATGACTTGTTTCTCAGATGAGTATTACAATAACCATTTGCAAATAGTATAAATGAGTAGAGTTAAAGTATTTTGATCCATATATAGATTTTTCCACTAACAAGAGCCCCATTGGTCACATAACACATCTGAACTGTCTTGGTATCTTACAAATAAATTGGATCATTGCCTTAAGACACCTCTCTTAGGAGATCACCTCATATTTAAGACCATGAATTGAATACTCAGTCTCCCCAATCAGCTTTTCTAAATAAAGATTTAGTAAGTCCAGAGCCCCTCACTTAAGAGATCATATTGCTAATCAGACCAATTTGTGTCAGTCAGTTATCCTCTACTACTTGCTATCTGTAAAGTTTTATCAACATCCCTGGAGCAGTTTTGAAGAACAAGCTGACATGTTTTATCAACATCCCTGGAGCAATTTTAAAGAACAAGCTGACAGTGTGAACCAGGGGTTCCACAGAGCCTGAATCGCTCACCTGGACTATTACAAAAAACACAATTTCTCTTGAAGAAGATTTTTGTATCTTGAGTGAGTCCTTGGTTAAACCAAGTCCACCGGCAGCCATACAGGAAAAATGGATTGGCACCAAAGTAAAAACACTTGGTCAGCACCTTGTAAGAAACATTCATGTCATGTCTGGTTTCAATCCGTTCAGCAATTCTGTAGAAGAAGATTTTTGGATGTGTCTCCAATTGGGTCCTATGTAAATCTAAGTCTGCCAGTGGTTAGAATAATCTTGGATGATGGATTGGCACTTAAGTATCAATGTTTTGTCAGCACCTTGTAAGAAACATTCATGCCATGTTTGGTTTCAATCCATTTAGCAGTTCTCTAGAAGAAGATTTTTTTTATGTTTTTCCAATAGGGACATGTTATTTTAAGCCCCCACCCCACCCCAATGGTACCATATTAGATCAATCATGCAACAATGAAAATAACATTTTCTGTCTATCTACTTACCTATGGCCTAAACCTTTCACTCCATGACCTTACAACTTTGTCACAATAATCCTTATATAATTTCTTCTACGGCTTTCTCATATATCTCTGTACACAAAAGGTCAATAAATTTTGAGATAATAAACCATTTTTATAAAACCATTCCCTATGTCATTTGAAGTCCCAACTAAAGACTTTTTTACAAAAAGATTTTAATTTCATACCTAAACATTGTAGATATTCACTGTTTTTGACCTTGATCTTTGACCTCATGGCCTCGAAACTTTGTCAATGATCCTTTCATAATTCCATACAACTTTGTAATTATTTTCGTATTAAAAAGTCCAATCAGTTTTGAGATCATAACAAGGACAGGTGAGCCAAAAATGTCTTCAAACATCAAAATCTTGTGGGAGGTGAGGTTCAAATTTGTGATGTACAGTCAGATGATACAATCAAATGTGAAAGATATCCCCAATGTGACCAATTCCATGTAATTTTACCAATCAAAATGATCACCAATACTTATTTTGTTACCATTTCATATTCTGATGTAAAAGATCAAATATAACGATACATTGAAAACAATATGGGTAATGACTAGTCATTTGGGGTTATTAAAACGGTAACATCTGATACTGACAAATGAAAGACAAAAACATTGTACAGGCTTGATAGAACACCGAAATCTGAAATAATGATTTTAATTCTGTGTTACAGAACATCGTGTGACAATATATTATTCAAACTCATTTAGAAACTTTTTTCTCTCCATCATTCGTAACGAGCAGATATTAAAAACAAACAAAATGATTATTTCTGCAATTCAATGACACTTGTTTAACATTTATATTGTGTGTAGAACTTTTCTGATAAAATTTAAAAATGGAAAAATAGACCTTAAAAAAGCTTATGATTACATCACTGAGTTAAACAAGAATTTGGAATAAAAACACTTAAAAACACTAGAGTTCCTGTGAAGACATCTGCGATGTGAAATAGAACCAGATTTATGACTTGTAATCACTGATGCATCCTTAAATAATCAATCATCTTCACCTGCTTTAATTATATTATGTTTTGCAGAAAATATGATATAAAGCCAATAGAAGTCCAGAAATCTGTAATAAATATGATTGTAAATCATGCATTAACAACACCAAAGTTTCGATTTAATTTCATCTTATGATGGTGGAACTGAGCGATTAATATGAATATGATAACCATTCCATATTTCTAAAGATATGATGTGAATTACGGATCAATCACCAAGTTCAATGCCAGGTTACCCTTTATCAATGATTCTTTGAATGTAATCACTCAGAGAAATCAGTTCCAATCACAACTCTGTCCAAAAGAAATAGAATGTGTACTCAATCTATTTCTCAGTCATTGCCAAATACATCTTAAATCAATCTAAAACCTGGGCTTATAAAATCACTTCAAATATTATCAATGTGTAGATTTAAATCTCCATTCCTTACATATGTTTGTTTGTGTACCAAAATAGTACATAATGAAATGAAAAAAAGATACACCAGAAAAAAATAGATAAACAAACAAATAAAACAGATTAAAATAAAATAGTTGGTCACGAAGGCAGATTATGTAGCTTGCCTGTTTTATGCTTGTTATAATTTGGGTTATATTTAGGCCACAGTAACCAGCATCCCCCCCTGCATTGTTGAGTAATGACCCTAGACAAAGTGCATGTTCATATAGTAAATGACCCAAGTCCAGGTAGCTGGAAATTTGGGTCCAAATTAGGCCATAGCAACAACCAGCATCCTCCTGCATTGTTGAGTAATGATCCAATACAATGTGGATGTGACGTTTCATGGCTGTAGCTGCAGTACTTTGCCCATAATGGACTGAAACAAAAAGTTTAACAGTTCTATTCATAGAGTAAATGATTAAGTCCAGGAAGCTGGAAATTTGGGTCAAAATTAGAGCACAGCAACTAACACCCCCCTGCATTGTTGAGTAATGACCCTAGACAATGTGCATGTGAAGTTTCATGGCTGTAGCTGCAGCTTAACACAGAAAAAGGACTGGCGCCAAAGCAGTGACAGCACTTTGAACAGGCTAGCTAAAATTAAACAGATTTTGTATCATGTTTTGGTTCATATTTCATTTATTATATATCTGCATCTTTATGTTTTGTCTCATATCTACATTGCTATGTTTTGTTTCATATACCCATTAGTACCTATATTTATCTCTGTTTTGTTTCATACTTCATTTATTACATATCTTCATCTTTATGTTTTGTTCCATATTTCCTTAATACATATCTACATTGCTATGTCTTGTTTCATAAACCCCTTAGCACCTAAATAAATCTTTATGTAGGCCTGTTGTTTCATATTTCCTTTACTATATATCTATATTTTGTACATCTTTATATATTTTTTCCCCAAATTTTACACTTTATAAAACTGTTTTTCCCTTTAATACATTACTTGTGTATACACATATATATGTAAGTTCATGTCAGTTACCATGATTATCAATGCTCACTTTAAATTGTTGTTTTCCAGAGAGCTAGAAAAAGTAATTATTTTTTCTATTTATCAAAATTTTATGAACAATATATGAAAAAGACTTCTAATTTTAAAAAGTTATCTGATAAGCTAAGTACTATATCAACAAAACGATCTCAAGTATTGATAGAGAATTCCATTACTCTTTTATTTTCTAAAAGCTTAATGTTTTTGATTTGATCAATTTCATAGTGTTCAATATCATCTTAATGGATTGTATAATAAAGAATGTCTTCCTGAATCTCTCGGCCGCTGTTAACATCCACTTAGATAGCAAAATCATGTATCATAAATTGTTTATTATAATAAGATATATATCAAATTTCCATGTACAATGTATATTTACCTTCCCAGCATTATGGCTGTTATAAGCTCCTGCGTCATAGTCTCATGAATGTTTCAAATAAAGACCATTAACTCTTTCAATATAAACACTTTAATGAGATAAAAAATCCTCATTTAGTTTTAAAATTCTTGAAAGTCTTTAATGATAGAAAAAAGAAAATTAAACCATCTAATGACATTTTTGTGTTAACTGACATTAAGTACTGGATGATTTTCCGGGTCAGCTGTTACTGTGGAATACCAGAGATTGCCCATAGGAAATAACTAACATATGAAAAAGAAAATCTTTGTCCTTTGGTATAATGCAACGCTAACTTCAAATAACAACATACCTGGATACTGATCACAATCAAGATAAAAGATAACAAACGGACACAAACAGAATACATAAAAACAAAATGAGACATTGATCATTGTAATACCAATAAATTGGTCTTTGATTTATATAGGAAAGGTGATAACAATTCCACAATTACATAGAGTACTGATAAAGTACAAAAAACCTTTAAAATTTTAAATTGCAAAAATGTCAAGTGTAATTACTCTTCAGCATCTTGTTTTTCCAATAGCTAAACATTAGTGCTTGATGAGGACAAGTTGATTTTTGATTTTAAACATACACCTACTGCTTTTCTGAAGTACAATCTAAGTGTACCAAATATATGTAGATGAATTACACCCATTAGCATTATGGAGCATCAATTACATGTACAATTTTATTACAATCAGCGATAGCTTCTGCTTCTTTGCAGAGTGGTTAGAGCATTTTGAAGCATGAAGTTTCTCACTTCTGGTCAGTGTAGGTTTGTGCCCCGCTGGGACCTAAGCTGATTTTAATGAGAAAGTTTGGCAGTTTACTTGCAGAAGGTCGGGGGTTTCTTCCAGGGAACATTGTACCTGGGGTCTCTCCTCCACCATTAAAACTGGCCCCCACCATATAACCGAAACATTTAATGTGGCGTAAAACACTATTCAAAATACACCATATAACCGAAACATTTAATGTGGCGTAAAACACTATTCAAAATCCACCATATAACCGAAACATTTAATGTGGCATAAAACACTATTCAAAATACACCATATAACCGCATAAAACATTTAATGTGGCATAATAAAACACTATTCAAAATACACCATATAACCGAAACATTTAATGTGGCATAAAACACTATTCAAAATACACCATATAACCGAAACATTTAATGTGGCATAAAACACTATTCAAAATACACCATATAACCGAAACATTTAATGTGGCATAAAACACTATTCAAAATACACCATATAACCGAAACATTTAATGTGGCATAAAACACTATTCAAAATCCACCATATAACCGAAACATTTAATGTGGCGTAAAACAATATTCAAAATACACCATATAACCGAAACATTTAATGTGGCGTAAAACACTATTCAAAATCCACCATATAACCGAAACATTTAATGTGGCGTAAAACAATATTCAAAATACACCATATAACCGAAACATTTAATGTGGCATAAAACAATATTCAAAATACATCACAATCAGCCAAATTCAATGTTCTATTTTTAGGTTTGCTTTACAACTTTTCTTTACCTTACAAAATATATAACAATCAGCCTAATTCAATATTCTATTTATAGATTTGCTTTACAACTTTTTTTACTTTACAAAAGTTTTGCACCCAAGTCAACCTTTTGTTTCAATTGTAGAGAGGTGATCAGATTTTTATACAGAAAAGAAGAGGATTCAAAGAAAAAAATATATATCCACAATTAAACATCTAATCTTCCCACTTAATAGAGACTAAATCATGGGTTGACCAAAAATATCAGATGTGGTTCGGAGTGTAACCAATGAAAAAGTTTTTGGCAAAATAATTTGATTATGTACCTTTATATAACAGTGTCCTTTTAACAAATCCTAACAGGAAGAAAGATGCCTGAGGTATGATATCTAAAGTGGCATGGCTGCCATGTTGAGCAGTTTGTATATGTTATATCAGCTAGGAAACTAAACATCTCTGGAAGACATCAAACCAACCTACCATGGTGAGGATAAATGACTGATCAACCTCATGTCAGGATAAAGGAGTTTACTAAGCACAATTTTTCTCCCTCTTCTTACAAAAATTTACAGCTTACTAATTAAATAGGTGTGAATAATGTTTCATTTAAATAATGAGGTACGACATGACCTACAAAGACAAACTCAAAAACAAGATGCAATAAACTAATATATCATTTGGAATATGAATTATTCAAATTACACTGAGCTGTCAAATTGCCCATTAGGTGGCACATATGGATAAATGGCAGAAGTTCTGACATTGATGCAAATCTTGGGTTTTGTATACTAACAATTGATTGGTTAAACTTACAGTCAAGTCTATGAAACCCACACCCTTAGTCAACACTACATATGAAACCCCAGCCCTTAGTTAACTCTACATATGAAACCCCGGCCCTTAGTTAACTCTACATATGAAACCCAGGCACTTAGTCAACACTACATATGAAACCCAGGTACTTTGTCAACATTATGTATGAAATAAAACCTGCTTAGTTAACAACACCTAGCTATGAAATCAAGACCAGCTCAGTCAACATAACCTAGCTATGAAATCAAGACCAGCTCAGTCAACATAACCTAGCTATGAAATCAAGACCTGCTCAGTCAACACTACTTGTGAAATCAAGAACCTTAGTCAACACTAGTATGAAATCAGCTCAGTCAACACTACCTATGAAATCAAGTGACAAAATTATACACACACATGGTAATTCTTAAAAATGTTGAATTATTCTGAAACTCAGTTGATTGATCGTAAGTATTTTCCTACTGAGCAGTGTAAAAAAAAAGCTATAAGATAGTTTTTATATCTATACATTTTAAGTGGCAGGTTATCTTCATCACATCAGTAAGATCAATGACCTTGTTCACAGACTATAAGACAAGAGATGTTACTATAGTTACAGCTATCAGACAGACTTGTGTTTATTTAAGGTGGTTTTGACCACCTATCTGTGAGTGTTGAAAGTATTATTTCCCCAGAAAATGAAATAATTGGGAGATATCATCTGTTTCTCAAATGATACACTTAATATTATTAGAAATACTTAAGACACTTGATAAACAAGATGCATTGCTCTCTTAGTTTAGTGAAGATTGGACTAGTACACAACTTTCATCCTAGGTCACAATCCTTCAGACAGTCTTATTTTAGGTTTCTATGAGAATAGGTCAATATAAATATTGGTGTTATCAACAGTTTTCAACAAAATAATGTCATAAACATTGTGTGTGGAGGATAGCCAGTTATTGTCTTAACAATACACAATTGATAATATAAATATATTTCAATTGAAATACTTTAACATGCAAAAAAAAAAACCCAAAACAAAACAAAAAACATACAAACATTGACAACAACAACAATCTGCAATCTGGAAATAGAACAACCATTAAAAAACAGATGACCATCAAATTCTTATAATACTGAGATAGATAATGTTTAACCTGATGTCAACATTCTGGGAACCCTTCTTTCAGAAAACTTATTCACATGAAGAAAATCAGACAATATTTCCTGGACTGAATCATGACTGAGGGGTATCAGCAATGAATTGAATGATCACAAATCTGTTATTTGACACCATTCTACCACTTTTAAACTGGTTAAACTATATTTTTAACAATGAGATATTCAGGACATTTATAACCTAATGTTGCTTTCATTTATATTCTCCTCAATAACTTAGAAAGTGGTTTTACCATCCTGTTTATTGCACTTCATCACTGCCCAATCCATTGACTTTTTTATTTTACATGACTATCACTACAAGCTTTAAACCTGAACAAATGTTTCTTAAACAAAACTGATTATGATAGGACAATGATATCTGATAAACAAAACTGATTCTGATATAGACAATGATATCTGATAAACAAAACTGATTCTGATACAATGATATTTGATAAACAAAACTGATTCTGATACAGACAATGATATCTGATAAACAAAACTGATTCTGAAATAGACAATGATATCTGATAAACAAAACTGATTCTGATATAGACAATGATATCTGATAAACAAAACTGATTCTGATACAGACAATGATATCTGACTGACTCTGATACAGACAATGATATCTGATAGAAAATCTGATTCTGATATAGACAATGATATCCGATAGAAAAACTGATTCTTATACAGACAATGATATCTGATAAACAAAACTGATTCTGATATAGACAATTATATCTGATAAACAAAACTGATTATGATAGGACAATAATATCTGATAAACAAAACCAGTTATGATATAAACAACGATATCTGATAAACAAAATCTATTATGAAATAGACAATTATATCTAATAAACAAAACCGATTATAATATAGAAAATGACGTGGATTTTAATTTTTTCATACTTATCTAAGAATGAAGTAATGAAAATTGTGGGCTACATACCCTGGTTTGTGTATGCATGTAAATGTGGTATATTTAAGTACTTAGGGTTGTAGATATGTTACTGTTTGTATTCCAGTGATCAAGCTTGTAGATATATCTATGCTTGCTTCTTTAGTAACCAAACTGTCACTGTAGACTCATTATCATGATTATCATAATAAAAAAAAAAAGGAATGAAAACAGACATTTTATATTTTCATTACTCAAGTACAGATTGAAAGCAGAGGTATTTATGATTTATGAGAAATCAAGTTAAAAAAGACAAAAAGATTCCAAGGCCTATACTGGGATAAGATAAAACTGTAACTGAAGAAAAGTATATCTGTTTTATTACACATTGAATATACCCCTGAGGCACCATTTAATGAACTCTGTATAGGTATCAGGGACAGGGTGACCTATTATGAAGCATACCTGATAATCACAAAATGTAAAAAATCGTAAAAGAGAGAAATCTTATATTGTAAGTCATTTTTGTACAGGGCCCTTACTAGACACCACCAGGGACCATGGTTTTTGAAAGTCACAAACTGAAATTTGCCTTGCCTTAGCCTGAAAAATTCAATCTTTATATTCCACTCCCAACAATCACTTCATTAATGTCTGAATGCATACACACTCAACAGATCAGAAGTCACTATGTGTTGCATTTTAGGATTTGTGTACAGTTTTACTGCTGGTGGGGAAAATATGAGGATCTCATAGCAAATGTAAATAAAACTGTCTTTCTATTGAAATGGTGCAATGTAAAATGTATCTACTTCTTAGTATTGTCAGCATTAGTTTGATGTAAACATTTTGAAGGCAGAGATTGTCCATGTCTTGAACTTTGCCTGATATACCTATTATTGTGCATAATCATATGAATACAACACTGTGATATGACAAGGAACAACTGACGTGGTATTATCGTATATAGAATTCATGCCCTTGAAAGGAGGAGACGAACAGGGCTTGAATTATTTTGGAAAGCCTTGCCATAGAGTTTACCAGATACCATATACCAAGGTGATAGGAATAGGTCCAATAGTTTCTGTGAAAAACTGTTCAACTGATTACCTAGTATGGGTCCAATAGTTTCTGTGAAAAACTTTTCAACTGATCATACAATGCAAAACAACAACAGTTCACAACATTTCACCTCAAGTCACTTGACTGACATAAAAGAAAGAAAAATTTCCCAAAAGATTTCTCTTTACAAGTGATACCATAGAAGACTTTTGTAAAAATATAAACACTGAGGATGTTGACAATGCCAACATTAAGCTGGATGTCAAGACCAGATGAGCTAAGTTTTGTAATGATCTGATATTTATATTGTACTTCTAAATTTAGTTTTTTAAATACACTAGCTCGAGTTTCACATATTATCTTCAAAACTTATATTGTACTTCTTTAGTTTTTGAAATACACTAGCTCGAGTTTCACATCTTATCTAAAAAACAGATCAATGAAGATGTTATGGTACAAAAACCTCTATAAATGATCTCTTAATAAGGAACTGCCAACATAAACAGGTGGTTTACTGCTACTAATATTTGATCACCCATGTCAACTCTATCTAAAATTGCACCATAAAACTCCAAACATTAACATCAATGTTTGACCGATATAAGACATTAATGTATTTTCACCTCTGACATCGGTGTAGTTTTTTATTGGTGCGAGATACACAAATGCTAGCAATCTGTCAGGTGTGTGTAGTCATCATTAGCTAATCCACTGTTTACAATCAAGATAGCACAGGTATAGTATTTATCATCAACCTAACAACATTGATTTATTAGTCAGGAAATAATGTATGTCTTGAAAGAAATTCTTTATGCTCACATTGATCTTTCAGAATCACCAGAATCTTGAAAGGCAATATCTATTTTCTTTGAATGCTGTGAGCCACAAATACTTAGGCTGTTGACCCTCAAAGCAACGTAAGAAAGTAAACATTTGGCTGAAATTATTTTCATTTCATTGTTGAGCATCATAATATAGGAACTGATTAATCGCTCTCAATCATCGATTGTCTATAATATGAGGATAAGAGGTTGTAAGAATATTAAGGCTGCAAGGCTGTGTATACAGACATAAATAGTCACATACACATACATAAATCATATATATCACACACACACATACACACATAGGAAAGTCATTAGCCTGTGTATACATAGATAGTCACACACACGGACACCCATTACATGAATTACACATAAAGATGCTGGACAAACATATAAGTTCGTAAAACATTAATAAAGTGGAACCTAACATAAAGACCACCTCGCTTAGGAGACCACCACACATTTCAGACCAAAAGTTTTCAGTCTCTTGATAAATATACATGAGGCCCATGGGCTTTGATGTTCACATGATTTGCAGGAGGTAATGTCTGAGCTTTTCATGGGCTTGAGCAGCATAAGTAGCAGCACATGGTAGGGACTTCATGAGGATAATTTGTAGCAAGTTAGAAACCAAATGTCTGGATAAAAAGTTAAATATTACTGAACTAAAGAGAATTAATGTTGGAATAAATATGATCTGTGCAAAAAATGACATTTCTTGTTAATGTTATGCTGATCAGAAGGCTTGGTGTCTATTGTGGAGCTGATATTCAAGGCAATCTGTTAGTGATATTATGGCAAAGGGCCATAACTCTGCAAACAAGGGGTTGCAGACCATAGATTGTGGGCATCGCATACTGTAATAAGATCAATACTGAATTACAAAAGTTAATGATGTTACTTCATAAAGAGGCCATCACAAAATTTTAACAAAGGGTATTAATTGTGTAAATGGCAATGAGCAATATGTCTTTAATTAAGGTGGTCTGCTTAAGTTGGGTCCGTGGTTCTTAAGATTTAGCAGAAAATAGCCAGCCAGTCAGGAATACAATATGTGTACCAAGTTTGAAGGTAATAAATTCTTGTTGTTCTTAAGAAGAAGCTGAAAATGTCTCAGCCAATCAGATGCCAGGACTGCCATCTTGGATTTTTGGATTGGCAAAAAAAAAAAACAGAAAAAAAAAAACTTCTGGTCAGGACATCATGAGGAACATGTGTATTAAGTTTGAAGGCAATTGATTCAGTGGTTCTTAAGAAGAAATTGAAAATGTTTCAGCCAATCAGATGCCAGGGCGCCCATCTCGGAATTTTGTTCTGCCCAAAAAACAACACTTGTTCAGGACATCATAATAAACGTATGTACCAAGTTTGAAGGCAATTGTTATGTGGCTATTAAAAAGACGAAAATGTCTTGGCCAATCAGATGCCAGGGTGGCCATCTTGGATTTCGGATATGCCCAAAAAACAACAACACTCAGGTCATGACATTATAAAGAACATATGTAGCAAGTTTGAAGTCACTTGGTTCAGTGGTTCTGAAGAAGACGTTTAAAATGTAAATGTTTAAGATATGATAGACAATGACGGACAAAGAACGATTGCAATAGCTCACACGAGCAATCATGTTAGCTTATAATAAGTGCAGAACCTCACTGAAGAGACCACCTCATTAATCGGGCCACGTTGAGTCAATCAGTTAGGTGGTCTAGTAAACATACTGAAAGAGATCTCTCGTACCACAGTATAGGTTTGAGTTGGAGAGATCATGACATACCAAAGTTGAGGTTTGTGTTGGAGAGATCTGTACATACCAGAGTACAGGTTTGTGTTGGATAGATCTGTCATACCAAAGTTGAGGTTTGTGTTGGAGAGATCTGTATGAGAGTATAGGTTTGTGTTGGAAAGATCTGAGAATTGTGTAGGAGATATCTGTACATACCAGAGTATGGGTCACTGAAGAGATCACTTCATTAATCGGACCACTTTGAGTCAGTCAGTTAGGTGGTCTAGTAAACATACTGAAAGAGAACTGTCATACCAAAGTATAGGTTTGTGTTGGAGAGATCTGTCATACCAAAGTACAGGTTTGTGTTGGATAGATCTGTCAAACCAGAGTTGAAAATTGTGTAGGAGATATCTGTACATACATGTACCAGAGTATAGATCACTGAAGAGACCAACTCATTAATCGGACCACTTTGAGTCAATCAGTTAGGTGGTCTAGTAAACATATTGAGAGAGATCTGTCATACAAGGGTATAGGTTTGTGTTGGAAATATCTGTACAAACCATTTTATAAGTCTGTATTGGAGAGATTTGTCAAACCAGAGTATAGGTTTGTGTTGGGCAGATCTATCAAACCAGAGTATAGGTTTGTATTGAAGATATCTGTGCAAACCAAAGTACAGGTTTGTGTTGGAAAGATCTGTCAAACCAGAGTTGAGAATTGTGTAGGAGATATCTATCAAACCAAAGTACAGGTTTGTGTTGGAAAGATCTGTCAAACCAGTGTGTAGAAAATATCTGTTAAAACAAACTTAAGAATTATGAAATTTGTTAAACCAAAGATAATATTTAATTGTGGAGAGATCAGTCAAACCAAAGAAGGTACATGCAAACAATTTCAAAAAATCACTGAAGGATGGTGATAAAAAAAGGTTAGATGAACAACGTAGACACAATAATCAAAAGAATTCACTTGAGTTTTTTGGTTCAGATGAGCTATCAAACCAACAAAAAGCTCTTCTTTATCAACAAGAAGAATATCAATATGAGTTAGAGGGATTAATAAATTGATATATGCGACATCAGTGATGTGAAAAGTCTACAACTGACATATATAATTATGACTGAGACATTCTCCATTCAAAGGAGCAGCGGGTCAAAAGGAGATATATCACATCAGATGAAAGCAAATTAAATAAGATGATCAATATGTCATCTATGGTTTACTGTTTAATAAGGATGAATGGATAGTTCACTTACTGCAACACAACAAATCAGGTACAGAAATGCTCAGCAAAATTCCCACGAGTACTTGATAAGAAGGTATCAAAGGTAAAGGCAGTAAAGATAGGATATTTACAATGATAAGTATCTCTTATCTATGACTGCAGATTTCACTGTAAGTTTAATGACCTACCAAGAACAATACATCATAGGAAAGGTCACAGCAATAGATGCAATGCTTCAAATCTAACCCTAACTTTAACAGTCAAAGGGGAAGGTCACTGCTATAGATACAATGCCTTAGATATAACCCTAACCTTAACAACCACAGGGGAGGGTCAACAGCTATAGATGCAATGCCTTAGATATAACCCTAACCATAACAACCACAGGGGAAGATCAATGGCTAATAGATACAATGCCCTAGATATAGGCCAATGGCTAATAGATACAATGCCCTAGATATAGGTCAATGGCTAATAGATACAATGCCCTAGATATAGGTCAGTGGCTAATAGATGAAATGCCCTAGATATAGGCCAATTGCTAATAGATATAATGCTAGATATAGATGAAATGCCCTAGATATAGGCCAATGGCTAATAGACACAATGCCCTAGATATAGGCCAATGGCTAATAGAAACAATGCCCTAGATATAGGCCAATGGCTAATAGAAACAATGCCCTAGATATAGGCCAATGGCTAATAGATACAATGCCCTAGATATAGGCCAATGGCTAATAAAAACAATGCCCTAGATATAGGCCAATGGCTAATAGATACAATGCCCTAGATATAGGCCAATGGCTAATAGAAACAATGTCCTAGATATAGGCAAATGGCTAATAGAAACAATGCCCTAGATATAGGCCAATGGCTAATAAAAACAATGCCCTAGATATAGGCCAACGACTAATAGAAACAATGCCCTAGATATATATGGCCAATGCCCTAGATATAGGTACAATGGCTAATAGATGCCCTAGATATAGGCCAATGGCTAATAGACACAATGCCCTAGATATAGGCCAATGGCTAATAGACACAATGCCCTAGATATAGGCCAATGGCTAATAGAAACAATGCCCTAGATATAGGCCAATGACTAATAGATAGAATGCCCTGGATATATCCCCAACCCTAATAACCACAGGGAAAGGTCAACAGCTATAAGATACAATGCCTTAAATCTAACTCCTTACCCTAACAATCACAGAGAAAGATCAACAGCTATAGATACAATGCCTTAGATCTAACCCTAACCATAACAACCACAGAGGCAGGTCAATGGCTACAGATACAATTCCTTAGATATATCCTTAACACTATCAACCAGAGGGGAAGGTCAACAGCTATAGATACAATGCCTTAATCTAACCCCTAACAATCATAGGGGAGGGTCAACAGCTGTAGATGCAATGCCTCAAATTTAACACTAACCCTAATAATCACAGGGAATGATTAAAAGATATAGATACAATGCCTTACATCTGACTCTAACCCTAACAATCACAAAGGAAGGTCAATGGCTATAGGGGAAGCACAGGGGAAGGTAAAAAAAACTATAGATGCAATGCCTTAAATTTAACCCTCCTACCACATCAACAACTACAGATACAATGGGGCTAAGGTCAACAGCTATAGAACAGCTATTTAAGATAACAATGCCTCAAATTTAGATACCTTAACCCTAATATTACCAGCTACAGGGGAAGGTCAACAGCTATAGATACAATGCTTCAAATTTAACAACAGCCTCAAAATATAGATACAATGCCTAACTATTACCAGCTACAGGGTCAACATCTATAGGTCAATGCCTCAAATTTAACCCTATAGAAGGTACAATGCCTCAAATTTAACCCTTAATATTACCAGCTACAGGGGAAGGTAACCCTAACAGCTATATCAAAAGCTATACAATGCTTCAAAAATTTAACCCTACAGGGAAAGGTCAATATTACTCAAAGCTACAGCTACAGGGGAAGGTCAACAGCTATAGATACAATGCCTCAAATTTAACCCTTAATATTACCAGCTACAGGGGAAGGTCAACAGCTATAGATACAATGCTTCAAATTTATATTACCAGCTACAGGGGAAGGTCAACAGCTATAGATACAATGCTTCAAATTTAACCCTAATATTACCAGCTATAGGGGAAGGTCAAAAGCTATAGATACAATGCTTCAAATTTAACCCTAACATTACCAGCTACAGGGGAAGGTCAACAGCTATAGATACAATGCCTCAAATTTAACCCCAATATTACCAATCACAGCATGAATTCAGTCTATGGGTTCCAAAACTAAGTAATCAAGTTTACATCAAATTTACAAAGCAAGATCAAATGTCATTTCTATTGTTACATTTGGATTTGATTGTCATTTGGTGGGGATGTCGAGCTTTTACTGGTGGCAATTAAATGTTCTGTTTCAATGTAAGGAGAAAAGAACGTTGAACTTTGGTAAGTAAATCAACAACATTTAATATCCATCAGAACATTTCAGGTAATGGACAAATCATGAATTGTGCTACAGTAAAATGATCAAAGTATTAGTAGCCTCACCTTGATTGCAAACATAATTTAGTATATCAACAGGTAAACAAGAGGCTCATGGGAACCTTTAATGCTAACCTGGATTAAAAACTAAACAGCTGGATCAAAGACTAAGATTTATATACACATGCATTTCCCTTATTTCTGATGTAAAGTCCCCTAAATCAAGGGAATTCTGCAACAGACAACCACACATACCACTAAACATATCTACCACATATATACCAAGCAACATATCCGCCATATTAAGTATCAATTTGCTCTGTGGTCCATGAGTATTGTGTATTCTTGTATTTCTCATTGTGCCCAATGCTATGTAGATCTACTTCTTATGTTGCCTGTTCCTATATAGATCAGCTCCTATTGTCCAAAATGTTATACAGATCATTGTTTAAATATGGAAATCTCACTTTAAATTGTTGAAGAAAAAAAGTTAGGCAACCCCACTTCAACCATACACATAAATACAATTGAAACTTTTCATCATAACTTACTTTAAGTCCAGTCCCAGCACAGGCGAATACCCTTAATAATGGAAAAATGCCATACCATTTGCTGCTTAAAATTTGGACCAAATCATGACATAGGAGGATTGCTCACTTAATTGTAGCTTTCAGACAGCAGGGAAACAACACTTGGACAATGTTCTGGTGTTCTGTAAAACATGTCCATGTTTTGTTTAATGACAGTCTATAGTAAAAACAAATCTGAGTCTACACTGACACTTAAATGGTGCAAAACTAGTCAAGAATATTTAATATTATTGGTCATTAAACAGATTATAATATTACCAAATGCAATATATTTCAACATGAGAGAGAGAGAGAGAGAGAGATGACTGAGAGATGAGAGAGAGAGATTGATACTTTATAATTATCTTTACAGGTACTTGAGAGATAATTAGAGATTGGAGATTGAAATATTCCTTCTACAGAGTTGATAGATTATGAAAAAGAGAGAGAGACCCAAAGAGTATGAGAGATTCTTGTGTACAGAGATAAGAGAGAGAGAGAGAGAGAGAGAGAGAGATACTGTTTAGAGAGAGAGATGAGAGCAGCTTAGAGAGAGTGAGACTAAAGGTACAGACAGATTTTGCCCTCAAAAAATGAGACAGAAATTAGTCACTATGACAGAGAATGTGTTTGTAGGAGAGGGTGAGGGTTCAGATGAAATTTATTTTAGGTGTAATATAAAAACATACAAGAACATGTGCACCTTGTGGACCCCAACAGGGCCTTTTGAATTGCAATTTGGGTGAAGTTGGTGACAAATATTTTCCCATAGGCCTCAAGTTACAAAACTTCAGGTCAAGGTCTAAGTACCCTGTAGATCAATATTTTTGATAACAAAATTTGCATTTTTACTTAATTAGTTGTATAACTCACTTTTTTTATCACCTTTATTTCAAATGGCAAAACTAATTTTTTCATTTAATGACCAATTCAACCCTCCCTCCGCACAACTTTGGGTGTTGTTTTATTGAAATGTTATGTAATAAGCTTTCTACATCACATTGGTCATTAAACAGATTATAATATTTCATCAGTTAGTTCTTATTTTAACAAGAACATATATTCCTCAGATATCACACTTTCATCAGTTTGGTATTATATTCCTCAGATATACAGACATATATGCCTGCCATGTTGCAGAGATTCAATTATAACCCTGCTCAATGCTTTAGAAATTAACATATCAAACTGCCGACTGCATATGACATGTCAATTCTGAAAATTTCAGACATTGTCTTTCATATCATTATTCTTCAATAAAAAAAAGCTTCAGACAGTCGTCATTTGAACAATCAAACTAAAATGTTCATCATTATGACCAATACATTTTAAATACATGCGCCTGCTGTTCATTTGGCTATGTTGAAGATTTTTTGTGGAACACTCAAACTTTATTTACGTATTTACATTTTCACCAGTAATGACAAGATTGAACACAAAATCTTTTTTTTTTTCACTTGTAAAGTATAAAGTGCATAATGCCTGAAACATGATTATGAAACACACAAGGGATTTTATAGTAGTTTAGATTAATCTAGTTTCGCCCAAAAATATTATCTGATCACCATAGTTCCTCTTGACTAAATCTGTAATGGATGTAAAAAGCTTTGACGTAGATTTAGTACCTACAATTAAATGAAGATGCGCTATCTATATGAAAATGATCTGATACTTAGTAGAATGATTTACAATCTGCACCCACTAATTTATCAGAAGGTGATCAGCACTTTATAGTCAGAAACTGTTTGCACGACAATTTGGAAACCAACAAAATACCTTTCTCAGACCACAAAATAACAAGGGAGCTGTGGAGGTTATGACAAATACAATTCACATAACCTCCTTTTAGTTCTCTATAATATTTAATTTTTTTATTTGAAAATACAACATGATGTAATTGAAAGAATTTTTTTAAAGGTTTGCAGGTTTCTTATCGTACCCTGTAGGTTACGGTCATTCCTTTTAGTGTAAATGGATATCGATGATTTCTATTATTTTGTGGCCTGCTTTATTACTATTGGTAAAGGTAGGAATTGATAATAAAAAATTATCTTTGTCCACAAAATAAAGTATGCTAATTGTTAGCATCTTGTGGACCAGTGGACAGGTCAATGTTACCGATATGTTGAAACTTTTAAAACTTGAAATTGTATTTCTTAACTTACCAACCCCAATAACCACATTTGGATTGCCCATTTCAAAGAATGGTAAAGTTCATTTATAAAATTTAGGGATGTATATTTAGAATCAAAATGACACATTATCTTTATAGGCAATATTGTTCACTCCTGAATTTTGATAAAAGACCATACTATTTGTGGGGTGGCAGGTGGGGTGGTGGTGAGTCTAAATGTGACCACAGAGGTTAACAAGTTAAGCTCAGGAATATAATTTGCAAACTCTTTCTGTGGTTGGATTTATGGTGTTCACAAAAGTACATCACCATAAGAAATACTACCAGAATTATAGGAAAAGGAAGGTGTAATCATTGAGGCAACCCTATCCAGCCATACTGTCAAGATACAAAGAACAAATAGATCAACTATGTTTAGCAAGATACCATAATCAATTTCTCTGTCACTCTCACTTCTCAATTATTTTACCAGAAATAGTTGTTCAAATATTAATGTGTAGTTGAAATGAATCCCATCAACACATGAGTTCTTTATAATATGACAGTGACTATATACAATATCTCAATCAGAACTTGCCTGATGCAGATTGATAAACGATGATTTCATCATAAAGAAATAAGGTGTAGAACAGGACCTAATTGTGTTACACTGCACAGTCTAACAATTTTATGATTAGCTCAGTAATTTATTAAGATAACATTTTACACTTTGTGATGTGATATAAAACAGGTATGTCTTAGAATGTTAATGTTGCCACTGTATCTACAGAAAAAATGTATTATACAAACAAAAATATCTGTAAAGAAATGTATTGCATGTCAGTATCTATTCTTTGTACTGCTCATATGTAACATTTCAAAAAAAAAAAAAAAAAACCACACCAAAGAAAGATGACGGTTGATAAATACAAATGGTATTCAATTATACTCTTACGTTCCATTGGGTCTACTTGTTCAAAGCTAGCTAAAAGCTTGATAATTTGCAATTTACTAGAACATTTTTACCAAGGATATTTTGTTCAAAATCAAGATATGCGTGGCCAATGATAGGGATGCCTAAAGATGGAGACAGTGTATAATTCACATTGTAACTACATGTATAATAGCTATGAAAACTATCATCACACATGATTTGTATAAGTCACATTATTTAAAAACATTACAAATAAGGTTACACCAATTATTTTAAGATCCCTTTTTTAACACTACAAATAAGGTTGCCACATTATGTTAAGACCCCCATATTTTTTTAACAAAGATTTAGAAAATATTTATAAACTTTTTTCACTCTTAGGCAAAATATATCTAGAAGTAGGATAAGTTTAATCTTTGGCCATGCTTCTTATATTATCTTTTTATATTTTCCCATATTTTTAACTCAATTATCTGGGAGATATAATTTGTAAGGAATAAAATTTGACAGTATTTATGACACACTGTTTAAAAAAAATCTGATCATTTTTTATCTATACAGAATTGAAATTCAGCCCCATTCCTAAAGCTAAATATATTTAGTTTTTCCCAATTTGATGTTCAGACCATGACCAAAATGAAGAAAAAATTATGTACGGGATATTGCATTTAAAAAAGCTTCTATTTCACTTGGACTTCCATGTGTACAAAACATTTTTTACAATTGGACACAAAATCTTCTTAAAATTCACAATTATGTCACCAATGGCATTTTCCCAAAATTGACAGAAAAAAGTCTAGAATCAACAATGTTACAGATAGTAATAATGGAATTAGAATATGAACAACATTTAGTCTCCAAAAAAACCAGACTTGATCCCATTTACCCCTCAAGACACATTTGGGTCAGTCAAAGTCATTGATTACAGAAGAGTCCATTGTATTCAGTTGATGAGCTAAAATTACCCATACCATGAACTTCACTGGACATTCCCTGCCAAAGTTTAAAAATAATGTGTTCTGGTTTCCCTGAAAATCCCCACTGTTTAATTGTCATATGTGAGTAAATTATTGCCTCTTCTTCCACATGTTGGTTTTTAATTTTCTGTGTGAGATGTCTGTTGTTTTGGCAACATTTCATTCAAATATAATTGATAAAATATCTGAAAAATCTACAGATAAGGCAAAAAATATCAGCAATAACTCTGATACACAGTAGTCTCATGTGAGTTTTAACATCAGCATAAAAAACAAAGATTTATATTGAGAAAAGGAAAGCCAGAGATATAGATTTACGGGAGAGCTGTATCTTAACACTGAAATTCTTTGCAGCATTTCTGAGGTCTTTAATCATTAATTGTAAAATTTACTGTACAATTATAATACCAAAATTAAAAGTTTCCCTTTGACAAAATTACCAGTACTGTACCGCTAGTATACAAAATTAAAAGTTTCTGTTTTATATCCTTCCCAGTACTATACCTCTATTATACAAAATTAAAAGTTTTGCAGCTATACCATTATGTATCAAGATTCTCTGTAGTTAGAATGCCACTGACTAAATCACATAGTCCCTCACCTTACGGTGGGTTCCAGCCCTCTAAGAATCCATTTTGATTATGGTACAAGAGAAAATTTACCAGTTTACTTGTGAAAAGTGAATGGCTTTTCCCTCAAGTCAAATTGTAACCAGGTTTTCTCCTCCATTATAAAAAACTGGCTGCCACCATATAACTTAACAAGAATTCTTTGGGACCTGACTTGTCACCTGTGTGAATTGTATGATTGCAACAAAAATATTAACTTTAATTTTCTTTTACATAGTTGAAGCCCCTTCCTAGGCATATAGTTAATGCCAAATTTGGGTGAAATTTGTGCAGTGGTTCTCAGGTGGTCAATTAAAAGTTAATATGGCAAAATTATCATGACACTAATTTATTTGACATGTTGGGCCAGGTGAGCTTATAACAGAGTTATCATTCATTTTAGAAGTATATAACCAGAAGTCTTACGTAAGTGAAAATTTTGTGTCAATATCAATCGCCATTTTGTAGATATCTGTTGGAAACACCAAAATTTCCTATATCTATGAGTATTGTTTGGCTATTGTGAAACTCATCTAAGATATAGATATAAGATATACAAAATTCTGTTGAAATCTGCTGAGGATATCTCAAGTCATTTGACTGAGAACTGAAATTTTCTTTGAGTACAGTAATCAATATGGTTGAACCCATCCTCATATGTGGACCATGTGATGAACTTTGACCTCCATGGTTTGGGCCTTTATCTTATTGCGTCAGCATGTTATTGTTAATATACAGCCTCAACTAAATGACAAATCCTGGAGATACCTAAACCAAAGGTACATGATTGATATGTCAATAGTACATGTAGTTAGCAGCCTAGAATTCAAGTGTGATGCATTTGAGAAACAAAGTGCCCCCATAGAAATTAATGAAGATTTTAAAGTCCCATAACTTTGGCAAATATTGCAGAAAGTTGGCCATAACCAAAGTCATCTTATAATTCATTGATATAAAACAACATCCCAAATTCGGTCAAAATGTGTGAAAAAGAAATGCTGTACAAAGACAAATATACAAAGACAAAAATGATGGATAAACTAGCTAGTACAATATGCATAAAATTTTATAATGTTAAATTATCTAAATAAAAGTATAACATCAACAAATATATCACCCGACCATTTATTTTCATGCACATCAATAATTACATGTTCAGGTTTCCTATTCCCGATAATCTTTGATGTTCTTCGGTATTTTTGCTATCTACAGGTGATGATTAAACTAGCCGAATTAAACAATTTAAAATGGATAAAAGTATGTTGATAATTGTAAGTTTTGGTTTCTTTTGTTTACATATAAACTTATAGTGCAAGATCTCTAAAGTGTGCAAACAATGGTGTCTGTAGGATATATACAGTAAAACCTGCTTTCACGACTACCTGTGTATAAGGAGTATATTTTGCTGTTCCCAACAGTATCATTTGTATACACATCTGTATATGGTATATATATAATGTCTACTAACATCTGATAAACTACACTTTGAGAAAAAGCTTGTGAAACAAAAATTTAAATAACAACTAAAGAGAAAAAAAAACCAAGCACAAAAAAACAAAAAACAAAAAAACAAAAATCCAAAACTATTAAGATCTTCAGACAAGCAAGAAAGTATTCAAAGATACAACTAATGGCTGAAATCAACACAGAGTATGTCCCATGGGTAAACCTGATGATGAATGATCCACACCTCTGGGTCAATATCACACTTTATAATACTGACAACATAGATATATACATTACATGTTCCACGGACACAAGACTATTTATTAATGGCTTCAAACTAAAATAGAATTTTAGATGTCAACAAAAAGCCTACATAATAATAAAAAATTGCAGACAGCGATGAAAATCAGACATTCAATGGAACTTGACATCTTATCATGTAACATGTGTTTATAGATGCCTAGGAAAGAAATCAAAAGAAAAGAAAAAAAAAAGCAAAAATATTTTCAAATCACAAACTAATCCTTAAATATACACAAAACTGATGATGTTGGTACGTAAGCCGACATCTTCAATTTAAAGACACACTTTGCTCAGCATTTCCAAGAATGTAGACTTGTAGAGTATAGATAAATGAGATTTAAAAAACTTTGTAATTCGCTGTCAAAATAATAATGTCAATAATAATTATAAAAGTAATAATGATAATTATAAATAAGTATAGTAATAATAAGTTAGAAAAAGAAAAAAAAACAAGAAGAAGAAGAACAACAACATTAATAATATGAACTGAGGCATTACCTTGAAGTGAGCAGAGCTTTGTCATTGTAACATTGTAATGTAATATTAAATGCATCTGGTCAGGAAAACCATGTGGTATATAATATATTGATGCAGACAGTGTTTTGTATCCAATTTATGTACAGCTCATTTTTTACCCCCTTTACCATAAAGTGCTCACTTTGCTTGCTTAAAATCTTGGTAAAATTGTTGCCAAATTATAGGTAGGGCATAGGCCCTATTTGGCGTTGTTTTAATGGAACAATAAGATGTCGGTAAGCTGTCTTATCTTGGCTGTTACTAATCCGGCTCTTACGGGATCAAGCTGTCAACAAACCCAATGTGTATAATTCATCCAATCAGATTAGACATTGATGGCAGCCATGTTTCTAGGAATTCTAACCAATCAGAATAGTTCTTTGCAATGTATCAGTAGTAAACTTTTTGAAGCCATTAGTACACACTGGATGACTATGACTGTAAGAGGGTCTACTGTTGAGTAATTAACAGTGATTATTGAGTAATTATCGGACATAACTATAGACAGAACATTTCTACAATAAAGAGCTTGCTACACTCACATAATAAAATATTGTCTACTGCGTAAATGTTTATTTGAAGAAATAATAACTTCATTTGATCTTAAACCATTAAGACATACCGATACTGTAGTACAAAATACAAATAACATCAGAAGGTCTGCAACATAACAACATAAGCTTGTTTACATCATCAAACATGGTTTATCAGGTCAGTTAGCTTCACTACTGGGTAAGCTATTGTCACTGATGTAAGTTTATTTCAGGAAAGAATTGCAAACCCATAAATTGACAAAAATCAGTATGCAATGAAAATGCTCATGTACACATACAGTTTAAAAAGTTATTTATCTAGACATACAGATGACATGGGTATGTAAATATCTTAATATAATCTACTTTCATTATCTTTACATTTGTTAAAAGTGTTTGTCACTTCATTTTCTAAACTTAATACAAACACAATTGTCAATACTGAATTTCCTACCACATTCCTCTGAAAACACAGAAAGTACAAGACCTCCTTATTGAACAACAGATATTTGCCCTTCATTTCAGTAAAACTGGAGAGGTGACTTTGAAGTATAATGTCAAGGTTATCTGAAGGACAACCTAAATTATACCCATAAAATAAGATAACTGCATTTGCATGTAAGCACAGATTTCCTGCTTCAAATGTGTGAGGGGTAAGGTCCTTATCTCTGTTCTGTGTACAAATATGTATAGGAGGAGTCTGAAAATAAGTTTGACATACCAGTACTCATTTTAACAACTTAATAACCATAGCAACACTTTACCAGTGAAAAAATATAGCCATTGTAGGGCTAGGAATTATTCAAAACATATGTTAAGAATTCTACAGGTCTTTTAAAAAGTTCTTGAAAATAATAGTTCTATACAAACAATTATGGGATCCTATTTTACAATAAAGCTGTAGCTGTAAAATGGGATATATATTACCAAATTTGGTTAAAATCTACCAAGCATATTTTGGGGGGATATGTTAACAATGAGCAAAAATAAACATGATGACAACGGTCCGGTCCCAGTAATGGCTACAGATCGCTGATCAACCTTTTGTTCCAGTGACCTAGTAAATCATTTCTAAGCTTAAACTGAACTGTGTACAATAGTGTGACAGTTTCATTAAGTAAAATGGCTTCGGGAAAAAACTAACAATCGAGAAAGTTATCAGGCAAAAAATTGGATTCACATCTGTTTAAAGATTTACTTCAAAAGAAATTATTAAGTTCAAAAAATTTCCCCAAGGACATATTTTGAAAACAAAGAGAATTGATTCCCTTATTCGTCATATATGCTCTTTTCATCAATGTTTAAAGTTTCATTTAATCATTTACAGTTACCATGGCAATTGGTGCATAAACGCTACATGTACATGATCGTGATTACAAAAAACAAGAAAATATTATGAATTATTGCTAAAACAAAAAAAAATGAATTTAATTTTAGCATGCTTACTAGCACTAACACTTGAATTATTGTCTCTATCACATGACATATCTGATGCTACATTATATCTATATGACAATCAATGTGACACATTAATTCTGTCATAGCTCATTCACCCCTAATGACACATTTGGACTTGCCCAAATCATTGATTTATAGAAGAGTTCATAGTTCCTCAGGGGTTGATAAGTTAACAAATGTACAGATACGGTTTACCACTAATTGCAGTATGTTGACCCATCTTCTACAAGACCATGATACATGTATAATTTATCAGGAGATACAATGGTAATGATACAATTACTGAGACTGCATATTAAAACAGAACAATGAACTTCTTATATAAATGTCACAGTGATATGAATTGTCTTGGAATTACAATACTTGTATACCAATAAAGGCAGTATACAGACCTTCCCCTGTGTGATAGTGATATGAATTCTCACAGAATTACAATACTTGTATACCAATAAAGGCAGTATACAGACCTTCCCCTGTGTGACAGTGATATGAATTCTCACAGAATTACAATACTTGTATACTAATAAAGGCAGTATACAGACCTTCCCCTGTGTGATAGTGATATGAATTCTCACAGAATTACAATACTTGTATACCAATAAAGGCAGTATACAGACCTTCCCAGCTTGAGATAGTGATATGAATTCTCACAGAATTACAATACTTGTATACCAATAAAGGCAGTATACAGACCTTCCCAGCTTGAGATAGTGATATGAATTCTCTCAGAATTACAGTTCTTGTATACCAATAAAGGCAGTATACAGACCTTCCCCTGTGTGATAGTGATATGAATTCTCTCAGAATTACAATACTTGTATACCAATAAAGGCAGTATACAGACCTTCCCAGCTTGAGATAGTGATATGAATTCTCACAGAATTACAATACTTGTATACCAATAAAGGCAGTATACAGACCTTCCCCTGTGTGAGTGATATGAATTCTCACAAAATTACAATACTTGTATACCAATAAAGGCAGTATACAGACCTTCCCCTGTGTGATAGTGATATGAATTCTCTCAGAATTACAATACTTGTATACCAATAAAGGCAGTATACAGACCTTCCCCTGTGTGATAGTGATATGAATTCTCTCAGAATGATACCAATAAAGGCAGTATACAGACCTTCCCCTGTGTGATAGTGATATGAATTCTCTCAGAATTACAATACTTGTATACCAATAAAGGCAGTATACAGACCTTCCCCTGTGAGACAGTGACATGAATTCTCTCAGAATTACAGTTCTTGTATACCAATAAAGGCAGTATACAGACCTTCCCTGTGTGATAGTGATATGAATTCTCTCAGAATTACAATACTTGTATACCAATAAAGGCAGTATACAGACCTTCCCCTCTGTGATAGTGATATGAAATTCTCTCAGAATTACAATACTTGTATACCAATAAAGGCAGTATACAGACCTTCCCCTGTGTGATAGTGATATGAATTCTCTCAGAATTACAATACTTGTATACCAATAAAGGCAGTATACAGACCTTCCCCTGTGTGATAGTGATATGAATTCTCTCAGAATTACAATACTTGTATACCAATAAAGGCAGTATACAGACCTTCCCCTGTGTGATAGTGACATGAATTCTCTCAGAATTACAATACTTGTATACCAATAAAGGCAGTATGCAGACCCTCCCAGTTTGTGTTAGTGACATGAATTCTCTCAGAATTACAGTTCTTGTATACCAATAAAGGCAGTATACAGACCTTCCCCTGATATTACAATATACAGACCTTCCCCTGATATGAATTCTCTCAGAATATACTTGTATACCAATAAAGGCAGTATGCAGACCTTCCCCTGATATGAATATGAATTACAATACTTGTATACCAATAAAGGCAGTATACAGACCTTCCCCTGATATGAATTCTCTCAGAATTACAATACTTGTATACCAATAAAGGCAGTATACAGACCTTCCCCTGATATGAATTCTCTCAGAATTACAATACTTGTATACCAATAAAGGCAGTATACAGACCTTCCCCTGATATGAATTCTCTGAGAATTACAATACTTGTATACCAATAACGGCAGTATACAGACCTTCCCCTGATATGAATTCTCACAGAATTACAATACTTGTATACCAATAAAGGCAGTATACAGACCTTCCCAGCTTGAGATAGTGATATGAATTCTCTCAGAATTAAAATTTGGATAACTATCTTGTTGAAAGTAATCAGTGATAAAAAATGAAACTCAGTTTTATTGAAAAAAATGTAATTGAACAAAAAGAAAAAGAGACAATTAGAATTTGTCAAATAATCTGGAAATAGCATTTTCTAAATGAAACAGAAGTAAAACAATCAACTGTACAAACATAATCAACTGTATCAACATAATCAACTTTATAAAATTGTCAATTTAAATCTAGGCAACTTTGTATGTTCCCCTTTTACCAGCATCTTTTCTCACTAAATTAAACGTCATCACATTTCCATTGTGCTTCCTAATTACTGGTACATGACTGATTCATGAAGCAAATTGTGTAAGATCTTTTGATTATCAGTTTTATTCAATTAATTGATTTTACTGATGGGATGAACATAGCACTATAATATGTATCTTTTCTGAAATTTCCATAAGAAATTACCGGTACAAATACCGATAGAAAAGTTTGCTAATCATGACCTATTTAGAAAGTATTCAGTGATTCAAAATTTTACAGTAGCAAATATATTCAAGTGCAGCAACTCTGAAATTCATGAGTTAGAGGGTCCAATTAATATAACTGCAGATGTATAATTTTGTTTCCCTTCTGTTGTGAACAATTTATCAAAGTACTAATATGAAGACCTGTTGTTTCTTTTATTGTCATTGAGTAAGTGACAGTGACTTAAAACAATGTTCAGCATAGTAAAATCTTTCTTGAAATACCACTTGTTCTACCACTGAGATGTGGTCCTAAAAGACGGTGGTTTCTTAAGAGGTTTTTTTTTAACAGAATTACCTAAGTGGTTTTCAAAATATGGTCCAAAAAGATAGGTGGTGTCTAGGCTTTATTTAAAGAATTACCTAAGTAGCTTTCAGAATGTGGTGACACAAGACAGGTAGTCTCTATAAGAGTGGTCTCAGAGATTTCACAGTATTTATTTGGTACCTACCTTCAATGTGATTATTTGCAGAATTTCATAAAACTAAATCATTATTTATTAAAAATAAATGTTCAGGTAATTACTACAATTGACCTGTTTGAGTGATAGTCTGTAAATGTATGCCTTAATTACTAAAAGATTACGACTTTATTTCCCAATCAATCAACATTTCTATCTTCATGTGCAAGTCTTTCTCTGATCGTTACAGATTATCAACAAGTATTTCACATTGCGGTAGGTAGGAAAACAAAACAAATTATATAGTAGAGATTTCCAATGACAGCCCTTAACAGTAAATAATTTAAAACTATGTTACTTTGATTGCTCCTTGTTTAAGTTGCTAGGTCATGCCCTCTTGAACTTTGACCATATAATGTAGGTGGAATTCCTTTCAATAGTGTAAATGTTTCCTACATGCATAATTATGTTTGTTGAGAGAAAACAAAAATAAAATAATTTTTATGCTTTATGATAATGTTCACATTTTTAAAGAATATTAATCCTAGTATCACAGTTGGTATGATTCAGGAGTCTATGGATATCAACTTGCAATGTATCTATGCTGTCAAAAACCAGGTATGGCCCAATACTACAGTACTACTATACTTCTGCCCATGCTATTCACCTTAGAAATGAGAAAATCATGTAGATTGTTTTTCATTACATAAATTTCATTTCTTTCCAATAAAGAAAGTTGATTAATAACTAAATCAAAATCACCGAATCCTGAATTTTTAAAACCAAGTCACCGATATCCCCTGACATTGTTTTGATAAGGGGTTTCCAATGCTCAATCAGCGTCCCGTGTTGGTACATAATTGCATCAAGATCAGAAAGTACATTTCAACAGCTTATGAAGGAAGTAGAAGTAAATTGATTTTATTATTTTTTATTTATTCATCCATTTATTAATGTTTAAATAGTTAAATGAGATACCATTTTTTTCAACAATTTAACTCACTTCCTTATCTTCATGATATTCATTGTTGTAACCTTTTGTTGCAGTAAATTCCAATGGCATCTTGCATACTTCCATATAATACAGGGTGTATTCTGGCTCATGCCAGTTTAGATTCGGTAAATAGCAGAGGTTTTAAAGTTATTCTTTTAATATTAAAGTTTATCTGTGATGTTACAAAAAAAATTTATACAACAAATAAAAGGCATTATATAGGCAAATGTCAGGAACAATAAAATCTGACATCACACCTCTGAAAATAATACTAATGCATGTTACAGATAAATCACTTAAATCATTGTTGACATTATGTAAAAAAGTTATAATAATAACCAAATACTGGCAGTTTATGAATGAGTTACTCTTGTATTGTAATATTAAATTATAAGAAATCAAACAAATTATAACATTGGTGAAAATTAGCTTCATCCTTTAAAAATAATTCTTCAATGTAATCTTTTTTAAACAAACTCATTTAATGTAAACACACACATACTATGCCCCCAACACACACATCATGCCCCACCTCACACACTATTCCATACCCACCCATTAGTGATAGTGATAAGTAAGACTAGGCTAAGTCTATGAGAGTGTGTGTATGTGACATACGCTTGTATCATCGATGATTAGAAGCATGATATCAGCCATCAGAAATAGTTATTACAAAATCTTACGGTCTTAAAGATAATTGTAATGTACTTAAATATCATTATTCTTTTTATAATCAAACATGCAAGGCATTTACCTCAAGGTCTAAATTGTCACAAAGCATGTGTAATGGCAGACGTACTTCTGGAAGTAGTATAAACGGAACTGGACTGGACTGGTATTTAAATTATGGAAACTTAATTTATTTTTTAATCATAAACAAAGTTAGGTATTTTTCAACTGGTATGTGTATAAACTTGCAAAATTCAAACACTATATATTAAAAAGGCATGCAGTTGGCTAAGTAATTAAACAAAACAAGGATAACATTAAGAAGTTATAAAAACTTTGATTAAAAATCTCCAGCTAAAAAATTAATCTCCAGTTGTGGTATAGCGGTTGAAATGATTCTGTCACATGTATGCCTTAATACACATGTAGAAAGACTGGCTTGGAAGACTCAAGTGATATTATACATGGCAGAATGTCATGTAAATTTAAAATTTCAAGTACATGTACATGCTACCAGTTCCAAGTTCCAAAAAGTGTAATCGTTACTGCAAAAAAAGCTTGAAACATTTAAAATAAAGAACTCAAAACAATCTTGTATTTATTTAACACCTGAAAAGTGAACTTGAAAGTGTCCAAGAGTTTTGCGATATTTGTCCAAAAAATGTGATTTGTCCCAGAAAAAATCCAAGAATGACCTCAAAAAAATATGGCATGCATGCATCACACACTGACCCAATCATGCCCATCACACACTGACCCAATCACGCCCACCACACTGACCCAATCACGCCTACCACACTGACCTAATCATGCCCATCATAGACACACCAATCACCCCCACCACATGCACACACAAATCACACCCACTACATACACACAGGCAACCATCATCACAATACGCCAGAATATATATGGAAGTGAAAAAAAATAAATGCTTAAAAATAAAATGTTTCTCTTTCGTTAAAACATGTTGTAAATATGTGTATTTGATAAATTATTTGCTTGTTGTCTTTTTTTAATGTCAGTGTAAGCCACCTAAATTTTCTCCTTTTTATTATAATTACCTTACAGGGAATCACTTAATATAAAATATCATGTGCGTCTTTACTGACGTCAAAACCAGCGGCAATATGATGTACTGCCTTTTGTAACAGCCATCAACAATGTAATATCCTGTAAACAGGATGATGAAATGCAGCCATTTAAATTTCATGAATCAGTTTTGACATGGAAACCGAGATGCATATATCAAACTCTCCACTTCCACAAAGTATGTTAATTATGATAAACAATGTAACAGGATTATGTTACAACTACACCCTGTTGGCTACTGAGAAATAAAAATATATGGACCCATCTCTTATACAGAAACAATGAAAAATCAAAGAAAAATCAAAGAATTCATTCCACTTCACAGATTATCATAAAAGATAAAAATTATCATTAGTTCATCTACTTGATAATAAATTTTGAATAAAAGAAAATAAAAAAAGTAAATTTATAGAATCAATACAAATGTAAATTAACATTGGGGAAAAGTTCAGTAGATTCTTAATTGATTACTTTGACGTCAATTGTGTATACCTGAGAGTATACACAGATCATCAGATGATACAACTACAGATAACATGCCCACGTTCACTATCCTATACTGGTTTCATTCAGATTTATTTTTACATGTTTATGGTTATATTTGATAGGTGAAATTTACTGCATGTTTTTGAAGCAATATTGATACCCAAACAGCTAATAATTTAACATTTTTCCTTCAAGGCTTATATAAGGTTTCTATAACTTTACACTTAGGGACAGATATTGGTGATAATCATTTGAAGTTAGTATGTAGTTGATTACATGACTATGTGTGTCACTGGAAGTCCTTTGTAATAAGTTCCTTTTTAGTTGCAACTGTAAACTGGACACATGACTTTAGGTAGTCTTACTCCTAGATACTTCATATATTCAATAAAGACTTGTTCACCCCTGAATTTGTTAACATGAATCACACCCATTATAGCATAATTGCCAAATATTAAAAGTATGGTATCATATGAAAACTGGATCTAAAAATCAACCATGAAATATACATGTATCTATTTTAACTGCATTCTCTGATAGGCAATGCTTAAAGCATATAGTTTATATTAGGTACCCTAAAGCGTCTCCGAAGGTACTGAGCTCTATTTCATCCCTGCAACTGTCTTAGCTGGGGAAGCAGTTTGTAAAACACTGCAATAAAAGATATTTAAAAAGCAAAAAGAAACATGGTAGAAAAATAGTAAATCAAATTTTATAAAATTCGGTGAAAGTTTCAAGACCTGAAACTTCTGAACCAGATGGGGCCTCTGTGACCCAGTGGTTATAGCATTGTGCTTAACCATGAAGTCTCTCACATGTCGTGAGCATGGGTTCTAGTCCCACTGGAATCTAAGCTGATTTTGTGAGAAAGTTTGCCAGTTCACTTGCGGAAGGCCAGTGGTCTATACCCGAAATTGACCGCCCCATACGACCGAGCGTGTGAAAAAAAGAAAAAGACTTCAAATGCAAACTAAATCAGATACATCATATTGACCTAAATCTGAATTACATTTTTAAAACATATCCTGACTGACCTAATAAAATGTGAATGAATTCTTACTACAGTAAAACTTGCTTTAGCAACCACCTATGTATAATGACAATCTGGTCATAAATACAATTTTCTGCTGTCCCAATAGTACCATTTACATATAAATCAACTTCTCTAAATAAAGATCACCTCCCTATAAAGACCGATTTTGTTGTGTCAGTAAGAGGGTCTTTAAACACCAGTTTCACTATACACTGCCTCGTATACTATATAAAATGACTACTTAACTGGCAATATACAATGAAATGAGTTGCATATGTGACACAGATGTACAGTATAGTGATCATTCATACTCTTGACTGGTACAATTCATTGACTTACAAATGTATATAGACTCACAATATAAAGACTTACACACATGTACAGTATAATGACTCACAGATACAATGTGATGACTCCAATACTGACTTACATAAACAATTCCATGACTCCTGCACTGACCCACATAAATGACTCATACACTGACTCACAATGGAAGAACTCATATACTGAGACACAGTATACCATGACTCAAACAATGACTCACATATAATATACTGACTCCTACACTGACTCACATACAGAACAGAGACTCTGATACACTGACTCACAATGGAAAAACTCATATACTGAGTCACAGTATACCATGACTCATATAATGACTCACATATAATATACTGACTCCTATACTGACTCACATACAGAACAAAGACTCTGATACACTGACTCACATGTATACAGACTTCATGTATCCTGACTTAAAGTTTTATGTAGAGTCATGTCTGATAATATTACCGACTCACTAAAATAAATATGATATCTATAGAGCAATCATATGCTGATTTACCTTATACTGACTTATATGAGCATATTAACTCGGTCACATTACACATTACCTCAACACATTCAAATACAAGGTATTAAAACTTGCTAGTTCTTATTAATGCTATACTGACTTAAAATAACCTATGATGACTTAAATATATATAAGCTTTCCCACATAAACATTTATAATTGTCCACAAGCATTATATACTGACGTATATGTATGATAAACTGCGACACATATATGCTAATACAGTGGGACCTGTCTTTTGAGACCCACTGTGAACACCATATGATTAGATAATCTTTTATATAAAACCTCTTCTGAGGGACCACCTGTCTGGAGACACCATATTTCAGTGGCAGATGAGGTGGTCTCTTAAGACAGGTTCCGCTATACACTCAATTACATTTGTTACATACTGATAACTGTTTACAAACATAATACACAGACTCCAAATATTTTGACTTATGTTAAAATATATGTTGCTTTAATTTCTATGATATCCAGACTTGTAATATGAAAATATTATAAACATAATACCAAAGTTATAATGCTCAAGATGATCGTTTCTGTCAATTAGACTTCGTCAGTTGAGCTCCATTTTTAAATAATTTTTCTAAAAATAAATTGGCATCAGACAAGACCAAACAATAAATCTAAACGCACAGCCAAAATATGTCTAAGAGTAACCACTGTAAAAAGGTGACTATCTTAGTTTTAGAAGAAATAAGCTCACTAATCAAATACTGACTCATACTTATAGAAATCGACTTCCAAAATGTTTACTACAGAACAGTTGATTCAAAGCCATAAAGAAATGTCAGTATGACAAATTGTATCTAAAGTAACATACTGTCAAAATTAATAACTATGTATTATCAATACACAACTGTTTAATATAGCCACATATATAATACTAACAGACAATTACAGATATATAATACAGATAGATCCCCTTTGAGTCAAATCTTGTGAGGAAGATATGGAAAATAACTATGATATCCTACTACAGCTAAATATGAGAGAGAGAGAGAGAGAGAGAGAGAGAGAGAGAGAGAGAGAGAGAGAGAGAGAGAGAGAGAGAGAGAGAGAGACAGAGAGAGAGAGAGATCTGTACTAGATAAATAGATCTCTACAAGACAAATAGAATTGTATAAGACAAATAAATGTGTACCAGATAAACAGAACTGTACTATAGTAAAATGCATATAACCTGGCGGGGTGGAGTCTGCTGAACTCTTTCTTGATCTGGACAAGTCTAAATCTTAGGTAACAAAGGATAACATTAAAATTACACTGATTAGATTTGTCACCACACAAAAGGCTGTACCCAGTGATGAATAAAATGTTTTTCCTGTGCAGTTTGGACAATAGATAAATAATACGAAAAGTGTACTAGTAAAATACATCCGATATGTATAATCATAAATGTACTAGTTACTAGAACCATAGAACTGTACTAGAACACCTCTTACTGATTAGAACTGTACTAGATAAATAGATATGTACTAGATAAATAAAACTATACTAGATAAATGGAACTGTACTAGATAAATAGAACTGTACTAGATAAATAGAACTGTACTAGATAAATAGATATGTACTAGATAAATAGATATGTACTAGATAAATAGATCTATACTAGATAAATAGATATGTACTAGATAAATAGAACTGTACTAGATAAATACTATACTAGATAAATGGAACTGTACTAGATAAATAGAACTGTACTAGATAAATAGATCTGTACTAGATAAATAGATCTGTACTAGATAAATGGAACTGTACTAGATAAATAGATCTGTACTAGATAAATAGATCTGTACTAGATAAATAGATCTGTACTAGATAAATAGAACTGTACTAGATAAATAGATCTGTACTAGATAAATAGATCTGTACTAGATAAATAGATCTGTACTAGATAAATAGATCTGTACTAGATACATAAATATGAACAGGGGCTGACAAATCCCATGGCCTAACACCCGTGGTAAGTGATTTTATGTATTGTGCAAGTATTTAATCAGAACTTGCCCATAGAAAAGTGCTTTTAAATAATGTTTAAGATCCCACATGAATTACTGTTCATCATTTAAAAGTAACAGAAATAAGAAATGAAAATAGATGGCTTGTGCTAGCCGAGCAGCCATTCTAGTAAATACATTTCCTCTGAAACCGGAAGTTGACATTAAACACAGGCATCATCATACTTTCCATCAATCTATCACTTATTCACTATGCAAAATTGGTCACATTTCCCTAATTCCCTTCCCCATAACCACCAAACATGTTCTCAAAACTCTTATCTTTTTTTTTTCCAAAACCAAATTACCATTTAATAGCACTTCAATATCTGTAGGTATATCTATCCTATGGTAACTCATGTTCATGCATTTAGGTCTCTAAAGCTAAAGAAGTTAATTTTCTTTTATCGATATTTTTAAAACTAAAGAAATTTTTTGTATGATTTTTACCATGAATCAAGATTTATATGTTAGGAATATGTACTAATAAAATAATACAGTTTTAACAATATTTAGTCCCAAAAAACGTAGCCTGATCAAAGTGTGTTATGATCTTGATGTTGCCATTTTATGTATAGCACTAAACACTGAAGTGTTCAAATTTATTTGAAAATATCAACAAAATCAACAACACTAAAATATAATTGATTTAATCATTTACAAATGTTAGATATATATCTGGATTACCATAAAATGTCAGCCGTAAACATGGAGATATAGTTGGCTGAATTTGTGCATACCCCAGTAGCAGTTTTAAGTAATAAAAATAGTGTCACCAAGATAATCCAGTCTTCTTTTCAGGTACTAAATATCATAAAAAAATGTATTACAGGCAGTATTTCTGACATATAAATCTCTAGCTGTGGTAACGAAAATCGTATTTTGATCATTTGTTATTGATAAGTCAAAGTGTATATGTACACACAGGAAATTATATATCAAAACATTTTCAATTATTTTCATTATTTTTCTTCAGAAATCAGTTACATTTGAGATTACAAACAACTTTTACAAATAATAATTTGAAAATTATTTAGGTTGAGATGATCCCAACCTAGGTTTCAGGAGTAAAATGATTAATAAGTAGTTCAGTTTTTTCAAAGTATATACATTAAAAATATTTTTATAAATTTTTTATTTTATTGCATTTAAAATCCAACCAAAATTTTAATACACCGACAGAGAAAATGTGATAAATTTTCTTTAAATTATTTGTGGATGACTCTTGGCCCCCTGAAACATGAGTTGGGCTGGTATATTTTGAATCTAAGGAGGGAAGGGGGCATGTGACCCCTTAAGTCTGAACAAAAATTAAAGTTAAAATCTTAAACTAAGTTTTGTTGTATGTCATATCTGTCTTGTGGTAAGACAAGTGAAATTACAGGTGGGGCAAGTAAATTTCACATAGGCACTTGTCTGAGGGCAAAAAATCAATATGTCAGCACCTGTATGTATAAAACAAACATATCTGTACTAGATAAATAAATATGTACAAAATCAATATATCTGTACTAGATAAATAGATATGTACAAAATAAATATATCTGCACTAGATAAATAGAACTATACAGGATCACTGCAATTTACATAATTAAGTGCCAATAGACATAACAGTTTAATCTCTTTTAATACAAGTCTATTATTGACTGTAGTTTAGTGCCAATATTACACAACAATTCAAACATACACGATTGATGTTCTGTTAACCATGACAAACAACTTACTGACAAATGAATTTATGCTTATAAAAGTAATTTCCTGTCCAAAATCAAAAACTATTTATTAATTGCCATCAATGAAAATATGCTGTTACTGGATATTTGAAATTCCAACCTTGAAGTTGCATCCCACGATAATTGAATCTAAATCTTTCTTTTAAAAATCAGATGAGCTTACAATAGTCAGTTTCATATTTGCCATGTTGTTTTATATCCTTGTAAAATACTTTAATACTTTGTGATTTTAACATTTCAAGCTAGTTCTGTGTCAAACTGATATAATTATTGCGATACAACTCATCATTACACAAAACAATCCAACAAAAAACAATATCTTCTTATTTTTGTTCCTCACTTATTTCATTTGAATTTGACTATGGACTCACGGCAGGTGTGACCGGTCAACAGTGGATGCTAACTCCTCCATGGCATCTGATCCCACCTCTGGATTTCCAGGTCTGTGTTTGTCCAATATGTACCAGATTTGTATATTTATACTTTGGAATGTGAGATTTTTAGACTATTGATGATATTTGGGATACCAAGGAAATTTGGCATGATATACATTTACAATATATCAAGTCCAAACTAATGAGGAGAGAAGTTTCATGGTGCTTAAAATACAAAAGTCTTTAAGTTAGCCACAGGTATCCCTAATACTACATGTTGTTTTGAAATATCACATTCTGTAGATAAATGACCTTCAAATACAAAAGTCTTTAAGTTAGCCACAGGTATCCCTAATACTACATGTTGGAAATACACATTCTGTAGATAAATGACCTTCAAATACAAAAGTCTTTAAGTTAGCCACAAATCCCTAATACTACATGTTGTTTTGAAATATCAAATTCTGTAGATAAATGACCTTCAAATAAAAAAGTCTTTAAGTTAGCCACAGATACCCCTAATACTACATGTTGTTTTGAAATATCACATTCTGTAGATAAATGACCTTCAAATACAAAAGTCTTTAAGTTAGCCACAGGTATCCCTAATACTACATGTTGTTTTGAAATATCACATTCTGTAGATAAATGACCTTCAAATACAAAAGTCTTTAAGTTAGCCACAGATACCCCTAATACTACATGTTGTTTTGAAATATCACATTCTGTAGATAAATGACCTTCAAATACAAAAGTCTTTAAGTTAGCCACAGATACCCCTAATACTACATGTTGTTTTGAAATATCACGTTCTGTAAATAAATGACCTTCAAATAATTTGTGTAAGCTCCCTAGGAATGTGTTTATTTACATCTACCAAGGAATTACAGTTGGTATTGGTAGTATTCTGTAACATGAAAATGCACTTGTGAAGAAATTTAAAGTATTTAGGACAAGAAGATATTCTATATCTCCCACACTGGTAAGTATAGAAATATATATCATGTGATGGACAAAGTAAGTATGAAATTAAAGCTGCAAATTCAAATTTGATTTTCCCCCCACAAACACCAGATGATCAGCAATGATGTTTACAAACAAGTAAGTGAGTGACCAGTGAATGAAAAGTCAAAGGTCGGAGAGGTGAATGTGTAAATAAGACAAAATCTCCCAAGTAGTATAAGACTATAAACAAGATAATGAACAAATGAACATGTCATATCTACATCTTCCCATCTGATGTTAACCATGCACATCCCAAAATGTAAATCAAACAAAAAAGAATTATTGGTATGTAAGCATATGATGTCAGATTACCAAAGTAAAGGTTGAAAAAAAAATTGTTTACAGAAATCATATATATATATATATATATATTTATATATATGGACTAGAGTATAGAATATGGAATATCCCTCTATTGCTAGTTTCCTAACTCTAAACACAACACTGTTTGCACTCTTTTGTGGTCAAAGAATATAGAATTCCCATGTGTCAGGTATTTTGTATGCTTAAGACAATTTCACTGAAAAGTTGAAGAAATATATCAAATTTTATATAAATTTATAAATTTTATATATATTTAATATTTTAAATATGTATGGATGTATAGAACAATTCAGAGATCCAGCTTTTTATTAACTACATCACAACTACCAATACAGTAATGCTTTGGACAGGTGAAAAACAATTTTAAACCAACATTACATTACTTGAAAAATCAATAACATTCCTAAGCAATCAGATTGCATTCCTGAAAACAGCAAACTCTAAAACAAAAAAACCAAAAAAACAGGTGTGGCTACAAGCCCGATTGATCTTAATAGGAAATTTATTGCCAAAAAGAACAAGAATTATATCAATCAATGGCAAAAACATTTAGAAAAGTACACGCAAATATACTGAAACATGAAATGAACAAAGAACACTAAAAAAAAAATTAACAGTTGTGTCTGCATTAAAGGTATATGGACTAGACAACATCACATGTGAAATAATTGTAGAAAGGCTAAGTTTGTTTTAAAAATGATTAAATTTTTACATTCAATTTTGTTGAAATAAAAATCTGATTTACTATTTTATTTTTTTCCAGACTAAGCATGCCTCTGACTTAACTTTGTTGATTTATGAAAAGTATGAAGTGAATGAAATTATAACCAAAATGAAACTTCCTGATTTAACAGTCTAACAGTCAACAGTCTAACAATCAACAGTCTAACAGTCGACAGTCTAACAGTCAACAGTCAACAGGTCAACAGACTAACAGTCAACAAGTCAACAGACTAACAGTCAACAGGTCAACAGACTAACAGTCAACAGGTCAACAGTCTAACAGTCAAAAGTCTAACAGTCAACTAGTCAACAGTCTAACAGTCAACAGTCTAACAGTAAATTAGTCAACAGTCTAACAGTCAACAGTCTAACAGTAAACTAGTCAACAGTCTAACAGTCAACAGTCTAACAGTAAACTAGTCAACAGTCTAACAGTTGACAGTCTAACATTAAACTAGTCAACAGTCTAACAGTTGACAGTCTAATAATAGTCTAATAGTCAACAGTCTAACAGTAAACTAGTCAACAGTCTAACAGTCAATAGTCTAACAGTAAACTAGTCAACAGTCAACAGTCTAATAACAGTCTAATAGTCAACAGTCTAACAGTCAACTAGTCAACAGTCTAACAGTCGAGTCTAATAACAGTCTAACAATCAATAGTCTAACAGTCAACTAGTCAACAGTCTAACTGTTGACAGTCTAATAACAGTCTAACAGTCAATAGTCTAACAGTCAACAAGTCAACAGACTAACAGTCAACAGTTTAACAGTCAACAGTCTAACAGTCAATAGTCTAATAGTCAACAGTCAACTAGTCAACAGTCTAACAGTAAACATTCTAACAGTCAATAGTCTAACAGTCAACAGTCTAATAACAGTCTAACAGTCAACAGTCTAACAGTCAACAAGTCAACAGTCTGACAGTCAATAGTCTAACAATCAACAGACTAATAGTCAACAGTCTAACAGTCTACATTCTAACATTCAACAGTCTAACATTCAATATTGTAACATTCTAATAGTCAACAGTCTAACATTCAACAGTCTAACAGTCAACTAGTCAACAGTCTAACAGCCAACAGTCTAACAGTCAACAGTCTAACAATCAAGTCTAATAGTCAACAGTCTAGCAGTCAACAATCTAACAGTCAACATTCTAATAGTCATCAGTCTAATAGTCAACAGTCTAAAAGTCAACATCCTAACAGTCAACAGACTAACAGTCAACAGTGTAACAGTCAACAATCTAACAGTCAGCAGTCTTACAGTCAACAGGCTAACAGTCAACATTCTAACAGTCAACAGTCTAACAGTCAACAGTCTAACAGTCAATATTCTAATAGTCAACAGTCTAACAGTCAGCAGTCCAACAGTCAACAATCTAACAGTCAACAGTCTAACAGTCAACAGTCTAGCAGTTTAAACATTCTCTCAAGACAGGTGATCTTATAAAAGAGGTTTTATTTAAATTATTATTCTTTATCTGATAGGTCCTCAGAATGTTGTCTCACAATACAGGTGATCCTATAAAAGAGGTTTTATTTAAATTATTATTCTTTATCTGATAGGTCCTCAGAATGTTGTCTTACAAGACAGGTGATCTCACATGAATGTGGTCTTTGAAGACAGGTTTTTCAGTATATGTATGATGTAATCTGTATATAGTAAAACCTGCTTTAGCAACCACCTGTGTATAAAGAAGACCACCTGGTCACAAAGAGCATTGTTTGCTGTCCCTAATAGTACTATTTGTGTACATATCAACCTCTATATAAAGATCAACTTCATATAAAGACCGGTTATCTTGTGTCCCTAGGGAGGTAGTTATATACGAGTTTCACTGTGTATGTGTGACTGTAAATAAACAACCCATTTTTTATGTTACATTTCAGACCAGTCTATGTATAAATAGACCTGAATATACATACCTGGAACAATCTTAGACTTGACACTAATTTGAGATCTGTATTAACATTTCTTGAATGTCATTTATTCTCATATCAGATGATTACCTAGTGTATATATACTCAATGTGTTTCAATTTGTGAGTTTGAAATCATTTTATTGAATGTTAAAACTACATAATGAAGAAATTCAGCATACATTAATTGTCTAAAGTAATTTCTCATAATAAATAGCATTTTGGCAATGATGTCGAGTTAAAGTAAAGGTTTCTACTAATAGGGGTTTTACATACTCTTTTGGGAATGGGGCCTGGGCCTTTTGAAGTGGAACTATTAGTAAAATTTTATTGAAAGTGGGTACTTTAGAATTACAAAAAATATTTGAAAGAACATGAATTTCTCAAAATTCATTGATATTTGACTTCAATTGGGAAATTTTGATTGAAAATTGGGGAAAAATGCAATGTTTTGCATTAGGAATGGGGCCTGATTTTGGCCCTGTATGATATGCTGGAAAATCTTTGTCACAGCAATTATCATTTTCTTGGTGATATCATGTTGAAATAAAGCTTTCAGAAATTATGATTATCATTTTTTGATGAGCAGATGCAGAGCGAAGGTGATTTTTTCATATTTATCTTTTTAAGACATCGCACACTGATACTAGTGTACACATTATGTAAAACACAAAACCTCCTACAGTATGCTTCAAATAAAATGACATAATAATTCTTAGATACCAATTTTAAACTAAACCATCTAATAATAACACATGGCATATAGTAGCCATGTTTAAGTGTGCCCGCAATAAAATGATGATGTAAAATAGTTTAGATTTATGTATTTCCAACAAAATAAGCTTCTGGATTATGAACAAACAGAATCATTAAAAAAACATATAAAATTTACATCAGTAACATGAGTTGTCAAACTTAAGCCAGAAAAAAAAAGATATTTTTTGTCTTTGTTATCATAGACAGCGACATGAATTATAACATATATATCATAGATAAAATATATCCAAGTACAGTGGAACGCTCGTATATTGACCCTGTTACATGGAAATCTTGCTTTATTTGAAATGAATTAATGATTCTGATTCCCAACCAATTCTTAATTACCATTATACTTCGGTTATTTTGACAAACCTGTTTATTTGAAAGATAAATTCCTTCCTCTTTGATTTCAGTGTATCCAGATATGACTTTATGATGTTGACCACTGCTAAAAGGCCACAAGATAACAGGGAAAATCAGAAAGTCTGTGACAAGAAAGAGGGAGTGGTTGGATTTTGAGAAAAGTGAAAACCAGAAAGATGCTGACAGTAATTAAATAGAAAAAGTTACTTTAATGAGCAGAAAAGTAACTGCAAAGCAAAAAATTTAAATATATGTACAAGAAGATACAAAAAATGACAGGGAGGTGTATCATTACTAGATGGTGTATGACTGGGAGGCATATCATTACTAGGTGGTATATGACTGGGAGGTATATCATTACTAGATGGTGTATGACTGGGAGGCATATCATTACTAGATGGTGTATGACTGGGAGGCATATCATTACTAGATGGTATATGACTGGGAGGCATATCATCATGGTACTAGGTATATCATTACTAGATGGTATATGACTGGGAGGTATATCATTACTAGGTGGTATATGACTGGAGGTATATTACAGATGGTGTACTAGGTATGGGTGGTATGATGACTGGAGGTATATCATTACTAGGTGGTATATGACATTATCATTACTAGATGGTATATGACTGGGAGGTATATCATTACAGATTGTATGACTGGGAGGTATATCATTACTAGTGTATGACTGGGAGGTATATATTCTATGGTGTACTAGGGAGGTATATGATTACTAGATGGTGTATGACTGGGAGGTATATCATTACTAGGTGGTGTATGACTGGGAGGTATATCATTACTAGGTGGTGTATGACTGGTGGTATATCATTACTAGGTGGTGTATGACTATATATCATTACTAGATGGTGTATGACTGGGAGGTATATCATTACTAGGTGGTGTATGACTGGGAGGTATATCATTACTAGGTGGTATGGTGTATATGATTACTAGGAGGTATATGACAGGTTACTAGACTAGGTGTATATGACTGGGAGGTATATCATTACTAGATGGTGTATGACTGGGAGGCATATCTTACTAGGAGGTGTATAGGCATATTACTAGGTGGTATATGACTGGGAGGTATATCATTACTAGGTGGTATATGACTGGGAGGTATATCATTACTAGATGGTGTATGACTGGGAGGTATATCATTACTAGGTGGTATATGACTGGGAGGTATATCATTACTAGATGGTGTATGACTGGGATATCATTACTAGGTGGTATATCTGGGAGGTATATCATTAGGTGGTATATGACTGGGAGGTATATCATTACTAGATGGTGTATGACTGGGAGGTATATCATTACTAGATGGATGACTGGGAGGTATATTACATTGGTGTATGACTAGGGAGGTATATCATTACTGGGAGTATGACTGGGAGGTATATCATTACTAGGGTGGTATGGGAGGTATATCATTACTGGGAGGTATATCATTACTAGATGGTGTATGACTGGGATATCATACTAGGTGGTGTATGACTGGGATTACATTATGATGTGTATGACTGGGAGGTATATCATTACTAGGTGGTATGGGAGGTATATGACTGGGAGACTGGGAGGTATATCATTACTAGGTGGTATATGACTGGGAGGCATTACTAGGTGGTATATGACATTATTACTAGGTGGTATGACTGGGAGGTACATTACTAGGGGTAGACTGGGAGGTATATCATTACTAGGTGGTATATGACTGGGAGGCATATCATTACTAGATGGTATATGACTGGGAGGCATATCATTACTAGATGGTATATGACTGGGAGGTATATCATTACTAGGTGGTATATGACTGGGAGGTATATCATACTAGGTGGTATATACTGGTGGTATCATTACTAGGTGACTGGGAGGTATATCATTACTAGGTGGTATATGACTGGGAGGTATATCATTACTAGGTGGTATATGACTGGGAGGTGGTGGTATATGACTGGGAGGTATATCATTACTAGGTGGTATATGACTGGGGAGGTATATCATATGATATGACTGGGAGGCATATCATTACTAGGTGGTATATGACTGAGAGGCATATCATTACTAGGTGGTATATGACTGAGAGGCATATCATTACTAGGTGGTATATGACTGGGAGGCATATCATTACTAGGTGGTATATGACTGGGAGGGTATATCATTACTAGGTGGTATATGACTGGGAGGCATATCATTACTAGGTGGTATATGACTGGGAGGCATATCATTACTAGGTGGTATATGACTGGGAGGTATATCATTACTAGGTGGTATATGACTGGGAGGTATATCATTACTAGGTGGTATATGACTGGGAGGTATATCATTCATTACTAGGTGGTATATGACTGGGAGGTATATCATTACTAGGTGGTATATGACTGGGAGGCATATCATTACTAGATGGTATATGACTGGGAGGCATATCATTACTAGATGGTATATGACTGGGAGGCATATCATTACTAGATGGTATATGACTGGGAGGCATATCATTACTAGGTGGTATATGACTGGGAGGCATATCATTACTAGGTGGTATATGACTGGGAGGTATATCATTACTAGGTGGTATATGACTGGGAGGTATATCATTACTAGGTGGTATATGACTGGGAGGTATATCATTACTAGGTGGTATATGACTGGGAGGTATATCATTACTAGGTGGTATATGACTGGGAGGTATATCATTACTAGGTGGTGTATGACTGGGAGGTATATCATTACTAGGTGGTATATGACTGGGAGGTATATCATTACTAGATGGTATATGACTGGGAGGCATATCATTACTAGATGGTATATGACTGGGAGGCATATCATTACTAGATGGTATATGACTGGGAGGCATATCATTACTAGGTGGTGTATGACTGGGAGGCATATCATTACTAGGTGGTGTATGACTGGGAGGTATATCATTACTAGGTGGTGTATGACTGGGAGGCATATCATTACTAGATGGTGTATGACTTAGAGGTATATCATTACTAGATGGTGTATGACTGGGAGGTATATCATTACTAGATGGTGTATGACTGGGAGGTATATCATTACTAGATGGTGTATGACTGGGAGGTATATCATTACTAGATGGTGTATGACTGGGAGGTATATCATTACTAGATGGTGTATGACTGGGAGGTATATCATTACTAGATGGTGTATGACTGGGAAGTATATCATTACTAGATGGTGTATGACTGGGAGGTATATCATTACTAGATGGTGTATGACTGGGAAGTATATCATTACTAGATGGTGTATGACTGGGAGGTATATCATTACTAGGTGGTGTATGACTGGGAGGTATATCATTACTAGATGGTGTATGACTGGGAGGTATATCATTACTAGGTGGTATATGACTGGGAGGTATATCATTACTAGATGGTGTATGACTGGGAGGTATATCATTACTAGGTGGTATATGACTGGGAGGTATATCATTACTAGGTGGTATATGACTGGGAGGTATATCATTACTAGATGGTGTATGACTGGGAGGTATATCATTACTAGATGGTGTATGACTGGGAGGTATATCATTACTAGATGGTGTATGACTGGGAGGTATATCATTACTAGATGGTATATGACTGGGAGGTATATCATTACTAGATGGTGTATGACTGGGAGGTATATCATTACTAGATGGTGTATGACTGGGAGGTATATCATTACTAGATGGTGTATGACTGGGAGGTATATCATTACTAGATGGTGTATGACTGGGAGGTATATCATTACTAGGTGGTGTATGACTGGGAGGTATATCATTACTAGGTGGTGTATGACTGGGAGGTATATCATTACTAGGTGGTATATGACTGGGAGGTATATCATTACTAGGTGGTATATGACTGGGAGGTATATCATTACTAGGTGGTATATGACTGGGAGGTATATCATTACTAGATGGTGTATGACTGGGAGGTATATCATTACTAGATGGTGTATGACTGGGAGGCATATCATTACTAGATGGTGTATGACTGGGAGGTATATCATTACAAGGTGGTGTATGACTGGGAGGCATATCATGACTAGATGGTATATGACTGGGAGGCATATCATTACAAGGTGGTGTATGACTGGGAGGCATATCATTACTAGGTGGTGTATGACTGGGAGGCATATCATTACTAGGCGGTATATGACTGGGAGGCATATCATGACTAGGCGGTATATGATTGGGAGGCATATCATTACTAGGTGGTGTATGACTGGGAGGCATATCATTACTAGGTGGTGTATGACTGGGAGGCATATCATTACTAGGTGGTGTATGACTGGGAGGTATATCATTACGAGGTGGTGTATGACTGGGAGGCATATCATGACTAGGCGGTATATGATTGGGAGGCATATCATTACTAGGTGGTGTATGACTGGGAGGCATATCATGACTAGGCGGTATATGATTGGGAGGCATATCATTACTAGATGGTGTATGACTGGGAGGTATATCATTACAAGGTGGTGTATGACTGGGAGGCATATCATAACTAGGTGGTGTATGACTGGGAGGTGTATCATTACTAGACGATGTAAGACTGGGAGGCATATCATAACTAGGTGGTGTATGACTGGGAGGTGTATCATTACTAGGTTGTGTAAACTATAACAGACTTTAACAAGCTGGGGTACAATCTAACAAAACCTTCCCTTATATAAACTTTAGAATGGTTTAAACTCAGAGATACTCTTACTAACTTACTTTCATCAACATTTGGTGAGATGACCTTTTGACTTTATGACAGCTAATAGTCCATGAGGAATAGATTCATACAATTTAATGCAGTTTTCAGTGAAGGAATTCTAGATGTTTAAAATTGTGTCAAAAAATTTCCCAGGAGTCTTAATACTCAGAGCTTGATATTGTTTTTTTTTATTATTTTAAGCCAATTCTCAATTATATTAATGTCTGGTGATTGAGCTGGCTAAACATTTGTGGGAATATTATTTTTTTGTTTGCATTGTGTTATCATCTTGAAAATTATAGATTTTATTAAGGAAATATTGGACAAGAAATAATCCAGTTCTGATCTCGTTTGACAGATTCCACGATTGTCTGTTTCTTTTCAAAGTTTTGATTTCACCAGTTGAAAATATTTTTTTTCCAAATAGATCTAGTGGTTTTCTCCATTATTCATAATGCATTATCAATAACTGACATTTTTTGTCCTTCTAATTTCATTTCAATAATTTTTTTTCACATCATATGAGATTTCTGTTGGTTTCCTACTCACCAAAAATACAGTAACAGTTTATTTTCATTACATTTCAGAGTACAGAGGATAAAAAACTTATCGGTGACGCCACTTTTGATGTCACGACACCTCTGTAGGAATTTGGATGGCCAACATGGCATATGAATAGAGTTATCACCCATTCCCTGAGCGAAGCGTACAGCAAGAACATTGCCATTACATTAAATTCGTCAATAATTTTGGCACAGCGCTAATATATCAGAATTTGAAAAATTTAGTATTTAAAAATTCATTTTAATACTGGGATTTTAATACTGCTTTAATAAATTCTTAAATACTTAATTTTGAAAATTAAAATATAAACAATAAAAATTTAATTGGTCAAAAGCTGCATGTAAGTGTCATCATTTGATTGGTGAAAATTATATTTTCTACCATCTGATTGGTCAATCACAGTATCTGTCATCATCTGATTTATTGTACAAAATGTATATCATTCAACAACTAAGATAGAGGCATCTGTGAATCCTAGTTACATGATGTTCACCAACTGTTCAGTGACATTATAGGCAGACAAAATCAAATTCTTTGAAATTTGATACCAAGAGCTGCCAGGAATATCAAAGCATTATAAATATTGTAAAGAGCAAAAGGAAGGTAGTTTGTCTTGCAATATATGCCACAGTGGATTTTAATTTACCTACATGATAAAAGTCTCTGTCTGTGCTGAAACTGTAAAATTCTCTTAAATTTTATTGAAGATTACAACATAACACATACTCTGGTTAATATCTTTAAGTACACATTTAAAGGATCCAAAGTTTTATATCATCATATGTATATACAACTTCCAAAAAGCTGAACAAATGTTTTGTTTCATTTTAAAAGGGTTCAGTTCTTGGAAGTTGACCGGAAAAAAATAATTCAGGTCCATACCAACAGATTTACAACAACAGAGACCAGTCAGATTGTTGTTTTTACATATTCTTGTATCTTACGAATATGTTAGAAACCTTTTTTTTAAAGATTCACACTTACTTTATCACTTGTGTTACAAATTATTTTAGGTGAAGTGTTTCTTTAAGAGTTAGATATAATAACCTATCAGCACTTCTGACCATGTCAGAAGATATAATAACCTATCAGCACTTCTGACCATGTCAGAAGATATAATAACCTATCAGCACTTCTGACCATGTCAGAAGATAAAATAACCCATCAGCACTTCTGACCATGTTAGAAGATATAATAACCCATCAGCACTTCTGACCATGTCAGAAGATATAATAACCTATCAGCACTTCTGACCATGTCAGAAGATATAATAACCTATCAGCACTTCTGACCATGTCAGAAAATATAATAACCTATCAGCACTTCTGACCATGTCAGAAGATATAAGAACCTATCAGCACTTCTGACCATGTCAGAAGATATAATAACCTATCAGCACTTCTGACCTGATGTCAGAAGATATAATAACCTATCAGCACTTATGACCATGTCAGAAGATATAATAACCTATCAGCACTTATGACCATGTCAGAAGATATAATAACCTATCAGCACTTATGACCATGTCAGAAGATTTGTAAATTTTACAGAAATCATAATTACAAACATAATGTGTACAATACAAAAATAATACTGTAGAATCAGAAATTTTTGTGGGGTTAAAATTGTGTTTGTTTAAAAAATAAAACAAATTTGTTGACATAAATTTTCATTGAAATAAAAAACTAACTGAAACTAAAGTGGGGAGAGAAACATCACTATAGACTTATCATCAAGCTCCAAGAAGCAATCTCTGTAAAAACCAAACAAAATTACCAGTCAGAATAAGGGGGTCTGTTTTAGGAAGTTCCACTGTATGTTAACATACAGCGGAATCTTGTAATCTTGAAATTCAAGGGACCATCCTTATCTCTTTGAGATATCCAGAATTCAACATAACCAAAATATTAACATACAATTTATCCATCAAAATTGAGACCAGACAATCAACAGTGACATAAATGGAATTTCGACTCGTCCAATTTCGACGTAACAAGATTCAATTGTTTCTGTAAAAGAGCAGAGCTCTAGGCCTATATAATGGCTTTCTAACAATACTAGGTGCCTTGACCAATAACCTTTTTTATCTACATTCTAACTGCAACATAACAAGAGCTGTCAGAAGACAACAAAGCTTCCGGAAATGGGTGTGAATTTTCAAAATAGATGTTTGACCCACATCTGTCAGGTTTTAAGGTCAAAGGATTGGTAAAATTTTGATTTCTTTCATGACAGGTTAAAAAAATTAGGTCAAATTCCAAGATCAAGTTCACTAGGTCAAACGTCAAGGTACCAAATGAAGGCTCTGGTCGTAAGAAATATATATGTTAAATATCACAGCCCTATCCCTCATGGTTTAAAAGACATAGTCAAGGTTAACGGTTTTCTTTAAAAGTAGGTCAAAGTTCAAGGTCAAGGTCACTAGGTCAAAAGTCAAGGTACCAAATGAAAGCTCTGATCACAAAAAAACTATATGCAAAATATCAAAGCCCTATTCCTCATGATTTAAAAGATAATGCCAAGGTTCTTGTTTTTGAAAAGTAGGTCAAAGTTCAAGGACAAGGTCACTAGGTAAAAAAATCAAGGCACAAAATGAAAGCTCTGGTCATATGCAAAATATCACAGCCCTATCCCTCATGGTTTAAAAGCTGTAGCCAAGGTTAACTTTTTGAAAAGTAGGTCAAAGTCCAAGGTCAAGATCACTAGGTCAAATGTCAAGGTACCAAATGAAAGCTCTCATCATAAGAAATCTATATGTGAAATATCAGAGCCCTGTCCCTTGCAGTAAAAGTTATAGCCAGATTAAAGTTTTGTCTATGGATGCTGATGACACCTCCAGGGAATTGGCATTAGCTCTCTGGACCTTCATCCCGGTGGGCTAAAATGTACCTATAGCTATTTTCAAACAAACAGACTGTCTATAGTCGAAAGACTAGAGTCACTGGAATCTATTAAGCCATTGTTGATAGAAATAACCCTCCCTCATTTGGAGCAACTGCAAATCCTTATCAGTCTTTAGAACTGTAAAATTAAACAGCTACAGAATACCACCATGTCTGTAAGTCTTGTCTGTACACCAGACACTTGGTTTGGATTATATATATTACAATAACGATGAACTTATTTTGCTCTTTTGTTTAGGAACCACTAAGCCGGCTGTCTACTGGACATGAAAGAACTACACAGCTGCAAACTCTAGATCAAAACCAAAGATATATCCATATTAGAAATTAAAATAAAATGATTTATCTAGTCTTTCTTACTTTTATAAGTGTTTTGTATCACATAAAAAGAAAAAATATATATAATATTCACATCTCCAGAAACTTATTCATGTAAGATATAACCTCAAATGAATGCAGGGTTCAAAATTGTTATTGTTGATATTTAAATGATAAAGTCACTTGTATCTTGATTTTTCTTTGCTTACATAAATCATGGCTGCTAGTGGGACACTGCAATGACATCACACCATGTGCATCATCAATTCCTACCAACAAATTGACATGTCAATGGTTCATGCAATATCTTATATGTAATAAGCCTACCAGTATATTGGTAAATAAGGATTTTTTATAAAGAAATTCCCAAAGTTCAAATTTGGTAAAGAAAAGAATTAATACAACACTCAAAAATATGAAACGAGAAAAAGGATCGGACATAAATTCTTAACCTGTAGTTAATTTTATTCGTATTCTTAATTTTTTCTATAAGATTAATCAATTGTAGAGACAAAGGACAAAATATCTATTTGTTTCACAAAAACTAAATTTTTAAAAACTTTTCTTGTTAAAAATTCATTTTCTCTTAAACTTTTGTGGAAAATGTTATTTTCAATGCCACCTTCTCAGGTACGCTTTCATCATTACAGAATTCTGTAATATATCCATGAACTTGTCTGAACCTTTGACTTCAGGTAAAATTTAAAATAAACAAAATTCAATGAACTTTTATGACTGGTTTTCTCGTTAAACACAGGAGGAGGCAGAATATCATCACTTCAGGATTGCTAATTCTTTTACTGTTTGTATTTACTTTGGTTGTTACTCACAAAAGTCAATACTGTTCTGCAACTAAGCATCAGAAAAGCAAATAAAATATTTAGGTAGAATTACATAAACCACATAAGATGAGAGGATACAAGACAAATTTCTGAATTCAGAAATACTTTTTGAATGTAAAGTTGACATTCAACTCTTAACTTTCACACTTAAAGCCTTACATAACTTCTAATAATGTAAAGTTGTATCTATAAGTCAATAATCTAATGATAAGAAGGCTAGGTAAACTCATTTGAACGTCTAGAAAAGGGGTTATTAGACTATTAAAGTCAAAAGTAATCAGGAATCCTCTTTCATTTTATTGGTAAAGGAAAAAACCCAATGCCACATTTACACAACAAAATGCCAACACCAAGAAATACTCTTTAACTCAATTTTCAAAAGACACATAAATATCAAAACATTCTAGGAAACACATACAACATGTACATTTTTTTTTTACCACAGACAGTTAGCCTTTAATCTTTGTGAAATTTACATAGCTGTAGTAAGTAGTTCATGGCTTTCTTTAAAGGAGGTATTTTTCATAGAAATCCTGTACTACAGAGATGACCTTGAATAATACTTCTCTGCTATTGCTAACCTGGAGAATCTGGACATGGCTGCCAAGCAAGGAAGTCATCTAAATGACTTAGTATATTACTGGACTATATAATGAACAGGCTGGAAGGGCTGTCCTACCTATTGTTGTAAAGGGAAGTGTATTGTTGCACCCCAAATGAAACGCAAAGAAAAATTGTGTATACAATAAAATATATACATGTATTTAGGAGTTTTTCATTCATTGTACATTAATAAAATAAGATCATATTCTTAAGATTTCTCTCACAAATTTATTCATTCCACATCCATAAATTAAAAATCAGACTGCACAGCAAAACAACATCATGATGAAAATATGCTACAGTGAGAAGACTGCAGAAAATGTAAACTGCTTCAGTGTATAATGTCACTATGCAGCTGTGATGTTGCAGTATTGAAAGGGTTAAAAAATACAAAAGGTACACCATTTTGTGCTTAAGAAGGGGTTTGAAGCTTGATAACATGGCAGTTTTACCTGACAGAAAAGCATGCCTTTGAAATATTAGAAGATGTATTTCTAGCATTTTGACAGCAGGGTGTTATGATGCTGTGAAGACTTAATTATGTGTACTCTTTGTACTCCAAAAATGTGTTTTATCTGAAAATTTGCCGACATATCTAGAAATCATGAATGTCACCTATGATAATGTAGTCAAAATAAAAACCTTGAGTTTCATCCAATTCTAAATTCATTAAATTTGATAGCATACAGTCATTATGTAACTTCATTTAACTTTCTATTTTTAAGTTTCAAGATATGCAGTCACAATAAATAACAAATACAGGAATCAAGAACTAAACAAGTATACTGGACAATAAGTGCGAATAAAATAATTATGTACAAAACACATTTCAACATGTAATATTTTGCAATTATTTAGTGTTTTAAGTTGATATTTGAATCTTCATACATATTTATCTGTCTTAAAGGGTTTTAGAGATGCAATGGACACCTGGGATTTGATATGTATTTTATTTAATCACCATGCCCAATGGTCACAATAGTGTAGTTTGACTTAGCTGAAATTTAGGAATTCTGTGCTCAATTTTCCTGGAAGTGATTTATTTCCAAATCAGATGTCTTTTTTATTAATTTATTAAATATCTTAATTTTCACCTGTGTGATAGGACAATGATGATATTGTTGAGCTGATGTTAAAATTTATGATAAAATTTATTCTTAAAGCTTATGAATGCAGTTTCCAGTATTTATCATTTCCTTATGTTTCTTTCAATGCATTTATATAAAAATGTAACAAATAAAATGCTGTAAGTTGCAAGCTTCTGAAATCTGTAAGATATTAAATAATAAATGAGAAATGTTTATATATTTTTATATCCAGTTCATTCAAAGTTGAAAAATAGCTTTCTTATTTTTATTAACTTCAATGAATGTTTGATATAAGTTAACATATTAATATACCTGGATGTACAGAAATTTTTATGTAAGCAACTAATGAAGAATGAATGCTTTGTTCATATGTGAATCATTCTGTGTATTTGATGGATAAACTGTGATTGATTTAAATACATAGTAAGTTAACACACAAATTTTTATAGTTTTTTATTTGTTCAATAATTACTTTTTGGCAAAAAATATATTAGGATATACAAATATAAAGTATGAACCATGTCTGAATTGGCTGTAAGACTAGCAAATTTTAACATGACGATAATAAACATGTTCTTCCTAATAATACTAAATTGTTAACATGTATTAAAAAGGGAGAAAGACAGACATAAAGACAGAGGAAAAGATGAAATTAAATAAGAAACTCATATTGGTATTTTACTATTTACTTCAGTGTCTATGATCTTGACCTATGACCCCATGACCTTCAAACTGTCTTAATGTTCCTAAGATCATTCCACAACAACTTTCTCATAATCATCTGTGTATACAAAGTATCAATCAATTTTGAGTTAATAAGCCATTTGTATAAAACTGTACCCTATATCATCTGAAATGTCCCCTAATGACTTTTTTATGAACAGATTTCATTTTCATTTGCATACATGTACTTTGTAGATATTGATTACTTGAGATGCCAACAATGAACAATATGAAATAGGAGCAAAGGGTCCAGGTGTTTAGGGTAACAACCTGGTAGGGAGGGGTGGGGGCTATGAGTCTTAGCCTATTTTCATTTGCAAACAGTATGCAACATTACATGGGAAAACATTCTGCCAAGTTTAATTAAAATTGGCCAACTGTTTCTTGAGAAGAAGTTTAAAATTTGCTAAAGTTAAAAATGGAAAACAGACAAAAGAAGATCACAATATTGGTCTCCATGAGCCTTCAACTCCAGTGACCTAACAAAACCAAAATAGGTTGCTTCCCTGAATAATTGTGATACTTCACAGTATAAGTAATGTCTTGTTATCAGTGATGGTACTATTGTACATCAGAGGAAGTCAAAACTTGAAGGTAAAACTCCACATAAAATACAATGTTTTAATACCTTTTTGAAATATATATATCCTAGCAGGTTAGATTTTTTGTTTTATTTTTGTACCAACATTTTTATTTATTCACTTACTTTTTAAGTCAATTATCTGTAAGTGTGTGGTGGGATTTAAGTGATTTGTATTGGAATGTTCTAATCTAGATCGAGTGCTTACTACTGAGACATGAAGGTGAAAAGTATAAATTAGTTTTGTTAAAATCTTTGCAAGAAGGTTTGAAGATATCAGATAGCCATTGAGCCTGTGATTAACATGATATTTTGATTTTGTTTATCTCCAATTTCTGTTCCATAAAACTTCTATTGGACAATAATTTCACACTGCACTCTCTTTTAGATTTTCTTCCCTTATCTGTTTACCAGTTAGCTTATTCATTAATGATATCATTTGATTTTTATGATTTCATGGTGGCATTGAATTTTGAATGTTGAATCACACATATTTTCAGTTACAATGAATACATAACATATTCAAAGGTTTGAGGTAATATTTTCACATTCTTATTAGGCATCTTTGGTTTCACTATCTAACTGCAAAAACTCTGCACAATGGTTCAGTGGTAGACAATTTCACTCACAACGGAAAGGTCCCTGGTTAGATTCCTGAACCTTGACATGTCCAGTAACAGTTCTTTGTCTCCATATTTGCTCTAGTGACAGCTCCTTTCCTCAATGCCTAGCCTACTGGCAATTCTTTCTCTCAATGCCTAGCCTACTGGCAATTCTTCCTCTCCATGCCTAGCCTGCTGGCAATTCTTTCTCACCATGTCTGGCCTAATGACAGCTCCTTTCCTCCATGCCTAGCCTACTGGCAATTCTTTCTCTCCCTGTCTGGCCTAGTGACAGCTCCTTTTCTCAATGTCTGGCCTAGTGACAGCCCCAACTCTCCATGACTGGCCTAGTGACAGCTCTTTTTCTCCATGCCTGGCCTAGTGACAGCTCTTTTTCTCCATGCCTGACCTAGTGACAATTCTTTCCCTCCATGTATGAAATAGTGACAGCTCCTTTTCTCTATGTCTGACCTAGTGACAGCTCCTTTTTTCCATGTCTGACTTACTGACAATTTCTTTTCTCCATGTCTGGCTTAGAGACAGCTCCTTCTCTCTATGTCTGGCCTAGTGACAGCTCCTTCTCTCCATGTCTGACCTAGTGACAGCTCCTTTTCTCCATGTCTGACTTACTGACAATTTATTTTCTCCATCTCTGGCCTAGAGACACTCCTTCTCTCTATGTCTGACCTAGTGACAGCTCCTTTTCTCCATGTCTGACTTACTGACAATTTCTTTTCTCCATGTCTGGCTTAGAGACAGCTCCTTCTCTCTATGTCTGGCCTAGTGACAGCTCCTTCTCTCCATGTCTGACCTAGTGACAGCTCCTTTTCTCCATGTCTGACTTACTGACAATTTCTTTTCTCCATGTCTGGCCTAGTGACAGCTCCTTCTCTCCATGTCTGACCTAGTGACAGCTCCTTTTCTCCATGTCTGACTTACTGACAATTTCTTTTCTCCATGTCTGGCCTAGAGACAGCTCCTTCTCTCTATGTCTGGCCTAGTGACAGCTCCTTTTCTCCATGTCTGACCTACTGACAATTTCTTTTCTCCATGTCTGGCCTAGTGACAGCTCTTTTTTTCTCCATGCCTAGCCTACTGGCAATTCCTTCTCTCCATGTCTGGCCTAGTGACAGCTCCTTTTCTCCATGTCTGACCTACTGACAGTTTCTTTTCTCCATGTCTGGCCTAGTGACAGTTCTTTCTCTCCATGTATGGCCTAGTGACAGCTCCTTCTCTCTCTATGTCTGGCCTAAGAGTTAAGTCTTTTAGATGAAACTTAGAACAAAAGCATTAGACCACGGCAAAATTAATAATCTATAGCATGGGTGCCTTCTCCATATAAGTGAAACAAAACATAAGAAAAAGTATCAACGTTCCCCTGTAGTGAGGCAGCTGTTTAAAACAAGATCAGAGTATGTCATTTTGGCATTTTTAGAAACAATTTCTAAATTAATTATCGAAAAATTATAGATAAAAATATATAATATCTAGAGGAAAATAATGTTCAATTTGAAAGTTTGTTGTATGTACTGGGTAAAAACCAAAATGATTGGTTTGAACAAGATTTGTAAAAGCTTTGTTGCCTGGGGTTAATGATGCAATATGTGTTTTCTAGTTAACACAGGATCATTTTCCCTACATATTCTTTCATCAGTCACCCCAACATATTGTATTTTCAAGTTAACTTCCGTTATCTTCATTGATGCACAGGATTGTCTTTGTGTGTGAAAATGTTTGATTACATCGTCATTTAAATTTATATCATTTGAATGTCTTCCTATTTCCTGCATGAACTCTGAATTATTATAGTGAAATTATATTCCAATTTAGTCTATATCAAAATGAACCTGGTATACTTTAATGACAAAAATTGGAACATTAATAAAACAATAAGAAAAAAAATATGTATAAAACTTACTATACTAATTTTATGAAAATCTTGATAGTATGCAAGGAATCAATAAGCTGTTGTTTTGAGTATTTTTTTCTGATAGCAATAAATGTACGAGTATAATCCTTGTTGTTATCATGACTTATGTCAGCTAGGTCCAATAATTTAAGCTTAATATACATGAGTATATAAACTAGAGTTTATTTGACATATAAAAGCTCTTCTCTTTCTGCTTCAAAGGTAATGGCTAATATCTAGTTTTAAAGTAGGTCAAATAGAATTATATAGGTCATGAGGTAAAAAATCAAGTTATTATCCATAGAACTAATCAGAAGTGTACACATGTGACAAATCAAAGCTCCATCATTTCTGTTTCGAAGTAATGGCCAATATTAAGATGTGTTTAAGTAGGTCAAATGACATTATCTAGGTCAAGAGATCAAAGGTCATGGTGTGAATCTAAAGGGATGGGCCTAAAATTGCTAATGTGAATAATATCAAAACTTTGCTCCTTTATTTGACTTTATTTCGAAAGATATACGCCAGGTTAAAGTTTTGGAAAAGTGGGTCAAATTCAATGGTAAAGGTCAACAGGCAAAACATCAAGGTACCACTAAATACCTGGTATCACAAAGAATCTACATTTATACATCTATGTATGAAATATCAAATCCCTATCCTTTATAGTTCAAATGTTTGTTTGTTTGTGGTTATTTAGTGCCACTTTCAACGATATTTCAATTATATCATACGGATTATAGTTCAAAAGAAAGAGGCCAGATTAAAGGTCTTGTCCACCAACACCATATACTGCTGGGATACTACATTAGCTCTCCAGACTTTTTGACCAAGTGAGCTAAAATGGCCAGTACTTGATAGACATATTTCTCAGCATCATAATACTTTTATCGTTAAAGTTATGGTGACATAAGAAGGAAAAAGTCAATATCTAGTTTCTTCCTTTCTTAATATCAGAGGCAAATAATTCATATACTTTTCCTATAAGAACCAAATGACATGGGCCTATTTTTTTCTAACTTTTATATAAATAAAATGAAAATCTGTCATACTGTCATAAAAAAGTTATTGTGCAAAAATATTTTTATAATATATTTTAGCATATAGATTACTGCTTAACAACATTTTTTATTTTTTAAAAGTTCATTTCGTACAGGGTTTAGTTCAACAAGTTATCTCAAGTCCAACAGCTGGCCACATTCAGTGAGATATATGGGTGTTCTGCTGTAATACAAATGATACAGAATTATTTTAAATGTAAATACATTGTATATCCATGAAGCTTTTATAGTTATCTTAATGTCTGAAGCATAATAAGCTATTCTTCTCTCACCATCTTTAATAATTGCCACACTTTTACCGTATTTCAATATTATTCTTGGAATGGTGATGACAGAAGCAGGAAAACCAACTATCTATAAATATATAATACCTATTTTGTAATGGGATAGCTGCTCATTAAGTTCCCAGTACTTGCAGGGAATAATACTTTCCAGCTTAGCTTGTCTATCTCTTGATTTAGCACATGCAGTATACCTAACTTTTAGCTGACCTATGTCCAACTGTGGGTCAGTGATAATGAAAATAAAATTCAGTGAGTGAAATATATCCACAAACCAATCTTTAAATGTTTACATTAAACATTTTCATATGTACAACATTTGTATGGACAATAAATGGGCATTTAATTAAGATGATATGTTAATATGTCAGTATGTTCTTGTTTTCACTTCTTTTCTTTAGACTTTTCCTTAATTCTATATTGATAAATGATGCCACTATATGCTACATATGCTACTTGGGTAAATAAATCAGAAAGCAAGCAAAAATATTCTTCAGTAGAAAAATTACATAACATGCAACCATATCTTAGTAACCTTCATTTTTGATCTTGACTTTGAAAATATCATATCCATATCATATGTGCAAATATACACACACATACAAATACATACATACCTTGCCCACACACTAATTCATACACATATCTCCCACATACACAAAATTTATTTAATGAGGGATAGTACTTTTGGTTAAAAACATTCAAAGGCATTGTTGCAAGACTTTGTATATTTAATACCAGGTGTGAATGAATTGGAATCAGATATTTATGAAGTGTGTATCTCTATAATCTACCAGAATCAAAACTGCTGCAGTAAATGTAAAACTCATGTTATAAGATATATCAACAAATCAATATCATGTTTTTTTACCATGTCAATTGTCAGTACATGTACTGTAAAAGGTTTTTTTTTATTTCACCATGATTAATTGTCAGTTTCAAATAAAGAAGTTGAAGACTGCTTATATAATTTAACTTTTATGATTATCAATATACATCTACTTTTTTACTTTTTAATTATATGTTCAATACCTTTATACTGTAAGCATGTACTTGTGAGAACATATCAAATTCTATTCATTATTGATGATTATTCTGTGTGCAGTGTCTACATTTCATATTTAAAATGCATGTTACTATGTGTATACTGTCTGGGTTGTAGAATAATTAGCTACCATAATTTTTCTGTCCTGCAGACTACATTGCAAATCTATGCCACAGTCAACAATTTTTCAGTTACATGGTGGGGACCAGATTTTATTGTCCTGCAGACTACATTGCAAATCTATGCCACAGTCAACAATTTTTCAGTTACATGGTGGGGACCAGATTTTATTGTCCTGCAGACTACATTGCAAATCTATGCCACAGTCAACAATTTTTCAGTTACATGGTGGGGACCAGATTTTATTGGTGAAGGACAGGACCAGGTTACAATGGCATCCGCCTTCTAAAAGTAAACTGGCAAACTTTCTCACAAAAATTTGCTTAGGTTCTAGCTCAGTGGGGCTCGAAAATAGACTGACCAGGAAAGAGCACAATGCTCTCATCACAGTTGGCCCTTTAAATCTGTTTACAGTTTCATTCTGCATTATAATTATTACTAATTTACAAGTAGAAGAGCCTAATTATAATTTCCAAATTATAAAAGGTAGCAATTGTTATTTTAAAAAAGGATTGTGTTTTAGAACAAAACTAAGAGACAAAGATTGGTGCCCAGTAGCTCCCAGCAAAAAAAGTAAGAGCCACTGGTGTTTTAAACGAGACTGAAAACTTAGAGACAAAGATTGGTGCCCAGTAACTCCCAGCATAAAAAGTGAGAGCCACAGTTGTTCTGAATGAGACTTAAAACTATGAGACAATGATTGGTTTCCAGTAGCCCTCAGCATAAAACGTGAGCTGAAAAGATTGTTAACACTGCAAGTTTATCGTTTTTTTTTAAAATAAATTTTTCGAGAGTGAATTTCTACATTATATATTTGATAATTTTAGAGAAAGAAAGGGGCCTTCCAAGGCCCCAGTTAGAGAGAATAGAGATGCTTGTCAGAACAGATAACCCTAAAACATAATGTTTTATAATTATACATCTGTTTGGTAGAACTATCTTTATAAGAACCTGCCTGACTACATGTATAATATAGTTATGGCACAGGTCAACCAAGGTTATCTATTTTTACTGGTGTCATGAGGAAAGTAACATATAAATATATCATTTAGATTTATCAGGAAGATTTCTCTGTCTCTAAAGTTTCTACTGGTGCATGTCATAAGACATTTAAAAAGCTGTCTAAATCACTCAAATAAAAACAAACAAGACAAGACTTCCTGTTGACTATACCATCATAATGAATTATCTTCACACCACAGTGACCCTTAAATTTCAAAGACATTAAACAATAACCTCTGGTGCCTTGAACTGGAGTATTTGCATCAACCAGAAAACATAGCGAGAAATGAAATAACATATGCACAGGTCTATACAACAGAAAACAGAGAAATGAGTTCAGTTTTTGTTTATATGATAGGAGAGATTGTAAGAACATACACAAAAATCAAATACAAGTACACCTAGGGTACATCTGAGAAAAACAAAATATTATCAATGTAAATTACTATGTCCCCCAGGAACTAAGTCTTACATATTGAGATCAAAGTCCTACAACTCTGCTAAATATTGGTAAATCTTGGTCTTAATCACTGCTCCACTAATATAAAGCACCAATGTAAGCTTGATTATATATGATTATATACTCAAATAGTTTGTAAAATTATCTCATGGAAAAGCAGCTTCCTTGATTTGTAACCTAGCTCACAAGATCTGTCCAAATTGCATGTGTAAATTCTTCAGTTGTGGGCTACCCTGGATCCTTATGTTTTTTATTGTTTTTTTTAAAAAAGTTTGAAAAAAAATAAAGTTTTGTTTCTTTATATCAACACCTTCATTCTTTTGTTAGAAAACATTGTACATAAAACTGGATACCAATACCAAAAATGGTAGTCATTTGATGACTTTTCCCTGACTATACTGGAAGTTGAGGTCCAATAGGAAAATACTATATGTTGAGGTTCAATAGGAAAATACTGGATGTTGAAATCCAATAAGAAAATACTGGAGGTTGAAATCTATTATGAAAATACTGGAGGTTGCGGTCCAGTAGGCAAATATGGTAGATTGCAGTACAAAAGTAAATTTTCATTCATATTAAAGTGTTTCATAGATGTCAATGTTTTATTTCTGCATGTTCTTATGCTATTGTCAATTATTTGATGAATTGATTATAACTACACTGACCTAAACTTTAATAAAAGCGAGCAGATATGAGGTAGATACTAAAACATTTATCTATTTGAGTTTACTAATTACACAGTATAGCTTTCAACATTAAAAATTGTTCTCTTGTTGTATTTCACTTATCCCAAGAATATTCCCACATTACCATACCCTATCTTTCTTCTTACTCTATTTATTTATTTTTGTCAAGGACAATATATTCACAATCAAAAGACAAATGTATTAATGATATTAGTCACGTACATACAAGACCACCATTAGACAGACATCATATCTAGATAATGTATTTCATATACACATTAACTTAATGTAATATTGCGCAACTGTATGCTGGCTTCTTCTTTACACAGAAATCTATTAATCACATCTTTTCCTCCCACGAGACATCAAAGAAAGTTAACTTTATCACAAAACAATGTCAAAATGACCATTTTGTTCAGATTAACTGTCAAACTGTCTCATTTCTCAATTTAAAACTTGTTGTAAATGTAAAGTTTTGTCTGAAATAAAAACATATTATCATTTAGCACATTCAGGTGTTTAGATGTCAATAACCTTAATATTCTCATTCTGTATACTACAGTTTTTGAAGAACTTATCAATATCTATGTAACATTTCTATTTATACAGCAATTCTATATCATCAGTAGTCATCAATAGTTGTTGAAATTCTGGTTACTTAACCCTTCTGACCCTATATACCACAAATAGACTTGTCTAATACAATAGGAGAGAGCATACTATTTACGTAATGGGTTGGAAAAGTTAAAGCAATATGGGCTAATACTTTTCTGTCCCCAAGATATTTTCTACACAATGGGTTGTATGGTTTCTATAGTGATGATCATGATTGTTATATCATCAGCGATAGTTTCTGCTGCCTACTCGATAAAAACGTATTTTAAGAGCGAAACTTAATTATTGTCTTTCTGTTAATCTTATTCTGTATGGTAAACCCATGCACTCCAAAATACAGTGGAACCTGTCTTGACAGACCACCCCTACTGCCACTGAAATGTGGTCTTAAAAGACAGGTGGTCTCTCAAAACATGTTCTATTTAAAGGATTACTGAACTAAGTGGTTTTCAGTAAGTGGTCTCAATAGACAGGTGGTCTTCTACGACAGTGGTCTCTCAAGACAGGTTCCACAATAGTCCATTGTTTTCAGGAATTGATGAGTTAGCAATATTTTTACTAGCATAAGAATAGTTCTCTATAACCTGCACTTCACATTTAGACAACAAGTTTTTTTATACATTTTGTAGATCATTATTGAGACAAAAACGTTCAAACAAAATTACAAATTCAGAAACCATCATTTATGGATGTCTTGGTTCTTATTGCTGTAAGTAATTCGTAGAAAAATAATTGACAAATTAATATTGAATGTCTTTTATGTTAACAACATAATTATAGTTATCCTAAACAGTTACAATAAATCCACAGGTGTCCTTACTATCCAAATGAATTGAATTTTGGTTCAGAAACTTATTTTTATTTAATTCAGACCTTTGTAAGATATTTCATTGACAGTAAAAAACATATGCATATATATATATATATATATATATATATATATAAACATGATAGATCCTGATGATATAATATTTCAGTGACAGGAGAGTTTGTGATTTACAAATAGTAATAATGGTTGTAATTTAGAGACATTTCTAAGTACAGAAATGATGCCAATTAGCCTTCCATATTCTATATACATGTAAGTCCATGATCTTTTTTCTTCGATTTGTTTATATACTTTAAAACTACTATAATTGTGGAATGTTCAAATCCTTACAATATGTAAAATATCACAAATAAGACTTTATATATTGTTGCTGGCAGAATTGAAGCTGTATAAAAATAAAAACAAAGTAATTCTCTATAAATATTCCTGCTATTGTTTGTTTCACACATGTGGAAGACCTGATAATGAAATAAACAGAAAAGACTTCACACCTGGATCTTTCTCTACATACATTTTTAGCAAAGATCTCAAAACACTCATTTCTGCTATTCAGTTTCAAAGCTTCAAAGTCATAGTTAGAATATGAGTACATAAGACATACTGAGAAAATTATCATCAAATGTGCAATGTGTAATAAAATCCCTGTTAGCAGTTATATACAAGTAAACTTTATATATCTTAAATTAAAAACATTTTTGTCTGTGATGCTGAAAGATATTCTTGACGAAATCTCTATTATTTCACTTCAAACTTGCATAAGGCACTAAAACTTTGTTCTGAACAGCAATCTAAATACAGCAACAAATACCTACATATCCTACAGACCTTAGTGACTTCGTCCATAATTTTTCTATTCTGTCATTAACCATTATCTGGTGATCATTAGAAGAGTGACTGTCCATCTTGATGATAGTCAAATGGTCCAATCAGCACAACAGTTGTGGACTCAGATCTATGAACCATTTTTATGACTGGAGGTTAAATGCTGACACTTATACTGTCTTATATGCACTGTCACTACTTAAAACCCAAAGAACACAAGACATACACCATCTACCTGTGACAGGAGGAGGCTGGATTAGGTATTAATTCAGTCAAAAAAGAAAATGGTGTCAATCTAAAGCCCCCACCCCTCCCTTATGAAAAAATACATTTGTCTAGGCAGAAAGTTGCAAACAAGAGAGGAAAATTACCTTTTTTAATGTATTTGATAGAAAATTGAATTCAAGACCCTCTCGTAGAAGGATTCATATATTTCTTTCTACATAAAACATACAGTTATGTATTCAGTCATCATACAGTTACCGGTATGTATTCAATAAAGTATTAGAGCATCATACATAAATATTAGAGCATCAGATGTATCTGTGGCCCAACGGACCTAAGAGGCTACAGAATATACATGTATGCAGGAATCTTTGATATTTAATTCCACTTCTTATGAAACTGATATAGGCATACTGCTGTAAACACTGTTCCTGATAATGTTACTGGTGTATACTAGGATATTACTTCACTGCCAAAATTGATGTACACAGAGGAAATAGATTGTAAATATTTCATGTTTCCTGCAACAATTAGCGTTATCTTACAAACATGTAACAGAGTTTCCACTGTGTTTACAACAAAATGACTGCAACACATTTCTTCAATATTAAAATTAAATTTTGAGTTGCCAGAGCGCAATTGTGATAAACAAGACGCTTCATAGGTAACTACAGAATGCAGATAATGTTGCTAATGAGAAAGTCAAATTTGATAACGAAAAACGGCATAAGGACTTTCAGAATTTTAGCATTTCACTAGTCAAAATTAATACTAATTATACACAAAAAAATTTATAATAAATGCATGACTGTTGAAAATGCATCTTTTTCATGAAGATCAATCAATCATTATAGTGAATAATAACATTAATGTATGGAAATTGAGTTTTAATTTTCATTTTGAGAGACAGTCAGTCTACACTAACATGCACTCTTCTCAAAGAGAATACACTTTATGTGGATGTAGCTGTAATCACATGAACTTGTCTGAAAGACAATACAATACATGTGGATATATATTTTATCACATTCCACCATGCACTCTTTCCAAAGAGAATACACATGTGGGTATATCTTTAATCATATTTCACCATGCACTGGTCTACCAGAGAATACACTACATGTGGTTATATCTGTACAATAAAACTTGAATATAATGAACTTGGTTTGTACGAATTCATATAATGAATCAGTAGATAATCCTCAACTGCACCGGTATATATTCTTAGTTGAAAAACAATATTATAACAAATTACTCTGTTTCACTCAGTGAAATGTTGAGTTGCCTTTTCGTTGGTGGTTGTTGAGACGTCTGTACCAATTGTGACAAGGATTCACTCCTCACTTGTTTCATTGGACTTTGACTGTGGACTCATGGCGGGTGTGACTAGTAGACAGGGGATGCTTACTCCTCCATGGCACCTGATCCCATCTCTTGTTTTCCAGATGCTGTTTGTCCATTTTTACCAGATTTGTACATGTATCTATGTCCTAGACATTCTATTGATTTATACTTTGGTATCTGAGATTGTTTATATATAACAAATTTTTGCCTATAACAAACCAATTACCAATTTGCATGTCCCTTGACGTCCCAACCAACGTCTTTTATAGTATTATAAAGAAGCAAACAATATCATTAAAACAAACGTCAATTGTTGACTTTTTCGCCAAGCATAAGCAGTCCTAATCTCTGATCAAGTTGTGTAAATTAAAAGTGACAAAAATTGTTTTAAAGATTGTTTTTCTTTTTTTGGAAAGCACCGAGTATAAATGCAATGGGTTATGCCAAAAAAATTCAATGTGCAGCACAAAATGAAAACAATCCTTATATCTATATATGTTACTATTTTCTGTGAATCTGTAGTCAGCTGGTTACGAAATTCATTCTATGTAATTGGTTTTGTGATGGGAGTTTTTCATATGACGTAACAGCTAAACACATGTGTCAGACGAAAAGTAGTTCCCCATTTCTGTCCGGAAATACTAAATGGAACTAAGGTTTATTTTCTTATTTTCATATCATTTTGAAAGAAACTAATGATATGGAAAATTTTGAATAAGTGTCAGATTTGTTTTGAAGTTATTTTAAAATATTTGTCTGCTTGGTAACAGGAAGGTTAAATGCGTCAGAAGAGAATTGAAAATGCAAATGGCCACGCCCATGAGTATGCTGTATAATGTATTTACAACAAATTGCATTTAAATTATGATTGATTATTAATGGAAAGTCCCTGTTTAGACATAATTTAGAGTGATTTTTGTTCTTAATGAACTGCATTGTAACCATTCAGCCCACTTCACTGTAACTATATAACTGTCCTTAATACAAATTGAAAAATAAGGTCCCTTAAAATTTGTTATATGCAGGTTTTACTGTAATGACAATTCACAATGCACTCTTCTCATAGAGAATACACTATGTGCGGATGTACATAGCATGTTATCATTTTCTACCAATGAACAACACATCCACAAGTCTATTTCAAAGCCATGTAAGTTTCAACAATCAGCATGTTTACAAATATTGTTGAAGCTGGAGTATCATTGAGATCAAGAAATAAGATATTTCTCTTGCCTCTCTGTTGTTTTATGTTTTTAAGCTGATACCTGCTGATTTCTTGTATTTGCCACCATAAGCTCCTGACAAGTACTTGACTACCTTTAATATCATTTGTATCTTGTATTTATCATTACCTAAATCAGGTGTGTGTGTGTACAACATATACTTGTGGATGCTTTATACATGTAGTAGTGTACTGCTCTTAGCTTATAACATTCTAATTATAAAAGGGAAGCATGTGCTTGATCTCTGTCATACAAGTTCTTGATTACTTTACCAGGAAACCAATGATTCTAAAACATTTCAGTGTAGTTTGGTCTACCTGAAATCTGTAAGGTCAAACAGATTAACAGCAAAAATAATCATGTTGGCGATTATCAAAGTATCAAAACAATAACACAAAAAAAAAAACAACAAAAAAAGTTTGCACTGGGGGAAAACTGATAACCTTGGAAATTAACATCAATCTATTTCAGAAAGAGGTGATTCTGAATGATTGGAAGTAAATTTATGAAGAAAAAAGATTGGCAGTGAAAGAAAAATTCAATATTGTATTCAAAAGGTAATGGATTTTGGTTAAAATTAATGTTTTTGCTAATTGGATAAATTTCAATTTCTCTATATACATGCAGTGATTGATGTAAAATTTCACAAGGAACTCAATACAGTGACTTAAGTTATGACAGCATTGCAAAACTGGTGAGTTCTGTTTCATAAGTTCCTACAATTTGGAGCTGTGATAAGAATATAATAAGATTTTTAAGGATAATGAGATTTTTATGTAACTGCTCATATTCTTAAGTGATAATACAATGATTAACTGATGTTAGTTTTATAGCTTATATATATTTTAAAATTTATTTGTATTAAGATATTTCCCTCTTCTTTAATTTATTTGATCCTATTATCATTAACCAATGACTAGTTCTCTTTTTGGATCATTGTTTTAAATCATTCAATTTATGAAATATAAAATTAGGTTATGGATAGGAATTTTTTGAGTGTTGTATGTACTCTATGTATTAATTTACATCCTTGATATTATCAAGCTGGGATGTTTAAAATGATGATAGATCTAATCTCAAAACTAATTAGATAGTGATAATGAATAGATTAGTTTTTTTTTTAAATAAAACAAATTTGGAGGATAAGGGAGTACCTATCACAAAATGTTCATTTTGTGCTTTTTGTAGATAATGGATATGAATTTTCCTAACTTATATAATGTTTCAAAGAAAAAATTACAAGTTTAAAGATAAAAATAAGATTATTGGATAATTCATTAATATTTATTCTAAAATTAAGATAAAGAATTAAAATGTATGTATATTTTTAAAAAGTACATGACATCAAAACTTGCTTTATGTTTCAAATAGGTGAAAGTGCACAGGATAATATGGACTGATAAATAAAAATATTTATACCCAATGCAGGTACTTTTCTAAAGAGCAAACAGACATTCAATATAGTTAACAAGGCACAAATTTCTAAAGCTGATTATCTTGTACAAATATGGTGGGGAATAAAACACCATGTGCTATTAAAAAGTGGGGATGAATTTTTCCTGCGTTGTTAAAGATTGCGGGTGAAAATATCCAGTGTTATTAAAGATTGGGGATAAAACTTCCTGTTTAATCAAAGAAGGGAGAGCATAAAATATCCAGTGATATTAAAGATTGGGGAATAATACCCAGTGTTATCAAAGGTTGAGGGTAGCATATCCAGTGTTAATAAAGAGCTTGGGAAAATGTAAATAAAATATCAATAACTAGATCAGAAATCAACAGCTAGCAACTTCTGCTTCAAGCAAATGATTTTTTTTTTTTTTTTTATTTTTTTTTTTAGATTTTTGTTGCTCTTACATTATAAATGGTATCAGCATCAAAATCTGATACTATAATAAATTGATTTTATCAATTTATTTAAGAAGAGTTTAGTTTCCATACAAATTCTAACACAATGAAAAGTAATAAATCCATTGATAGTAAGTTTTAATCTAAAATATGGTAACTAAGATAGAACAAGATAAAAATAAAATATTGGTATGCAGCATAAAATTGAATTGAATTTTGTATTATTTACCGAATAAATCTAATTTGTAATTATTTAGTTCCTAACAAGAAAAAAATGTGGATATTATAACAGAATTAAATCAACCATAAAAATTCATTACCATGTCAAGAATTTAATCATATTCCTAATAAATATTGTATATTGTTGTTAAGAAGGGTAGCATTCCTCCACTCAAGAATATAGCAGAAATAATGATGTTAAAAAAAATCAATTAATTTTACCAGTAACAATATAGCCTGACTGTTCACATATGTCTGAATGACATGAATTTATAAGTTACATACACATATGCATGTGAATGGTTTAGTCTATTATGATAAAGAGGTGGTTCACAGATGATGAAATCAATTGCCTAGATCTTACACCAATCAGAACTGATTTCAATCTATGAATGAGTTAGTAACATTTATAGGTAGCGGAGTAACCACACTTGGCTAATGATTATTATCATACAGTACTTTCATGCTTACTGCTGACCTGCCGTACATCTAGTCAATATTTCTATACTACACCGGCTAGTTTTGTTACATTTATAAACATTAACATTAAAAAGTAAATGACTTAAAATTTGGATGCGTAGAAATACTTTAAAAGTTACAGAACTACAATATAGGTTGATTAAGTTATATTTCTATGGCAGTAAATATCAATTACCATCTATTTATCTGATGTTGATTTCAGGTGATCTTATCAATGCAGACAGGTAACTGGTCTATCACATACAAACCACCTGCCAACTGGCATTCAAATACAAATGGAAATATATTTTCTGGTGTTTCAACTTCAAAAATTGAACCTTGGAACAGATGGTTCTACAAGGGTCTGGAATTATCATCTAATGAGTCAGACAAATTGGAAACCAACTTTACAAATTCCACAAAAATCATGGAACAGGAATACAACTGGATTGCTTTTATTCTAACACCTTTGATACTTTTTGGTGTTGCTGGGAATATATTAGTGTGTATGGCTATTTCAATGGAAAAACGGCTACAGAGTGTTACCAATTACTTCCTATTGTCTCTAGCCGTAACAGATCTCCTTCTTTGTATTACTGTTATGCCTTTCAGTATCATTAACGAATTTTCAGGTAAGAAACGATGGTATTGTTTTACAGGTAAGAAGTAATGGTATTGTTTTTGGCAAGTTTAAAGGTCAACACACAAATAAGTCATCTAACTTACACAGATTAAAAAGATAAAATGAATTTTTCATACATGAGCTTCAATCTATTTAATGATACAATTTCAGATCTGATCGGTTACAAAGATAATTTTGTAGCTCTAATTTCATAAAGATTTCTTCAATCTACATGTCTTTTATATGACATGTTACTTTAATATTAACAAAATACCATATACCCGGTATATCAATTTTGAAATCAGTAGAAAGAATGTTAATTACAATTTCACCATTTACCTAAGCTGTAGATTATAGCCAAAAAAATAAAATAAATGTGATCACTCATATTATCTGCTAACTCATTTTTGTGGTACATCTATATTTTACAATACTCGATTTAACACTGGTATAAAAATTACAAGTGCACAAAATCTTTTAATGCTACTGAAGATGTTAAATCAATGTGCACACACACACACACACACACACACACACACACACACACACACACACATATATATATATATATAAAATGTACGTACACACACTGCAATTATAATGAAATGTTGTAATATGTAATAATGTTATGCATGGTTATAACTCAAACCTATTACCAACATTTAAAATCTGTTTACAAACTCATAAACTGACAGACTTACGTCATATCAACTACTTCAAACTGCAAGAATTGATCAAATCAATTGATTCTGATATTACAGTAATTGATGTGTTGTTGCAATCACTCTTGACAATTGGACTCATTATATACAACATTCTATATAAATGTGATTCAATATGAGCATACAAAGTCATTAAGTTACCATCAAGTTGGTGTCTTCACATTCTCACCATACTGGCAGATTGACCACTTTTGGGGCTTGTAGGAAAGATGGACAATTACCGTCTGACATTTTTATGAAGAAATTCAGATCCTATGTGAATGTAAATCATTATTCTCCAAGTAAAAAAAAGACATAAAATTTACAGGGATGTCACTTATCATACAAGACTGGGATGTAATTGTATTGAAACAAATTGCTTTTCCCTGTTTGAAGTAAAGTTTTTGGGTTAATGCTTTACAAACATTAATTTTTGTTTTATGGAGATTTAGGATATCAATTGTACATGTATTACAAAGAGACTTGACCTAATTCATCTTCAATAACACTGTTTATGAAATTAAAAAAACACCATGTTAGCATATCTTATTTGGCTTTTTAAATCTGAAAAGCCACATCCTGTGTTCAGATAAAAATAGTTTATATAAATATCATAATAACTATCATGTTTTGTGTGACATTTCCATAGAGATAAAAAAAGTATTTCTTCCTAGTTCAGTTAAAGTATGTCTTAAAACAGAAAAACAGACTGGTAAAGAAAAACATAGAATTTCCTTATTAAGTCTTGCTATAAAAAACTATCAACAACATTTCATCTCAAATAAAAATTATTATCATACCACGGTGTGTATTTTCTGTATAAACTATAGATTAATAATTTACTATTTTTCATAATTTTTACTGAAACAGGACTATTAACCACTTAATAGTTTCAAGAACTAGTTACTGGATATGAACATATAAAGATTGTGTTCTCAATGGAGGATTATCATACCAAAAATGACAACTGCTGTAGGAGGCAAGTTTACGTTCATTTCCACGGTTGATTTACAAATGATATTGTAGACCAAAATTTTTAATGATTTGATTTTCTGTATAATAAAACACTTATTTACCTGCAATTTGGACAATAGCAAGTTTTTTGTCCCTCTCCACACCAACTATTTACCTCTGCCTTTTGTTAGGAAATAGTGTCTCAGGAAGAATGGGGGCAATAAACTTACAATTTTCCTCATAGCCAGTAAATAAGTGTATACTGTAGGATATTAATAACAGTTAAAGTCCTTCATCTGATGTGAAGTGTCATATTAAAGGAAACTTCACCAAATAATTCCAATTTTCCTCAAAGAATATAAGGTTTCATCATCAAACAGAATACATAGGGTTTGTCATTACTGTTGTGGTTATATATATTGGTAACCAGATATTCATTTTGTATACTTTCGGTTTATTTTTACTTGTTTCAATACATCATTACAGGGCTCAAGATAAACAACACCAGACATTTCCAATATCTAAAGAGATCTACCAGTATAAAACATCTCCTATGTTAATCTTCCCCTTATCACACTATAAAAACTGCCAAAGTTGACAAATATATTGACCAGAAAATAAATGTGAAACTGACCATACAGTGATACAGACTTATGGCATTGGTAGACAGTCCCAATAACCTTGAAAAGCTATCTATATAGCGCCATGTGCTTACTTTAAAAGTCTTTAGTTTACAGAGACAAATCTCTGATACAAGGTTATTCACCTCCTTTAACTCATATATAGACATTTATCTTTGATCCCCTGAAATTAAACAACAAGTGGTATAAATTAAAATGAGTGTTATGTGAAATCATTGAGAGAGAGAGAGAGAGAGAGAGAGAGAGAGAGAGAGAGAGAGAGAGAGAGAGAGAGAGAGAGAGAGAGAGAGAGAGAGAGAGAGAGAGAGAGTCATTTAAACAAAGGACAAATGTACCATTAAAAACCTTTGACCGATCACTAAAATCAGTTTACAAAAGTTAACATTAACAATTACATGTACTTGTCAAGCCATTATAATTTACTTTCAACATATCAAGCATTTAGCTGAAATTGAACATCCACAACATGCCTTAACTGGTATACCTGAACCATGGTTGATGATGGAATTTTCTGATTACAGCTAACTACAGTCAAACAAGCATTAAAGGTCATGTCTATTTTAAGGGCACCTGTCTTTAAAGGCCAGTAAAACCTTTGTTAAGTTTTCGATTATGAATGAACCTCTTTATAAATGCCACCTGTCTACAATAGCTACTTTTGCTTAGTACCTGTATTTTGAGTGACCCTGAAAGATAAGATTGACTATATCTATTAATAAAAACTCAAAAATGATAATTTCAAAGTGATATTCTTAATTGATTACCCATATATCAAATCATCTTATCAAAACAAAGTACAAGATTCATTGATGATCAGAGATTATTTCTAATATATACAATGTTGTTTACTTAGGCGTAACTCTTAGCCACCAAACCATAAGAGGTTATACAGAAACACCAAGGTTTACATCAACAATAAGTCACTATGAACTGTAATGCTGCATCAAGCTATCTATATCAATCAACTTTGATTTAAAACAAAATTTTCCAAGAATTTTTTACCTTTATGGAAATGTAACTGATGCTAAATGTGGACCTATGGGTTTATGCCACAGCAATAAACATACATAGGGGAATAGAGCCAACAGGAGGTGGGTGGGTCTTGGTTTTAATTTTCACCCAACACACCTTTGATTTTTAATTCTTCTACCCTGTACTTGGGTAAGGAACAGCCATTACCTGTCTTGAGTACAGAGTTTGACAAGACCAAAATCTTAGCATAGAGCCCCTGTGCCCAGCACTCTAAAACGGACAAATTTACTTTGTCTGAGAATATTCTTAAATTGGTCTGCACAATCAACCAGATTTCAGGATTAGTCAAAGTTGAATAAATTCTTGGTAATTCTTAAGTTTAATGGTGCCTGACGATTCTGACCAGATTTTGCAAGTGTATAACATCAAACTCTTCAAGTGCACACACCTCGTTTTTTATGATTTAGATTTTACTGAAATCCGGAAGTTTACTCCATAGAGGTAATCACTATACTTACTGTTATTTCTAGAAGTGATAATCTGCCAACTTTATATAACTAGTTGTACGTTGTATGTTATCACTATCATTATTATAACTCCAATGCTACTTTTCTATACATTAAAACTTATAATGTTTAGAATTCAAAATTTCATTTATCTTTTTATACTATCCCCATCAATTCCTCCAAAGTTGTCTCGTATTTGTCTCAAGGGGGTAGATTTGAGTTTATCAAAATTATAGCAACAGAACTATGATATGAACAATGCATGACAAACATTCAACTGTAAACTGACAATCTTTGAACTTACCATGGTAGAAGTCGGTAGCGCGCTCGACTCTGGATCGTGAGGTCGTGAGTTCGAGTCTCGCCGGCGACAGGTTGGTTTCCTGTCTTTCGGATGAGACAGTAAAAACTGGAGGTCCCGTGTCACAGTAGGTGTCGGCACGTTAAAGAACCCTCACTGCTCAATGGCCGTAAGTGCCGAGCATAGGCCAAAATTTGAAGCCCTTCATCGGCATTTGGTGACGTCTCCATATGAGTGAAATATTCTTGAGTGGGACGTTAAACAACAATAAACAAACAAACAAACAAACCATGGTAGATCAGATGGTGTATGACACATGATCTCTGATAATTTGTTGTAACTTTGAACTAAAACTGATATTAAGATCATCACCTTTTTGCTACTTTACACTGACCTTTAACCTTCAGTTTTTAAACTGATTAACTATACATGTGCTAAAGTCTCCTATATACATCTTATACATTCTCCTGGCAATGCCAATGGTACAGGAGGCTGGCAATCCAGGAATTCAATACCTATTGTTAATTGATTTCCTTAAGTTTGGGATGATGCTCTGGATCTGCAAATGGTCAAATGAGTTTGGAAATACAATATCTCTATCAATGAAGGATATGAAAATTTTGTATACCAGGACCTATTAACCTGCAAGCAAATGAAACTCGTGTTTTAATCAAAGAACCATTTTTGCCTTTTCCTTTAGTCTTTCACTGCAACATTTCACGACTCTCTGTGTAGAATGCATGCTTTGTATATAGTGGCTAACATAGCTTTGGATCATTTAATAGACATTTTGTAAACTAGGTGATAGCACTGATTCTGCCTAATATCAACACTTACAGTTACAAGTACTCCAACACTCCTATAACTGTAGGCATAGCATAGTACTAAACCATCCAATATCTTGTCAAAAGTAAAGGTAAAAGTTTGTGACTTTAGATAATTTTTCAGTAATATTGTGATAGTTGGTATCTAATGATTGAGGAGAAAAAAATGTACCCAAAGAAATGTGACTAGCCTTACAAAGGACTGGGAAGTTAAATAAGCAAATGCTTGTCCCTAATTGGGACTTGGTTTAAAGTTATGTGTTAGAACTACACACATTGTGATTCAGAAGAAATATAGGGTAAAAATGATACTGAATCAGAATCTATATGTTCAATATAGATTTCTCCAGGTTCGGTAAAGACAGGAAGTTATTGCATCAAATATCCAATTAAATCAAATCAACAATTACTACATATACCAATGGAATCAAATCAACAAATACTTGATAGGTCTGCATACACTGCTATCTGTACATATCAAAGCTAATCTATAAAATGTAATCATTAACAAGGCCATTCAAGTTTCATATCTCTCTATTATGGCACTTTGTTAAAACCCATGTGACATCATTTGGATAAGAAAAACTGACAGTTCAACATCCTACAATCCTATAAACTCCTATCAGAAGCCTATCATGTATACAGATACATCAATATGATGTCGATATAACTAAAATGTTTATGACTAGATTTTGTGAACCTCATCTTTATATTTCCATGGTATCTCAAATAATACAGAAAACTAGTTTTGTAAGATGATGAAGCTAGGTGTGAGAATAACAAAATGTGGATAGAGAGAGAGAGAGAGAGAGAGAGAGAGAGAGAGAGAGAGAGAGAGAGAGAGAGAGAGAGAGAGAGAGAGAGAGAGAGAGAGAGAGAGAGAGAGAGAGAGAGAGAGAGAGAGAGAGAGAGAGAGAGAGAGAGAGAGAGAGAGAGAGAGAGAGAGAGAGAGAGAGAGAGACTTTATAAAGGACGCACACTGGAGATGAACATCACACTCAAAGTGGACTAGCATGTTATCATGTTATTATGATCTTGACCTTTGACCTAAACCAACAAAAGGCATCTTTCTCTTGTTCTCCATAAGGTGCATGTGTACCAAATTTGAGAATCTTAGATTCCTAGATGCAATAGTTGGTTTGTAACTTGCCCCAAATCTGCAGACAGATACAGACCATTAAATGTCCATCTACGATAAAATTTCTTGGTTGGACAAAAAGCACCATTGAAACAAAACCTTGAATTTCTTTCTCTTTTAAAGATAAATATTAACTGACTGACACAATTAATTTGACCAAATTTCTGGTGAACTACACACAATGTTGATAATTTATCAAAGGAATTTTCAATACCAGCATTCACAATCTTGTTAAAAACTGGTATTTATTTTATCTATTTCTAGAAGATAAAAACCCACATTAACTGTCAAGATTGGTAGCACTAGGAAAAACTCAATCCTGCTAGTTTTAAAAACTGACACAGAAGCTCTGAGGTATATAAAAGTTTCATTTAACATGCGTGTCTAGAAATACTGATTACAAATGATGAAAATAAGAATATAGATATATAGACAGTGAGAGAAAGCATCAATCATATAGCTATCATAGTTACACATGTATGTATCCTAATATTAACAGAGCCATGTGATACATATCAAATAACTGTATAAAATAAGTGAGGACACAAACTGCAGGGGGTGAATGAGACAATAACACAGAATAGTGAGAGGGAGTCCAAAAAGAGCAAGAGAAGAAAATATAACAATAGTGAGACATAGTGATAAAGATCTAAATCTAGAAAGTGAGCAAGAACATAAAATGATGAGCTGTATGTAGGACAGTGTGAGTACTAGATGAGGAAAACTGATTAGTGAGACAATATTTGATGAAGAAAATCGGTATTCATTAAATTATCTAATATGCAGAGAAAAAAGGATTAGTGAGAGAACATTTGTTAAAGACACACTGGTAACTATCAGAATACACACACAGAAAAGAATGGTGAGACTTGGGTTGGCACAAGAACATTTATTCAGAAGCAGACATTTTGATTAAATTTTAAATGCTGTTCCACATCACACTCAACAATTCTTCAGTCATATGGTAAAGTGGAGGAGAGAACCCATTTACAACATAACCAGGAAGAGACCACTGCCACTGTCCATCTGCAAGTAAACTGGCAATCCTTCTCACAAAATCAGCAGATGTTTAAGCGGGGCTCAAACCCACGCTAACTCCAGGTGAGAGACTCCATGGTTTAATGTGTGATGCTCTAACTACTAAAACCACGGAGGAAAAAGACATAATAATATACATGTACATCAAATCAAAACAAGAAAGTATCTCATCAAGATAAATATCAATGTACATGTAAGAAAGCATCTCAAGTGACAATATATCAATTCAGCATGAAAGATGTATTATGAATTTACGCCATCTTATCATGAAGGCCTTTAGGCTTGTTAGAACAGGATATTGATGAAAACAAAGATAAATCTTACTACGACCATTAGCCTGGTTACTTAAATCACTTTCTCTTTCAAACTCCAATTATATACATGTATGGTGACAGATGCTATCAATCAATTACTTATCATTGTTTTCTAGCAGCTGATGTTACGGGTACTGCATATGTGTGTGTGTGTGTGTATGTGAGTGAGAGAGAGAGAGAGAGAGAGAGAGAGAGAGAGAGAGAGAGAGAGAGAGAGAGAGAGAGAGAGAGAGAGAGAAAGAGAAAGAGAGAGAAAGAGAAAGAGAGAAATAAAATACTGAACCACATTAATCATTACAGATATCAGCATTTCCAATATGCTTCATAAAAGTAGTAGTTTCAGGTGTCTATTCTAACATCTATTCCCCCAAAATAACTAAATGTTACTATTTTAAGAAATTTAACCTCTTATAACATAAATGTATGTCATGTACATGTAATACGACTTCAAGATGACAATTAGTTATGTAATACTACTTCCAGATAGTATTACATAATACTACTTCTGGATGATAAGTATCATATAATACTACTTTTAGATGATGTAATACTACTTCTAGATGTCATAGAATACTACTTCCAGATAATGTCATATAGTACTACTTCCAGGTAATGTCATATAATACTACTTCCAGATGATGTCATATAGTACTACTTCCAGGTAATGTCATATAATACTTCCAGATGATGTCATATAGTATTACTTCCAGGTAATGTCATATAATACTACTTCCAGATGATGTCATATAATACTACTTCCAGGTGTTGTTGTATAGTACTACTTCCAGATTTCATATAATACTTCCAGATAATTTTATATAATACTTCATGTACTTCTAAATGATAAGTGTCATATAACACTTCTTAAAAATGATAAGTGCAAAAAAAATACAAAATTTTCTGTGCATATGATATGACCTTGCTATAGCTGAAATTGGGATCTGTTTACCTAACATGTTCTCTGTTAAGATTTTAACTGTTGTCAAATTATTAAATCATGATCATATAAGTGTTTTATTACTCCTTATGTAAATTTAATTTTATGTAATGTTAAAAAAAAAATAACCACCCGATAATATTAAAGGAAAATTGACAGGGATATTGACAGAGTATGATCAATGGCCTTACATGTCAATAAAATGTAGGTGAACAAAAGTGTGTGATGTAACACTAAACCCCAAACTGTGTGGAAATATAGGAACCTTGTCCAGTAGATGTTCAATAGAATCTGCCCACTACTTGTCTCATTCATAACATAATGAACAGCTATAAATATCAAAGTTACTTTGAAACTGAATTACACTTTGTTACCCTCCTGTTGAGACTGAACTTACAATCTTACCATCCATGACCTTGATTGGAGAGCTACTATTCCAATGTTGTAGACTTGGTATGAAAGTCCAGAGATATTGGTTGTAAAAAAAATAAAATCGTGATAAAAGTAGATAAATATGACCTTCGATCAAATCGAAAACAAAATGAATTTTTATCAATTACCTGTCAGCTGTGAAATATCAATATATCCCATGCTGACTGTCCCTGAGCACACAAATATCATTATCTGTAGGACTAATATGGCATAAATAGAGAACATTACAAATTAAACTATTCTTAAGGCATCTCTAGTGGGAGTATTTTCAACATAATTTTAGAATAACATAGAATCAAATCTAGATTTATTAAACTCAAATTATTTGACTGAGAAAAATACAAAAGACAATATGCCAAAACCCCTGATCTTCAATGTCAGTAACATAATACACAAACTGAACAGCAACAACAACATGTCCAAACCCCTAATCTACAGAGTCAACAACATAATACACAAACTGAACAGCAACAACAATATGTCCAAACCCCTAATCTACAGAGTCAACAACATAATACACTAACTGAACAACAACAGTAAGTCCAAACCCCTAATCTACAGAGTCAACAACATAATACACTAACTGAACAACAACAACAGTAAGTCCAAACCCCTAATCTACAGAGTCAACAACATAATACACTAACTGAACAACAACAACAGTAAGTCCAAACCCCTAATCTACAGAGTCAACAACATAATACACTAACTGAACAACAACAACAGTAAGTCCAAACCCCTAATCTACAGAGTTAGTAACATAATACACAAACTGAACAACAACAACAATATGTCCAAACCCCTAATCTACAGAGTCAACAACATAATACACTAACTGAACAACAACAACAATATGTCCAAACACCTAATCTACAGAGTCAACAACATAATACACTAACTGAACAACAACAACAATATGTCCAAACCCCTAATCTACAGAGTCAACAACAAAATACACTAACTGAACAACAACAGTAAGTCCAAACCCCTAATCTACAGAGTCAGTAACATAATACACTAACTGAACAACAACAGTAAGTCCAAACCCCTAATCTACAGAGTCAACAACATAATACACTGAACAACAACAAAATATGTCCAAACAACTACAGAGTCAACAACATAATACATAATGTCAACAATATGTCCCCCTAATCTACAGAGTCAACAACATAATACACTAACTGAACAACAACAACAGTAAGTCCAAACCCCTAATCTACAGAGTCAACAACATAATACACTATCTGAACACAACAACATTAAGTCCAAACCCCTAACTACAGAGTCAACAACATAATACACTAATCTGAACAACAACAACAGTAAGTCCAAACCCCTAATCTACAGAGTCAACAACATAATACACTAACTGAACAACAACAACAGTAAGTCCAAACCCCTAATCTACAGAGTCAACAACATAATACACTATCTGAACAACAACAACAGTAAGTCCAAACCCCTAATCTACAGAGTCAACAACATAATACACTATCTGAACAACAACAACATTAAGTCCAAACCCCTAATCTACAGAGTCAACAACATAATACACTAACTGAACAACAACAACAGTAAGTCCAAACCCCTAATCTACAGAGTCAACAACATAATACACTATCTGAACAACAACAACAGTAAGTCCAAACCCCTAATCTACAGAGTCAACAACATAATACACTAACTGAACAACAACAACAGTAAGTCCAAACCCCTAATCTACAGAGTCAACAACATAATACACTATCTGAACAACAACAGTAAGTCCAAACCCCTAATCTACAGAGTCAACAACATAATACACTATCTGAACAACAACAACATTAAGTCCAAACCCCTAATCTACAGAGTCAACAACATAATACACTAACTGAACAACAACAACAGTAAGTCCAAACCCCTAATCTACAGAGTCAACAACATAATACACTAACTGAACAACAACAGTAAGTCCAAACCCCTAATCTACAGAGTCAGCAACATAATTAACAGGCTGAAAAGCAACCTCATGTTCTGTTATGATTATGTCTATTGCGATGTTACTTTCAAAAAAATTGTGCTTAATTACTATCAATCCTTTTACATAATAATTGACTATACATTTTACTTCTTTACATCTCTTCAAGGAATTTTTTGTGTCAGTTATCAAACTCTTTTGCATGCAACATATTTTACATAAAAATTGTTATCAAAGTAATATATAGATAAATTTATGTTAAGTACCTTTACTTATATTATGTAATTTACTTCAAAACACAAAATGGAAAATTAAATTAATTATGAGAAAGACAACTAGATGCAGGAAAACAGCCAACAAATCAATTGCTTTTTTTTGTTTTTGTACACTGACATGTGCGTTAAAGGGCCGTCATTCTATTACAGCATTATCTATCAGAGAATTGAAAGCATAAAGTCTATTACAGCATTATCTATCAGAGAATTGTAACATCAGTGTAAAGTCTATTACAGCACTATATATCAGAGAACTGAAACATCAGCGTAAAGTCTATTACAGCATTATCTATCAGAGAATTGAAACATCAGTGTAAAGTCTATTACAGCACTATATATCAGAGAACTGAAACATCAGTGTAAAGTCTATTACAGCATTATCTATCAGAGAATTGAAACATCAGTGTAAAGTCTATTACAGCACTATATATCAGAGAACTGAAACATCAGCGTAAAGTCTATTACAGCATTATCTATCAGAGAATTGAAACATCAGTGTAAAGTCTATTACAGCACTATATATCAGAGAACTGAAACATCAGTGTAAAGTCTATTACAGCATTATCTATCAGAGAATTGAAACATCAGTGTAAAGTCTATTACAGCACTATATATCAGAGAACTGAAACATCAGCGTAAAGTCTATTACAAAACATATCATTGATGTTTCACACATCCATGAACAATATTGGTTAAAACATTGTTCTTACAGACATATATGTGTAACTTTCAAATGACGAAAAAAAAAAAAAAAATACCCAATTTACCAGACAGTTATTCTAAAAGAGATCAACCTATGTTTATGACATGAAGAAAATTATAAACCTTCTCTAGGATGTGGGGAATTCTTCAGCTCTAGAGGTGTGCAGTAAAACCTCAATACAACTGCCACTATTTGTTCAGTTCAAATTTGGCATTATAAAGGGGTTTGTGAGGGAAACCCTAAATGAAATACATTGTATAGGGAAAATTGGTAAAAGTGGTCTTTCTAACTTTGTGGCGTAAAGTGGGGTGGAAAAATGAAATGTGGGATATTATAAAGAAGTTTTACTGTACATGTAAAAGTTAAAGTGTAAAGGGTTTTTACACAGTATCTATTAGCATTTTACAGTAATTTTCAAATGAAATATGTCAATGTAACCTTATTTCATTTCCTCTATGATAAGTAATCCACCAATAAAAAATAAACTTTTTTTTCAACATGAATGTATGTTATCAAGTATGAATCAAAAGATAATTCATGCATGATTAATTAATGCACCCTGGGATCTAATTGGATGTGTTTAACTCCTTTTATCTTTTGAGCATGTTAAAATAATTTCATCTTGTGATCTGAAGATTATAAATTAGCCATATTTCTATCAGATTATAAACATCATTAGTTATTATACAGTTTGATGCATGTTGGTCTCTTGTCTAATGTCCAGGTTATATGCTGAGCTATACCTGTAACATAAATGATTTATTTAAATGACCCATTTCTCCTACCTCCTAAAAAGATTATAATGAAATCAGCAAAACTGCAAAAAAATTATTTCTATCTTGTTTCCATACAACATTAGATATATTCCATTTCTATCTGATTTGCAATATCATTTGGATATATATCTATAATTAGCAATATCAAAAACATTATCAACAGCCAATTTTTTGTACCTAATCAGATATCTGACCGTAAGATAGATAGTTCTTACGTATTTCAGGAAGTTGTTCTTTATACTACTACATACATACATTGAATATCTCTTTAATGTGGAACTACAAGTCAATGATGTTTATTTCCTAAAGCAAAACCACCATTCTTATCACATTGCATATATATATGTCCAAAAGAGACACAAATTTAGCGAAGTTCAGAATAATCTCAACCATAATTTCTATAGAAAAATAATAAGAGAATAGGGTAATAATCTAGTTATCCTAAACCTCACTAGGGCTGGTATTGCATGTCAAAGTTTGAAAATTCACATTTCAAATAGTGCTGGTTGTCATACCATCATGGTCTGCAAGACCTGAAGACTTTTGAAAATAAAGTTATGCTGATCGGTTAGGAACTACATTGTACATGTAAGTCCCTGTATACCTATTTGGTTATCATGATCATTTTTCTCTTAATCATACTTATTTTTTTCCAAGATGGTTCCAGATTTATCATAGTTGACAAAGGAGTGAAAACAGCTATCGGTATCGGTTCAGTTTTGAGGTTGAAATGTAACATTCATTGGACTACTTAGAGTACAATACATTTAGATACTTGAAGTAAATTGCTTACAGATTTAAAAACAGTTCATAAAAGATAAATCTTTACATATTGAGTGTTAACTCACCAATATACAGGGGTGTAGAGATATGTATTTTTGCCACTGGTCCCGGACAAGTACACTTGGAAAATCTACTTCTCTGGAACAAAGACCAACTTGCCCATAAATGTTTAGGACAGATTCGGTGGTTTGACATGTGTGAAGAACTCTCTAAACAGACAAAGTTTTCCATAATTTATTTTTAAAATGGCTGACACGCAAATGTATAAAGTGGGCCTACACTCAAAGTTGGACTGTAATATTTGAGCAAATAATGGAACACATGCCACAGAAGTTGTAGCATCATTAAATGTTTCACTATGATTATATTTTCAGTTTTATTGATTTTTTTCATTAAGTAATCCACAATCCTGTCAGATTCCTACTTGTCCACAGACAAGTACACAGCAAAAAATCACCTGTCCACGAATGCCCGACGTAACGGATCGCGCAAGTCGGGCATAGGATTTTCACACCCCTGAATATAGGTATAATTCACATGATTTTTTGTGTTTGCAATTAGTTTCACTATCTATACCATTTCTATACCAACTGTATTTACAGTAGAATCTCGCTATTAAGACCACCTAACAAACTCAAAGTGGTCTGATTAGTGAGGTGATCTCATAAAAAGATGGTCAATTGGCGAGGTTCCATCATACATTTATATGTACATGTATGTGTGTTTGTGTGAGTATATATATATAGTGTTTGAATATGTAAAGATATGTGATGAAGGGGCTATTGCTAGCATCTTTCTATTAATATTTGTAAAACATATATAAAAAAAATAATACACAATCCATAACACAATATTCCTGCCAGCAACATGAACAGTAATTTCCTGTTTTAATATAGAATCACTCATTGGCATAGAAATAATATCAAAAAATAGATTTTAAAGAAAAAACTGACATTTACTTTTTCAACAAAACTGATGGAAAAGTTAGTGTGTCAATTAGGCATTTTATTACTTCATTTCCTGCCATTTTTTTTCTCTGTCAACAATTTTTATGAGTTTGATAATTTACCTTTAGTTGGAATGATATGCCAAAAGAAACAAATACTTCACCATCTGAATCGACAAATGTGTTACACAATTATCTTATCACTGAGAGGCATGAATAAAACAGTCTGTTCAAGATTTTGTCATTGGAATGCAGACCGATTACAGATGCCCTTATAATAAACAGACTTGCTAAAATCACCGTTGATGCGTTAACCCAACTGTAAATCTAATCAGTGCAGATAATACAAACAGAAAAACTTTACTTAATTCCACTGATGGTCACGAAAATGGCACAAAAACGAAGTCGTTATCATAAAAAAAATTGTTATAATTGTTCATGTTTTAGACAGAGAAGAGATTACTCACCTACTTTGTTTTATACATACTGTAGCATCTAAAGATAAAACTTCACAAATTTTCACCTTTGAAAATTAAGTTTCAAGTAAAAAAGTAAACTACATGGTACTGTATTTTACATGTCTGAGAAAAAAGAGGCAACAGTAAGTTTGTGTTTTCATTGTAAGTGCAGTATAATTAAAGAGTGCAACTACCTATAAACAGAATCACAAAGACATGAAAAATATCCTTCTTGAAACTGCTTATTAATTTTACAGTTTTAACTGCAGTATCAAAACCTCTTTTAATTTTTATGTTGTTAGCATTAATTAACAACTTATCAGCATAGATCAGGTAAATATGTGTCAAGATTTTTTTATCAGAATTCTCAAACAAAATTTGCTTGCACTAATTCAGTAACTGGACCTACTTTGAGTTTACTACATCCATTTTTTTTTGGAAAGACATACTTTATATATCTATTTAGCTTTCAATTCAAACATGTTCTATGTTTTCAATTTACTGAGTGTATTCAGAGAATTCTATATATTATAAACCATCTGGGCCTAGAAAATAATTAAGCTGCCATAACTAAAATCATAGAACCTTTGATACAGAACTCAATCTAAAACTCTATACACTAGGTTCTATAGGGAGTTCATATCCTAGTACCCTGTTCTTGAATTCTTCACAGAGCTGATTGCCTAGTTTTACCTACAGCTGTGAACTATCAATGCTCTATTTTTCATTTTTCTACCAACTGGCGGATGATTGAAGACTCAGTGGAATTGGCTATCACTTACAAAGTGATGACAAATGCAAATATGTCCAGTACATCTTTAAAGATTAATAGAAGTGTTGGGAACCTCAGATAATCTACTATATTATATCTTTGTACCTGAAAGCTGTGATGCTCTCACCAATACATTTAATTTTAGTCTGCCACTGTAAAGTGATGGTGAAACCTATTTTGAGATCCTCACCCCTGCTTTAGAAATGTGGTCTCCAAAGAGATGGCATGATTGTGTTCCAACAACACCTGACAGTACAGTAAAATCAGTATTGATATCCATCCCTAATAATGTACATGAGGTCTACTGGCAGAAAAACAGTCAAATACTTGTATAAATGTAAGTAAAATGAATGGCAAATATTGAGTCTACACTGTAGAGTCATTGAAAACAAAAACAGGGAAAGAAAATGGCTGACAATCATGACGTAGCTGATATCCAAAAAATGAAAAATTTGAGATCACTTTTGAGAGACCACCTGTCTTGAGAGACCATATCACAGTGGCAGAAAGGATGGTATCTCAAGACAAGTTTCACTGTAAATGAAAATTTTCTTTTCATTACCATTTCTGTGTTGATCTTTTTAAGTATGCAATTTATTTCATGTTTCATCTTGAGTGACTACATTTATTTAAGAAAATCTAACTACTGTATGTATGTCTGCTGGTATCTTAACAAGAGTCCTGAAAGGGTCCTAGCAATCACCTGCACTTATACACTTATTTAAGAAAATCTAACTACTGTATGTATGTCTGCTGGTATCTTAACAAGAGTCCTGAAAGGGTCCTAGCAACCACCTGCACTTATACACTTATTTAAGAAAATCTAACTACTGTATGTATGTCTGCTGGTATCTTAACAAGAGTCCTGAAAGGTCCTTAGCAATCACCTGCACTTATAAACTTATTCTGGAGTCCAACCCTTTTTCATTTATAATAATGAAACCCTGTTTCCTGGGTATACTTCTTACCAAATTTGGTTAAAATGTGCAAAAAGTTAATTTAGAATGGCATAAATTGTAAAGATATTAAAGGATGGCGGCGGCATGATGAACAATGTACTAGATTAAGAGTTACTGCTATGACATACAGGCTTTATTTATTTTTTTTTTGCATCCTTTGGTGAAGAAAACTTATGTTAATGCCATTTCTATTTTTATCAAAATTTATGAAATTTGTGGAATGTTCATCAGTAAGAATTCACATTCATTTATGATTAACAGAATTATTTTCTTGCATTTAACATTGAATTTACAAATAACAATTAGGCTATAAGATATATTAATATTTTAGTAGTTATTTCACATTATTTCTAAGATAACTTTGAAAGGTGGTGATGTCAACTTATCCATAGTACAAAAAGTTCAATTGCTTATAAAGATCTATACCTGTACTCTGCGAGTTTTGTGTCCAGGTGTTATTGAACATAATTTTCAGTGAATCTTTTAACACATCAAGTTTGATTACATGAGGATCAAAGGCAGGTAGATGTAGGTTAATGTCGCCATAACTATGTAATTATTATTAATGATGATCAAAGTGACCTAGGCTGTTGAATACTAACAACAACAGCACAACACTTAATTCACAACTTTTATCATATTGTTATTTCGCTGATCCATTCAGCATTCATCTAATTATTAGTTATTTGAATATGCCATTATTATGGCCATGTTTCTATTAAAACATGCCAGCATATTTCTGATAATTTTGACCAGTATTAAGCAGATCTGCAATGCCATAAATAACAGAATTTCATTTCAGTGTATTAGGTTTTGCTGACATGGAACAATAATGTCAGTTTCTTATTCAATTTTTATGCCTAGAATTAATGGTTACTTTACACATTCAGAACGCTTTGATAGTATTGTTTGGAATTGACCCATTAAGTGTTACACAGGATGTAACAATTCACCATATAGACTAAATATAATTGATCACAATACAGTTGTAGTAACACTACAATGGTTCTTAGTACTGTGCTTCATAAACTCATCAACCCCTGAAAAACAATGGACTCCTCTGTAAATCAATGACTTAGATGAGTCCAAAGACAAATTTGGACTGGCCAATGAGTCTTTAGGGGGGAACCTATAAAGAGACAATTGGACTGGCTTAAATCATTGATTTACAGAAGAGTCCATTGTTTTTCAGGGGATAAGATAAAGTCATAATGGCGGAGGGCCAGTTGTCTTTCCTTATTTAGGTAATGACCAAGCTTTCACTTTTTCTTCTACAAACAAGTCACTACCATACAACTGAAAAATTGTTGAGAGTGGCATAAAACACCATAAAACTAAACAAATCATTTATATCATATATTTGTAAAGAAAAGTCACCACTGTGTAGTGCCAAACGTTCAAGCTTTCTGTGATGTAAGTTCTGTTGTTTGTGTTGGCCAGAAGCCCTTAAACATTGACTGCAATTACAGAAGATACACAAATATTCTCTCAATACATCAACTTTACTTGACCCATCTTACCCGAATACTTCTGAAACTCTAAAGCTACACATGACTTCTTTATACAAGTACTTAAATATGTCGGTTTTATCAACAATATATTTTCTTTGATCTGTTCACTTAAATGTAAAAATCATTTTCTGGAATTGTTATCAATAATTCATCTTCGACTCATGTTATCAAACTAGAAATAAGTGGTTCAGTCTGCTCCACCTGTTAGCTTTATTTAAATGTTGTCTGGTCCTCCATCAGGCAGGAAGAGGAATAAAGTTGGTAGCTAATCATTATATACAATATCAAGCTCTATATTCAACTGAATTTAAAACCTAAATTTTGTGGTAAATAAGGGTCAACTTGTTAAAATTTGATGAGAAAAATAACATTCATACATAATTATACCTGCTAAGGAATCATATGTATAGTAGTAACAAAGCAAACATTAACAGATGGGGAAAAACTATAATGTTTGGGCTTTTGATGGGGAAAGTTCAAGAATTTACATTACAAACTTTGAATGAAAAGAGGAATTTCTCCTTCTGGAGGAAAATTTATTTTGTTTGCACAATTGCTGTTCTTGTGATATATACACATTTGCAACATCATCTGACCCATTCTAATGCAGGACTTGGGTAGCTACAGGCAGTTAAATTTGCAAATGTAACAATAACAATAAGTACATTTATATTTATGATCCATGCATATATCCTCTAACCCAGCAATTTCTTGCTCAAAATTTGTGCCTAGATGTATAACTGAATTAAAAATTGCAAAATATTTTAACATACAACTCACATAAACTGACATATATACTGTGTACTTGGAAATTTTAGACATTTTTGACCTTAGATGATAGGTCAAATTTAAAATGACAGCGAAAAGTTCAAGCTAATTAACTGAAGCACGAACATACATACCATCAATGAGACTGGGGATTTAGGGCAAATTTAAGATGGGACAAATATTTTATTCTGTTGCAAAAAGGCAAAAATAACCAAGGGCGAAAATAACCAGGGACGAAAATTTCCAGATATACAGTAACTGATAGTTAATACCAAGTGAACTGTTTCAAAAAGTTATAATGATGATTTACACTGTTATTCATCATGCTAAATATTTTCAACAAGAACTTGGTTGTAGCAATGATACATGTTGTCGTATCCAATGTTAGAATGTGTGTAGTATGCTACAAATGTTGATAACTGCATAAAAATACTGCAGTACTGTCAGTCATTGACACGAACCATTTGCTTATCATATTGAAGTTAATTAGGCTTCTAATATAATCATTCTTGAAGTGTCAATAAAATTCAAAATCAATAGCGAGAACAGTGTCTGTAGAAAATGAAAATGTTCTTAAAACCGTTTTCAGTTGTACAATGGTTATAAGTAAAAATCAACAACAAATGCTTGAAATTCAAACACTCAAACACAAATAAAAATATGAATCAAAACACAAATAAAAATATGAATCACAGAAAGTAAAACATCTGCTCCTTTATTCCAGAGGTCATGTAGTGCAGACAGTCTGTCACCTTATAGTGTATATAAAAGTAGTCACAAGTGTATGTACCAATACCAATTTAATCTTCTAAATCTTGGCGAGTTTGGTATGATCAGACAAGGAACATGGGTAATACATTGCCAAAACACAAGATGCAACATGCATTCTTTTTGAAGATGACATTGATATATCTAAAACCTGCAATCGTTTCTAGATTTTATTCTTTTAATTCCATCTAGAAATTTGTCCAAACAATTACCCCTCTTTACAGATATATAATCATGGATTGTAATAGATCAGTTCCATGTGAAACCATGGCAATGAAATAAAGTTATATGTAAACAGAATTGATTATTTTGAAATTTAGTGCCCTGTAATCCATAATAATGATGTTTGGAGTGCCCTTACAATTTAGGCTTTGTAAGGCAAATCAGTAAACATAATATCAATGTCAGAAAGCAATGCATATTCAATTGTGCTATAATTTTGCTCCCCTCCCCCTAGAAAAAATATACAACTCGTTCTAAGTAAAATTTGAGGAGTGTAAATCAGATAGACAGTGAGATGGACAAAAATCAGGCCCCTCCCCCACTGATCTCAGATCTCTTGGACAGTCATATTCATCACAATGTAAGGCTACTATAAGATATTGATTGGATATCCACTTTATTCACTGTACACTTCATCAATACGGCAACCAGTGCCACTTTTTCTTACATACAATGCGCTCCTATCCATAACTTGTTGTTATCAAAATATATTTAAAATGACAGAACTACGTGAACTTTTCCCAGATATAACTTGTTTTGTTTTCAGAGTACATCTCTACACACTGTATACCATGCTGTTGGTCAGCCCTGGACTTGTCTAGAACTCACATCAACTCTTTGTTGATTATTCTTATTCGGAACATTTAACAAACAGTATCACATTTCATAACTATTTATGGTTGTTTGTGTAAAAGTTTTCCCATACAGATGAACATCAATATGATCGTTAATTTGATTGGAAAGCTATAAGATGGGATGGTAGTGTTTATTTGTTACTTGTGAGCTGCCCAAGTAATGAAGTATTGATTACATAAAAACAGATACCACTTTCCATATTCACAGCAAAAACAGGATATTAACAATCTATGTCACTGCTTTTAAGCAGCAAAAGCAACACTTAATAAATCCTTTTTTTTCTTTTTCAGGTCGCTGGTTGTTTGGGCCAATTGTTTGTAACCTTTATGTGACCGCTGATGTTCTAATGTGTACTGCTTCTATCCTTCATCTATGCACAATATCACTTGAACGCTACATGGCCATTCGATCACCACTAACTACACGCAACAAATCAAAAAACATCGTCATTCTTAAAGTAGTACTTGTGTGGATAGCCTCATTTGCAATATCAAGTCCAATTACAATACTCGGATTTATAGAAAAAGAAAATGTTTTTTTGAATGACCAATGTGCATTAAATAATCCACACTTCAAAATCTATGGATCAATCTGTGCATTCTTCATTCCACTCCTTATAATGGTGTTATCCTATAGTCTGACATTGTACACGTTAATTGGACAAGCAAACAAGTGCCAATCAAATGGCATATCAAAAGGACAACCAATCATTCGCAGGTCTAGAAGTAGGAAGACAAAATCAAATGAGAGAACGAGAGTTCGATTTAATGCCAGAAAAATGGAGAGTTATCCACTTGAACCTATTGACAGTATTTACACCCCAATGATTTCTCGTAGACCTCCATTAAAAACAAATGCTTCATACCCTATACACAGTCGAACTAGCAATCTGAGTAGGTCAAACAAAAGACAAAAATTATCAAACTCTCATGAAATTTTACAAAGTGAGGAAACATTAACTTGTACAAAAGAAATTCTTCACGAAAACCTGAACAAAATGACTGAATTACCAAAAACTTCAACATGGCCAAGGAGAAACAGCATTACACCAAATGGTACAAGAGACGACACAACAAATTTACGTGGATTAGTTAAAAAACATCAATTAGTCATCAAAGCTGCTAACATTTTACTTATGAAGCGGGATGTTATAAAACGAGACGACGATGTTCATACCGAACAGAAAGCATCTAAAGTTATTGGAATAGTTTTCATAATATTTGTTGTGTGTTGGGCACCATTTTTCATTGTGAATATCATGACAGTATTATGTACGAGTTGTCATTTCCAACCCACACTGATTACGGCATTTGTATGGTTGGGATATGTGTCCAGTATGTTAAATCCTATAATTTATACTATGTTTAACAAGACATTTAAAATGACATTCAAAAAACTAATATTATGTAAATATGACACATTACAAAGAAAGAAAAGAATCCGAAGCTGGTTGCTAAGCAACGGATCACTTCATCAAAAATCCTCTAGTTCCAACAGTCTCGAACCTGAGACACCATGCCAACAGTTGTAAAATACATCGTAAACCAAGACAACAATATACTGTTATATCAAATCCAAATATAATTTGGTTAATTTTTCTCTTTCTGAACAAATCTGGAAAAATATAGGGCACAAAGATATGATAACTGCTGAACTGGTACACGCAGGTCTATCCTGGTGTTTAAAAAAAATCATGTGTACGCAGGTTCAATTTAATAAAATATGCCTTGGTAATAGGTCTATTTACTTTTAGTTGCATCCTTTAATTTTATCTTGTATTCAGATGTATTTGTATGGCAAGACAAAATAAAAATGTGAACATCATGTGTACTTTTACTGGTAAATTGAATTTCACTCATCATGTTTGTCATATCACCTTTGAATGTGTGCTGTAGGAGTTTCATCATCCCCTGAAAAAACTTTGGACTCTTCTGTAAATCAATAACTTAGACCAGTTCAAATTTGTCTTTAGGAGTGAATGAGTTAACAGATGGTTGGTTGTTTGTTCTTATGAGACTTCATTTCATTCATGTACACAATATTTACACATGTAAAAGACAATGATATAGTCATATATACACATACAACCATCTACCTACACCAATTATGTACCAAAGTACATGAAACACTTTGAAATCTCTGGGATATCACATTTTTCACACTGAATTTACTGTGTGACTGTGACTAATTTAGTCAAATAAAATTAATTTATGGTAAATACTAGTTTTGTTTTGCTTGATATACCAGCCATGTCATTTTCTTTTACATGGAGGCATTGTAAAGCCATTGAGCAAGTCTTGACATGTGGCTAGTTCATACTGGTGATGTAGTGGGTGATAACCATTCACAATGGATAGGCCAGTACTGGCCATGTTTTATCAATGTTTCATAAGTCAAACAAAATCGTGACTGGCAAGTTGCAAAATATTTTCGTCATAAATAAAAGATTCATGTTTTATTCTGAAAATTCAATATTTTTTGTTTCTGGTCAGTTTTAGAGCCATTGTTTCTCAAGAAAATCAAAGTCATAAATTCAGCTTTTTCTTTTACTGTGTCTGTAACGATAACACTGTTGAATCATGGGAAGGAGCCCAGCTCAGAGCAGGTGCCAGTGAGTCAGCAGTTGGACACCTTACCACTCAAGAAGTAACTGGTACTGTCTTGTTTGTTCCAGTGAATGTAATGGCCCTATTTGTATTGAGTAACAACAATCATGAGACAATTTATATATTTTCAATACATGCTTGTGTAATCACATGGTTATGATACAGAGTTCAATACCCACATTCAATATGTAATGTTGTAGTGCACTGCTGAAACAGCTATTCTAAATGGAGTTCTGTTCGTGATGATGTCATTAAAAGAGGAATCAATTTTAAATATGTGTATACAATTAAAAAAATACAAAAACACAGAGATGTTTCTGTTGGTATAATCAGACTGCACTTGATCGCTGAAGTGAAAGCAGAGCTCTTGTTGAATCCTTCCACTACAACAATGTTGTGCAGTTTAATGCTATGGATAGAAACATACACAACTTTGTCTATATATTTTTAGCAGTGTTTTATGCCATAGTCAACAAGTTATACAGTTGCAGTCATCAGTATTTAATGGTGGAGGTGAAAATATGGGTACACTGTATCCAGGAGAGTCAACGACCTTCTGAAAGAAAACTGACAATCTTCCCTACATAGCTTATGTTTTAGTAGGGCTGCAGGGTTTCACACCAATAATATTGTATATTTTTCAAAATGAGACACCTCCTCACCAATAATATTGTATAAAATTTTTAAACTTAGACACACCCCACCCATAATAGTGTATAAAATTTTGAAACTGAAAGACCTCCACCTTCACCCATGATATTGCATACATTTTGAAACCGAGATACCCCTCTACCTGTAATATTGAAATCCATATAAAACAACATACTAAGTGTCATGGCTAAAAATATGGATATCCTTAAACACTGAGCTAAGTTACACAGATCTCTAATTTAAAATCAAAACCAAATTCTCAACAGGTTTGTGAGAAATAGTGGAAAATAACCTACACAGACAGACTATATAGACTATGTTTTGGTGGGGTTATAAAGAGTTTGTTGGCAAGGACATAAAACATCAAAGCTAATAACTGAGAGCTACAGAATATTTGAACTATGACCTTTATGGTATATTGGCACATACGTCCAAACAAACAAGGATATGACAAATCTGGATATTTGTGAGACTGAACACACAACTTCAAAAGGATATGTTTATAGTCTTTGTAAAATCAAAATATAAGTCTTGTGACTGCTACATATACAACATCTCATCTACAGATCAACATTTTCTCCCAGAAAATTTTCCAGATCTGATAACTCTAATGAATTTCATGATGTAGCAAATTGTGAAATGTTTTAAAATGTTTTGAGTATCACTAAAATGAATGGGTGGGTCACATTAAAAGTACTGTCTTGTAACAGCTGGAAGAAGAAACTGTTGCTATAAATGAAAACAACAAAACTAGAAAAAAATGAATGACGTTGCATGCTGATGATACAAAATGTAAAATCTATCTAGTTTGTATTTTACCGTGTGTTTCAACCCATCTTACTTTGACTCCAAAATCAACTTCTGATTGTGAACCACTTGTGATCTTTTGTAGAGCTGAGCATGCTATCTGGGTCACAGCTGATAGTCTATACCATAATAAAAGTTATATGACTTACCTGAAAGAAAAATAGAATAAAATGTAATTGTGTTACTAAAAATATAGATATAATTTATAAGTATATAATGAAGGACTCCAACAGTTGCTTTTGGATCAAGAGCTAGTCATACAAAAAGCAATAAAGTCTGTACTAGCTGATTTTGTCTAAGCTTAAGGAAATGAGTATAAAATCTAATTGTTACACAGCCTGTAAAAGCTATCATAAATTCAAATCTGAAAACAAGTGAAACATTGATAACCTACAGAACATGAAGACCTGTCAAATTAAGTAAAGTTAGAGGTTCTCAAACACCTGTTGATCTTAAAAATAGTATGTATAAACTGAAAGATAGTCCATAAAACAATAAATAAAATGAGTATTGAGCAGACATGGACTCCGTAAAATTTAGTTTGGGGATCAGGAGTCAGGCACATACTGTGAATCTCAAGTCAAATTGATTTGTTTAAATTATCTACCCTTGAAAAAAATCCCATAGACTCTTCTGAAAATCAATGCTATGGGCCAGTCAAAATGTTTTTTTGGGGGTATGTGATTTAGATATTTCAGGCCACTTAAGTGCTATTCCATCTAAAAACGGGGCACTAAGGATTTAACTCCTCTACCCCTGAAAAACAATGGACTTTTATGTAAATCAATAATTCAGATCAGTCCAAATGTGTCTTTAGTGTTAAGTGGGTTAATTTCTAAAATATAAGGCAATACAGGGCAAATTCCCCAAAAATTGTTGAGGTAAAATAGGGCTTTAAAAATTTCGCTTTACAAGAGTCCCTTTGGTATCAACAAATGACTTATACATGATATACCAGTAATAAATGACCAAATAGTCTATAATATGAATAAAAACATCTCTTTAAAAGTCAGCATTGGAACTTTAAATAGTCACATTTTACTGTATTCTGGTTCCTCCACAAAGCATTCATCTGGCAAAAATGCAATACATATATTAAAATCCTACATCTCACAGATGCATACAAATTCTTTGGTAAAAAAAGGTGTTTTTTTTTTTTAGTGTGTGTGGTTTGTTTTAGCGGAATCTAGTCAATATCTTTTTGGCATTAATATATTCTTACATCAGAATTTAATCTATTCATCCAAGTTCCTTTTGCAAACACAGACCACAAAAACTTGATCTATTTATTTGTCTATTTGTTTTATCAATATTTAGTATCACACAATAACTTTTCAATCATAAATAGATGGCTATTTTTACTGGCTGGAGGGAAAATACTGAGAGAACTTCAGACAAGTAATTCACAAAACGTGAGACAAATGTTCTACCATACTTCTATAGGTAGATTTTTTGTAATCACAAACACTGGCTTTCCTTTTGGTATAGATAAAGATTTCCAAATACGAAAAAGAGCATAATGAGTTCAAGAAATGATTTGGAATCCACTATAATTTGGATATCAAAAAGTTCCACATGATTTCAGTTTCAGCTACAGTTAAACATTGATTATCTGAGCAAGAACAGTTTAACATTGATTACAGTATCTAAGTGTTTTCTCTGAACACTTTCTTCCCTAAAAATCATACACACCCATCTTCCTCAAAGATATCTGGGATTGGAGATAGGAAGACAAATTATAAATAAGATATGCCTAACAACCTCAAAGATTTCTGAGGTTGGAGATAGGGACAGAGTTTATAAATCAAATACGCCTACTTTCCTTAAATATTTCTGGGGTTGGAGATAGGGACAGAGTTTATAAATCAAATACGCCTACTTTCCTTAAATATTTCTGGGGTTGGAGATAGGGAGAAAGATTATTAATCAGATATACCTTCTTTCCTTAAATATTTCTGGGGTTGGAGATAGGCAGAGAGATAATAAATCAGATACAGCTAAAAAAAAATCTGGGGATAGAGTTGGAAAGAGGAATGATATATCATAGAAACCAAAGTGAAACATCAGCAAAGACTGACATTATCTGAGTCTACAAGAAAAAATACATACACAGTAAAAGGATGAAATATTGGGTACAAACAGATCCTGGAAACAACAAAGATAGGATCAGGTGTTATGGAAGAATAAATATTCAACAGATTTACAAACATATCACATATGACTAGGAAGTTGAGTACAGAGTCAAAATTATTTATGATTTACTTTTAAAATATGTGAAAGTTCACAAAAATAGGTAAGTTTGATTTTTATTTTTTTTTCATTGACAAAGACTTATGAAAACTGAGGAGAAAGTTATATCGCATGAAATTTATGACAGTCTCTAAACAAATTTAACATTTATAAGATAATTTTATGGATTATGTTCTCATATGATTCCATTACTTCTTATTTGAAGAATAGGGACCCTATTTATGAAAAATCATAAGTCCTAAACCCTAAGTCTTAGTCCTAATTGTCATGGAACTGACCAATCACCTATGAGTTGCCATGGTAGTTAGGACTAAAAGTTATGATTTTGGACTTACAACCTTTCGTAAAACAGGCCCCAGGTGACTTCTTTTCAAATCAGTGTAGTTTTTGATTTTGTATATTGTTTTACGCCACACACAACAATTTGATAGTTTTATGGTGGTGGTCAGTTTTCAGTGGTGGAGGAGAGAACCCAGTTAATGTACCCGAGAAGAGACCACTGTCCTTTCTCACAAAAATCAACCAGGGTTACAGTGGGGCTCGACCCCCCCCCCTCCCCCCCATTAGTGTGGTAAACCTCCCAGTATCAAACATGCCTCTTTCAGGAATTGGAATACAACTTTCTATGAACATATCTAAAGAAGAATTGATCGGATATTTAAGTGTTGGCATAGTTACAGCTGGGCATGCATGAAAAATAAACTTCTTGCACTTAAATTCATAAACAATAAGGATTGAAATATCACAGAAAAAGGTGAAGAAATATCTGTATGCTATAAAATCCTGTTGAACACATTGCCAAAGCAAACAGCAGTGAGTACAGAGCCAGTACGAGTGTTGTATATTGTATATCATCAAGAACACTCTGTGAACTAACATCAACATGAATGACTGTGGATTAATGTCCCATGATATACTCATCTGTCCCAGTCTATCAACATATTACTGTGTGACTTCATCCCACAATAGGGATGCATCACCAACAGAAAATCACAGACCCTGGAGTGCAGGAATCTAGTTAAATGTACCTGGCTGTAACCAGCTGTATCTTAACAGCAATGTACCGAGTATTCATTGATATATGTTAAAAAAAGTTTTGCATCTGGAAAAAAGAAATCGGAAGCCTTACAAAAAATAAAACCACAGAGTGCAGAAAGTAAGGTGTCTGTCCACATCAGACTATATTGAAACCACAACGTACTTGATATCTTCACCTATCTGCTTACTTCAGTTGTATAAAAATATAGGCATTGTGAAACCTGATTTAAAACACATTTGGAAAAAAATTCAACAAAATAATTTGATCGGATTTGGAATGAAAGTTACAGAGTACAAAATTGTGTTTAGCTAATGAAGTAACAGAAGTACAACTAAGAGAGAAAACTGATATAGAACCATACAATGTGCCGTGTCTCAGATATAAATACAATTTTTTTTCGAATTATAACTAATTGCACACAGGAAAAATGCAACTCATCATGATAAAATGTCATCTAGATCAACTTTCATAAAAATCAATTACAAGAAAGAAAGAATACATTCTAATACATATTTAATGATTACACCAACCTCTTCCCTTTTTCATGACGTAAAATAATAGAAATTGTTATGCACTGAAAGTCTGAAATTACAAAGAACCAAAACATGGCAAAATAATGTCAAGCTTTTGACGTCTTACTGTAATAATAAAGAGAACCTCATTCTACATGAAAGTACTAAAACATAAAATATTATGTCACAGGTATCTGACACAAAACAAATCTCACTGTACAAACATCTCATAGTTGTCGAGTCCTCCAGGAAATACATAATCCTAGTAACCTGTATTTTGATACCAGCTTATGATTTCTTGCTGAAGTAATATTTTGTAAAGACAATTTAAATTCTATAAATCATGAAAAACAAAAACAAAATTCAGTTTACAGTGTTTACTCCTGCTTTAGGATTTGACATACATTAAGGTTTTACAATTCAGTATTTAGCCCCATCTCATTAAAAAATGATCTCTCACCGTTCTTGTTTCTGATGTGTTGCATAAAGGATCTAACATGATCCAGTATGGGGTCATGTGCAGATGACCTCTTGTAGGTGTCTAATGAAATGAAAATTTACCTTACATAGTCATGAAAGTTTATCCAGATGTAATTTATTTTAAAATGAAGAAACTTGACAGTTCACAGAATTTGTTTGGAATACTTGTATGTTAAGTGATTTAATCCTATCTAAAATTTTGAAAAGAATTCTCTACATCCAGATTTTGTGTGTTCAGTGTTGTTTATAATGCTAAAACTATTAAAAATCTAAACCATTTGGTTTAGTCATTCATTTTTTCTCTCCAGAAAACCCATACCTTTGGCTTTGTGTTTATAACATGCATAGGTCTAAATGTCTCACTTTACAGAGACTTGGTTATCTTGGTTATAATTCTTGGGGACATTTCACAAGATTTTAATACATAAAAACATGCATTTGAAAAAAAATATTAGTACTGAAAACATTTCATACATTATGGTATATCATTTGAAGTTGATTAAAAAGAAACTGATGAATATCCATGGTCAGACATCTAATGAACCAGAAGTAAAGAATCCATAAACATAAAATTAAGCAGTTGTTTACAGCACCTAAAATTTTAACTACCTGAAGAAATTAGATGTCATATCATAAATATGTAAACTTTAGACTAAGAAAAGCAGAGAAAGAGGTTAGACTGTATGTACTTTTATAATGTTAAAGCTTTTTACTATGTAATCTTAGCTCCAAAGGCAAAGGTAGATAATCCTTACTGAAAGTTGTTACTTTTTACATTTGCTAATTCCAAAAAATACAATGACTCTCAGAATAGATATAGATAATTTTACTGATAACTAAACCATGTGGAATACAATTCTGAAAATGTAAGAGTTTGTAAAATATTTTGCATCATATTTTATTTGTTACTAAGGATAAAATGTTTCTAACCTCGCTTCATATCACTGGAAAAAGAAAAGGGACACAACTCTGTCTTATCAATACCACACATGTGAGGGTTACTTTTCCTTACATATATACACAGTCACTTGATAATTCAAGAATTAGCATTCCAGTAGATCCAATTAATAAAGGAGTAAAATGAAGTATGCAAAATTTATATAGAAGTTTGTTAAAATTGTTTTATACAGCCACGTAATATGTAGTAATTTATATAGATGATGGGGGTTGAATTACTAATATTTCTCACCTCCCCCATCCATGTCTACCACATGATAGATAAAAATAAAGGAATTCCGATGTAACGTGTGATGGTATCATATAATTTGAAACACATCAATGTCACAAAAAAATTTAAATCAAATAAAAATAGTTAAATACTGGCTTAAACAATTCTAATCAATGTAGGAGTTCATCCGTGAAAAGTAAAGAAAAAAACTTTTTATTACTTTCATAAATTTTTATATTCTATTTGGTATATATATATATATATATATATATATTTGGAACTCAATTTTAAACATCTAAATACATCACTGTGTAAGAAAAAACCATTCAATTTCAAACTTTATACAATGTTTCTTTTTCTTTCTATTTTTTGTTAAGGCCAATTAAAAATTAGGGAAGCTATGTTGTAATCTGCTGTTTTTATTGATAGTAATGTTGTTATTTCACCACCATTCAGTAGGCAGTGCTTTCTCTGAATGCAGTATTTTGATTAGCAATGAATACATGAATCAAAGGAAAATAAATTCAGGCAGCTGTAATGAATAACTAAATAATTACCAGTAAGTCAGTAATCTTGAAATTGGATATTGCAATCAAAACTGACATCATCATTATGATAAACAATTTTATCCTAAATGAAACATTCTGAAATTCAGATGTCTTGTGTCTGTGTACAAAGATTCAGAAAAATATGTCACGAATTCTACAAGACTTCATTATTTCTGGATGATAACACATCTTGGACACTGTGACTGATTTTTTTCCCCAAGCACCTGTCTGTTTGCTTATACATGTACCAAGTAGAAATCAATGCAGAAAAGCAAGTTTTTAAATGTGCTACAACAAAAAGTAAAGAAAAACGGTAGTGCAAAAGAAGATTTGTCAGATAGGAGGACCAAATTTTCAGGACATTGGCTCCAGGACAAGCAAACATGTAGATGTACTTTTAATTCTTAACAAAAACACTGGACACTACAGCTCTTCTTCATCCTGATATATCTTGTTGGGGATATAACTTAATGACAATGCAATCAATGTTTTCTCTTTATAATAACTAAAAAAGTTAATGAGAAAAAAATAAAAAGATCAATTCTATGAAATAATGATAATGTGAAAGAGAACTTCTGCTGTTTTTTTCCCTTTCTCTCTTGATATAAAGAAGTACATGTGCATTACATGTTTTAATTGGGGAGGCCAACACCTAGGGAGGCAATTCATCTTCCTCTGTAGAAGCAAATTCTATCTAATTTCATCATTGTGTTACTTAACATCAGATATCATTGTTAAAGTTATAAAAGCTGTACAGTACAGGGCCATTCTGACACATCTTTCCTAACATCATTAAATAAAGATTCCCAGTGGAATTTAATTGAAAGCTGTAAATGTAATTTAACTGCACATACAATTCCCCTGACACAGTAGATCTATACAAACAATGATTACCAATGACATAGCAACGGAAGAGAAGATTTATATATCACATAGTTTTTTTCTATAGGTCCTCTAACTTTGACTACCGGTAAGTCCGAAAACCTGTTCATAACACTGGCAGGAATTCAACAGTTTATCTATACTTCAAACATTTCTTTTTTAAATTCTCTTGTCTTTTTGCAGCTTTCAGCACTAACTAAACTAGGCCAAGGATCAGTACAATATAAAAAGTTTAACTACAAAGTTTAAAGGGGCATTAGCTGTGTTTTTTTGTTTTTTTCTTTTTTTTTAATTTCCCTTTTTTACTACTTGGAATGATATACAATAACAAAAAGAGATATACACAGGCATAACATTTCTTAAACCCCTTAATATTTTATGAAAATTGCTTGAGAAATCCACTTTGGCAATTAATTTATTCTACCTTACTATTTGTATATGCATACAACAGTGGACCTGACCTTATTTCCACAAAATATATAGGAATATAAGAATTTTATGCTTGTGTTCATATCATTTCATATGTACATCAAGGATAAGTAGAAATAAATGAAATAATTTGTCTGTAAACATAGCTAATGCCCCAATTAATCTACAATAATATGCCTACATATATCTACTTTAATTCCATAAGGTCATTAGATAGAACAGACATAGATACATGTATGAGGCAATATGTCACAATATGAATAATAATTCTGATATCAATAAATATCATCTCAACAAATACATCTAAATACCACTACCATTCTTAAGTTTTTGTTTGCAAAATTCCTTAAAAAAAGAAATATTGCTTTAAACTCCTAACTACTTTCACAAGTTGACTAAATATCAATGATATAATTTCCGCACCGGAAACATTGATCAACAGATCGGATTATGTCATTCAGGTATCAAGACAATCTTCAAATAAAATTGCGAAAGCTGTAGAGATAATGGAAAAGTGGTTCCAATGGGAAAAGAATTAGATTCCACTTTTGTTGTAACATAGTATCAATATGTTCATTAAAGTTTTTTCGTTTAAACGAAAAAAATGTAATATCTTTCTAATATGTAATCTGACTGGTTTAAATGGGAAAATAATGCTTACTGATGTCATGAAAATACATCTAGTATTACTTTTATTACATTTTCTGTTTGTCTGTCATATAATGGTATCAAATTCTATCATTATCTACTACGGTATCATAAACACAAAGTTAATTAACAGTCAAACCTTTCCCCTGAATCAACTTAAAAGCAATGCATTGCGTATCTCTTATATCATTTATTTGAATCCATCTCTACTTACACAATGCATTGTGTATATCTTATATCATTTATTTGAGTCCATCTCTATTTATTGAGGACTTATACAAAACAGATACATGAACATAATATCCCTGCGGCACTTGCTCATAATTAAGACTTTTATTTCAATAAGTAAATATTCATACTGTCTAGAAAGAGAATAGATAAATATCATCATATATTTACAAAGTACAACCCTTTTATTTTGAAGCCTGTTACATTGAGATCCAGCTTTACTTGAAATGATTTTGATTCCCCAGCCAAATTTCTTTATGACCATTATAGCCCGGTTATTTTGAAACCACTGTTTATTTAAAAGAATAATTCATTTTCCTTTGATTTCAATATAATTTGGTTGGACTGTATGTGTATCAGTATTTAATACATAGATATAAAGGTAGTATCAAAATATTGGATTTTGTTTTTGAGAGTTACAAGATGACCAGTAACAACAAAGAAATTAGTTTTGAAATTATGAAGGTCATCATGAACCTTTTTTATCATAAACAAGGGAATTAAGAATCAAGGACAACAAACATATGAAGTCATTAAGTATAAAGGTTAGAAATATTAGTAAACACACATTTTACATGTTTACTAAATGTATATATACAGAGGTATTAAAACTGAAGGTCAACACCAGGTTAACAACATTTTCATATAGTTCCATATTCATATGTTGTAAATATAGGAATTACATCAAAAGGTCAACAAGACATTACAGCACATACAGTGCTACAATTGAAGTATTCAGAGAAGACAAGATGGGGATGTAAACAAACTGAAGTGAAGTATACATGAACAATTTATTCTGCGCAACAAATTTTAAAGTTTCAATTATATTGATATCTGGAGATTAGAATGGCCATTCTATGGTTGGAATATTGTTTCTGTAATTTATATTGATATCTGGAGATTAAAATGGTCATTCTATGGTTGGAGTTTGAGTATAATGTTTCTCTATTTTATAATGATATCTGGAGATTAGAATGGCCATTCTATGGTTTGAGTACTGTTTCTTTATATTGATATCTGGAGATTAGAATGGTCATTCTATGGTTGGAGTATTGTTTCTCTATTTTATACTGATATCTGGAGATTAGAATGGTCATTCTATGGTTTGAGTATTGTTTCTTTATATTGATATCTGGAGATTAGAATGGTCATTCTATGGTTGGAGTATTGTTTCTCTATTTTATACTGATATCTGGAGATTAGAATGGTCATTCTATGGTTTGAGTACTGTTTCTTTATATTGATATCTGGAGGTTAGAATGGCCAATTTATGGTTGGAGTATTGTTTCTTTATATTGATATCCGGAGATTTGAATGGTCATTCTATGGTTGGAGTATTGTTTCTTTATATTGATATAGAGAGATTAGAATGGTCATTCTATGGTTGGAGGAGTCCAAAGTACAGGACATGATAATGATAGCTGGGTTTGTCACTGAAATAACAGGATATAGCCCAACTGGTATCACATCCCTCTTATACAGAAATAACAGCCAAGAAAAATGTAATTTCCACATCACTTATAAAAAATTTTGTCCATTCAAGTAACTTGGCAGGGAACAATAACATTTTGATCAATATACAGACAATTGTATTCCCTTTTTGGTTATAAAGGATATCATATGGACAACGTTATTCACCTTTTTGTTATAAAGGTTATTATATGGACGATTCTATTCACCTTTTTGTTATAAAGGTTATCATATGAACGATTCTATTGTCTTATTTGCTATAAAGGTTAACATATGGATGATTCCATTCACGTTATGGTAATTAAGGCTACACATCAAATGCACTTTGTTACCAACTGTAGGAACAATTAGCTGCTGTGTATTATAATTATTATGCTACATTACCTACAATGTATAATTTAAACTGGTCCAGGTTAAGAAAAGGTTCACAAGACCCCACCGCCAGCTGTAGGGTGTTTGAATCTGATTATAATGGGTTATCAAAGGAAATTCAAATGTCCAAATACTGTATACCCGTGTATGAAGACCACCTGGTCACAAAGACCATTTTTTGCTGTCCTCAATAGTACCATTTGTGTACAAAGTAACCAGTTTAAGACCACCTCTCTTTAGAGACAGGTTTTGTTGTGTCTCTAAGGAGGTCTTTATATACAAGTTTCACTGTATTATATCTTTGTTATGATGTCACTAATAATAAGCTTGTTACTACTGGATATGTTTCACATATGTCAATTTCTGGCGCTACTAGAAATTATATTGACATGTTACCCTGTCTCTATCATTCAATGAGGAGAATATTGCTTACAAAATTATTTACAAATGTGTGTACTTAACTATGGCAGTCTAACAGAGATATATTAAAATCATGACTCAACATGGGGCCTCCACGACCGAGTGGTTAGAGCATTGCACTTTAAAACGTGAAGTTTCTCACTTTCTGTCAAGGCAGGTTCAAGTCCCATTGGAACCTAAGCTGATTTTTGTGAGAAAGTTTGCCAGTCTACTTGGGGAAGGCTGGTGGTCTCTCCTCGGATACATTGTTATTGGGTACTCTCCTCCTCCAATTAAAACTGGCAACCACCATATAACTAAGAACTCATTGAGTGTGGCATAAAACAACATTCAAAACAAAAACAATCAAAATATGACTCATCAATACACACAGTAATAGTTATACAATGATTGGGAAAACTCCTTCCTCCACAAAAATACAATATGTACAAGTAAGTCTATAAATACATACCTACCCATCCCCCTAACACATACCACAATCTTTATTGTCTCTAAATCACTTAAAACAAAGGCAAACACACAGTAAATTTTGTCTTGACAAAGTTTTACTCTTCATTCAGAAAAAAAGAAAACAGCAATTTGCTCAAATAAATGAGCTCCTGTTTGATAATCACATCAGTCTTATACAGAAATAACAGCCAAGAAAATATAATTTCCCAATCACTTTTTAGAATTTGGTGGGAATAACATAGTTCATTCAATAAACACGAGTTGGTAGGATTTCTCAGTATGCCTTTTTGGTTATGAAGGAGTGCTGTAATCAAACAGTTTTCAGAAGAGCATGACTAGCCAAGGCTAGAGATGTGGGAGTATTCACACACCAAATTTACCAATAAAATGAAAATTTCTGTGAAAATTATATCATCTGATTCTTTAGAGTAGCCTATATAAGAATTATTTACAACTGGAACCAGTAAATACATCATTAGTGTCCTATTTTAAGCTTGCAACAAAAGACTCAAGTTCTGACAGTAATCTGACATGAATGAAAGTCAGAAAATAATCAGTGCATGGATGTAGAAGACTTTTTCCTTTCAAAAAATGCTGTTCAGTTGCTTTAAATCTTCATCAATGCAAATTGGCATAACAAATTAAATGAATCATCTTGGTTTACAAAGGAACATCATACACAGAATTAAAGCTATGAAGATATCTTCATAATCTTTCAATCTGATTTGTTGCATTTTAGCAACTATCAGATTGTCAATAAAATGCTTCAAAAGCAAGTTGCTTGCAACCTTTCCATTATAGATTTAAACAGGAAGTAATCATCTGTCTAATGAAAAAGAAACAAATGACCAATGGCTTGATGAAATATATACAATTGGTCAATTACTCTATGAGAAATTTACAAATTTTCAACTGGTCACTTAAATATTTACAAATTGTCAACTACCATATGAAAAATTTACAAATAGTCATCAAAACAACTACCTCATGAAATGTTTACAAACGGTCAAATGCTCAAATATTTACAAATGGTCAACTACCTCAAAATATTTACAAGTGGTCAACTATCTCAAAATATTTACAAATGGTCAACTGCTCAAATATTTAAAAATGGTCAACTAACTACCTCATGAAAAATTTACAAATGGTCAACTGTTCAAGTATTACAAAGTGCTCAACTGATAAATCAAAATGTTCGAAAGGAAGTGGTCAACTGATAGAGTATAGTGGTAAACTGTACAATTTAAACTCAAAGATTTTGAAAACTTATAGTAATATATCAATATAAAATGGTCAGTCAATTTTACAGATATAACTTTTATGTAATTAACATGTAGAAGACAAGAAAGAAATATGAACAGACATACATGTATATCAGGCCTTTTTCTATAGTTTCCATGGGGCCAAAACTTGGCCCATTCCCAATGCAAAATATGTGTTTGTTTCCAATTTTATGACAAAAATTCCTAATTTAGTGTTGAAGCCAACACTGTAATAAAAAATTAATCAATTTAAGGGAAAATGCATTTAAAAAAAATGATTCCATTTCATTTAGATTTCCATGTGTGCAAACAATTTTTTCCCAATTTCAACGATGGCATTTTCCCAAAACTGACAGAAAAAGATTTAATATGATGTAGATACGCTTTGATTTTTTTTTTTTGTCAGATGGTGTTTCATGCTAAACTCAACATTTTTTTTTCATTTATATGATTGCAGTCAGTTTTTCATGGTTCAGGAAAGAAATTTATAAAGAAAGTTATAATGTACCAGGGAAGAAATCATCGGACTTCTGTAAAGAAGCTGGTCAGCTTTCTGACAAAATTACATGTAGCTATGGTTCCAGTGAGGCTCTAACCCATGATGACAAAAGATTAGAGGCTTCATGATTCAAAGCACGCTCCCCTAGCAACTCGGCCATGAAGGTCTCAATATAATAGCCCTTTAAAAATGTTTGTAAAGATCAATTCATCTTAGTCATGCAATTTGGCATACTAACATTTAGTACATCTAGTTATAAACATTAACAGTTCAAATCAATTTTAATTAACATATTTAAGGTGGGAACATAAAAAGTAGAAACTGGTGAAACTCTTTGAACGAACATCTTGAACAGAGACTGTTAAACTAAATGCTAACAAAAACAGTCTAATCTGAAAATTTCAATGTCTATCCTAAATGAAATGTAATTGACAGTATTTTTTCTTAAAGAAGAATCAATACAAAAAATCTAGATGAAGAAGCAGTTTGTTTTTGTTCATACGACATAACATTTATTGCTGACAGGCTTTCTACAAAATACATTATATTAAGAGGCGATTACTTTCTGTCTCAACTGAGGTAAGAAAGTGGGAACTACAAGATTTTTCTTATTAGATTTCCAATCTCCAGGGACACTCCTCCCTGGTTACTAATGCTAAGAAAATGCAAGATTTTTCTTCAAAATCAATATCGTCTCTTAAATTGTCATGGAAATTTGTCACAAATTACAAAATAACTTCCAATATTTTCTGATTCAGTGATCATGTAAATGACAACCACTTGGAAGACCACTGTATATCATGATGTCTTGAGACTTTATAATTGCTTATTCTTCTCAATTATCTTACAAAGGTTGATTATGTCAAACAAAATATAAATGTCATCTTTACAATTTATGAGAATTTAAGACCATTTTTTTCTGTATTGTCTTCAACAGAATCACATGAACACTAACAAACAAATTGTTAGTTACTTGTGTGAGTGATAGGAAAAGTTCTTATTAATCTATTTTATGTACAACACTGGTGTAGGATGTAAAACAAATGTTTTTTTATATTCCTTATATACCAAAATACTACTCTAATGACATGCTAACCAATATTCTAATGATTATTTTGAAAATAATTTTGTCATCGCCAACACAGCATGTAAAAGCCATTTTCAATCAACTGTTTTTTCTCATTCTAAAGAAATATGGTTATGATATAGGATATACAGAAATGCCATTTTTATTTCCATGATTTGCAGACCATTTTATTAGTATAAAGATCAAAGTAATTCCTTTTTTTAAAAATTAATTGAAAGACCTAATTAGTTGAGTTAAAGTAAATACACTATTAAGATTATAGTTGTGTGAGAGCTAACGTGATGCAAAGACATTCAAGAGATTGTGAACCAAGCAGAAAACAAGATATCTATAAAAATTAATTAATCGCTAATTAATTTCAAGGTTTGTTGACACCCTGTTTATTATAAAATGTTGCTTAGTAACAATCCTTTAGTGAATACTGATATATACTTTGAACAGCTAAATGTTTATGGAAATCCAATAATTTCCCAGAAAATCTTCTAGAGGTGCTAAATTTCAGATAAAAACATTCCAATAATACATTTCTTCCACGATAAAAGTAATTTATTTGTTGGAGAAATATGATGATAAAAAGATATCATTTTTCAAGACAAAAAGATATAGAGTGTAACTTATGATGACAAAGTTTACCAGTGGTCTCTTACTTGGTACAATGTAACATGGGGCCTTATTCACAGAGAAACTTAAGTCCAAGTCTTAAACTTAAGTGTACTCTTACGTCTACACTTAAGACATATTCACAAACGTACTTGTAAGCCCGGTTATAAGATTTACACTGAAGACTAATATTTACATTAGCAACGGACATTTGCGCCTGCGTTGGCCTAATACTTACAAACCCGCTGAATTGAGGCCATGCCAGAATCTAGTGGTCTTACCTAACCCAAATAATCCAGTTGTATATTTCGATCACTGTCGATACATTAACGCTTTTCGTACAACAGAGTAATAATTATGTTGACACCATAAATATAAACAAATTCTGCTAACAATAACACCAAATTCATCGGATATTGATTTCATTCATAAATCTAAAATCGAGTGCCTGTTATAGGCTACAATGTACATAATTCTATGACACAGAGGAGCCAAGCGTTGGGGTTTTGACATCACAAACAAATGTTTGTTAATTTTTTTAAAGAGATGACTAGCTTGAAAAATTGTATTGGCATGCACTTTAAAACTGGCAAATTTTGTGAAAAACCAAAATCTGATGAGGACAAGATGATGATCATGATAATAGGTAAATAAGACTATTTAGATGTGCCAGTCGGTCTTGTGAACATGGTAATAGTAATTTTTCAGAATTTGAGCACCATGTTTGCGCTAATAGACTCACAGACTTGCCAACCTTTTGAAGTGAAAAAAAGAACGCAATGCTGAGTGGAGCAAGGCGGAACAATTTTTCGTCATGTTTTGTTGCACAACTGAAAACCCTTGAAACTATTGGGTATAATTTGTTGTCACTGTTACTACACTGTAGATCCATTTCTTGATATACTAAATGGTCCACACTTCATCAATTCACAAGGTGATCTTGAAGTTTCTGTTGCCATTTCTTTAACAATAGCACCTGTTTTAGTTCTGCCACATGCTAGGCCAAATTTCTGCCCCAATTTTTTTATTATTTTAGCAAAATAAAAATAACTTGAAATCGGGGCTGAAATTCGGCCTATCCACATGCATACTTACTACTTAGCAGTAATCTTTGAATCTGGAAACATAGACTTGACAAAATTGCCAGTTTTTCCAGTAGCGTTGAGGGTATACTTTTCTCTATGACATGTGAGATAAAGAGACACTCAGCTCTTAATACAGACAAATTATTACTTGAAGTACAAAATTAATCCATAGTCCTATGTGACTGAATACCAGTTGCTAATTTTCATGTTTATCTCAGGCCACGTTTAAATTTAAATATCATTTATACCGCAATAAGGAGCAGTATGGATACGTCTCATCTTTCTTACTTTTCATTATGCAATTAAATGTTTCAGATGCAATGTACTTTGATAAAAATGTTTATCCCATATGTTTTTCTTTTTAGTTGACATGACACAAATTGGAAGCCATTTTCAAACCAAGCGGTTATCAGGTCATAAAAACGCTTAACATTAGGTAAAACAATTGTCATTCCAAACGCTCAAATGACTGGGTGCAACTTGAAGGTGATACTAATATATGTACTGAAATGAAAATGGGCCAAAACTTTTTATTAAAAACGTATAGGCAGAAGGAGATGGTTAAAATTGGAAGGTTTCTGTTAAAAACGGGAGGGTTGGCAATTCTGGACCGACCCTACAATAGGCCTAGATATATAGCCTATATACGATGGTTGTGTAAATAGGCCTAGATATATAGCCTATATACATGTACGATGGTTGTGTAAATAGATTTTTCAGAGATATGTGCACCACAAATGAATAAATAGACCCGTCCCACCTGCCATACCTTTAATCACATAGATATGTATCTGATAAATTTATCCTACAATAATATTTTGTCCAGTATCATGCTGTAATATTATTTTAGTTGGTTACGACGATAAAGTTTTACTTAAGAGTTGTCCGAGTTGTCTTAGACGTATGCACAAATTTCACATTTAAGTGTAAGTCTAAGTTTCTTTGTGAATTTGGACGTACTCTTAGAGTTGCACTTAAGTGTAAATCTTAGATTTAAGTTTCTTTGTGAATAAGACCCCTGGCTCTTCGAGTGTGTCATAAAACAGCAACAACACAAACAATATTAAACTGATCTTATTCAATAAGAGCTATATATTTCTTCTAGCACACTAGTTCCTCGCCAAAATTAATAATACCAAACATTTAAACTGTCATTAAAGACCATCTCTGTATAAAGAGCACCTGCCTATAAAGGCCATTCAAATACATCCTTTGTTATTAACTTTTGTTTTGAAATGAATTGATATAGATCGTACTGTAGTGACACATTCACTATACCATAGTGATAAATATATACTTAGATAGATCATAGCAATGTAAATGCTGATTACTAAATTACACAGTATATAAAGATATGAAAGTTGTGATAATTACCTTACCATGAATACAATTGTCTCAACTATAAACTTTTATATGACTCTTACCTGAAAGCAAATAAAGATATTTGTGATAAAATGATGAATTTTTCATGTAACTAGAAGACTAAACATCAAGGATGCGACTTTTAATCAAGGTCACGAGACACCCAATTTCTTCTATGAGGAACATTTTTGTAAGAAATAAGGTTGCACAAATAAAGTATTTGAAAATATGGATTGGACAAGACAATTCTATCCAAAATCAAGCTGACCTTGACACTAGTGGTATGACTTCGAGTCAAGGTTATTACACATCACTTTCCCACACATTTTTACCAAGTATGATGATATTATGACCAGGTTTATGTATTTAGACATTATATGCTGGCAAAGCATTATGAATGGATGGAGATTGCTACATTCAAAGACAGATGTAAAATAAATAGCTGAATTGGTCAATTAAAGAAAAACTGAATTGCATGCAGATTGGAACATAGTTCTTGAGAAGCTTAGTTTCAAAAAATAGTTTCCTGATTTCTTTACTCTCTTCCAACTTGGTGATGTTTGTAAAGTGCTCAGTACCGTGTCGTTTAATAATTTGGCAATGGACACAATCTACCCAAGGGGACATATACGATGTGTGCTATCATATAAATATATAACTCCTCTTAATCTTTATCAAATAGTTTAGAAACTGACATTTCAATGGTTTTGAATTGTTTACAGTGATGTTCATAATTTTTTTATGGAGGACAAAACTACTTCCAGCAAGTTCATCTGAGATTTGAACATTCTATCCTATTTCTTTAGCTTGAATTCAAATTTGACTGACAAAGTCTGCATTCTTTAACCTATAAATGTCAACTTTTCAATGTACTTGTGTAAATTGAATCTCCATAGGTGTGAAAAAGAGCTATACTATCATACAAAGTTTTGTTTTGTGAAAAAGAGCTATACTATCATACAAAGTTTTGTGAATTCTTTATAAAAACTACACAATACCTATGTTGAAAATTGTTGAAAGACAGACTTTTCGGTTTTTAACATGGTTATACATTGATATAACTGTGATCAACTCATTTTTAAAAGTAACTTTAGCACTCTGAAACACTGATGAATTAATATGTCTGCTACCTAAACCAAAACCATAACTGAAAATACTGAGCAAAAAAAGTGAAATCAATATCATCTGGCAAATGAAAATTTGGTTTTTTATTCTGATGTATTTGTACTCCAAAGATCCTCAGTGGAAAAAATCAGCCTTCTAACATTGTTAATGAGTGAATGGTATGCAATTCAAAAATATTAACCAATTCTGATAACCAAAAGCATTAGCTCAAGTGAAAACGAAATCTTGACACTGCACGTGACAATCTATGAAAAAGAATATTCGTCAATATATCTGAGCAACACCACATGTGTGTGTATATATATATATATATATATATATATATATATATATATATATATATATATATATATATATATATATACACACTCTTAGTGAAAAACTCTAAAGAAACACTATAGATATCTTGTTTTTATTCAGTTACTGACAATGACAAAAGCCATTCCACAAAAACATCACAACTTAATACAATCACATTTTATCTTATCTAACATAAAATCGGCAATGCCTGTGACAACCAGCATGTTAAATGAATCAATAACAGAACCCTTGCCATCAGTTCTTACATTCTACAGAGTTCTGTAGACATCTTACATAATAATGATACCATTTATACAGTAACATATGTGATGTATCAGGGCAGCATCAGTTTTATTTGGACATATATTTCTATAGATTTTAACTTTGATCAAACATACACAAAATATTTAGAAACAATAAACCAATCCAACTCTTCTATTTGAATGTGATGGTTCCCAGTACAAAGTAAAAGATAAAGCATTTCATGTTGTTCTTAGCAATCATAACTACAAGCATATATGTATGATAATTAGATTTCTTTAAAGCCAGGGTAAAATATTTGAATTTTGGGTATTTTCCATGTCATGTTATAAAGAGCTTACATGAATTATAACACATTAATCTCTTTCAATTTATAACACATTAAAACATTATTGTAAAGATGTCCAAGTTTTTTCTTAAGTTTAGGTATTTCTGATATCATGTTTTAAGTATATTTATGTTACAGTTTTGTACTTCAGCCTTTGCGTCTGAAAGGAATTGTAACTTTAATTGTTTGGAAATAAAGGCTTTATGGAATAACATGTTTTACTACCATATTTAAAAAGTTTTTAGCTACGTTTCAAATATTTCTGTATGTGAAATATAAACTTTAAACAAATGGTTTGTCACAGAGGAATAATGATTTAGCTCCACACTTTGCAGAGAAATGACTGGTAACTATTGGTTACATCAACCAGTATTTTACATCCTGTTCATATTACAAGTGTTGCTCATCCATTACAACGATATTTCCACTTCATTTTATAGCCCCCAGGCGCATAAACTTGAACATATTGTTTCAACAGAGCACCAGCCATTACTTTGTATCAACAATTCTAGTTTATTATCAATGCTCATTTAGTATATTTCACAAAACTCTAGTCACAATGCACAAAGAATTTTCACTCTTAAATCCAAGCTGAACTCAATTTCTACCAATCAAAATTGATGTTATAATTACTGTGCATTTGATTTGTAGATAATAGGGCCAGCTTAAGAGTTCAGCATGAGAAAAGTTGTACAACCTTGGGTCAATGTCATTGATAAGAGATCACCAAGGTTTTATTGGTTATCTGAGTCCCCACTTTATCTACATACTCCTGGCTTTTTTCTATACTTTTCAAAGAGAAAAGAGATTCCATTACATTTAGATCTACATGTACAAAAACAATTTTTTCCAATGTAGACACCTGGGTCCGAAATCACCAAATTTACTCACAACTCAAGCTCAACTATCTTTTCATGATTTTAAGGTAAAAACATGCAAAAATTAATTCTGTAACTGGACATATTTGTATACTGACAGCATGCAATTGTAAATAATGATCAAATTTATTATTAATTTGAAGAAAACTTCAGAAATATTAAAAATAGTTTGAGTAAGTACCTAAATTTTGAGTACTGTATTCAAATTTTGAGAGTTGTACTCAACATATTTATTCATTTTTTTCATGAAAATCATAAATGTGATACAAAACTTTATATGTTAATGATGAAAAGTAATAATATGTTTCTTAATTACTCAAACACAAAAATTTACAAGTGATTATACAGTCAAAATAACGAAATAGAAGTTGAGCATGAGTACTGAGTAAATTTGGTGATTTCGGGCCCAAGTCAAATAAAAATTCCCCAATTGTTTTTCCAAAGGCATTTTCCCAAAATTGGAAGAAAAAGGCATGTAGCCCCTAACCCAGAGGTAATGGAAATTAACTTTTGTCACCTTTTTTCAAGAAATGCTTTATACCACATATGATGAAAATTAGCCATGTGAAGTTTTGAGAAGAAATTAAAAATGTGTAAAGGTTTATGCATGACATAGAAACCTAACAGGATAGGTGACTCAGGATGTGTAAATGACTTATCCACAGATAAAAAAAATAATGAAACATTTCAAAATATGTTTTTTATCTAATACATATATAAATTAAAGTTACAGTCCATAATTTGAAACATGATACATATTTATTTTTTTTTCACATGCATGCTGGTTCTACAGTGTTCTAGCTGCATTATGATATGTAAAGAGCAATCTTGCACTGCACTTAATATGCAGAGCTAAGTTCTTATTTTCAGATATTGGATAACTACTAACTTAATGTGTTCTGGAAACTGTATCTTACTTGGACACTTGCTGTAAATATCTCATTGAATCTATTTATACTGGCTATAACTGATTGTTAAATGTTTAGCGGAAATTAATACAATTCCAGTTAAATATCTATATAATCTAAACAATTCCTCAGAGATCTGAAATGACTTATCAATTCTTCCAGCTAAAACCCAGAATTCATCAAGTTTATTATCTGTAACCAATAAATCTACAAGCTTTTTACAAATGATTCATCAAATAAAAAAATTCTTAATTTTTTTTCTTTTACAGGTGTTTAACATAATATTCAATAATTTTTTTTTCAACTGCACTATGACAGCCAGGTTTTAATTATAGAAGAAAGAAACCTGTTACAATAAATCCTGGAATCCAACTTCCTGAAAAGTTCACTTTAGATCCATTAAAGCTAAAAGCCAGGATATCTGAAGTCGAGTTACTTAGTAGTTAAATGAAATATTCAGGTTGTACCCATTGACATTCAAAGCCAAGATATCTGTAGTCTAGATATTTAGTGGTTAAATGAAATATTCAGGTTAGATCCATTGAAGCTCAAAGCTAAGATATCTGTAGACAAGATACTTTGTGGTTAAATGAAATATTCAGGTTAGATCCATTGAAGCTAAAAGCCAAGATATCTGTAGTCTAGATACTTTGTGGTTATTCAGGTTATATCCATTGAAGATCCATTGAAGCTAAAAGCCAAGATATCTGTAGTCTAGATATATAGTGTATTCAGGTTATATCCATTGAAGCTGAGAGTTAAGATATCTGTAGTCTAGATATTTAGTGGTTAAATGATATATTATGGTTATATCCATTGAAGCTCAGAGTTACGATATCTGTAGTCTAGATATTTAGTGGTTAAATGATACATTTTGTATATTATGGTTATATCCATTGAAGCTCAGAGTTAAGATATCTGTAGTCTAGATATTTAGTGGTTTAAAGTGAAAAATCAAGCTCAAACACAAGTTATTTGGATTCTATGAAATACTTAGTGATTTAAAGTGAAATGTTCTACTCAGCCACCTAACCACTATAACATGTCTCTTGCTGCAAGGTTTTTCAATGTTAGTAATTCAAAGAATAATTTGTTTTGTAACTGGATTGGTTTTCTGAATAAAGTCCCTAAATATAAATTGACCACTAAATGATCTTTTTACAGCCACCTAATCAACTATATACATATGTAAGTTGCTGCAACATATTTTCACACCTGAAAATTATTCTATCATGAGACAAAGTGAAAATTTTGTGTGTATATATAGATATATATATATATTTTCTGAATAAAGTCCCTAATATATATAATACAGTAAAACCTAAATGCCACCTCTATATACAGATTAACTGTTTATAAAGTCCAATTTTTTCTAGTACATTGACAGTACTTTTATCTAAAAAAACATATGTATAAGGGTCACCTGTACATACAGGTCAATTTTTCTATCCCATGGGTGGACAAAGTATATATAATTTATGTATATATATATACACACACACATATATAGTTATATATATACACACACACACACATATATATATATATATATACATACACACATACATACATATATAAAACCTGCTAATGCACACACACCATATATATATATATATAAGGATTACCTGTATATACATAAAGGCCTTAATTTTTTCTATAACGACATTGACATAACGACCGTATTTTGATCTGAAATTGATAATTGTGTATAAGCGACCACCTGCTTTACATACAGGTCACCGCTGTTTTCTGGTCCGCCTTGGGTGGCTACCCTATAGCGATGCTTATATACTTACTACTCTTGGAAGGGATATAACTCGTACATAATTCTCGCGGGACAATTCGAGATATAATACAACATGGCGAAATACACAGGCTTCGACAGTCACACACACTAGACAATTAACAACCCGGGTATTAATTAGGCATATACGTGCTCTATGACACATTTACACAGGAACACAATCATATGATGATGATCTTTTGTTTTCACATCAATTTATAAGTATATGATTACATACACGGCACACACTAAGACTTAAAAGGAAATATATTCAGAATATACACGCTTGTGACAACACGAACAGGAGCATTTAAATATCATCGCTATGATTGATTATTTGTTTTCTCGTACATGCTGTAACTACGAACACACTGTATATATTTATCAACATCCAACAAAATAAAATCCCCGGCCTCGTCCATCCATTACGTCTATATGATAATTAAATAAAATTCAACTACCTACATTTACTTATATTTACACTTCTGACACTCTTAACAACTTCCTCGAATGTGAGCACAAACATTTGTTTCAGTTTTAATAATGTGCCGTACCCTCATGTACAATTGTATTCAATGGAATCATAAATTAATCAAATATTAAAAAAAATTACCACTCAAAATATTTTTTGGTCATGTTATGCATGTATTAGCTACAGGGATTTATCTATGATATTTTTGGTATAGTTACAGGACCCTTCCCAATGCAAAAAATCGCTTGTACACACAGATGCGAACACATTACAAATATATTTTTATTTTAAAAAAATGAATATTTTCCAGACCCTGGAGTTAAGAAAATATAATATTTAAATACAATATCCATTTAATCATAAAATGAAATACACTAACCAAGAAATATGTATATATAATAATATACCACACACTTGGATTTCACATCTCACACATATATAAAGACCACCTGTCTATAAAGACACACTGAGCACATATACAATATTGATGTATATATATATATACACACACACACACACACACACATGTATATATTTATCCATCCAACAAATCAATCTTCCATCCATCCTATAATCATCCATCTATTTAAATTTTTTTTTACAGTGTGACACTCTTCAAACTATTGCTGTTTGTTGCTTCCTCAAATGTTGTAAAACATTTGGTTTTCCTTTTTCATGGAATTGTATATGGAATCATGGAATCAGACTTCAAAAACCACTCAAAATTTACATTTTTCATATGTGGCAACTATACAATTCTGCCTAAAGGTCAAAATGATTTATGTATGTAGTATTAACTCTGAATTCAGCAGTCACTCAAGGGAAAGTGTTAAAGTGGCTGCGCAAGACAGATGGCCTTTAGTTCTACAAAAATCACAAGAAAATTGGTGTCCATAACGTGGTGTATAGCAACGCATGTATATTCATATAACCATGTGTGATAGTTCAATGTCAAGATGATCAGGACGACCGTCAAAATCATGTACATTACAGTGCTGCCTAGGTACCTTGTTTACAAGTTTTCTAAAATACTGATCAGGTGATCAACCATCCTCACAAAATGGTGCTGACAACAATGTGACCAAGCATTTTTGGAGTAGACCTGACAGAAAACTATTTTCCATATAGCTAAAACCTAAATACATCCCCCCACACATGTAACAAACACACACATAGCTACTTCTGTATAAAGACACACACTGTATAAATATATTGGCTGATATCAGCTCCTTTTGGTGGTATCATGTGGATAATCTAATTGTCATACAGGTATTTATATACACAATGGGCTTATCTCATAAACTAATTATCACATAGGTGTAAGTACATGAGAAGACTTTTCTACTAATTATTTAGCAGCTATTGCTCAAGATGAACTTTAAGCACCTAGTACATATGGACCTTACTTGAAAAAATATTTGTACAAAAAGGACATGAACCAAGAAAAAACATTTATGACATTTTTGAACAGAAAATTGTACTTCAAAGGCCATTGACCACTATCTCTACTTCTGTGTTTTAAAGATATGTAGGCTAGGAAAACCTTTATACACGCCTTTTTATATTTCAATCATTTGACATTTATATATAATGAATTCAACCCAATGAGTGACTGTGTCCCTAAAAGCACCTCTCCCCTATAATTCAGATTTACAATTATTTTTTTTACACACAATCAAGAATCTATTCTAGTTGGTTGTCAGAGATATGGAAAATAAAAATGTAACCCTGACAGTTTGTCTCTAGCCCCAACAACAAAAGAATGTTGAAAGATGTACCCAATAATAACTACAACAACTATACCACTGTGTCTTACAAACAAATTTACTGTTTTACATAAATTTGACTCTTAATCAGTCTCAATAAGTGCCCATCCCTTTTTTCCATTTTATTAGCACCCGGCACACTTATTGGGTCAAATGTGGTTCTAATACATAGCCGGTACAAATTAAGATATTTCTGAACCTCAGAACATACCTGTCTCTCATATTTACAATGACATTTTTAAAAGTCCTAACATCTTGTATGTTTAAAAGGATATGTGTGACAAACCTTAATATAATATAAACAAGATATAGATAGAAATGATTATAAATATTATAAAAAAATCTCTACATTTACAAATGAAATGAATCCGGACTATAAAGTATCTATGGCAACCAAAACTTGTATCTGTTACAGATGCTTAATTTGAAAGATTCATTATCTGGGTCCCTAACCTATGTATGCTGTATGTACCAGGTTTTAAGAAAATGGTGCTGTGGGTTTATGGACACTATTTTTAAATGTCTTGCACCAATGCAGATAGCAACTGATTGAAATGTGTCACCTGACAGTGCCCTTACGATTATTTTTAGTCAGTATCAAATATGATGTCCTGAATTAATGTCTAGACCCAAGCCCCAGGAGTAGATACATCCTGGTTAGCCAACAAATGCCCAGCACAATAAACCTTTAGAATATCCTCAAGTCTGAATATTTCTAACTTGATCTGCTTAAACAATCAGGAAAAGCCACAATTGAGACAAATGATCAAGGTTTGAGAAACTCTAACATCTTATGGAGGTAGTCTCTGGGAGTAAATAAAGCTGGATTAGCCAACAAGTGTTCTTACTCAACTTTGATCTTTTAAAACTTCAAAGGGCTTGGTAGGCAGAATGACCAAGTTGCCATTGATCTATTTTCACAGCAATGCACGTTAATCATAGTAACCTAAACTATTTAAAATATTCTGGAGCACATTCAAATGACATGAAATACTGCTGAAAGCAGATTTTGACATACTTTTCTTTGTAATTGTTGTCAAGTTACAGCAATACAACACAAAAGTCGTTAAGAGCTCCAAATTTTCATCTCAATTACATTAGTGTTGATTTGCATTAAATCATCAATCACTGGTATAGTTCTCATTCTGTGACTGTGTAGTACTGCCTGTTCACCAATATCGTACATCACTCAGGAGGACTCCAGAGTTTTCAATTTTGTGCCCACTACACAGAATCATTAACCTCACATTCTGTGTTCTTAACGAGGCTTAATTTGTTGTCTTTATATATTGTATTTCCCTATAAAAATATCTTTATAAATTCAGATGACAATTATCTGAAAATTGCTTCTACAAAACCTTTTATATCCATACAATTTATTGCGATATTCCCTCATTAGTCACTCTATCAGAGCAACAGAAAGAAAAACACTAGTGTTATGAAAATAAAACTAACCAGTAAGCTTTAACACATACATGTACTACATGTAGTATCTTTCTGAAAGCAAACTGAGCTTATATAAATCATTTTCTTTATCTTAAATTTGAATTCAACTTAATGCCAAATGAATATCAAATGTAGCTAAAGTACATGTAATTTATACAAGAATATTTATTTGTTTATAATTGTTTAAATACTGTTTTATGCCACACTGAACAATTTTTCAGTTATATGGTGGCAGTCACTTTTGAATGGTGGAGGAAAGAACACATTTAATTTATACCAAGGAAGAGACCACTGACAAACATTATCACAAAACAGTTTAGTTTATAGCTCGCAAAGACATCCAGGTGAGTTGTTGCCATTTTTTCAACTAAGTATATGGCAAGGTAAGTTGTTGACAAGTTCCCAATGACAATATGACAAGGTCAGTTATCAATTAACTTCCATAAAAGGTCAAGGTCAGTTGTTGATACTAAGTTTATAACAAGTAAGTTCTTGATATCAGTTTCCACTAAGTACATGACAAGGTCAGTTGTTGATAGTAAGTTTATAACAAGTAAGTTCTTGATATCAGTTTCCACTAAGTACAATGTACATGACAAGGTCAGTTGTTGATACTAAGTTTATAACAAGGAAGTTCTTGATATCAGTTTCCACTAAGTACAATGTACATGACAAGGTCAGTTGTTGATACTAAGTTTATAACAAGGAAGTTCTTGATATCAGTTTCCACTAAGTACAATGTACATGACAAGGTCAGTTGTTGATACTAAGTTTATAACAAGTAAGTTCTTGATATCAGTTTCCACTAAGTACAATGTACATGACAAGGTCAGTTGTTGATAGTAAGTTTATAACAAGGAAGTTCTTGATATCAGTTTCCACTAAGAATATGATAAGTCAGTTTTTTATATCAGTTTCCACTAAGTACAATGTACATGACAAGGTCAGTTGTTGATAGTAAGTTTATAACAAGTAAGTTCTTGATATCAGTTTCCACTAAGAATATGATAAGTCAGTTTTTTATATCAGTTTCCACTAAGTACAATGTACATGACAAGGTCAGTTGTTGATAGTAAGTTTATTACAAGTAAGTTCTTGATATCAGTTTCCACTAAGTACAATGTACATGACAAGGTCAGTTGTTGATACTAAGTTTATAACAAGTAAGTTTTTGATATCAGTTTCCACTAAGAATATGATAGGTCAGTTTTTTATATCAGTTTCCACTAAGTACATGACAAGGTCAGTTGTTGATACTAAGTTTATAACAAGGAAGTTCTTGATATCAGTTTCCACTAAGTACAATGTACATGACAAGGTCAGTTGTTGATAGTAAGTTTATAACAAGTAAGTTCTTGATATCAGTTTCCACTAAGTACAATGTACATGACAAGGTCAGTTGTTGATAGTAAGTTTATAACAAGTGAGTTCTTGATATCAGTTTCCACTAAGTACAATTACATGACAAGGTCAGTTGTTGATAGAGTTTATAACAAGGAAGTTCTTGATATCAGTTTCCACTAAGAATATGATAAGTTTTTTATATCAGTTTCCACTAAGTACAATGTACATGACAAGGTCAGTTGTTGATAGTAAGTTTATAACAAGTAAGTTTCTTGATATCAGTTTCCACTAAAATATGATAAGTCAGTTTTTTATATCAGTTTCCACTAAGTACAATGTACATGACAAGGTCAGTTGTTGATAGTAAGTTTATTACAAGTAAGTTCTTGATATCAGTTTCCACTAAGTACAATGTACATGACAAGGTCAGTTGTTGATACTAAGTTTATAACAAGTAAGTTTTTGATATCAGTTTCCACTAAGAATATGATAGGTCAGTTTTTTATATCAGTTTCCACTAAGTACATGACAAGGTCAGTTTGTTTTATATCAGTTTCTGCTAAGTATATGGCAATTAAGACTTTTTTATATCAGTTTCCAATAAGTATATGACAAGATCCATTTTGATAAGTTTCCTTTAAGTATATTGTATAGAAGATGTCTTTTATGATCCAATAAACGATGATAATAAGATTCACTACATTCAAACAAATTGACGATGAGAATGGATTTACTAGCATCTGATCTTCTCATACTGATTGGTAGTAAGATGCTAAGTAGACAATATGACTTTCTTCACCTCGTAAAATAAGATTGTACAGTAAAACCTGCCATAACAGACACTTTAGTTTGGCGGATGCTGTCTGATAACGGACAATTTGTCTAGGTCCTGATTTACATTATTATATAATACTAGTAGCGTCTGGATTAAAAAAAATTGACACCTCCCTTACCTGGACAACAGACAATGTTGTTGGCCCCAGGATGCATAATTTCTTTGTTTTTAATCTTGAACTAGGGGACAGTCTTCCTATGATTGACTTCCATTGCCACAGGCAATTTCTCACTAAGCTGTATGCCCCAACTTCCATTCTGAGAAACACTCTTTTTTTAATTGTGTTCTTGCTTGATATTTAGTTCCTTGCATTGCATCGTAACAGCTGATTACAAGAACGATTGTGTTGATTTTGTGTATGAATGTTTAAGCAGCGAATGACCAGCTTTCATTCATCGAACACCTCTCTATAACGGACACTTTGATTAGTCCAGCGACTGTCTGCTAAACAGGTTTTACTGTACAATGTACTATGTATTGGATTCCAGCATCTGATCTTCTGATACTGACTGACCAAACAATAGGAGTGTTAACTTAACAGTTTGTCAACTACTCTGTATCAACATTCATTCCTATACAATAAAATCATTGCTGAATAATTGTAAATATTTTTTCCCCTTACATATATAGCATGTATCATTATAATGCTCTCTTTAGTGTCAAATAATTCATATTAATTATAAGAGTACTAATATGAATCAGTGGCAAAGCAACTCGGAAAGTGATTGTGTAAGCCCAATTAGTAGTATCAAATGTTCTGTGTACAACAACAAGTCAATGAACTAAAGGAATATAGGTTTTAGATGTAAGGGTGTAAACACATTTGTGTACAGATTTCAAGTGGCTGGCGAACTTCCTCACAATCTATGACTTCATCACACAAAGAAAGTAAGTATCCTGATCCAGAAATGGAAACAATGTCACTTGATTGAAAGATTTAAAGATTTCCTGAATGACTTGAGTATTTGTCATTAAAAATGGTGTAAAACAGTAACTAACTACCTAACAAACTAACAAGTGTATTTCTGTTGCTGCTGTTTTCATTTCTATACATTGAATATGATTATGAAGAATCCAACAAAGAACAATAAAAGACAATTAAATTATGACAACATCAGTCATAAAGGTCAATAATTAATTCCCACGCATAAAATGTGTTGGTCCCTATTGGGACTTGCTCTTTTTCATTTACATTATTTAAGTCTGTGTTCTTTTGGATATTCAGTACCCACACATTTTTCAAAAGCGACTCCATGTTGCAAGAAAACTTAAGAACTCAAAGCATGGAAATTCAATAACCACCAGTTAATGAAAAGAAATTAACACAATGACTTGAATCTATTTATAATAAGATTAAGTACATGTTGCTTTATCCTCTCAGACTGGGTATAAAAATTTTAAATGTTGAACTGCTATCAAATATATGAAAGGAACCATTAAATATGACCGACAGATATTTGTTCATTTCAATGTTTGTTTGTTTATCTCTCTCCAAGAATTTTTCACTGATACAATGTCATCACAGGTAAAAAAAACAAAGTAAAGCAAATGTTTCAAAGACAGAAAGCATAAGGAATTATAGCAAAGTTTTGAGAAAAATGCTTCAATGACATATTCTTCTTATGAATGTAGAATTTTATCTGAAACTGTATTAAATGTTTGTCCATATGCAGTTTTGTGCAACAGAAAGCCTTCTCTCCAGAGTCAGTAAGATCATACATGTACCTGCCAACCTCTGAAACCTTCAATGAGGGAGATCTCCCCCTTAGCTATGACAGCTGAGGAGGAGGTTTGGCGCGGACAACATTTTCAGCCTAAGATATACTTTACATTGTAGAAAATACAACATGCCATATTTTGATTTTGTTTTTTATGTATTTCATTAAAACTTTTATTTACAGTAACTAATTTTACTTTGATCATTCATCTACATTTAATTCAGATTTTACCACTTTTATACACTATGTAGTGTTATATGTATCATTATGCTAACACATCCTGAAATTTAATTCCGTTCGGTATCGGTTCTTTTTTAAACATCCCACTTCCACTTCCTCCATAAATTGGCAGCCAACACACGATGTGTTTTGTGACATTTACAACCATGAGATAAAGATTAATGTGTTGAATTGTCAATAAAATAATTATTTTAGTTTCTAATTGTTTTTAGAAATGGATTTTGAACTACAAATAGAAGGAAATGGATCAATTTTGAAACTTTAGCTGTTTGACATGATGAATTGTTGCACTTCTTGTTCTACTGACATTTTTACTTGCCCAGCCGAGCAAAAGACAATTGAAATCTTGTTGCCCAGTTCCAAGTTTTACTTGCAGGTCATTGCGGGATTAAAATATCCGAATGTGGGAGATTTTATACTCCCAGACGGGAGCGGATCGGCAAGTGGGAGATTTCTGAAATTTCGATGTTTTTATGGGAGACTCTCGCACAAAAATGGGAGGGTTAGCAGGTATAGTAAGATGGTAGGTCCTCCAGAATCACAAAAACTGGGAGATATATGTAGACCAATGACTTGGATGAAATCATAATATATAATGTAGAATAAAATAATTTTATTGTTTTAAAAATAAAACAAATTCATTGACATTAAATTTTGTTGAAATAGATAAACCTGTTTGTAAAGGAACATATTTCTATTACAAATTAAAAGCACATTAAAATTTTCTGATTCTTCAATATATGTAAAAAACAACATGCAGATCCCATCTACAGCAACAGAATCATTAAACTGATGCCTCATATCAGCTGTACAAAGAGAAGATACATGGAGGATAGATCCTGTTGTATGTGACATGTTAAATGGGATTGTACTGACAGACTCTACTGTGCTTCTTACGTTACCAAACAGCAGGACTGTACTAAGTTAACCTGTTGAAGGTAACAACATACTAAGATCTCATCATTATATTTCACCATCATTCTACAGTTAATTTGTACAAAATTGCCAAAGAATTCTTTGTCCAACAGTCAAGAGGTTATTGAATTATAACTCAAAAAGATATTTAAAATCTCATGTCAGCCATAAAATATCTTGATCAAATCAATGAGATGTCCAAAAACAGCATCCCTGTGCTATATATACAGTATGACACACATGTTGAATTTAAAGTTTGACAACATAACATCTCTTCATTTATAGTGATGTATTTTAGCTGTCTAGATATGTATATTTATGAAAGTGAGTAAAAGAGAGTAAGAGAGAAAGAGTGAGAGGAGAGTAAGATGAAAAAGAGAGAAAAACAAAGTAAAAGTGAGAAAGAGAAAGTGAGAGTAAGAGAAAGAGAGAGAGAAATAAAATTAGATTGAGATATATATATATATATATATAAAATACAATGAGAGAGAGACAATTTTTCAAATCTTGTACTGATCAGGCTTTTATAAAAGTTCAACCAGAAATGACAAAATCTTGAAAAAATAATGATTAAAAACAACATTCTTTGTTATAAAATAATTCTTTTTTCTATTGATATTAAATGTTTACATTAGGAGAAAGTATCAATAATTCTTATTCATAATCTAGCATTAAAACCTGGTTCAACAAACTATAAATTGTGAAGATAATTAGTAAAACAAGATGGCCAACTGTGCTCAACGTGTTCTTGAAGATTACCTTAGCTTTGCTGAGAAAAAAACATGACAATTTTGAGAAATCAGTTTCCAATTAGTGACTATTTTTAGAATGAAGGTCATGACCCTGAACATTGACCTCGATGATTATTAAAAGAACTTCATGAATGGAATTTACATGTAAATCTATATACATGTATACAGCCACTTGCCAAAAGTTTATAGACATTATCATTTTTTACTATGATATACAGTATTTCATATAAAATTGTATTTTTTCAAAAACATATTGTGAAGCCATTTCTTATTGCATTCAATTTGATTTTCACTGTTAAACAAAGAATTGGATACAATTTCATAAAATATTTTTCATTTTAATTTTCCGAATTAGAAATTAAAAAATTCAACAATTTAAACACAAAGTTTAATGTTTGTGATGAAAATTCTTTCTTTGTGTAAGTAAAATTGTGATATTTAATTCTTACTATTTGTTTAAATTGTCAAAGTTTTGAAAAAACAAATTAGAAAATTACATCCAAATTAACAACAAAATTTGGAAACATGCTCTGTTTAATAGTGAAAATTCTATACCAATGTGGGCAGAAATGGCCTCACAATATTTTTTTGAAAACATGTGGTTTTATATGAAATATATAATAAAAACTGATAATGTGTATAAACTTTTGGCAAGTGACTGTATGTTTAACATGGAGTTTGTATCTATAATAGATAGATTAACATGGATACGGAGTTTGTATCTGTAAAAGATAGATTAACGATCAAAGATGACTGTTTCTTTTGCTGATATTTTACATCAAACTCAACAGTTTTTCAACTACTGTATAGGCGTTTAATTCCATGCGTTGTAAATTTCACATTTTTCTTTCTCATGGCATGCTTGCAATTCCTTTAATTCATGGTGCACATGTACCTTTAAATAACACTGAACCCAGGGATCAACAATAACAAAAATGTTCACTTGTCCTGCAGGACAAGTATTACCGGTACTGGAATCTACTGACCCAAATGCAAAAATGACTTGTCTGAAAATCAAGTACATCATTTAAAGATGTGTTTAAAGATGTGATTTTGTGTTTCAATGAGAATAATCTTTATTGAATTAATTTTTGTCTTCAACAATTTTACTTGTCCATTTTACATGTCCAAACCCAAAATGGACAACAGGACAAAAATTAATGTTGAACCCTGATCGGGCATTACAAAGGTAGCCCTTAACTTATCACAAATATAATGGTTTTTATAACCAATTTATTGTTTCTTTAATTTGCAGATTTATCAACACCAAAAATTTAGAAAGCCATTTATTTCCCCTCTGTACAGTATATGATGGTGGCAAGATTTGAATGGTGGAAGAGAGAGATGCCATCAGTCTTCCAAAAGTAAACTGTAAAAGTTTCTCACAAAATCAGCTTATAGACTCTAGCTGGGCTCAATCCTACCCTGACATGAAATGAGAGATTTAAGATTTAAAACATGATGCACTAACCAATAGGTATACAGGTAACTCTTGATACCTCAAAGTCCATGGGACTACCAAAAAACTTCGAGGTTTCTAGAGTTCTGGAAATGGGCATTTCCACTGATATAAGTTTTTAATACTACGCAAAATAAGGGATTTTGTTTTCATAAATCGTATGAATTTTGTCATAAACAATCCCCTACCTAATTTTCAAAGATAAAAAAGGTGTAAATAGGTTATTTTTATTATGTATCCAATTTGGATAAAATGGTCATCGACATATGAGGTATATAATGCATTCACTACTACTTCAGTAATCTACGTACTGCTCGATCTAAAAGTTAAACAGTACCACTTGACTTGGCTGTGACACTTGTACTCGACATTGTAGTCTATGACGCATCTTTATACAGTCCTTCTGTTTTGATACCTCTTAATTAATTAACAATCTTGTCAGTCACTACTCGATTAGGTCAGGTAAGGATCCCGGTGTCATTCTGGTTTCTACATTGACTTTTAATTAATTCACCAGTAATTACTCGAACTTCGAGGTTTCAAGAGTGAAATATAAAGGAATATATAAACCGTGACTTTGAATCGACTTCAAGGTTTCAAGGACTTCGAGGTTTCGATGTTCAAGAGATTGAGAGTTAACTTATTTAATTCATGAAGGAAAAAAATCGGGATTGTATGAAACTTTGAAGTTTCAAGAACTTTGAGGTTTCGACATTCAAGCCATGTATGTATGTATGTACATGTATGTGTGTGTTAAATATGAAGTTTGTATTGCTCATAGATAGATTAACAATCAAAGACAAGTAATTAGTAAAGTATGATATTATAATATTTCAATAATAGTATAAACCCCTCCCCCACCCCCGCCACTCAGAAGAAGATCAAAATGAAATTTATTAATTAAACAATCCATTTCTCAGTCTGACATGTTCACCAGATAGTTCATGTTGAACAACAACTTCACCAAGTGATATTAAAGAAAAAATAACAACATTAATGAGATATGAAATATCTAATGAGCATAAAAAATGTGATACTTACTATGGATAAATAGATCACAGATGCTATTCTGATCATACAATGATTTCCCCACAGACAATACAAATAGGTCATTTTTATTTAATGAAAATAAAAGTACTGATATCTATAAGAATCTGTCCTTGACCTGTATAATTTAAAGTTAATATTATTTTTTTAAATATTTTCTTATGATCCCTTATGCAATTGTAAATAACAATAATAGCTTGAAGAACCTGTTTCCTATTCCTAGGAGTATACATTTTTTGGGGAAAAATGTAAATACAAGTTTCCTTCCAGCAAGCAAGACAAAAATATTTCACAGAGTAAACTGAATGATGCTATATAAACATGCCACTTGAAAGCTCTGAGGACTTGTACATGTAATAGGCCAATTATACTCACAACATTTATCCAGTTTTAAATATGTTGTTTGAAATGTCTAATTACTACATGTATATTATCTTGGGGGTGGGGGAACCTATTACCTCCCTACAAGTACATAGACCTCAGGTTTAAGCAAAATCTGTGACAATCATTGTTGACACTGTATAAGGAGAAAATGGGTATAGATGAAATGTTTTACTGATAATAATTAATCACTATATGGATATAAATGGTCCCACCCAACTCAAATTTCCCAGAGATAAAAGGATCACAGAATTTAGAATTTGTGTCCCCCTTAATTGTAACCTAAGGAAGCTTCTTAAAAGACTTAAAGATGGTCGGGAAAGAATTTTTTTTTAAGAAGTTAAAAATGTTCAGTTGTTTACAGATGACAATGAGGAGTGACAACATAAAACCACCTGAGTGACTCAACAAAGAGCAACAACATAAGGCCACTTGAGTGACTCAACAAAGAGCAACAACATAAGGCCACCTGAATGACTCGACAAAGAGCTACAACATTTAGTCACCTGAGTGAGTCAACAAAGAGCAACAACATAAGGTCACCTGAGTGACTCAACAAAGAGCAACAACATAAGGCCACCTGAATGACTCAACAAAGAGCAACAACATAAGGCCACTTGAGTGACTCAACAAAGAGCTATAACATTTAGTCACCTGAGTGACTCAACAAAGAGCAACAACATAAGGCCACCTGAATGACTCGACAAAGAGCTACAACATTTAGTCACCTGAGTGAGTCAACAAAGAGCAACAACATAAGGCCACCTGAGTGACTCAACAAAGAGCAACAACATTTGGTCACCTGAGTGACTCAACAAAGAGCAACAACATTTGGTCACCTGAGTGACTCAACAAATAGCAACAACATTTGGTCACCTGAGTGACTCAACAAAAAGCAACATTTGGTCACCTGAGTGACTCAATGAAGAGCAACAATGTAAGGTCACTTGATTGACTACATAGGGCTACCTGAGTGACTACATGTACATAAGGCCTCCTGAGTGACTCAATTTTTAAAACAATATCTTTAGTCTTAACTTTACTTGAGAGGCAAATACTCTTACAATAGAGCCACTTCCTGTTGTCTATAAGTAAAGAGCATGAACATAAAAAGAACAAATTATACAAACTGATAAGATAAAAAGAAAAAAATATCTTAATGAAGATAGTCTTTTAGTCAGCAGGAAAATAAGTTTTAAAATGTCATTTCCTTGATGAAAAAGTTTAACTAAGTGAAAACTTTGGGGAAATTCACAAAAGCCTAATGGCTAAGGTGTCGATATAGCTGACTACAAAGTGAAAATCATCAAAGGAAAGATTGTAGTATTTACGCAACACCTATAAACTGACAGAAAATGAAGATGACTCGCTTATGTAGTTATTGGCAGATCTTTAAGAAATCAAATAAATTATCCAATCGCTCCAGTACAAATGTCTACATGCATAAGACAATACACAATAGTCATAGGTAAAATGTCATATGTTATGAATGTCAGCTGTGTAAAAAAGTGTAAGAGCAGACATCAAAGTTTACACCTGCACAGGACCATGATTTAATTAGTACAGGTAACAGACAAATGAGTAAATAATCATCGATACCTGTAGATTTACAGCCCAACTAAAATTCACCAATATCATTTAGCATTTCATACTTAAGTGAAGCATATTGGATAACCAATCAATTTATGTTTCTATGGAATATTTCATTCAAAATGAAACTCATTCCCAAAAATATAATGAAATCACTACAAAACAGAATAAAAGAAAAATGAAAATGAAAGAAACATATAGCCTATAAAATGAAGAACAGAATCATTATGAATGGGATAATCAGAATGATAACTAGGATTAAACCACAAAAATGTTGAGAATGACGATGCTTCATGTATTGAAGTCAGACTGTGATTGACACATAATGTCTGGTTGTTATGAGTGCTTGCTGCGTGAGGCTGGCCAATTGATGCTAGAGAGCCAATACAACTTGTAGGCGTTTAGCTTCATTCATAACATCTGCAACAACTTACTCACATCAAGTGTGGTTTAAAACACAAATCAGTGAATATGTACACCTGGTTAAAAAGATCTGAACAATAATATGTCTGAGCTATGGAGAGGATAATATGATTAAATAGTGTAAAATTATCAGGAGATTATTTTCCACTTGATTGATTCTGATGTGTTAATTTGATTACGTAATTCATTGAGGAAAATTCAGAACAGAAAAATTTCAGTAGCATTTAAAAGTACGTATTTTCAGAGAAATTTCTGTGTAATTTAAATAACTTTAAAGTGAAAGTTACCAAGTTTGGAGATAATTTAAAATACAAAATTAGAATGGAATTTTCATATGACTGATACACAGTACAATGTATTTCTAGGGAAAACAGAAGTTGATTATATTTATTGTCATCAACACAAGTTATCTATTTCATAAATGGTTTACCTAAAGGATGGTAATTTATTTGAAAAACATTTTGTGACATAAAGCAAACATTCTTATTTCAGCATGAATGGATCTAGATATCAGGGAAATTCTACATTTTCAAATGAAAGTGATGCAGGGAATTTATTAAAGAATGGAGAATTGCGTTGGGGACTGCTTGCAATGTCAGTCATTATATTTTGTACTACAATTGGAAACCTTTTGGTGTGTCTCGCTGTGATGTGGGATCGACGGCTACAAAATATGACAAATTACTTTCTGATGTCACTTGCAATCGCTGACTTTTTAGTCTCTCTACTTGTCATGCCGTTTGGCATGATTGTGGAAATGTTTGGTATGTATACATAAATAATTACCATCAAATAAAAACAGAGATCTTTTACATAGAAAAATTTGCATTCCTAAATAGTCATAAATATCAAAGTAAACTTATAAACATATGAATCAAATTGACATTTACAACTTTATGTATAAAATTTAGTTGATATTTACATCACTATTATAAACCTACATAAATGAACAGAAATATGTTTATTTAAGAACAGAATCAATATATGGTATTTAAAGCATGATGCACATTTATAAGTTAAAAATCATTATCTTCTTTATAGTAAAACCTAACATGACAAAATTAAATACATGTAAATGATATTGACTTAGCTGTAGATATTGACAGTCATGTCATGATCATAGCATAACAGGGACAGAATTTAAACAACATATGACATTCCTGTGTTTTTAAAATTAACAAGGAATACTCAAAATATTGACATATAGAATATACATAGAAAGTTGAAACGCAATGAATAGCACATGTTCCATTTATAATATTTGGGGCTTTATAAATTCAAAACTATATACTGTATAGTTGTTTAATTTTAGAGAGAAAATTTCATACTTTACTGATGAGAAATTCATTTGTATTAAATTCTGTGCAAGATTAGTTATGAATTGTCCTTCTGATACTTCATAAGTGTAAGTTATTATATTCACAGGTAATTTCTCAGTATTTTCTTTGACCCTGTGAATATAGCAAAATTAAATACCCTGCGAATAAAAGTGACTATACAGTAACTAAATTGAGCATATCGGCATTAAGTGTATCTATATATGACACTTTGAGAACATCAACATCAAATGTATCTACTTAAAACCTTTGGGGTACATCATTGTTAAATGTATCTACAAACTTGAGCACATCATTTATCATTAAACATATCTACTTAAGACACCTAGGGGCATTATCACCATACAAAAGACACTTTGTGGCATATCACCATCAAATGTATCTATAAAAGACACTTGGGGCACATCACCATCAGATGTATCTACAAAAGACACTTGACACATATTCACCATCAAATGTATCCACACAAGACACTTGGGCACATCACCATCAGATGTATCTACAAAAGACACTTGGGGAACATCACCACCATCAAATGTATCTACACATGACACTTGGGATCATCACCATCAAATATATCTACAAAAGACACGACACATATTCACCATCAAATGTATCCACACAAGACACTTGGGCACATCACCATCAGATGTATCTACAAAAGACACTTGGGGAACATCACCACCATCAAATGTATCTACACATGACACTTGGGGTACATCACCATCAAATGTATCCACACAAGACACTTGGGATCATCACCATCAAATATATCTACAAAAGACACTTGGTACACATCACCATCAAATGTATCTACATAAGACACTTGGGGCACATCAACAACAATCTGACCAATTACTAAGTTTTACTCAACTTTGGTTCATTCTGTGAAGCAATTGGCTGGGCAGGCAAAATTAAGAATATTCTGGAAATTTTGTAAATTTTATGGCACTTTGTCTGCTCTCTATAGACTACATTTCTGGACTAGGAATACAGTTGCTAAATCTATGTACCTCAATCTTTACCCATTACATATTGATATCAAGACTAATTGATTATAATCTCTGATACATAATGCACAATGGTGAATTCCCTTGATAATAAACCTGATTACATTAGTAATGAAACAGCATAGAATGATAAATAAATACAGAATAATGTTATCCAACACTACCACAGATTACTTTCATTTAGAATGGGATCATTTTATTATCAATGCTCTACATGATAGATCAAATACTTTAACAAACCAGAAAAAAAAGTAAAAAAGAGATTTCTAGGTGTAATCTGTCTTAGAGAGTATATGAATAGCAATACTGTCCATGTGCAAAATAGATAACTTCATAATCTAGTAAGTCTAGAAAATTGAAGATGTAACCCTCACCAGACAGTCTTCAGAATATTATATAATAAACCTTCAGTAAAGTTGTCAATAAATTAATAAGGCTAAGAGAGTCTGACCATCTCACTTAAAATCAAAAGGTTCCTGACTCAAAATTATCACCATACACAATATTCACATGAATCTAGTCTACGAGGTAATTAGATAGATCATTAAGAGGTTTACAATTGTAAATAAATAGATAATTTACACTATAGATAGAACATTAAGATGTTGACAAATTTTAAAGTCACATTCTGGAGACGTTATTGTAATTTTCTGGATGTTGTTGTAATTTTTGACATTTTCATTAGAAAACCACTCCTAACAGACAAAAATTTGAAAAAAATTGATATATTAGTGGAGATATTCCGGGGGATTCCATAGAAATTCTTAAATTTACCCCGATGTACGAGTGATATAAAGGGGGTGCTCGACTCACTGTGAGAGTTACTGTTCTGGCACAGTTTCAGAACATGTTATAATTGGATGTACCAGGGCAGGAAGTATTTATTTCAATAATGTGGATAAAATTTACATAATTCATGCAAGTTTATGGCTAAATTACTTGCCCAGGACAGTGTTCCAGAGCATTTGATTGACGTTCCACTTGTCTAGACTGTCCTTGATAGTGAAATGAACAAGCTCAGTAAAGCGTCACCACATGACTGGCAAAACCTTACCGTTTATAAATAGACCAATATGTTAGGTGTTTCCCACGATTAATTAACTAATCACCCCCCCCCCCCCCCCCCCCCCCCCCCCCCCCCCCCCCCCCCCCCCCCCCCCCCCCCCCCCCCCCCCCCCCCCCCCCCCCCCCCCCCCCCCCCCCCCCCCCCCCCCCCCCCCCCCCCCCCCCCCCCCCCCCCCCCCCCCAGTTTGGAACAGGACTTTAAAAATACAACATAAGTTTATACGAATATGCATTAAGAGAGTACAGAAAAATTTATTTATGAACATAACTCCTCAGAATGTGGCTTTAATTAGTTGGAGTATTTAAAGGTTGACAATTTGTAAATAGACACAACACAGTATTAGTAAGAATTGTGTGTATAAATTAAATCTTAAGTGATAAGTTTCTAATAAACCAGTACAAGTCACTATCATTTCAGGTTTATCAAGTCTTCAAGGTGGACTTCAAATAGATCAGACCTTTATCAATAAAATAAAGCTGATTATTTAGTCTTTGAAATGCAAATAATATAAATATCAATAAGATATCTTAATGATACAAATATTTTTTAGTAATATGCTCTCAATTTTTTCCAGTAATATAATTAATTCTGGTATCTCTTATTCAAAGAGTATTCAGTTAAACATTCAGTTCAACCTTAATGGGTATCAAAATATTATTACCGGAAGAAGAGCAAGCCATTTCTTATTAACTAGTCAAAAGGATATTATATGCACCAATGAGGCTGGGTATGATTTCAAAGACATTTTTATCTCTGAAGCAAAAGCCATATAACTAAAACCACAGGTCTTATACAAAGTCAATCTCAGGAGATGATAGCAAAGTAAACAGTATAGCTTTAGGGCTATTGATTGCCCTCAACTATAACTATCATCAGTAACAAAACCCCCAAATATCAGAAAATATTCATTCTATCAAATGTACCATAAAATGTTGTTTTTAAATGAAACATTTTCAAATCAAATGAAAATAGACTTGTATAGCATGGCTTCAAATGTTGCTTTGTATAACAGAAAAACAAGAAACTTAACATTGTCAGTGGCAACCTATTTCCTTTAAACACTGGGGTAAACAAATAGCCTGTGTTAGGTAGTGTGATGTTGTCTATCAAAACCAAGTCTGACCCCTGATTGTACTTACATAAGAAGACATTATCAACTTTAAAGTTTCTGCCCAGACACTCTAAATTACAGCATTTGGGAAATAACTAGCAACAATTACCAGAAGTTTCAATTACACATGTCTTATCAATCAATACTTTCATGTTTGACTACTAACTATAAGTATTTAATATAAACACCTAATGCTGTCTACCACAGAAGCTCTAAATCCATTTTGTACACAATAAATACTGTTATCACAGTGATGATTTCATGATGCTACTGTTATCACAGTCAAAATTTCATGATGCTATTCTTTAAATACATTAGAATGCCATATTTATGACATGAAACTGCAGGAGAACCCCCAAAATTAACCTTTGAAAAAAAAAACAAACAAAAAACAACAAACAAAAAACAAAAGAGAGAGAGATCCTGATATACTTCAGATGCATAATATGGCATTTACATAAAATGGTAACTTAATCTTCCAACATGATATGCAGACAGCATAAGGCGAAACTTTACTTAATACATATAATATATACATGTATGGTTATAGCAACAGTGTTGTCAGATTGTTTCTTAAAACTAAAACAACATTTTTGGCCATCATTACTTTTATAAAAGCCAACTCACATGATGCCCCATAACATTTTGAAATATTGAGGATAATGAAATGCGATCACATACAGTACTATAATTGACAAATGTAGTTCAATGATGAAATGAGGCACTAATGATATGCTAATAAAGTGATACATGCTGAAAATTAGGCTGTTATCTAAAGTCACAGATTTTGACACTTCACACTTGGAAAAATGTAATATTCCTGAAGGAAAAAGTTTACAATAATTATGCATCCCTTAGACATACTTATCTTTTTAGACAAGGGCAAATCCATGAAATTGACAAATTCTTTTGAATTCCAAGAAATGTCATGTTCCAAAGTAAAAAAGAAAAAAAGATATCTTAAGAAACACTACACCTTTAAAAAGTTATTCATGAAGATTTTGATGTCCCTTTACTCTGGAAAATATTGCCAAATGTTCTCAGTGGTCAATCAAGATCTTAGTGATACAAAGCAATAAACCAATTTTTGCTAAAATTTCAGGAAAGATACATAAATTGCAAACATAGAGATAGACCAAAAACAATAACAGCCCCTCCCCCATATACAACCTGAATTATAGCGGGTCTGATTACATGCCAGTATAAACCAATGTTTATGCTTCTGTAGCAGAGATACAGATTTGTTTAACTTTAAACTCATCAGTGATATTGTAAAACAACAGTTGAGATTTCCAATTCAGAACTAATGGTATATCAAGGTATGTGACAGAATTGTGCAATAAAAATTGTAACACCATTAAGTTGGAGAGATTGAAATCTTAAGGTTTTACTTAGATGATTAATTAACTGATGTCATTCTACTAGTTAACGGTATATACAAGGTCAGTTGATGATTATTTCCTTCAGTAAAATCAATACAAACATCAGATCAATTTTACACTGATTATATTTGGAAAGATATCTAGCTATGAGACACCATTGTGCAAGGAGAGCTGTAACATCATTAAATAAGTAGGAGAAATTGAAATCATAAGGTTCTACCTTTGATTAACTAACTGATGTCATGCTACTTATTAACAGTCTATACAAGGTCAGATGATCATTATTTGCTTAAGAAAGATCAATACTAAGATCAAATAAATTCTACATTGATTATATTTGGAGAGACATATCCAATTCTTTCTGATAAGAAAAAGACAAGACTCCTTACATCCCAGAGTTGTAATATGAAGTGAAAACTTAATAGTACCTCGATAGATACACATTGTACATACATGTAACATATTTTAGTGTTTATGTAATCATACTCAACGATAAAAAGTAAATACCAACACCGAATTGTAGATGTACACCAATTATCCTGACTGTAAATGGGAGCAAACACCAATTATCCTGACCATAAATGGAGATCAAACACCTATTATCTTGACCATATAAGGGAGCAAACACCAATTATCCTGAAAATAAGGGGAGCAAAGACCAATTATCCTGACCATAAAGGGAGATCACACACCAATTATCTTGACCATATAAGGGAGCAAACACCAATTATCCTGACCATAAAGGGAGAGAAAACACCAATTATCCTGACCATAAGGGAGAGTAAAAAAATTATCCTGACCATAAGGGGAGTTAACACCAATTATCTTGACCATAAGGGGGAGTAAACACTAATTATTCTGACCAAAAGGGGGATCAAACACCAATTATCCTGACCATTTAAGGGATCATACACCAATTACCCTGAACATACATGTAAGGGGGATCAAACATCAATTATCCTGACCATAAGGGGGGTCAAACACCAATTATCCTGACCATATAAGGGATCAAACACTAATTTTCTTGACAATATAAGGGATCAAACACCAATTATCCTGACCATATAAAGGATCAAACACCAATTATCCTGACCATATAATGGAGCAAACACCAATTATCCTGACCATATAAGGGATCAAACACCAATTATCCTGACCATATAAGGGATCAAACACCAATTATCCTGACCATAAGGGGAAGCAAACACCAATTACCCTTACCATATGGGGAATATGACAAAATATGCCAACACCTAATCTACCAATAACTGCCCATCTTTGGATTGTGCAGAATTTAACTGACTGACTGCTATGTAGTATCAAATAGATTTCATGTCAATGTCTTTAATTTGTGAAACAAGTTACATAAAAAAGCGCAAGGAAATACTGATTAATACTCCTTTGAAAGCTAAATAAAACAAATTTTACTCAATATTTTACAAGTCCCTGTCAAAAATAATTTATCTAATAATCATTTATGAACAGGAAGTTTATAAAAACATCACTTATACAACAACAAAATTTAAAATTGAAGTGGGTCCAAAATAGATTCTAATATTTTCTGCTTAAGAAATGTTTGTTCTAAATGTAGTATTTGATATTTTCCTTGTCCCAACAACATGCTATTCCATTAAAATAAATTACTTTATTCTGATGTCTGATGTAAATGGTTATTCCTACATGAAACAAAACACTCCCAAAGGATTCTGTTGTTCAATATACATTTAATGAGTGGAAGATCTACATTTAACATTTCTTTGACTCCATTTTGCATTGATAAGTAAAAAATCATCTCTTATTTGCAAATGTGATTTTTATTTAATCTCCATGATTTGTAGTATATTCTATCGAAATCAACATAAAAGAAATAAAATACAGTAAGCTTCAATATAGATATATTGGCACATGTAAATGCTCAGTTGTATATTCTGACAGCATTTTGATCATGTTGTGTCTTACCATCAGCCCAGAAACACCTTGATAGCTATCTTCATCACAATTTTCACTGATAATATTCAATCTATTGTTGGCAAAACTCTAGCAATCTCAATTTACCGGTACTTCTGACTATGATGTAAGGTTCAACACTATGGGTGCAAGTACAAAGTACATCCTAACTACTGTCATGTAATACAAGAAATCACTCCTGAACAAATGAAAGTTGTCTTATTTAAAACTTTTAAGTTCATGTAAAGCTCTACAGCAAATATGGTTAGAATTGGAGGAAAGAAGCTCAAGACAATTTGATGAAAACAGATGTAGACAAATCAAAAACAATTGGCTCTCAATCTTCCATCTTCAGGGTATAAATATGATACATGTCAGGTGCTAAATACAACACAAAATAAATTGTCTTATTTTGTTTAAAAAAAATCATTAAAATGGATTTCACTAAGTTTAGCATAAGGTACTGATTGCGACACAAAATTTGCTGCTATCTTATATTATACGTCAACCATATCCAAGAATGAGAATGATTTAAGGTGCTAATGGCGAAACAAAATTGATCTGTAATCATTTGTCTACCAATTTGCAGAATGTTTCATGATTTAAGTATGGCACTGATGGCGACACAAAATTGATGCGCTATTACATGTATGTCAGCCATTTTCCGACTGTGATATGATTAGGTACTAATGACAATACTATAATACCGTAAATATGCCTTGTAATAATGCTAGTAAAACATTTCATATGCTTCTATTTACCTACAGCAATTCTTAACCCAAGAACTACATACATGTATCAAGCACCTGTCAATCATAAATATATTTCTTATATTCTTTTTGAAACCTGTAGCCTATGTATTGTATATCTATCAGATATGAAAAAAATTAACATCTTTTGACCACCACTGAACATACTAGCAACTATGTCAAACCAAATGATACTTTTCTTGGACTGAAAACAGCTAAAACACCAAGGAAAATAAATGACTGATCAGTTGAGTATGACCATTAGCAAGATAATGAATATACACATTAACTAGAATCTTTTTCTATCTTATCAGTGTCTGATGCCTCAAAGAAACTTGTAATATTTTATGAATGATTACCTCTATAAACATACTGCCAAGACATTTTGTATTTAAAATGATGTACACTGTAGAGGTAACCTATGCTGTATCAAATACAAAATCAACTATATATGTTTTGCTATGTCAAATGACCAACTTTTGTGTGACCATTATACCTATTCTATTTGATTCTTTGTTGTTTAACATCCTGCCAAAAGCTTTCCACTTATATGGAGATGTCAAAACAGCTACAAGTGAAATGCCACAAATTTTGACCTCACTTGGTATGCCAAGCTCTTGAGAAAAGAACAGTCACTTCCACTATTTGAAGTCTTTGGAATGACTGGGTAACAGAAATCAACCATGGACCTTCTATTCAGTTTGCCAGTCAAACGGTCTATAACTAAGCCATAGATAGCAGTACCCATTCTATTACTAAAGCATTAAATAATATAGATATAAATGTTGGAAAGCTGAATGAAATATCAATATTTCATGATAAATATCTCCGATTTCTTTTTTCTAGTCTCAGAACGAAAGTACAGGCAACGATTTGTATTCTAGTTTTGCATACAGTCATATAATGTTTGAATTAAAAGCTGTATTTTTCCCCATCTATCCTTTTATCTAAACATTTATTTCTCTATCATCCAAAACACTTTCTAACTATATCCATCTTTTCTAGGATGGTATTGAGGGAGTATTCTTTATTTAATTATTTGTTGTGATGCCAATGTCCTGAACCTAATACAAAATTACAGTCGTGTTTCCACATCTACAAAGAATCTATAAAGTGAATTAATGACAAATAATGACTGACAAATTGTTGTTGAAAACATCATCATTATCTCAGGATTAATCAATATTGTTTTTCATTATAAACTCTTGTTTACTATCATCTGTGAAATAAACAAGGGGACTTTTCTTGACAGCGAAACAATAAGAATTCAATACCAATATCCTGGTCAAAACCTTAACAATAATCAAAGGCTAGTCCATTCCTCATACAACCAATCTGATAAAGTTCAGGGGCAGATCTCAATTATAAATTTGAAAGACAATAGGATGAACATAGAAATGACAAAACATCTCATGGTTGACATCTTTAATTGCAAAATACAAGAAAAAGTCAATCATATCTGATGCAATATTCCTACATTTCTTCTTCAGACTTATTAACTCCAGAGAAAAGGCCAATGGACTCTTCTGAAGATCTAAGACCCAGGATGGTCCATGGATCAATTCTGGGTTGATCAAGTACAAAATCTCTTTCCATTACTTGTAAATAAAACAGGAACTTGTATGAAGTATTATACTGTCTCATTTCACTAATTAGTTTGTGCAATCAATTAATCTTCACTAATATAACTGCTGAAAATCCAACTTGTCAGATCTTCCTTAATTGCCCAGAGCTACAGAGTTTTATTTTGGGAAAAGAAAACTTTTCAGAAAATCCCTGGTGGGCAAGATTTTAAGCAACCTTATTATTCATAGCTCTCAAAACAGAGGGGGACAGAAGTTGGTTTACTATGTGTTATGACATTTTACTTGCATGGTAAATGGATTGATCATAATATCATGTTTAACTTGGCCTTGTAAATCTATACTCTAGCTGTCTGCTGGATTGTCAAAATAATTAACTTATATGTTCAATACTTTGAAAAAGTCATTTCCTTTTCTTCACAAACGAAATGTTTTACAATAATTGAGATATATTACACGCAAGTTTAGGATATAATGACCATTTATCACCAAATCTTTGTGAGCCATCAAGTATAAATAATTAAATGTCAGTTAAAGTTAGTTATGTCACTTCACAAAAGTCAGCTAAAACATGTTACAACACTAGAATCATGTAAGGTAAGATACATGTATGTCATATCATTAAAATCAGTTAAAGTGATTATGTCATATACATGTAACTAGAATCAGCTGAAGTAATTATGTCATATCACTAGAATCAGCTAAAGTAATTATGTCATATCACTAGAATCAGCTAACACATGTCATATCACTAGAATCAGCTAAAGTAATTATGTCATATCACTAGAATCAGCAAAAGTAATTATGTCAGATCACTAGAATCAGCTGAAGTAATTATGCTATATCACTAGAATCAGCTGAAACATGTCATATCACTAAAATCAGCTGAAACATGTCATATCACTAGAATCAGCTAAAGTAAATATGTCATATCACTAGAATCAACTAACACATGTCATATCACTAGAATCAGCTAAAGTAATTATGTCAGATCACTAGAATCAGCAAAAGTAATTATGTCAGATCACTAGAATCAGCTGAAGTAATTATGCTATATCACTAGAATCAGCTGAAGTAATAATGTTATATCACTAGAATCAACCAAAGTAATTATGTCATATCACTAGAGTCACCTTACATTTGTAAGTTCAAAATGTAAGTTACGTCATATCAGAGAAGCATGAACCTTTGATAATCTAACACCTTTTGATCTACTCTGATTACATAATGATGCCAGTTAATAAATCTAGGAAAACAATAAATATTTACATCAATAGTGGCATATACAGCCTTCCATATCACTCACTAGTGTTGAACATATGGTAAAAGCTTTACTTTAGATTATATAACTTCCTCCTTGTTGAAGAAATATCATGTCTTCTATCTTATAACGAGAATCATAAAGCGTGAATGTAAAATCTCACCAGTCATATTTCTTTAAAAAAAAAAAAAGACAGAAAGAAATGGCACAGCAATCATGTATAATCAATCATTCCTATTGCCTGTTTATATACAGTTATCTGATATTAAATGTTTTATGGTAATTTACATCAGGATTGTATAAAATGCATATCTTATTCATTACTTCAATAAGACCAAAGTTTTTAATTATTAAAATAATATACATTGTATTATCATTATTATGTTCTTTATTGCACTGATTCTTTTAATATGTTTGTTTGTTTGTTGTGGAAAACTGTAGGGGATCTTTCACATATATTTTGATCCTAGCATTTTTGGATTTTATGAGATACTGGATTTTTCTCTTAAATTTATATCCTTGTCCACCAGTCACCAATCAAGGCTACAATTGGAATAATTATAATCAGAAAAAAATTACTATACAAACATTTGCAAATCTTCAACAAAATATGGAATATTTTTTTTATAAAGTCAGATGTTTCAGTTTGTTTCTGGTTTTGTGCACTGTATTATGTTTCTGATTTTGTACACTGTATTGTGTAGTAGCATTTGGATGACATTTAGTGAGCTTTCTGTTCCTGTCTTTACAATATTCTACACATCCTGTGTATTATGTAATATTTAACATTAGGGTGACATTTAGTGAGCTTTCTGTTCCTGTCTTTACAATATTCTACACACCCTGTGTATTATGTAATATTTAGCATTAGGATTACATTTAGTGAGCTTTCTGTTCCTGTGTACCAATATTCTACACATCCTGTGTATTATGTAATATTTAACATTAGGGTGACATTTAGTGAGCTTTCTGTTCCTGTCTTTACAATATTCTACACATCCTGTGTATTATGTAATATTTAGCATTAGGATGACATTTAGTGAGCTTTCTGTTCCTGTCTTTGTAATATTCTACACATCCTGTGTATTATGTAATATTTAGCATTAGGATGACATTTAGTGAGCTTTCTGTTCCTGTCTTTACAATATTCTACACATCCTGTGTATTATGTAATATTTAGCATTAGGATGACATTTAGTGAGCTTTCTGTTCCTGTCTTTACAATATTCTACACATCCTGTGTATTATGTAACATTTAGCATTAGGATGACATTTAGTGGGCGTTCTGTTCCTGTCTTTACAATATTCTACACATCCTGTGTATTATGTAATATTTAGCATTAGGATGACATTTAGTGAGCCCTCTGTTCCTGTTGTTATAATATTCTACACATCCTGTATATTATGTAATATTTAGCATTAGGATGACATTTAGTGGGCGTTCTGTTCCTGTTGTTACAATATTCTACACATCCTGTGTACTATGTAATATTTAGCATTAGGATGACATTGTGAGCTTTCTGTTCCTGTCATTACGATATTCTACACATCCAGTGTATTATGTATTAGCATTAGGATGACATTTAGTGTGCCTTTTGTTCCAGTCTCATTTCCTCATACTGTAAGTATATCATATTCTACACATCCAGTGTATTATGTATTAGCATTAGGATGACATTTAGTGTGCTTTTTGTTCCAGTCTCATTTCCTCATACCGTAGGTATATCATATTCTATACATCCAGAACCATTGCATCATTGAATAAAAATACATTGACAGGATATAACACCAAATCAAATGATCGCAACTTCTAATAAATTTTCACAGTACTTCTATATCTGTTAAACAGAAGTATGTTGCTTAAAAAGGCAGGTGCTTTGTACAATACGACAGCGCCTTGATGTAAGCCTCTGTACCTATTAACTAGACCACACATCACTGTCAGACTTTTACATGTAGCTGTCTAATTAAAGTAACTGCTTAATAATATGTCAGTTTTTTCGAATGATTTGTTCAGATGTTTACGACTGTTGTCAAGGTCACTGAAATATTGTTCCAGAGATATCCATCTCATCTCCGTCTTTGATAATACAGAGGAACCTGTGTTGAAGGGTCACTCTCATGAAAGACCAACTGTCTTTTGAGACCACATTCTGAAAACCACATATTTAAATAACCCTTCAAATAAAACCTGTCTTGAGACTTCATATCAGTGGCAGATGGGGTGGTCACTCAAGACTGGTTCTACTGTACTATTTTACATGATATTTCCTATTCTGTCATTCTAGACAATACAAATCAGTATAATAAAAAATTTACAAAACTCATCCAACACTAACAGTATCTTACACCCCCCAATTAATCTGACCAATATTCTTAAACACATTATTCAAAAAAGTCCAGAACTGGTAAATTTTGGCAAAAATACATGACTAATCCATATGAAATATTTATCCATTTGCCCTTGAAGACACAGTGGGACTGACCTGTATTGTTGAATTTAAGTAGAGGCCATTGTTTCTCAGGGGTAGATATAGTTAGGTTAATTTTTTCCTCCACAGAAAAGTCTGACAATGCCAGGAGGAATACAGTATTAGCCTTCTGGACATTTTTCCCTGTGAGTTAAAAAGGTATTCAAACCAGAAGTGTACATGAAACTAATAATTATGCATGCATCTGATGAATCATCACAAGAAAGTTTATAAACTCTCATGTGACAAAGAAGATAAGTGTTGCTAAGTATTGCACTAAAAACCTGTTATAATTTTATAACCCATAAGTGTAGAGGATTTGAAAAATCAAAACCTACAAAGGGAGAACATGTACTGAACATCACTTGAGGCATGATATCCAAATTAGAAAACACACTAAAGGATATATTTTGATCAACATTAATGCCTAAGATTTAACTGAACTCTATATACATAAAGTTAATGTACCAAAAAGTTCATTTAGCATAGATCTTCATTTTTAAAGTTCATTTTATGACTTCTAATACTACTTCATGCTATTTATCAAGTATAATGGAATATGACATCCAAGGATGTTTCTGATTTGTAATAGACATTTGAATGAGAACTGCATGAGCACACACATGTATATGTATACTTACTCCCACCCTAATCTTTCCTCTATTGATGTCTTTGATGTAAAATATACACTTACCTGCAAAAAAAGAAATGAATATATTAAAATATGTTCTACAACTAAATGTCAAAATCAATGATTAGATACAATAGAATAATGAAAGCAAACATTAAACAAGCAACTGTTTTTTATCATTTCAGTGTTGATTCAAATAGTTGCTGAGAAACTTCTCTTTGATTAATGGAAAAGCAACTTGTGTTTATCCATCAGCTTAATGCTTATTGTATACATATTATTTTATGGGCATTTTAACATCTATTCAAATTTAACCTCTTTCATTTTTTTTGCCAGGCAAAAATCTTAAACACATGTAAAATACTCTTAGAAACAAAAAATGATGAATTAAACACAAGGACAAACATGTTTAAAGACTTGCCAACCTTGAAAAATTTTCATGGGAGAGATTTCTCAATTTCATGGGGGAGACTCTAAATTTTAGTAAGAATCAATGGGAAAATTACAATTTTTCATGGGGGGAAATATGCATTTTTCTTGAAGAAATTGTCAAAATTTACCTAAAAAATAGTAGGTCTCCCTATTTATGGGGAGACTTGGCAAGTATGTGTTTATGTGATGTTAAAGGCAGAAAAAAAGTAGGAAAATATTCCACGAATATATAAAACACAAATAAAAGAGAATCTTGTCTAACCAAGGTTTATCTGATCAATATTACCTGTATGTGTACATGTATACATGTACAGTGAGACTTGTATATAATGACCTCCTTATGGACACAGGAAAACCAGTCTTTATAGGGAGGTGGTCTTTATATAGATGTTGATTTGTACAAAAATGGTATTATTAGGGACAGTGAAAAAGTCTTTATGACCAGGTGGTCTTTAAACACAGGTGGTTGCTAAAGCAGGTTTTACTGAAGTTGCATAATAGAAATTGTAATCCTTTCAAAATATAATGTGCAAAAACAGGATCCAACACAAACACTTAGACATTTATGAACTTTCTCAAATATATGTGTGTTTTCATTTTCTTCATCTTTGACTTTTATAGCTAAATGATTGTAAACTATCTGAGAAAGATGAGAGGAAAAAATGTAATTATTTTCTTTCCAATAAACCAAGAGTTCATGTAAAAACCATATTGTTTTTTGTGACATATGATTTAAACATTTAATGTCAAAGTCACAATAATTATAACCAAAAAGTTGCTGCAAATAGAATGGATTGAAAATATTACAATGTGAAAAACCAAAGTTTTGAAAACAGGTGAATTCTACTTTCTGAGGAACATTTTATACCTTACAGAGTTGAAACATGACTTGTGATTGTTCAGGTTTGGAATGCTGAATGGTGTCTTAAGCCACATTCAACAATTTTTCAGTTATATGGTGGTGGCAAGCTTGCATTGGTGAGAGAACAACATACATGTAACAATGTACCCAGAAAAGAGACCACCGACATTACAATGTACCCAGAAAAGAGACCACCGACATTACAATGTACCCAGAAAAGAAACCACCAACATTCCACAAGTAAACTTATTGTTTAGGTTAAGTAGCTAGATCAATAGAAAACACAATGTACCCGGAAAAGAGACCACCAACATCACAATGTACCCGGAAAAGAGACCACCGACATTACAATGTACCCAGAAAAGAGACCACCGACATTCCACAAGTAAACTTATTGTTTAGGTTAAGTAGCTAGATCAATAGAAAACACAATGTACCCGGAAAAGAGACCACCAACATCACAATGTACCCGGAAAAGAGACCACCGACATTACAATGTACCCAGAAAAGAGACCACCGACATTCCACAAGTAAACTTATTGTTTAGGTTAAGTAGCTAGATCAATAGAAAACACAATGTACCCGGAAAAGAGACCACCAACATCACAATGTACCCAGAAAAGAGACCACCGACATTACAATGTACCCAGAAAAGAGACCACTGACATTACAATGTACCCAGAAAAGAAACCACCAACATTCCACAAGTAAACTTATTGTTTAGGTTAAGTAGCTAGATCAATAGAAAAACACAATGTACCCGGAAAAGAGACCACCAACATCACAATGTACCCGGAAAAGAGACCACCGACCTTATCGTTTAGGTTAAGTAGCTAGATCAATAGAAAAACACATGAAACAGCATGACATAATGGAGATAAATAAATAAACAGTAAACAGTGAAAGAATGTCCGTGATCTTTCATCCCAGGGCATAAAAATAAACATTCCACAGAAATTTTAACTGCATAGATACAGATGCTCTCATCCAAAACTAATAGAAGTAAAATCTCTATCCTGGACATCTGTGGTTTATATATATATTTTTTGGTTTCCAACTTTGATATAGAACATTTACTATGATAAGTTTGATGAGATCCCCATATTTTCATCATAACCTGTTATTACTGTAGCTTTATGATTTGTATGTTATCAACCAAAAATGCATTTTGTTTATACTGTTCTTTCATCAAGATCATTATTAGCTTTGCATCTGTGAATTTGGTAATACTTGAGTTAGCTTCAGTATCACCTAACTGCAATATATCTACCTAAGATATTGTAAAGCTTTGAAAATCTGCCAAAGTACAAATTAAATCAACTAAAAATAAATAAATAATATAAACAAATACTCTTTTTTAAAAAAGACTATTCACCTGTCTCTATTTCTACTATCTTATTCTTTCTAAAACACCAGATATTTTGAAACATACTGTCTTATCTCTGTCTTAATAAATCATATTTTAAGCATTAGCATATTAGACATTAGCTAATTACCAGTTGCCCTGTCTATTACAAAACATTGGTTAACTACCCATTGCCCTGTCTATTACAAAACATTGGTAAACTATCAGAAGCCCTGTCTATTACACAACACTGGTTAACTACCAGTTGCTTTGTCTATAACACAACATTGGTTAACTATCAGTTGCCTTGTCTATAACACAACATTGCCTTGTCTATAACACAACACTGGTTAACTATCAGTTGCCCCGTTTTAACACAACATTGGTTAACTACCAGTTGCCCTGTCTATTACACAACATTGGTTAACTACCAGTTGCCCTGTCTATTACACAACATTGGTTAACTACCAGTTGCCCTGTCTATTACACAACATTGGTTAACTATCAGTTGCCCTGTCTATTACACAACATTGGTTAACTACCAGTTGCCCTGTCTATGACACAACATTGGTTAACTATCAGTTGCCCTGTCTATAACACAACATTGTTTTAACACAAACATTGTTTAACTATCAGTTGCCCTGTCTATTACACAACATTGGTTAACTACCAGTTGCCCTGTCTATGACACAACATTGGTTAACTTAAAGTTGCCTTGTCAAATACACAACATTGGTTAACTATCAGTTGCTCTGTCTTATCAGAAACTTATCAACAACAATATGGTGTAATATTTCAGACTACTTAACTCTATGTGAACCAGAGTTCAATAGTTAAGCATCTGTGTTTAAATGCAGAAAGTCAATATTTGCAAAATGGTCAAATAATTCCACAAGGTGAAAACATTAATACACTAAATGCTTGCTGATTGATAAGTTTCATATAGTCATAAACATACTATCAAATTGATTTATTTCTACTACTTTACAGATATTTCAGACTAGATAATTATTAAAGTTGCATGCTATCATCAGAGCTGGACAAGTTCAAATGTTAGCCTTGAGCTGTGGCAGACATGTCATTTTCACAAATGGAATCTCAGTTTTGAGAGACAGATTTTGATTGCCAAGATAATTAGTGTGGACAAAATTCTCTTGAAACCAAATTTATTTTTTGTATAGTTCTTCAAGTTGACAGCAATACAGATAAAGATATACAAATATAATGCTATTTAATGATAACCTCAGGTATAAATATTTACAATTTTTTTTGCAGGTTTCTTTCCCTTGCAAGCAGAGTTTTGTGTTTTCTGGGTGACAATGGATGTCTTAATGTGTACAGCATCAATATGGCACATGTGTACAATGTCCATGGATCGTTACTTTACACTCAAATATCCGATGCGTTATGGCCGCAATAAAACAAAAATGATGGTTGCCATGAAAATATTCTTTGTTTGGGTTGTCTCTATAACAATAAGCAGTCCTATTTGCATATTTGGAATAAAGGACACCAATTCAGTTTTCAACGATGGATTGTGTGTGCCAACCATTAAAGAATTTGTCATCTACGGATCTGTATTTGCCTTTTACATTCCTCTTACCATTATGTTGATAACCTATGTCTTAACTATACGGATTCTGTGGAAAAATCAGTTAACCATGAAAAAAATTGAACGGTCAGATCTGAGGCCAATAACCAAAAGTCATACAAATGGAAAATATGCAGTGAAGACTTTATTATCTCCCCCTAGTGACCAAGGATCACGTAGGATGAGCTCCGTCAATGACGGAAGTGATACTGAAGCTTCTTTTGTGGGAGTAACTACAATGAACCAGGATACAAATTCCCCCATACATTTAAGATCTCCAATAGGGGATTTTGATAAACAACTGTCAAAAGGTAATTCCAATACACATGACAGTAATACATCACTATCAGGCAATTGCAATAAAAGCTCAGCAATTAGACCAAACACACTGAAAACTATACAAAAACCCAAATCTTCAAGTGACTTTACTTCAAGTTCAGCAAAACATTCAAAAGATGAAGTTGTTTTAGAATGTACTCTGGATCCAGCTACAGATCCCACCATTGATTCATCCTATGACCAAACTAAAAGACACCTATATATTCCTCCAAGTAAAATAACAATATCAAAAGCATCACTTAGCTCAACACAATCACCCAAGGAAAGTCCAAAGACTTTAGACCAAAAAGCTGCATCAATGTCTTGCTTGCAGTCTCCGTCAGGTGACTACCAAACTTCCAGTACTACAAAATTAAGCCAAAATCACAAGGACTTTATGTCACCAAAAACAGACAATTTCTTACGAGTTAATTCAAATTACTTGCTGCCAACGCATCGTGAGAAACAGGCATTGCAGGCAGCCGTTTCTTTTGCAACTGTGCCGCAATGTAGGTCAAACACTGCGAGGCTTCCTAGATTCAATGGAACATATTCAAACAGCTGTAGTAATATTGATAAAACTGACTACAAATTCTCAGAATGGAAACAACATTATTTTCAAATTCAGAAAGAAATGGACCAGATATTGCGAGACTCTGAGAGTGAGAGGCGACAGAAAGCATCACCATGTTGCAGTCCTAAAAAAGAGGAGAATAAAGTAGAAAGTAACTTGCAGAGATCAAGTTCACACTCTTCCAGTAATTATTTATGTATTGATAGTCCTCACTCTCTTCCTTCAGATTCTGCAGAATCTTTAGACGACATGGACGATACTTCGTCCAACAATTCTGATCTAATTACTATCAAACTTCAACCCACATCATTACATATGTACAGATTGAATATTAACCAAGATTCATCTAGTCCACTGTTAAGAAAACATAAAAATGGTCATATAGGAAATGGATATTGTAATGGTGTCAATAAAGGTCACAAAAGATCATATGGAATCATTTCAAGGTCTGCCTCTGAGAGGAGTGTAAAAAGCAGTAATACACCCTCTAAGTCAAGTATACATAATTTATTAAAACAGTTCAATAAAACTCAGGGAAAGAGACACTTGTTGTCCAAAAGGGCAACTAGCAATGAAAGAAAAGCCTCAAAAGTTTTAGGTATTATTTTTGCTGTTTTTGTAATTCTATGGACTCCATTTTTCACTGTAAACATAATGTCTGTGACATGTCCAGGATGTATGGAAAATACTACTCCTATTTTAATGTCTGTGTTTCTTTGGATGGGTTATGTGGCCTCCTTGGCTAATCCCATTATCTACACTATGTTTAACACAGCATTTCGGAGAGCTTTTATCAAGATATTAAAGTGTCACTTGTGTAGAAATGGATCTTTGCACAGTGAAAGTACTGTCATGAGCTACGCAATTTCAAACAATATAGCTGCATGTAATGATCGTAGAAATACAATGATTCATTTACTCAAAGATGATACCAGATAATTACAACGTTTTGAAATGACCTCAAAGTGAAGCTGCAAATTGTGTCTTGTTTGCACTGAACTAGTAAATTGTATCTTACATTTTGAATTGAACAAGTGAACTGTATCTTATGTTTGCCTAAAAAAGAACTAGCTATATGTATCTAATGCGTTGTATTGAACTTATGAACTATACCTTACTTTATGTATTTCTTGTAACAAATAATAATTAAAGATATTGAATTATCTATGAAATCTGAGAATTTGAAATGAATGATTATAAGCCATACATCATATATCCATATATCAACAGGAAATAAATTTTGAGTTGCAATTATTTATATGTAAGTATCATAAAAAGTTTTTTCAACGAGTACAAACAAAAGTTCTTGAATTCAACATTAGGTTTTTGTTATCCTGTAAATAAATTTATAGACTAACAATATTGGGATCCCTTGTTTTCAAAGTGATTTTTGACATCAATGGTCAAATTTGTGATCTCTATACTTTTAATACAAAACTCTTTTACATACATATACTTGCATGCTATTTATTTTGCTAATGATGATTTGGTATTCAGACAATCACAAAAAAAAAATGTGATAAATAAAGTTTTAAAGTCAAATTAAATTATGTAGTTAGCTCTTTGTTGGACCAAATATTACATGTATTATCAGTATGGTTCAAGTCATTAAGTGACTGGTATAAAATAATCTGCAATAAATCATTCCATTGTGAGACATGCAGGCTGACACCTTGTCTTTCTTGGTCATACCTTGACCTTACAGCGGTCAAATCTTGACCTTTATACTGGTATAATTACATGCACAGTATGTAATATTCACACGGTTTTAAATGTGTGCAACTATATATTAAACTTAGAATATGAGAGATGATCGAAGGAATATCATCCCTTTAATGGTATTAAGTCATTAATGTTTTGAAGTTTATTTGTTTGTTTTGTCATAAATTTTCATTGCTTCGTTTTATAGAAGTGATGAATTTGGCAGGATATAAACTTTTAATACAACTTTATTGTGTTTAATAGGAAATGGTGACATAACAAAATTAATTTTCTGTTAATATTTCTGAATCTTCAAAACAGAAAATTTGTTTATTATGAGCAAATACACAATGAAACTATTAGATATATGGTATATTGAGAGATTTATGGTATAAAATTGGTCAAAGTTGATTTAGAAATGTTTCTCCATGAATGTTTTCGAAAATAATTGACTTAAATGTAATATATAGAGAAAAGTATAAAAGTTGCATCGATTTTGATATGTAACTAGACTCTATACTACATGTATACTGATATCATATCTGTTGTTTTTACATGTAGTCAATGACTATCATTTTAAAGATCAAATGATTGAGATGTAAAAATGATCTAGATATTGTGTATTAATTGTTTTATATTAATGTATTTCTTCTTGTAGTTGACAGAAAATGGTTTTGCATGTTTGTTTTTCTTTTGTCCATTAGAATCCTATTTCATAAAATGAAGATAATAAAATGACATCAAATATCTGTGATACCATAGTATTTCCATCAATGATGTAATATTTTCTTGAGAAATAAGATACTTTATTGTTAATATAAGATTTATTGATATTTAAATATTGTAATTTCAAACTCACCATTAAAATTATCAAAAAAATGTAAAACCTTGTTTTTATTGGGAGACAATATAGTGTATCAAGAATTCGTCTTTGGTGAACTAAAAACAATAAAAATTTCTTTCTAGAAATTCATGAGTATTATCTGATCATAAGCAATTCTGTTGAAGGGGCATTCACTTATCAACTTTAAGTACTCACCTGTCTACGACTTCCCTCACCCTAATAAAAATCACGATTCAATACTCATACATAAGAAATGACAAAAACCCTATTTTGAAGATCGTAGGTCCAGTCAGTCTTGAGAAGTTGAAGAGTCCAAGTCGGCCTTGAGAAGAACTTGAAGAGTGCTGACAGAAATATTTCAATGAAATGAACAAAGGGCAATAACTCTGTAAATAAGGGAGTGTTGGATACAAAACACTAACTTATCCAAGATATTACTATAGGAAACCCTTGAATAAAGTTTTGTGAAATTCCGTTGAGAAATAAACTTGTTTAAGCGCTGACAAAAATATTTCAATGAAACAAAGGACAATAACAATAGCGTGCGGGTTACGAAATGTGAACTCGTCTGAGATATTACCATAGTAAACCCTTGTTTCAAGTTTTGTAAAATTCTGTTGAGAAATAAAATTGTTAAAGTGCTGACAAGAAAGTGTAACATACGTACATGTAAGTACGTAGGAGGGGATAATAAAATATAATTTTTCAACCTTCATAACTTTTAAGTAGCTACATGTACATAAAATATCTTTTGGATTTCTGGGCAAGTGCTGTACAAATCTGGAAGAGTACTATTCATATGTCCGATGGACGAGTAATTTCATAAATTTTTCCACACTCCTGCACTACCATTTTCTTTAAAGTCATCGGTATGACTCCAGACTGGGAATCGAACCCTTAACCTTCAGCTTACAAGTTGAACACTCTTCCACTTGCCCATTGTAAGCTATGTGCATGACATACACTCACTTTATGTAATAGTGCTTCGCTTGACACCAAGGGGAGCATGTTTGTCAAACTGGTGTACGCCACGGCATGTCAGTAATCACTTTTGGGACCGTCTAATACACTTGATTGTGCTCAACTTGCGCTGGCTGGGTAAGCCTGTCGTGCTGGTTTTGTAAGGGTGGTGCACACTGGCACAATTACATTACATATGGTGGACAACTGAAAATGTTATTATTCTCTCATGTGAAAAATCTCCACAAGATTTCTCTGTGTGAGTAAGTGTATATGAAAAGACCTCGATCTAGTTTTACTAGTTATCAAAATAAAAAAGAAAAAGAAAAATTTTGCAATCTAGTCTAATTGCAAGCTTTGTTTATCTGTTTATTGTTGGTCCCGTTTATTGTTTCATAAATGATCGCCATCATGATTGACAATTTGTACCTCTTAGTTGAAGTGGATTTTAATGATGATCTTTTAAAAGATGATCAAATAACATCAGCTATTCAAGTGTTTGGATTATTGGATTGAAGTAATTATTCAACATTGCTTTCTTCCTCATTGCAATTTTCTTCTAAAAAAGAAAAAAAAATGAAAAAAGTAGATTTTTCAATATCTAATCTGAGCTCACTCGGCTAGTCAGTCAACCATATTTGTTATGGGCTGGTTTCACATGTTTGTAAGAACAAACTGGCATGCGCTGCCACGTGACCGGCTTAAAACAGCATACCCAAACTGGTTACAAACAAGTTCCCCCCAACAGTCAACAGATTGTAATAGGTCACATTAGTATACAAAGTGACCTTTAAGTTGTGTAATACTTCCTTATCAAAAACTCTAAGAGAACTCTGTGTACAGATACACATCTGCAGCTTTGTCAAAATGGAGGTGAATGATTTCACATTTCTACATTTCAAAACCTAAGTTGCATGGGAATAAAAAAAAAAATAATTATAATGAGATTATTTCTTCAACAGAAAAAATGAAAACAGTAGTGAATATTTAAATGTCAAAAGATAATTCTTTATCTGCCCCAAAAAAATAACTTAACACCCAGAAGAAAATTGGAATTTTTCAAGTCAGCTAGAATTTCCAGTTGTAGTGATAATTAAAATGCAGTAAAAACATAATGCATCTCATAAACACAAATGACCAAAATGAATCCAATATCTAGAGAAATCTCGTTATCTTGATATTCACCGGCCCACCCCTTAAATACTCAAAGATATCCAGAATTTGATATCATCAAAATTTTATTGTATATAACATATTTATCCATAAAAAAATCAGGATTGGCCATTCAACTTTGACATGTGGTATCCAGAATTTTGACTCATCTGGACCCGAAGTCACCAAATTTACCAAATACTCAAGCTCAACTTTTATTTCATTATTTTGGCTATATAATTGTTTGTAAAACTTTGTGGTTTGTGTGATTAGGAAACATATTATCATTTTTCATCACTAACATATAAATTTTTGCATCACACTTATGATTTTCCAGTAAAAAAATGAATACATTGAGTATGATATTTACGTTTTTAATACTTCTGAATTTTCTTCCAATGAGCAATAATTTTCATCATTATTAAAAATTGTATTCTGTCAATATACAAACATAACAAGTTACAGAGTAAAGTTTGCATTTTTTTACCTTAAAATCATGAAGAATTAGTTGAGCTTGAATACTTAGTAAATTTGGTTATTTCAGGCCCTGACTTCAACATAAAATGATTAAACTGTACTACTCAGTTGTTGTGCACAAAATCAGTTTCCCACCAACCTGGCATAATTCAGTCATTATTCAACAATTTTTCTTTATTAGAGGTTTATCTAGTTCTCTTCCTAGACCTGTCTTGTTTTATTCAAAATCAAAATTTGGATGGTTGTGGACAGACAGAAAATCAAACAAGCTATATACAATTAACATGCCACCAAATCTTTGGATCCCAAGATAACAAAAAAATGATCCTAGGATTACAAGAACTTTGTTCCCAAGATAACAAAAACTTTAATCTCAGGATTACAAAAACGTTGATACCAGGATTACAAAAACTTTGATACTAGGATTATAAAAACATTGATTTCAATATTATAAAAAAGTTTATCTCAGGATTATAAAAACATTGATTTCAAGATTATACCCAGGATTATAAAAACGTTGATTTCAAGATTATACCCAGGATTATAAAAACGTTGATTTCAAGATTATACCCAGGATTATAAAAACGTTGATTTCAAAATTATAAAAAAGTTTAATTCAGGATTATAAAAATGTTGATTTCAAGATTATACCCAGGACTATAAAAACGTTGATTTCAATATTATAAAAAAGTTTATCTCAGGATTATAAAAACGTTGATTTCAAGATTATACCCAGGATTATAAAAACGTTGATTTCAAGATTATACCCAGGATTATAAAAACGTTGATTTCAGTATTATAAAAAAGTTTATCTCAGGATTATAAAAATGTTGATCCCAGGATAATAATACTTTGATCCCAGGATTACATATACAAAAACGTTGATTCCAGGATTATAAAAACTGATCCCAGGATTATGAAAACTTTTATCTCAGGATTACAAAAACTTTGATTTCATTTGTATATCTATTTTGTAAGTTTGGTACAAACATATGAACATTCAAGTTTAAAATACATGTAGATTTATGTCCTGTTCTTAAAAATATTATTTAAGATATACATGTATAGAGGCTCCGCAATGCATTAAATAGAAAATGAAGTATTTTCTGCACAGTAGAGAGTCTGAGAGACAATAAACTCAGTAACAGCTGCAGAAAATAAGAAATTTTAACCAACATTAGTTATCTTTAAAATAAACTTGGCAAATTTTGTATTTGACATTATTTGGCAAAGCTTTACTGTTACACGTTCACTATCGGGATTATCTTTACTTGTAATTCACCAAGATTTACATGTGTTTTTGAGTGGATCAAGCACAAATAATAATTAGATATAGTTTCATAGGCTCTGATAAATGGTAAAATTAATAGGCCCTGTGAAACATCAATTACTTGTAAATCTAATACAAACTTAACTGTCTTGGGTGTTGGGAGAAATCAAGTACATAATTATATTCAAATTGTCTTCAAGTACTATAATTTGTAGAAGTTAAGTTGAAATTGGTGAGAATAGGTTAAGATTGGCAACCTGTGCTGTAGAAAACTGTTGGTATAACACTTTGCTATCTCATTACAAAGAAGAAAGTGCTATAAAAGATATTATTGAAAACTCATTGATAATCTTAAGAATTGTATTGACTTCAAACAATGTAGAGAAGAAATTATGGATTTGTTAAAGACAAGATGAATTTGGAGTCATTGTAAAACTCCTAACCTTAAAAGAACATGTAAAAAAAAGTACAAGAAAAAATTAAATGAAAACAAATGGTCAAAAGAACAATATTGGTCACTTGAGTTCAAGCCCAATCTGAAGACCCCAAGACCCGGGTTATCCAAATAATTCAGGTGACCAACAAAGTAGACAATATGCAAATTTTTAATCTCAGAAATATGTACAATCTTGTGCTTTACAACATTAAAAATTTCTGAAATTTGAAAATATATGTGCTAATCTCTGTAACCTTGGTTTTATCTTTTGTGATAACAATTATCTTGTTTACCTAAAACTATGTTATAGTATGATAGTGATGCTGCAGAAGAACTTATTTACGATCTAATCAATCACCTTATCTATATTCAAAGAAGTTTTGGTAGAATGAAACTGAAAATTTCAACCTTCTGAGTAGAAACCAATTCAAGCTTGCAGGATAATGGATGCATTTTGAAATATTTCTATACACACTAGGGACTAGAGGTATGTCAGTGGCTGTTTATCAAAGTCCAGAATACCTATAAATATTTTACACAGATTAGTTGGACAGAGGAGTCCAATATGTTTTCTTTAAAATCTGATTTCTGAAATCAGAAGACAAATTACCATAAAATATAAAAACTAAACCACACACCAAGCTGAAAGAATCAATATTTAGCATGATGTACAAAACGTCTCATAAATGTACCTTCAGCATAGTTCATACTGTTGCTAATACATGAATTTCAGTCAATGAGAGCAATCAAATTATTACCATTAATGATTAGTATTATGTGAAAACTTAATTTTACATTTTCACTTTTTTAGACAGACTTGTGATGATATAATATAACAATTTAAAAACTGCAACAGACATTAATTCTGCAAATTTCAATCAGTAATATTGTACACATGTTAAGACAGAGGCAATACATGATTCAGGTATAACAATTTTTTAACAGTAAGTCTTATGCATTTATTGCCGTTTCCAAACCCTATCTTCCTTAAGGCTAATTCAAAGAATACATTGTCTCCACAGGGACATATTGCCAAAATACCAAAGTCATCAAAATCAATCCATCTGAGTATCTGCACCAAATACCAAATACAGTAGAACTTTGATGAGTCGAACTTCAATGAGTCGAATTTCTCGTTGTTTCGAACTTTTTACAAAGTCCCGATTTATTTCATTATATATCCTTACTAAAAAACAATTTATAAATCGAACTTTCATGAGTCGAATTTCTCGGTGTGTCGAACAAAATTGGCAGTCCCATCGCTGTAAAAAACATCGAATATTCATACAAATGAATCGAAGTCGAAGTTTACCTGTATACAAGATGTAAATTACCCGTGGCGATTTTCACACCTATCCGACTACGTTGAACAATGGACACGTGTTTATTGATAAACACCCAGGACAGTATAAAAATAACAACATGATTTAAGTAATTAAAAGTAATAAGCAGACCCTAATTGATTACTGATTGTTTGCGACTTTGTCAGACTCAAATATGCAAATTACCGGCGGTTGTGTTGGTTGTTTACCATCTCGTAGCTTGGGTCATGATAAGTTACCGATTTGTAAAAACAAAACGAAATGACCCGATAATATACAGTAAACATTTTCTACTCAAACTCAGTGTCACTTGTAAAGAAAAAAACAACATGAAATGAACGGTATCGGCAATTTGATGTGAAAAAAAATATTTTAATGTGTAATGACTAGTGCTGCATGATACATCTATTGACTTTCGTTTTGTGTTGATAATTAAATTGGTGAAAAAATATTTTAGCTTCTCTTTTTTTTTAACTCTGAGTCAACGTTGTGTTTCTCGTATAGGTGCTTGGATTACGATTTTTCTGCAGAATGTTTGGATTTATTCTCTGAGTACAAAATAAATACACTGTATCTACATTAAATAAGCCGTAAATGATTTTAGTGGATTCAATTCTAAGTCATGATCCCAGCACCTATACAGTTACACAGTCACATACAATAGATTTTTTGTGTGGCATGTCGTTATGGAGTAAATTTTAGATTTGTCGATCACCATTCATGAGTCGAAATCCCGATGTTTCGAACTTTTTCAGACGGTCCCTTGAACTTCGACTCATCGAAGTTCTACTGTATATGTAGTCTAGATAAAGACATGAAATAGAAAAGGCCTGGGAAATAAAATAAAAAGGGGATTACTCTAGAAATAAGGATGACAGGTGCAAAATTATGTATGAAGCACTTTTGTCAATTTAAAGTTCATACCTTGCATGAAATATGGTGAGCCTAGGTGAAGGAATTATTTAGATATGACCCAAAGAAAATCAAGAAAGGGAAATAACTCAAAATTAAGGGTGTGACACTTAAGAGAGAAAGATATTGCCTTGACAAAGATGGAAAACTAGACTGTATAGAAAACTTTTATTGAAATCTTAACTAGAAAAATGCAAGTTGCAATAATACATTAGAATGAATACAAATTTACACCAAACCAAACAAAAATATTATAATAATGATTAAAAAAACAGAAATATGAAATTAATTGAAGAAAAAATCAAGTTACTCCTCTTAATTTCTTTTTAGGGAATACTGAAAAATAGTTGTCCAAATTAATTTTTCTCCATACATGTAAACTCTTCCTATTGTTTTTTTTGCAGTCAGTAAATGAGGATTGTTTAAATTAAGACAAGGATCAATACTCTACACCTGCCACTGCATCATCTTAAGAGAAAAGCTGTTTTTATCATTATGGAAATAATTAACTTTCATACATTACACCAACACCACAACGATTTTGGCCAAACAACATATCCCCATCATCACACTCCACTAACAATTGTTTTTCATTCTGTATTCTAACCAGGTTTTGATAAAGTTTGATGATCAGTACAACTCTCTGTAAAAGAACACCTTGAAGCAATAAGGTGATAATAACAAAGTAAAATATAACTCAAAGTAATTCTTCTTCTCATGAATACATACATGTACAAATAATATCTATGTAAAATATAACAGAACTATCCTCATTGTGATAAATAACAGATCACAAGAGAACTATCCACACAGACAACAGATCAAAATAGAACTATCCACACAGACAACAGAGCACAACAGAACTATCCACACAGATAACAGATAAAAATAGAACTAATCACACAGAAAACAGATCACAACAGAGCTATTCACACAGAAAACAGATCACTACAGAACAATCCACAGACAATTGATTGCAATAGAGCTATCCACACAGAAAACAGATAATAACTATACACAACAGACCTATCCACAGACAACAGATCATTACAGAACTATCCGAACAGACAACAGATCAAAATAGAACTATCCACACAGACAACAGATCACTATAGAACTATCCACACCGACAACTGATTGCAATAGAACTATCTACACATACAAGTGATTGCAATAGAGCTATCCACACAAACAACAAATCATAACTATACTAAACAGAACTATCCACACGGACAACAGATAAAAATAGAACTATCCACACAAACAACTGATCACTACAGAACTATCTACACAGACAACTGATTGCAATATAACTATCCACACAGACAACAGATCATAACTATACAAAACAACTGTCCACACAGACAACAGATCATTACAGAACTATCCAAACAGACGACTGATTGCAATAGAACTATCCACAGACAACAGATCATAACTATACAAAACTGAACTATCAACACAGACAACATATCATTAAAGAACTATCCACAGACAAAATAGAACTGTCCACACAGACAATAGATCATGACTTTACAAAACAGAACTATCCACAAAGACAACAGATCAGATCAGATCAGAACTATGCAGACAGACAACAGATCATTACAGAACTATCCACATAGACAACAGATCAAAATAGAACTATCCACATAGACAACAGATCATAACTTTACAAAACAGAACTATGCAGATAGACAACAGATCATATCAGAACTATTCATACAGACAACAGATTACAACATAACTATCCATAACAGAACTATCCAGGCAGACAACAAACAGATCACAATAGAACTATCCACAGAAGAAAACATATCACAATAGAACTATCCACACAGACAACAGATCACAATAAAACTATCCACACAGACAACAGATCACAATAGGTCACATGTGTGGCTAGTAAATACATAAAATATAAAGCTAAGATGCTTGACTGACTGACTTTTTAACCTTTTCAATCTCAAAGACCAAATTAGACTAGTTCAAATCATAAGAAAACAGCCTCCCATTTAGATACCTTGGGTAAGAGGTTCAAGGGAAGTTTATTTGATTTGGTTTAACGTGTAGACCAGAAGAATTGGCAAAACAGATAAATGAAGGTATCTAGCATGTCCAAAAACTGATAACACATGCAGACATCTAGCAATACAATATGATTTGTCTAAAAAGACTATCCCATGAAATAGGCATGATGCAAGTAAAACACTGTCTGACTCCACTCCTATCCTTTTAACCCAAAACAGAACGTTTATGGCTTAGATGTCAGTAACTATACCATTGCAAACATCAAAGCTTAACAGATGACGCACATGCACTGTAAATATGGTTTTTTTTTTTTATATAAGGACGTTTTATTATTTTTACAATCTAAGTAAATTGGATGAAACTGAACATTTTCATACATGCGACAAAAACAGATCTGCCATAATGATACACTGGAATTGGTGAAACAGAATACAAACTTGATTTACACTTCCTAACTAGTGTCTACATAACGTAGACATATCACAATCTTAGAATATAGTCCAGGATATGAAAAAGAGGTAAAACCAAAGCAGACAATGTATAGAATTTCATTATTCCAACGGAAATTGATGTAAAATGCAAATGATTACAAAGTCCCATCCTTCATTGATTAATTCACAAATGTCTAACAATTATGATATCACGAGAGTGGGGGCTTCAATGATGATTATTAAAAGTCCAGAAATAAAATGATTGCTCACTTGATAAATATTATCTCACAGGTGTAAAAGTGCTTAAAAATACAGAATATGGGTGTCACTAGTCTGGACACTGAGGTGGTAATATGATTGATGAGATATGGGATTATTCATTTTGTATTTTTTTTAGTATTCATAAAAAACAAATCTATGCACATACCAGCAAAGCCATAACAATCACCAGGGCTTTCCATATTGGTTTGAGGAAAAAGAAAACATGAGACATTAGTAGGGATACATGATAAATCCAGGTCATACCATGTAGGCCTGCATTTAGCAGAAAAGAAGAATATCAAACAACAATAATTTTGGCAATATTTAAGACAGAAAAATAGCTAGTGGAAACTGTTGGGAGACAGATTGTTTTCCTGGTTCCCATGCAGCTAAATCCTGATCATATATCACACTAAAACAACAGCAACAACCAAACAACTACCGCTACCAACAAACACAAATAAACATGCACACGGACACTTACACACACACAATCTCACACACACACAATCTCACACACACACAATCACACACACACATATACAAAGACATGAACTCACAAACAGACACACATACATAGACTCACATAGACACATATTGACAAAGACACACACAAAGACACACACACGTTAAAAACAACTCAAATCTCTAACTAGAACTAAAAGCTTCTAATGATTATATCAAATACGCTCTTATAGTTAAATGAGCCAAAGGAGCTCAATATTAAGCATGAACTTAAAAGATTTGTTGGTCAGATAATCCAAAGGAGCTAATTAGCAGGAACCAAAAAGCTCCTCTTATCAAATTACATATAGGACCTATTTAGCATAAACTAAAAAAAACTCTTGTGGTCATATTAAAATTAGCCCTAGGAGCTTTATTGTAATTAGCAGTATCTTCCAACTAATTGCATAAGAAGAGATAATTAGCATGAACTAAAAAAAAAAATGATTCTCTTGTTGAATTAGCTGAAGGAGCTCTTCTGATAAAAAAAGACAAAGGAGTTGATAAGCATAAACTTTCACAAGACTCCATACCTTAATAAAGTAAAAAATTAAACAGAGGGTAGTTTTAAAAGACCAGTAGGGGGCCCCCATGGCCAAGTGGTTAGAGCATTGCGTTTTGAACCATGAAGTATCTTATTTCTGGTCAGCGCAAATTTGAGCCCCAATGGACCTACCGGTAAGCTGATTTTTGTGAGAAGTTTGTCAGTTTACTGGCAGAAAGGCATTGCATTGAAACCAGGTTCTCTCCTCCAGCAATAAAACCTGGCCTCCACCATATACCTGAAAATTTTTTGAGTGTGGCGTAAAGCATTCTTCAAAAACAAAATCAATATCCAAGAACGGGGCCCTAAGTTACCAAATTTACTCAAACTCAAGCTCAGACATTTTGAAATAATGAAAAATAAGAATTTCACTGGTCAACGATAAAAATTATCTGGTCTGTATATATACAGAATTGAAATGAAATGGAAAATTACTGGTCATTTGGACCAGTTATCAGATAGATTTTACTGGACTTTTGTAATATTTACCGTTTTTTTTCTGGTGAATTTCAAAAACTCTGCAAGCTGAACTTTTATCTATTTTGACTATATAATCTTTTGTAACACTTAAGGGTTTGAGTGATTGGGAAACATATTATTTTTTATCATTCATGTATGCCTCACACTTATAAAATTCTTGTAAAAAGTAAATAAATAAATTGAGTATGGCACTCAAAATTTTAGTACAAACTCAAACAATATCTTGATATTTCTGAAGTTTTCTTCAAATGAGCAATAACTTTGATCAATATTTATAATATACAAGTATGATCTGTTAAAGAATACATTTTACAGTTTTTTACCTTAAAATAATGAAAAGGTAGTTGAGCTAAAGAGTACTGAGTGTAAATTTGGTGACTTCCAGCCTAGTTGTACCTGGCAAGCTCTAAAGAGATGTAGATTCAATCAATCATAAATTGACAATTGCACCATACAGTAAACTGTTACAGCTATAGAAAGACTTTTGTCACCAGATATCATTCTTTATTACAAGAGAAATGGATCTCACAAAAATTCGGTGAAAATGATGAGATCCTGTTGAGATGATTGACAACCATAGCACCTAATCTCTCTGCTTATATAATTGCAAAAAACTTCAGAGCTGACAATTGAAGTCAAAACAGGAATAACAGATTGTCAAAGATATGTATCAAAGACAATCAACTTGAGTGAATCAAGTAAGTGTGTGACCTGGGGGATGAAGTACCTGGCGAGATATGGAAGTTGAACGTGGTGCAAAATTATACACCAGTATAAAGGATCAGATACTTTTAACTAGAGAAACAGCTGCAGAAATTGGTTTGTTATTTACAAATTGTACTCAAATCGTGACTGAAAAAAACACCCACTATCATGAGAAAAGAGACCTTGATAAATATACTTTCAATATGTAATCTTCTTAATACGTAAAGATACCAATATTCTAATTATCAGATAAATGAATGAAATAAAACAAAATAATGTTTATCTCATTAACCACTGTGGTCGCATTTGAACTCGCCCATTTCTAAGAATGGATAAAGTCCACTTGTAGAATTTAAAAGTTTTGATTTAGCATCTATAATTTCACAATAATTTGATTTGCATTATTAACTTGTTCATTTCTCATTTAAGAGAGTAGACCATACTTTTTATCAATTTGGGTGAGTCTAAATGTGATTTGGGAGTCTAAATGTGAGCATAGAGTGAATGAGTTAAGTGTTCCTGAGTGAACTATTTCTACAGTGAAAAGATAGAGTTATATCTGTCTGTAAAGGTCATCTTGTCCTATGTCTGGTGATGCTCCAGTTATAAATGCTCTGATTGGTTTGACATAGAACACCCCCACCCCCAGGGAAATAGTCTCCCAACTAATGCACCCTTTTCCAGGGTAATAGTCATCTGCATTGAATTATAGGGGATAAGCTAGTTTTAATGATCAACTTCTATATCAATACAAATCAGTACAGGTTAAATATATATAGATAGTCTTCGTAAATCTCTTGTACTATTATCCCTAAAATAAAACAGAGGGTAACACAGCATAAAATTGTCAGAGTGTAACACAGCATAAAATTGTCAGAGTGTAACATAGCATGAAATTGTTATGTGACAACTATATCTGATCATCAATTATTTGATCTACAAACTACTTAATGTCACAGTGACCCACTTAGAAAATGAAAAAAAAAGATAAAGAGAATCTGACATCAAATCAACAGACCATTATACCACTGGACGAAATTGACAACCAACGATACTGACAAGACAGCCAAAGTTATACTTATCAAGTCTCTGGCACAAGACAGAATATAGAACATTCTCTATCATATATATGTATGTATGTGTGTGTATGTGTGTATTTGTATATGTGACTATGTGTTTGCATGTGTGAGTATGTGTGTATATGTATGTGTTTTTGTGTGTTTGAGAGAAAGAGAGTATATGTGTGTGAATGCATATGTTCGTTTTGTGTGTGTGTGTGTGTGAGAGAGAGAGAGAGAGAGAGAGAGAGAGAGAGAGAGAGAGAGAGAGAGAGAGAGAGTATATGTGTGAGCGCATGTGAGTGTGTGCTTGATGTGTTGACCAACAACACAAATTAGCAAACTCCACCTCTCAATTTTGTTCTGCCACTGAATATAAACAAGGATGGATAAAAAAAAAAGAGTTATTACAAAATGTAAGAGTATAAAACACACCTAATAATGAACTTTCCAAATTGCAGATCTACTTAAAGACGAATAAATTCACGTACATGTATTTGGTTATTTTGACTCCAAACTTTGCTTGATTTCTATCTCATCTGTTCTAGATATATAATGTAGATGAAACTTTTTCAGGTAAATTTATTCATTTATTTTTCATTTTTATTTCTGTTCATTCTTTATTTATTTCACTGAAGACAGGTTGTCTCTCAAAAGAAGTTTAATTTGAAGTATTGTTTAATCAAGTGATTTTTAAGTGTGGTCTCAGAAGTATGGATGGTCTCTCAAGACTTGTTCCACTGTATTCTATTTATGTTTGCTCAGTGACTAGAATTCAATATATCTGTTACATACAGACACTGAAACTCATCTACTCCAAAATCTGCAACAGAAATGATCTAAGGCCTATCCTGATACTGCAGAAAGATTTAATTATCACAGATATATTCGATATGTCACCTTTCTACTGCGATGCAAATTAGCACAATCAGTTGCAGACTAACTTATCTGTTGCATTCGATTCAAATGACATAAATATCGTTTGCAAAATGTCTGTGTTTACTTGTACACATGATGTATTTCTTCTAATTCACATTAGATTTAAATATGTCCTGTGTCCAAATGTATTACCAATATTTCTCTAATAAATCAAGATACGAAAAGGGGTCATATGCAGCGCTCTACAATGCGACCAAATCACTCGCAAATGCGACCATTTTTTAGATTTTGGCGAGTGTTTATCCTCATTCAGTTGCCACATTGCGACCAGTTTTTCCCCGAACCGGAAATCAAAAGTTTGTCCGTTCTCACTGTGAAATTACATGATCGAAATCATGGTCTGTTATGCGCTTTACAACAACAAATTTGGTTATTCAGTTTCGATAAACTAGAGCATCTAACCCACGTGGATTACTGTATAAAAACACGTTGTATTGCTCTCATGTTTTCGACTTGAAATTTTCCTAACTGCACACGATGACATTTTCTTCTCTCGGTCGATTTCAACAGAAGCATCATTAGACACTACTAAATTTAAACGATCTTGGTTAAAGGAATACTGGAACAAAGTTATGGCTAGTGTTCGACTAGGCCGAACTTTCTGCCCCGATTTCGATTTTAATTTAAGTGATTTTTAAGTGGTAAAATCGGGGCAGAAAGTTCGACATAGTGTTCGACGAGGAGGGCAGGCAGACCACAGCCTAATTTCTTTGGGGATTATATCGTGGCCGTTTTATCGTGGGGCAACACAATAAAACGGCCGCGACAGAATCCCCAAAGGGATTAACCACAGTCGGAACTGGGAATTTTATCTGTAAATTAAAATCGAGAGTCGGACAAACACCTATAAATTAAAGAACTTCATAGTGTTTTGTCTGACGATCAAGTCATGGGTGTTGGACTCTAGATTTTAACTTACAGGCAAAATTTCAATTCTAATGGGCAGTCTCTGTTTTGTAAATTCTGTCGAAAAGAAACTGGCGCTAAATATGTAAAAACAAAGTTTAAGGTTGCCTCGATATTAGAGCAACAAATATGAAAAATATAGGCATATAAACACTACTGGATTGATAAAAAATGCACAAAAGTTCAACATGCAGTTAATAACCTTGTTTTAAATGGATTGAAACAATAAAATGTTACATAAACTTAGAAAATTAATATTTTATTTCATTTTTATATTTTCATCCAGTGGATTTTTTAAGAACACATGAACACACACACACACACACACACATATATATATATATATATATATATATATATATATATATATATATATATATATATATATATATATATATATATATATATATATATATATATATATATATATATATATATATATATATATATATATATATATATATATATATATTGGCGAGTAAAAGTTCCTGGCTGGCTAGTAAAATTTCTGGTTCACTGGCCAAATGAAGAGTGAATTTTTTTAGTGTTGTAGAGCCCTGATATGGGTTTCCTGGATCCCACCCTGTAGATCTTGATATTCATATTTTCACCCTTATTCTAATCAAAACAAATTTTAATATGTCATCTGATTGTCTAAGACCAAGTCTGAGACTTATTACCTTGTGTAAAAGTACTAAAACGGAATACCAGGCTAATACTAATTGGTGAAAATCATACATGTTTTGGGTATTATCATACTTTTGTCTTTCCTGATTCTCAAGTAACTCAGTACCATACAGCAGACTTTTGTTGTTTTATCCTGCTTATTATAAAAGTAATGTGAGTGACTAATTAATGGGAATTCTATAGAACCATGTGTAACAAAACAGGCAACTACTATCTGACTCAGTGATTGTTTATAAGGAGCATTTAATTCAATAACATTTATATTTCTAGCATCACTTTAGCATGTTCTGAATTCATATCAGAAATGTTATGTTCAATAATATGTTAGAATTAATTGCATGTTCATAGCCATCAGTTGAAACACTTGGTTCACAATTTTTGCTTGGCATAACTAGCATTGTCATGAAAATCGTTTTTTATTCGATCATTAGCCAGAAAGGTAATATTCATAACTTACATGTACATGTATGTTATTTTTTTCTTTGTTTTATACAAAACCAACAATTTTTAAACACCCACAGAATCCACTAATTTAAGCCATTTTTCAAATATTTTATTTTTACATAAAGGAAATTGAATTCACATTTTTAATCTTTTTATGAAATTAAGATATACTCTTTGTTTATTTTGAGAAAATAATGATTCTGTGGAGGTTAAAACTATTTCAGGTAAATTTTGACATATTTCATTAGACTGAAAGAATTATTACAGAATTTACAAAATTACTCCGTGAGAAAAATACTGTCATTTCTGTAAATAAATATGATAATTTAAAAATGCATATATTTTAGAAATATTAAATTATCCAACTAGTTCAAAGGACTATATATGATAGAGATGCCTATATACCCACCAATGAAATGAAAATTAAGTATTTCTTGTAAAGTACATGGTTGTACACATTATGAAGTTTAAGATTAGCACTTTACATACACACTGAAAACAAAAGTTTCCTTGTCAGGAAAGTGTCTTAAAATCGACACTAAAATATGTATATTTTCAATATTTTATCTATTTCATTCTATTTTTGAGCCTTTGGGGGTAAAATGAAATATGAGCACAGCCTTGGACAAGAAAGATATTCCACACTCTATTGTATATGTTCATTAACTATTTTGTGTACGAAGGAAAATTTTGTCCAAAGCTGCGTTCAATATAAACAAACAACTTTTCATATGAACAACACGTCCATGGATTACGTCGTTGCTAAGGATATTCTACTTCCGGTTGTTTTGACGGTCTAAAGAAGGCGTTCATTTATTTTCGTCGAGGACCATACATAACAGAAAAAAACTATACTTGACAAACCAGGAACCCCACTGTTGTTGCATAGGCTATAAATAGCTACAATGGGTAGTTTCTTCTCTTTTTATCGCTGGGTCCATATTACTGCGGCAATCACATTCTTAATACTAACTGGCAAATACTGAGTACTGTAATCAAAGTGCTAGGCTACAATGCTTTGTTTTATTTTTATTCTTCGAATTCTCCGTCAATAGATCTGCTCGACAACTTTTCACTAAAGATAAGTAGAATCTACGGTAAACTTGCTTCCCTGAGAGATCGAATGTGCCTAACTTTGGCCATTTGGGTTACGCATTACCAACTGGTAACCCGTAATACGCGCCGTATACTACCGTACCGTACCCTTGGATCAGTGTTTTTTATCCATAGTAGATATACAATATGATGAATTGGCTACTACATGTAGGTCAGTTTACAGTTAGCCTGATCTGGTTGCTTGGTTCTAATGCATTTCTTTACCCGAGCGCCGAATACAGGCCAACTGCACAGAATCTATTTTTAGAATGTTACAATCTGTCATGATCTGAACTCCGGCATCACCGACACTTTTATCAAGTGTATACGTTGAATTTTTAAAGTAAATAATATCACTGTTTTAAAAATAGGAGTATATATCTATGAGGTAATCTATAGTACATTTTTTAGTTTTCCAAAGTAAGCAATACAAATACAAAATGTAAGGATATACAACTAGCGACTGCATTCTCTTGTTGGGTCTTAAATCAGACTGTTTAACATTTTACACCAATTTTGCATATAAGTTAATGTGGTGTAATGGTTAGCAGGGTCCGGGGTTCGAATCTGCTTCTCGTATTTTTTTTTTTTTTATATATACTATATTTTAAAAGGAATACATTTTACATATACATATATTTTTCACCAGATAAAATTTATCTGTGGAATAAACTTCATTTTGTTGAAATAATTTTTCACCAGACTTAACACAAAAGTTCATTAAGTCACTGGAGTTCCATTGACTTAACATGACCTTGAAATGACCTTTGGGGTCAAGAGAGCAAGTCAAACTACTTAGATCTCAACTTTAGGCGATATGTAGAACCTGTTATGAAAATATGACCATCCACCATTTGGGGGCCGTTTTGGACCCTTATCATATATAGTCCTTTGTCAAATTCTGGTATAATTTGTGGATTTTACCAGCATTTAAAAATTGTTGGTTTTATATAAAACAAAGCAAAAATAACATAAGTGACATATAAGTATGTCCCATGACTGCACATGTCAATTTCAGACAATCGATTTGAGATTTCATAAACAATTATACTTTATTTTGATTTTGTTTTCTATTATTGTAATTTCAGACAAGCTTTTGTTACTGTCACACAACCAGCGTTGATACACATACTCTCGGCATGTTAAATGTTATGCACCTATTGATTTATGAATACTTAATCATGTTCAAATCTGTGTTTTAGGTCTATAATCAAGCTTTTATTGGGAAAGACAACGGAAATAGAACACTGCATATTAAGAATTTATCATCAGTAATGTCATTACACAATAAGCTTCTCTTTAAGATTTTGCCAAGTAACATAAGTAGTTTCTGAATCGATTATTATCCGATCATCAATCAGTAATGGTCATAATCAATAACGATGCTCAACTAATTTTACATCACTCTGCTTAACCTGTAGATGCTATATAAGAAGACAATTGGCAAAGTGGTTTTTGAGATAATGTTTGAAATGTACAAAAGTTTATACAACACAAACATCCATATGCCTATGGTCAATGATGACCACCTCTATTGACCCGCACGTTGTTACAGCATAAGCAATACTAGTGCCCATAATTTGATGCCAAATATGGGAAGCGAGTGCTCTACACGAATACGGAATGAACAAAAACATTGCCTGGCATGATGATAGATGAATGCGGATGAAGATTGGATGACTGGAGTGAGTTTGAATTCTATACCTGGATAATAAAGGCACATCCAGATGACAGATAAAAACAAATTAACATGTATAAATCAATACTTTTGTCTATCTGGTATTTCATGGGCTGATAATAAAGATTAGCAAACATTAATGACAGATTAACTAAAACATAATAAACCATGAAATATTCTAAATTAGTTTTCCAAGCTTAAGGACAGAGGACTTATATTTAGAATCCCTACTCAACTTACAAACAATATCAAACAAATACAAAAGAGGAATTATAAAATGTATCCGGACTTTTGATACACTATCCTTTAGTATTTGATAGAATAACAGGAAGTATTTTCTGTATCTTACCAGTAAACCAGTCAAATAGCTTGTTCGATCACAGAATAATACATACTATTAATTATACGTGGCAGTTATTCTTTGGCTGACCATCAAGCCTTTAATTTCAAATAATTTCTTTTCATATACAGAAAAATTATCAAGTTTTTTGTGCACATATTCATATGTTGTTAGCTTGTGCCTCAAGCTCCAGATGTGGCACCTTCACAATTTGCTACAAGCACATACTTCCATAGTATTACCTTTCAAAAAAAGATAGCTGAACTTATTTTATCTGTGAATTTTCCAGGGTAGCATTCATTGCTAGTGAAGAAGTTGCTTATTCTGAAAATATTTTTCAGTAAGAAAGATTTCATAATGACTGAATGCAATGCTTATGTACATATAACAGCAAGTGTTCATCATTAAATGTCTGCTGCCTATACTGCCTACATAGCTCACCTGAGGCTAACTGCTATTTGTATTGTCAATGGTTTATGTAAAGAGCAAAACTATCCTTGAAGTTACAGCATTACGTAACTGTAAAATATATCTGATCAACAAAATTGGAGCTTCAGTTGATTAATTATGCTGAGGTTCATCATGGTGATGCAGAAAATGTGGGAATGGTTAGACTAGACATTGATTTATAATCAATGTGAAAATGAGATTTATTTACCAAAGCAAAAGTTCCAAAAGACCTTGATTGTTAAACAAGAACATCCAAACAACCATAACACATCATCCCCTGAAAAACAATGGACTCGTTTGAAGATCAATGACTAAGACCAGTCTAAATGTGCCATTAGGGGTGATTGGGGTAAAAGACTCCTAGGTATGAGAAGGGATAGCCCCTTTTAATGTACGGTGATAAAGTCTAGTCATCTTATAATATCAATCAATTATGGCCCTTTTTGGGGGGAACCATTTTCCTATATTATTGTCTGGAGAGGTAGAGTTCCCAAGACAAAGACTATTTCTCTCTAGACAACAATAAAGGTGAATGGTTCCCACAGGAAAGGGCCACAAGAAACTAAGTACATGTGTAAAGCTCTTGCAGTAAACCTGAACAAACCTATATTTAGTTAACCCATTAACCCCTAAAGACACATTTGGACTAGTTCAAGTCATTGATTTACAAAAGATTCCATTGTTTGTCAGGAGTTGAGAAGTCTTTTCGCCACGGACGTGTTCAAAGTCAGAAACTCTTCTACATGTACATATACATAGATTTGATTTAATTTTCTTTAAAATCGATTTTATTACTATGACATTCTAAGTGACAATGTTCCACTATCAATTCCTTTTTTTCCAAATTAAAAGAAAAAAAATTAAGTTTTCATGAAATTTTATCAAAAAACAAATAATAATAATAATAATAAAAAACAATCTGAGATATACATATCAAAAAAAGAAGAGGAAAAATATATATATATATAAAATAATCTAAAGTTTTAAATCAAACGCCCAAATCATGTTCAAATTATAAAATCTGAAAGATTCTGCAAATAGTCATAAATCCATCTTGAGCCAGTAATTTACATGAGCTATCATCAACCACTGAGTGATGAGAAAATTACAAGCTTATCTGAAAATGTCAGGATATTATTACATCACCTCCACATTTTATCATCATATACTGTTCCCTTATCTTTGACCTGATTCTATTATACTTTCAAATGGAAGAAGAGAAAAAATAAGATAGAAATATAAAGAAATGTGGATAGTAAAATAAATGGACAGACAGAGAGATATACATATAGATATAGAGAAAGAGTGACATAAGGAGCTGAAAGTGATTTCTAAGACAGTCCAATACATCCAATTGTCCAACTTTTGAAAACAGGTAAAATAATATTAATGTTTATAGTTATAGTAAAACTAGCTTTAGGGACCACCTGACCCACTTGGCCATAAAGACCGTTTTTTTGCTGTCCCCAATAGTACCATCTGTGTACAAATCAACCTCTATATAAAGACCACCTGCCTATTAAGACTGGTTCTGTTGTGTCCCTATGGGGTCTTTATATACACGATATCGAAACAGAGATCTTGCAAAGGCAACATAAAACTTAAAGATTTACTTAATTTTGAGAAATCCCAAAATTGGCATACATGTATCCTGGAATTGGTTAAGCAGTTGACTTTTATTTTCTTGGATTTTCTGAAACTTATTCAAAATTTGTTTTGTACTTGAAAAGGAAAGGAAAAAATCCTAACTTTGTTAATGTGACCCGGATCAGGAAGTGATTGATTTTCACAATGATAGGTCTTCAGAACTTACACTGTACCACATATCTGCACTAAAGTGAGTTTAATAGCAATTATACCATTCATATTCTGATACATGATACAGTTTGTACTTTGAATCTAAGTACCAAAATTATTAATATGAAAAACAGAACCATTTCAACACTGCTAATAAGTTCCCATAAAGGTGAAAAGTTAACAAATATGATACACACAGGAAACTGAATCTGCAGGATTTGGAACTCTTGGAGTGTCTTTGACATAGAAAATTAGATTCTTTGTATACCATTTAACATATTCTGTAAGATGATTTACTCCTCCACCCAGGGGTATTGCTGAAGCAAAACATTATTCTACACTGATAAACATTTTCACATCTGGTTTAAACATAATATCTTAACACTGCTCAAATGCCCCAGCTAATAGCAAAGTGCTAGGTGTATAATGATTATATTTATCTAGTAATATAATAAAGGCAAACTTTAATAGATTGTGGAGTGTAGGGTACTATCCTAAAGGCAAACTTTCATAGATTGTGGAGTGTAGGGTACTATCCAAAAGGTACACTTTTACAGATTGTGGAGTAGGGTACTATCCTAAAGGCAAACTTTGATAGATTGTGGAGTGTAGGGTACTATCCAAAAGGCAAACTTTCATAGATTGTGGAGTGTAGGGTATTATCCTAAAGGCAAACTTTCATAGATTGTGGAGTGTAGGGTATTATCCTAAAGGCACATTTTCATAGAATATGGAATGTAGGGTATTATCCTAAAGGCAAACTTTCATAGATTGTGGAATAGGGTACTATCCTAAAGGCACATTTTCATAGAATATGGAATGTAGGGTATTATCCTAAAGGCAAACTTTCATAGATTGTGGAGTGTAGGGTATTATCCTAAAGGCAAACTTTCATAGATTGTGGAGTGTAGGGTACTATCCAAAAGGCAAACTTTCATAGATTGTGGAGTGTAGGGTATTATCCTAAAGGCAAACTTTCATAGATTGTGGAGTGTAGGGTATTATCCTAAAGGCACATTTTCATAGAATATGGAATGTAGGGTATTATCCTAAAGGCAAACTTTAATAGATTGTGGAGTGTAGGGTACTATCCTAAAGGCAAACTTTCATAGACTGTGGAGTGTAGGGTACTATCCAAAAGGCAAACTTTCATAGATTGTGGAGTGTAGGGTATTATCCTAAAGGCAAACTTTCATAGATTGTGGAGTGTAGGGTATTATCCTAAAGGCACATTTTCATAGAATATGGAATGTAGGGTATTATCCTAAAGGCAAACTTTCATAGATTGTGGAGTGTAGGGTATTATCCTAAAGGCAAACTTTCATAGATTGTGGAGTGTAGGGTACAATCCTAAAGGCAAACTTTCATAGATTGTGGAGACTACTATATGTCTCCCACTTTAGGGCATGGGCAGATGGGGGACCATTTAAACCATATAAACCAAGGGATGTGTATGTATGTATGTATGTTGCATGCAGCCTCTATCTTTTAATGTTCTTGCTTTTACAGTGGAGAGTAGGGTATTATCCTAAAGGCAAACTTTCATAGATTGTGGAGTATAGGGTACTATTCTACAGGTACAGTTTCACAGATTGTGGAGTGTAGGGTACTATCCTAAACGTGTATTTTCATAGATAGTGGATTGTACAGTATTAACTTAAATGAGTTCTTTCATTGATTGTGGGGTGTAGAGCACATTCCTAGGGGACTGGAAAACCCAATCCTCTATTTATAATATTAATTGTGAGCCTAAAGTTTTACCTTATTGACATTGAAAAACAAAAAGTAAGACTCTCCTTGCAATGTCACCTTTGGTAACACAAATACAGGGTAACAAATGTTATGTTGCACATGTAGCAACTGAATACAGGATTATTAAAGAATGGACAACAAGACATAAAATAAATTTCAATTTTTGGAAAAGAATAAACAATTTTTTTTCACCAGGAATAGTTTAAATACTAGGACATTTTCCACATCATTACACTAAAATACATTATGGTTTTCAATCTACTAAAACTGTAATAAACATAAAGAGAGGAGTACACAACAGAACTGATATCTATTCTGGAGATCGAAGAGATTCTTTATATTTCAATTTGGATAAGAAACCAAAGGAATAGAATTTCAACCGATAAAAGAATTCCAGGAGCCAAAATTATGAACTACTTTATATCAAATACCAAAATGCTAAAATATAATTTTTTGGTTGATTTTTTCATAAAAAGGCAAATCAGCAAACTTTTGTGTTATCTGATGTAAATTAGGACAGAATAATATTTGTCAATTATATTGTATAAAAAGGTAGATCTGAATTCTTGATTGAATATAAATTTTATTTTCAAAAAGCTTATCACTCACTTACACACATTACAATACAAGCTCACATCAAACCAGCAGAGCTTTAAATAAAAAGCAAATATTCTCAGTCGTACGATACATCATTTAATTAAATTTAAGGTATGTGATTTTCTAGAGATATTTCCCTGGATAATTCCAATCTTGATCAATCTCACCTGTTTAGAGTACAAATTAATTATTAAAACTTGTCTTCACAGTACAGTTTATGTCAGGATTGATCCTATACTCAACTAAAGTCCTGACAAACACCATTCTGTTTTATAACAAAACATTAGCAGTTATATTTGTAAACAGCATCCTCTAATACCTGTACCTGTCTGTCCTGTTAAACCTAAATAACTATGTGTTACATGGATAAATACAGGTTACAATGTGACTAGGAAGAATTCTATGTAATTCTAAGCTTCTAATAATATCACCATTTGGGTGGATTTTTAAGATACTATATTCTACCCTACAAATGGCCATGTTACTATAGGTGCCGCTCCCAATCATGAAGTCTCTTACCTCATGTCACCATGGTCTTGAGCCATTTTGGAACCTATGCTGATTTTTAAGAAAGTTTGCCCAGTTGCCATGAGGATGGCAAGTGCCTCAAATTTTGACTTTGCTATGAACTGACCCAAATGCAATAAAAATTCTTTTATTATGTCATGTCTATCTTTAACATGCCATCTCTTCCTTCTTTTGATCTTTTTTCTTCTTTGTTGTTTTACATCCCATCAAAAAAATTTTCACTTACCTGTATACTGAGATGTCACCAGCTTAAATGAAGTGCCACAAGTTTTGACCAGGGCTATGTGGACAGTGGAGGTGGCACGGAACCTCAGATTTAAGTCCCACCCAATAGTTTGTGACTTTCACTACATATGCCAAGCAAAGGCAAAGGAACAGTCACTACCATTTTAAAAAAAATTCCGTTATGACCTGGTACAAAGAATTGAACCCAGTACCTTCTACTTGTGAGTCATACGCTTTACCACTGGACCACTGCAAGTGGTCTCTCTGTTGTCAATCTGGTACTTTTGTCTATAATATTATCATTTAAGATTACATGTACTGGTTTGAAAACCCAAGAAAACAAGCTATAGTGGAGAGGATATGGACAGATGGACAGAACCAGCAAAGTTCATGACTTTATTCTGTGTGGTAATATAAAAGAAATCTTGAGTATTACTTCACTATATCAGCAGAAAAATCCCTACTGTTTACCCAATATGCAAACACCTGGAAACAGCCTTAATTTTATCAACATTTGTGAAAAAAAATAATCCCAAAGGTTGAATATAAATACAGACAAGAAAATTCCATTCCACATATACATGTATATTGTTTATCAGTGTCTGCCATTACATAGCTTGATTCATATGCCATGTATATATCATAAGTAACAAAATCACCAAGTTATGAAAATAACTTCTGATTCTGGAAACAAGATGTTTGCTGTAAAATATTGAGCTCCATGCTAAGATATTTATATATGAAGGTCGTGTTGTAAAGTCACTGACCTTGGTGTAGTTTTGAGAATTTGAAACAGGTTAATAAGTGTAACATGCATGCCAAATACAAAATCTCTGATAGTTCAACACTTACAGTCAAGGTTGAAGCCTTGGAGCAACAGGTACAAGTGTATTAAAAATATCCACAAAAATATAACCACTAGAATAAATGACAAGAAAGTTCGGGGAATGTAGAAGTAATATGTCTAATCTGAATTATCTAATATTTTAAATCATTGCTTTTAAACCAAAGTATATTTCTGGACAGCACAAGAAATTTCTAGAGAGTTGGTCTTTATATACAGTTTGATTTGTACACAAATGGTACTATTGGGGGCAGCAAAAAACAGTCTTTGTGATCAGGTGGTCTTTGTACACATATGGTCGCTAAAGCAAGTTTTACTGTAGAAAATTTAAAACTCTTTAAACAGTCACAGGGTAATCCCAAAATATTCTACATAGCATGATATTAAATATAAATAAATCTATCGTCAACAAAATGATAATAATACAAGTTCTTAGGGCTTTCTTTATCACTTCAGATAGTTGTAAAGATGAGTGAATAATAAAGGACAACTGCAAATGATTATCTGTTACTCTGAATATCTAGTGTGAAAATTCATTTTTGTACTAAGATACACAAGAATGGGGGTGGATGTCTGTTTGTCCATATGCAACATTTAGATTTCGTCAAACATCTTAGTGTCAAATTTCAGTTAGATTTTGCTAAAATGCTTCATATCAATACAATCTTAGATGGGTTATATCATAGCCAAGACTCAGCCACATTAACCAGCAATATGAAACTTTATGATCTTTATAGATGGCTTCTATGAACATTGCATTTCTCAAACAATAAATTATTATGTTATAGGTATGTGCCTGCATGCATACACATACATGTGTGTGTGTGTGTGTGTGTGTGTGTGTGTGTGTGTGTGTGTGTGTGTGTGTGTGTGTGTATGTGTGCATAGGCATACACAAGCAAGTGCATGTGTGTGAACTGAATGTATGTATGTACATGTGCATGGTGTGTACATGTGATGTGTTTGTGCCATATGTACATGTCATGCATGTATGTGTGTTATGTGTACATGTTTGGGAATGTTTGTACAAATTTACTATTTTCACTTAAATATTTTTAAGCATTACAAAATGTGCTGAATAATTAGCAAAACTGATCAGCACCATACACTTACTAAGTTGCATTTGTAAAACTACTTTATCATGTACATTTCGGCACTTTTCAATCACTTGCACAAAAACAAACAATGAAGATCATCTGAAACAATATTTTGTATTTTTAAAAAAGAGTAAATTAACTAAAACAGCAATAAATTCTGGTTACACAAATGTAATAACATGTGTTAACTTGTATCTTCTCAGAAGATAACAAGATTTTTAAAGATACATACAACTTTGCCACACCTATTACATGTATCTTCCTGTTCGTGTTTATTCATAGATTCAGGTTAAGAGATGCACACAACACAAGGTCTAACAAGCTGCTTTCACTTCAATAAATACTAAATTACTGTTCAATCATATCCATGATTAAGCTTTCCCAATACATCTAGACAAGGTACAGCTAAAATCTCATTCATATGCATAAGTGTCTCATTTGTCCAATGCTTTCTTTCTACTATCCTGACAAATATGTGGAGATTACTAATGTCACATTGTCTATATCACACACAATCCATGGCACACATATTGTAAAGATATGCTAGATGTTCCTATGGTCAAGTTTGATAACAAAATTTTAAGATTTTTATAAAACTGGTTTTAGAAATAAGGTAAAGCATCTGAAAATTGCATTTGACAATTAAGAAAACACTAAAAAAAATCCATCAATACATATTAAAAAGTAGTGCCATTAGACAAATTTCCAAGATTAGCTGTAAGACATATAAGGTTTCTTTAACAAGAGAAAAAATTTATCTGACTGCGGATAAAGTATGTCATAAAAATATAATAAAGCCTGAGAAAACAAAACTGTGAACCACAGCTAATCATTATCATGAAAAATCTATAAATAGCCACCAGGAAAGGTGTGTACATCTAAAAGTTAGACAGCATACACAATACCCTGCAACTAAGGTGATATGAAAAACTCTTGGAAACAAATTTGTAAACATTCACAAGATTACATTGTCTAAAGTCATGAAAAACTCAAGTGAGACTATTGAGGAACAATGAAATACTCCAGGGTCATGTAAAACTCAAGTATGACTATTGAGGAACTATGAAATACTCCAGGGTCATGTAAAACTCAAATGAGACTATTGAGGAACTATGAAATATTCCAGGGTCATGTAAAACTCAAGTATGACTATTGAGGAACTATGAAATACTCCAGGGTTGTAAAACTCAAGTATGACTATTGAGGAACTATGAAATACTCCAGGGTCATGTAAAACTCAAATGAGACTATTGAGGAACTATGAAATACTCCAGGGTCATGTAAAACTCAAGTATGACTATTGAGGAACTATGAAATACTCCAGGGTCATGTAAAACTCAAATGAGACTATTGAGGAACTATGAAATACTCCAGGGTCATGTAAAACTCAAATGAGACTATTGAGGAATTATGAGATACTCCAAGGCCATGTAAAACTCAAATGAGACTATTTAGGAACTATGAAATACTCCAGGGTAATGTAAAATGCAAGTGAAAATACGAAAGAACTATGAGATACTCCAAGGCCATGTTAAACTCAAGTGAGACTATTGAGGAACTATGAGATACTCCAAAGTCATGTAAAACTCAAGTGAGACTATTGAGGAACTATGAAATACTCCAGGGTCATGTAAAACACAATATAGACTATTGAGGAACTATGAGATACTCCAGAGTCATGTAAAACTCAAGTGAGACTATTGAGGAACTATGAAATACTCCAGGGTCATGTAAAATGCAAGTGAAAATATGAAAGAACTATGAGATACTCCAAGGCCATGTAAAACTCAAGTGAGACTATTGAGGAACTATGAGATACTCCAGGGTCATGTAAAACTCAAGTGAGACTATTGAGGAACTATGAAATACTCCAGGGTCATGTAAATCTCAAATGAAACTATTGAAGAACTATGAGATACTCCAAAGTCATGTAAAACTCAAATGAGACTATTGAGGAACTATGAAATACTCCAGGGTCATGTAAAACTCAAATGAGACTATTGAGGAACTATGAGATACTCCAATGTCATGTAAGCATAAGTGAAAATACGAAAGAACTATGAGATACTCCAATGTCATGTAAGCATAAGTGAAAATACGAAAGAACTATGAGATACTCCAAGGCCATGTAAAACTCAAGTGAGACTATTGAGGAACTATGAGATACTCCAATGTCATGTAAGCATAAGTAAAAATACGAAAGAACTATGAGATACTCCAAGGCCATGTAAGCATAAGTGAAAATACGAAAGAACTATGAGATACTCCAAGGCCATGTAAAACTCAAGTGAGACTATTGAGGAACTATGAGATACTCCAATGTCATGTAAGCATAAGTAAAAATACGAAAGAACTATGAGATACTCCAAGGCCATGTAAGCATAAGTAAAAATACGAAAGAACTATGAGATACTCCAAGGCCATGTAAAACTCAAGTGAGACTATTGAGGAACTATGAGATACTCCAAGGCCATGTAAAACTCAAGTGAGACTATTGAGGAACTATGAGATACTCCAAGGCCATGTAAGCAACTCAAAATGAAAGAACTATGAGATGAGGAAGGCTATGTAAGCAGTGAAAATACGACAGAACTAGGGATCTCCAAGTAAAACTCAAGTGAGACTATTGAGGAACTATGAGATACTCCAATGTCATGTAAGCATAAGTAAAAGAACTATGAAGTGAAGGCCTGTAAGCATTGAAAATACGAAAGAACTATGAGATACTCCAGGGCCATGTAAAACTCAAGTGAGACTATTGAGGAACCATGAGATACTCCATGGCATAAGTAAAAATATGTAAATGAGATACTCAAGTGAGACTAAGTGAAAATACGAAAGAACTATGAGATACTCCAAGGCCATGTAAAACTCAAGTGAGACTATTGAGGAACTATGAGATACTCCCAGGTAAGCATAAGTAAAAAATAAAGAACTATGAGATACAAGGCCATGAGAAGCATAAGTGAAAATACGAACTATGAGATACTCCAAGGTCATGTAAAACTCAAGTGAGACTATTGAGGAACTATGAGATACTCCAAAGTCATGTAAAACTCAAGTGAGACTATTGAGGAACTATGAGATACTCCAAAGTCATGTAAACTCAAGTGAGACTATTGAGGAACTATGAGATACTCCAAAGTCATGTAAAACTCAAGTGAGACTATTGAGGAACTATGAAATACTCCAGGGTCATGTAAAACTCAAATGAGACTATTTAGGAACTATGAAATACTCCATGGCATAAGTGAAAATACGTATGAGATACTCAATGTCATGTAAGACTGAAAATACGAGGAACTATGAGATACTCCAGGCCATGTAAAACTCAAGTGAGACTATTGAGGAACTATGAGATACTCCAATGTCATGTCATGTAAAAAATACAAAAGTGAGACTCCAAGGCCATGTAAGAGGAAAATATGAACTATGAGATACTCCAAGGCCATGTAAAACTCAAGTGAGACTATTGAGGAACTATGAGATACTCCAATGTAAGCCATGTAAAAATACAAAGAACTATGAGATACTATTAAGAGTGAAAATACTATGAGATACTCCAGGGTCATGTAAAACTCAAGTGAGACTATTGAGGAACCATGAGATACTCCAAATGTAAGCATAAGTAAAACTCGAAGAACTGATGACTACTTGAGGATGTAAGCATAAGTGATAATCCGAAAGTATGAGATAAATGTAAAACTCAAGTGAGACTATTGAGGAACTATGAGATACTCCAAAGTCATGTAAAAAGTAAAAATACAAAGAACTGAGATACTCCATGTAAGGAAAATACGAAAGAACTATGAGATACTCCAAGGCCATGTAAAACTCAAGTGAGACTATTGAGGAACCATGAGATACTCCAGGGTCATGTATGTAAGTAAAACTCAAAGTATGAGATACTCCATTAAGAAGTGAAAATACGAAAGAACTATGAGATACTCCAAGGTCATGTAAAACTCAAGTGAGACTATTGAGGAACTATGAGATACTCCAATGTCATGTAAAACTCAAGTGAGACTATTGAGGAACTATGAGATACTCCAAGGCCATGTAAAACTCAAGTGAGACTATTGAGGAACTATGAGATACTCCAAGGTCATGTAAAACTCAAGTGAGACTATTGAGGAACTATGAGATACTCCAAGGCCATGTAAAACTCAAGTGAGACTATTGAGGAACTATGAGATACTCCAAGGCCATGTAAAACTTCAGTGACAATATTGAAGAATTAACAGATACTTTGGGACAGCTAGTACATTTGTATAAATGTAAATATAACAGGAAGAAGAACAGAAGAAAGGGTTTGTAACCCGTCATGAGAAAATAATTTATTTCTACAAACGTTTAAGAATTACAAAATGTTTTCCCTACTTCTCAAATTAATCTCAAGAACAATTTTAAAAATCAGCAAGTACATGTAACTTTTCTGTCATTTCACTATTTCATGATGTTATATTTCAATATTATTTTGCTCCAGTTTAACAACTTATTCCAAGATCCCTTCTATAATTGTGTTAAAAAGTAAATTTCTTTCAAACACAAGAAAAATTATGAATCATACTTCTCTACTGGAGGTCTTGTAAAAAAGAATTACATGTAAAATGAAACAAAACTTTATGAGCATATATTAGAAACCAGTAACAAAGAACAAGGAAATGGATGGCAGTTTCTCCTCTCTCAAGCTGTAAATTGACAATTATTTAATAGTTTGTATTTAATTGCAAACAAAATTTTCTAACAACAAAATAAAAATAATTTAAGAATCCACTGCTGAACCTACATATACCGACGAAACATGAAATAAAGCCATGAATCTAAATAGTAAGCTATGTAAAATGCAAATTAATATTTTCAGTTGTCGAGACGTCTGTACCAATTGTGACGAAGATTCGTTCCTCACATATTTCATTTGGACTTGACTGTGGACTCTCGGTGGGTGTGACCGGTGGACAGGAGATGCTTAATCCTCCATGGCACCTGATCCCACCTCTTGGTTTCCAGAGGTTCTTGTTTGTCCATTTTTGATGGATTTGTATCTGTGTCCTAGGCATCCTAAAGATTTATACTTTGGTATCTGAGATGCTTTATATGTATATGTAAAATGTAATGCAGGGTGTTACTACTGTTGTGCAATATTTAACAATATACTAAAATAAAGATAATATTTGAAGTATTCATGTAGACTGGCTCTAATTGCTAAGAGCATTTTTAGCTATTTCTGAACTATAAATCTCTGAATGTAACATGATTACAAAGTTCCAGAGGGGCACTGTCGGATACTGAATGTGTTTTAAGATTGCACAGGGACTGTCTGAGTTTTTTTAGTCTGTTATACATTTATAACAGTGCAAAACACAAATTTGCCAGGAAGTAATGAAGTAATATTTCTCAATACGAAACCTGGAAAGCTTTAGCATCAAGTAATTCACAAATTACAGTTTATTAGCAAAGTCATTTACTGTGTAGTTAACTTAATTTAGAGTCAAAGCTCATATCTGGACATAGCAATGGTACAGTCTCGAGCTATATAATAGTAAATACCATAATGTTGAACTTTGTATCCTAATGCTTACAGAGACATACCCAGTTCAGGTCTTGGAAATCAAAGTCTAGTTTCTTTGTTCTTTCAAGTATTACTTTGCAAAACTTGAGTTCAATTTGCAAAGTTTCATTAAATTTGTAAATTCAAATATGCCAATAACCACATAATTGATGGCTTACCTTACAAGTATTTTTGATAATCAGTAGTGCTTAGATATTTCAATTGTTTTGTTTGATTTCATTGTTTGTTGTCCTTTATTTCACACCTTATTTGTGTGTGTGTGTGCGTGTGTGTGTGTGTGTGTGTGTGTGTGTGTGTTCCTTTTTATTTTGGTTAAGTATACTTGTTTCAAAACATTGTATATCACACATCAGTTACTGCTACAGTACCTGGCCATAAATGAGTCATAAAAAAGGAATTTAACTATATAACCTTAGTAAATTTGCCTTTTTTCCAATAGCTCTTCTAGAATTTTTAGATAACCAATTTTAACAAATTTTTTGCAACAGACAGTTAAGGTTTTGGTACTCATTTAGCAGAAATTTCATTGCAATCTATCTATTATTTCAGGAGAAATACATTATTCTTCATGAGAATAAAATTCTAGTGAGGTCATTTAGATGTTTATTACAAAGATAATGAATGGATCTGTGACATAATTCATAAACATAAAATGAAACTAATGACACTTAAGTAATCTATGGATGTAAACTAACAAAAATATTATCAAAATTAGACCCAGACTTCCAGGGTTAAACGCGTCATTTTTCTTTACTTTTGGATGTCTACCAAAATCAGAGGACAAAATTAAACAAAAGCAGAATTACTAAGGTTATATAGTTGAATTAATTTTTTATGACTCACTTATGGCTAGGTACTGTACATTTTACATGCTACACTCAATAATGTTTGGGGTTATATGGCGGTGCCTAATTCTGTAAATGGTGGAGAATCCATTTACAAACTAATTGGGAAGAGACCAACAGCCTTCCTCAAATAAACTGGCAATTTTTCTCACAAAAATCAATTAGGTTCCAGTGGGGCTCAAACCTGCGCTGACCAGAAGAGAGACTTAAAGGTTTAAAGCGTGATGCTCTAACCACTCAACCATGGAGGCCCCTGCTGCTACAACAAAACAAAAGTAAAACTTTGTAACGTCACATATACAGGGTCAACTTGCTCCAAACTTGAGGATATTCTTAATTTGGCCAATCAGATTTCAGGATTGCAGAGGTTAAGTGAAATCCACATCATGCTAAAGACTTGAGTAATTAACTCCACAATTAAAAACTGGCTGCAACATTAAGACTGATCAAGAAACCGCTAAAACGGTATGGTCGGATTGCAAAGAAAAATATATTCAGTAAATTAGACTCAAGTATAATGCCCGTGTTTGGAACTATTCCTTATTAGGTTCATTTTAATTACCTGAAACCAAATGTCAAAATGTCAACTATTCATCCAAGTCTTTTGTTTATAATTATAAAAATATGAAGTCTGTACATCCTTCCATTGCCAAGAATTTACTTCAAACTGAAACTTTAACAACAACGGGAACCGTCATGTCAAATTTCAAGGAGATCCCTTCAGTCCTTTATGAGATATAGCGGTAACAAACTTCCTTTGATCAAAATCCAAGATGTTCAGGACTGACGGACGAGGGATGGATGATGGACAGATGATGGACTGACGGGGGACGGACGATTGACAGCCAACTGATGCAGGGCCATATGAATAGCTCACCATCTGTTGATTGTGGGCTAAAAATGTTGATCTCCACCCAATTACACCCCTAACATTCAAATCCACTTAACTCAATTGCATTTGTCAAAGGTAACCTACTGGCCAAGTATGAAGTCTGTACCTCTATTCATTGCCGAGCATTTGCTTCAACCAAAACATTAACCAAAACATCAATCCCCCACCCCCATTACTACTATGATTCAACCTCTGAAATTCAAACCCATATAATTCAATTGTACATGTCAAATGCAACCTGAAAACCAAGTATGAAGTTTGTACCTCGATCCATTGCCGATCCCCATTACTACTTTGATCCACCCCCATATAATTCAATTGCTCTTGCCACAGGTAACCTACAGGACAAGTTTGAAGTCTGTATGTCTATCCATTACCCAGAACTTGCTTCAACCTGAAACTTTACCCAAAATATTGATCCCCATCCCAATTACTACTTTTATCCACCCCCCCCCCCCCCCCCCCCCCCCAAAAAAAAATCCAAACCCACATAATTCAAATGCACTTGCCACAGATAACCTACAGGCCAAGTATGAAATCTGCACCTCTATCAATTGCTGAGAATTTGCTTAAACCAAAATTTTAACCAAAATGTGGACGGACTGACTGACAAAGAAATGGACATCATCAATCTATAAACAGGACTTGCTTTGCAATCCGGCCAAAAATTTTGGAGTGTGGCATAAAACACCAATTAAAAAATATTTCAGTCTTTATTTAGTACAAATGTACAAGTACTAAGTTTATCATTAATCAGTCATTATCATGAATAAAAAGACTAAAATATAACTGCAATGAATTTTCTCTTTATAAAACAATAACTCCAATTGTTGGCTTTCGATAGCTAAAGCAAAAGAACATAAAAAAAACTCAAATATAAAGATGTACCGGTACCAATGTGACTCTAAGGAGGTGATGAAAAAAAATACAGATGTTCTAGAAAATTAGAATCAAGTGATGGATTCTGCTTCTGTTTTGATTGGTGCAATACCTAAATTCCATCTTTAATGAGTTCAATCAAGTAAATGGACAAAACTGTTTAGTTCTGAGCTATAAATCATGTCTACATGTATGTGAATATTGTGGTTAGAATTCCAGGTGACAGGTGAGACTTCCGCTTGTTTTGAGTATCTAAGAGGTATCACAAAACAGCAGATCAGTTGTTGTCAAGAATTTGTAGTTTTGACAGACTCTATCCTCAACATTTGATTAATTTTTTTGAGTTCAAACTAAGTTTAACATTTATGTAACCTGGTTCAACAGTCAGTTGTACTATAAAGTTGTGTGTTTGAATACTATAGCAGATAGAAACACCAGATAACAGATTACATACATTTCAACATATGATGACTTACAGACAATAGCTCCTACTTTAAAATTGAAGGCATTACAAAATACATTTGTAATTCATGTCTGAACCTTACCAACAAGCAAAATGTTCAGTGTCATTCCAAAACAGATTTCTGTCCCAGAAAGGATATAAAAGTATGCTGATTATCAGTGGCAAAAGGTCTAATAATCAACTTAGTGGGTCCAAGACAAGACCTATACAGTGGAACTTGTCTTTTAAGACCACTCTCAGAAAAGACTGTCTTCTTAGACCACATTTTGAAAATGAGGTTAAATAATCCTTTAAATAAAAAAGAAACATACAGTGAAACTTGTATATAACAACTTCCTTAGGGACACAAAAAAAACGGTCTTTATATAGAGGTTGATTTGTACACAAACGGTACTATTGGGGACAGCAAAAAACCGTCTTTATGACAAGGTGGTCTTTACACACAGGTGGTCACTAAAGCAGGATTTACTGTATAATAATGCTCACTTTGTTGATATCAGTTCACAGCAATTGCTAAATTCAATGTACTTCAACAAAAAGCTAGTCATGTTACCATATCAGTGAAAAATTCTGAGCAGGCCATAGCAGTCAAATAAAACTAACACACCATGTATAACTTCCAAGATGAGAATGAAAAATCAAATCTAAGATATGGTATCATTTTGTAAATGAAACTAAGACCAGTATCATGATAGTGATGGAAAACTAAAAATACATACCATACACACATACAATATTTATAGCAGTTGTACCAATATACATAATACTTATGCTTTATAGTTCTCTGGGAGTTTTTATTGACATCTAAGCTATAAATATCTAGATTCTGCTTAAATCACTAATACACTTGAATACGTAAAACAGATAAATTGGTTTTATTACACCTATAAGCCTCAACATCTATTACAACTTTTGAAAATATCTAGAATCCATTTTTATATATTGGTTTTTTATTTGTTACAGTGAGGGGGGTGGCAACTGTAAAGATAAACTGTAAATATGATGTACAAATTTGTGCAGAAAGAACCAAAAAAATATGCATTTACATACAAGATTTACAGCTGTTACATGAAAGACTTTTGTTTTATATTTCTATTTATTTTTCACTGAATTTGAAGTTACATACATCTAGCTATTGTATGTATTACTAATACACTAGAAAAATCTACTCAGTAGCAGGTACAGTAAAACCTCAATCAGACGAAGTTCAAGGATTTGAAACAATGGGACATCGACTCATAAATGGTAACCGAGAATCATAGATGTATGGAATTAGATGTTCTATAAGTTGTATTTGACTGCTTCAAAATCGTATAAGATATATGCAGTCATGATATCTTAATAATGTGCTAAATCAACTTTATTTTCATGAAATTAAGTGTTTATGAGAAGGAGAACTCTCATTGGGCACTTTCATTCACATTCATACCTGCCAACATCTGAAACCTTCAATGAGGGAAATCTCTCCCTCAACTGTCATAGCTGAGGGAGAGATTTTGTGCAGATGACCAAATATATGACCTGTACACTATATACATTACAAAACACTAATGAGAGTTAATAGATATACTGTATTTCTTCAGTTCATTTTTATATTGTACACAAGCTGTTTGCGGCACAAAACAATATAACTGTGAAAAGTATACGTACCTCATGTTTTACAATCATGCCACCATGTCCGGTGGAGTTGGGCATTTCATGATCATATGTGTCAAGAATGATAAAGCAGAGAATGCAATGGGACGAGTTGAAAATGGGTCGAGATCACCCGATATACCCGGCACGTGGACAATTTCAGAAATGAATGTTTTGAAACAATGAAAAAGACGAACTTTGCCTGATATGAAATGATGATGTACTAAAATAAACACAAAGAGTAATAAGAATAGAATGTATATTAACTGCAAATAGCACATGTTTGTTGGTCACTCGATAGCGAAAGTTAATTTGCAATGTTCAAAGTATGGCGGACAAAAAATAACTGATATTACGGGTTACATTTGGCAAGATTGTTGCAATTTTACACAAGCATTTGTTATTCTAAACACCAGACAATCTCTTTGGAATATATATGAGATAGAACATCACGTAAAATGGGCATACAAGGTTTTTCATCTACGACAGCTTGTATCGCTTTAAGGAAGATTTTTGTGTCAGCTTTTTTCAGATACATTAAAGGGAACTAGGGTTTGATGTGCTGTAAAACTCTCTTTTTGGCCAATTTTTCTAAATGCAACCATAACAAATTTTCAACAGTCCTTACTCTGGTAAAAGACTACAGTATATTATACCTTATTTCCATCATGCAGACTCTACATGCTTTTAATCTTTCACAAAAATAGATTTCATTTAACGCTCAGGCAATGCCATTACTGTAAGCCTAGTATTAGCTTATCATTACATTGGCTTTCCTGGGTAAGCCTTAGAATGTTCAGCTTTATAGTACAAGCAAACTTTGGTTGTTAGAAATTCTCTCTTCTGAATCACTATAGCTCTGATTAAATTTGCTTATTTTATTCCTGGCATAGAATTTTCTATAGCTTAATGCTTCATGACATTGTAAAAATGCAAGTGTATTTCCATTAATTTGAACGAAATGAGTATGAATGAACATAGCCATAAATCAGTACATGTATACAATCAAATTTGTTCAGTCAATTGAGCCATTAATGGAGCATGAAGTTTTAACAAGTCTGGATAGCCCAATTCTAATCCTGAACCAAGTATATTCAATAAGTTTGTCAAAAGAATGTAACTAAAGGAACAGTACCAGAGTTGTTCATTGCTAAATTTACAGGTTATTCTTATGATTTGAGGCAAAGAACAATCTAAACTACAATGTACATGTATGTCCTAAAACAAAATGACAGAAACTCTAGACCCTGAAAAAGTAAGCCAGGATAATTGCTACGGGGTCACATGCGTGTGACCTCACAGATGTGTCATGTTCAACCAATGAAAATGCAGCTTACACAATCTTGTAAGTTTATTGAATGGTAAAAGAATGCAATCATTATAAGCAACAATGATCACACAAAATCAGGGAGTAGAGAATTCCTTTCATAACCTTGAATATGCTTAAATCAGCATGTTCCAAATGAAATCTGCAGACTGACAATTTCTTTGTAAGAAAAATAAGAAAAAAACTTTGTAAATTTGCAAACTTTCTACACTTATCCTTTAAACGAGGAGAATTATGATGGTGTTAACTTCATGACTGTCCCCCTCCTTTTTCTTCTTTTCTTTTTCTTTTCTGTTCAGGTCAGGGTTGAAACCATTTGTATATGTTACATCTATGTTATCTATGTGCATATATTCTTGTATAAATTGTACATGTACATCATTTTATACCAAGGAGCCAAATGTCATAAAATGGCTTAAAGTTAATAAACTAGTTTATTATACCTTCTGTTAAAATCTCGTATTCTGATTGGTTGAGAGAGATGTGAAAATTTTCAATGTCACCTGCTCAGTTAACAAAGATAAAGAAGTTTTGTTTTGTACTTTTTAGCTTGCTGGTTGGTAGTTGAGATGTAAAATATCTATGGTAATATTTATATAATACTATACTATAACCCCAACATTTAACTGAATATTTGTTGAATCACCCTAAAACACCACGCAAACAAAATCAACAAACTAACAAGTATTTTAGCAGTGTTCACACCAGCAAAATGATGAAGCATTAAAAGATGAAAACTACATCTAAATATGAACAGATTATTGAAGCGTAATTGGTTCTGAAGGATACGGCACATCAGACATTCCCGTCTAACGCACTGTTGACAGAACATGCAACAATAAAACATTGTGTTTGTTGACTACCAATTAGATGATTTTGCAAAAATAAGTCCAATAATGGCTAATATGAAAACGGACTAATTAGCTTAACAAGAATCTCAAGAGCATCACCTACGATTAACAGGTCTGGTAGATACGACAAAAATGAATATAAACTGAAACTATCAATTGAAAAGTTTTCATTTTAGTGAGCTTGTTTAATAACTTTTTATCACAAGACAGAAATGGCCTTATCAATCACCCAAGGACCCTGATTCATGGGCAGGCCTTTTTTCCATAGTTTGTATGGGGTCAATTATTTCGGCCCCATTCCCAATGCAAATTACACATGCTTTTTCCCAATTTGATGAAAAAAGTTCCCGCTTTGGTGTACAGACAATGCACTTAAGAAAAGTAAATTAATATGAGGTGAATTTTATTTAAGAAAGAGATTTCATTACATTTACATTTTCATAAATGCAAGTAATTTTTCCTGATTTGTCACTTCACATTAAAATTTCCAATTGTGTGGCCAATGGCATTTTCCCAAAATTGACAGAAAAAGGCCCGATGAGTAATAAAATCCACCCTCTTCCTTCACATGCTACATACAAAATTTGCAGAAATTGTCTGAATATCGTTTATAACAGGAATCCATAAAATGGTGATGGCAATGAATTACAAAAATTCATCTGAATAAATCAGACGACCTTAAATTACATACGTAACCTCCAAATCACTATCAGTAATACAATTAATCTATCATCTATTGTCTAATTTATCAACTAACATAGAATCTGCACAGCATAAATACAAAATGTTAGAGTTTACAGCCTTCTTGTTACAATTGCCAAAATGATATAAATATTGCAAACTGTTAAAGTATTGTAAATGTCACAATGATTATAAGACATAGGAATGCACCCTGCACTGTGTACACTGGTATGACTTACACTACAGGATTAACTATATAGGGAATGCAGGGCTTGAAATTAATGTGATGTACAAAATGGCCCACAGGGCTAGCAGTATGAAAAATCCACGGGCCCCATCAAACCTCTACTAGCCCGCAAATATCACAAAAGAAATATTTTAGGATATGTTTAGATAAAGAATGACCAACTATAACATGTGAGGACAAGATGAGATTACTAAAATATAAAATAAAAACATATGTAACAATTATTGAAAACTTACTTTTACTCTTTCTTTTACTGGACAATAGGGCCAGTATAGGTCAGAAATCTTCTGGCCCATTCTATTATTTACTTGGTGAGTAATTTGGTTGCATATGCAAAAAATACGCCAATTTGGCGATCGTAAATGTTATCATACTTCTTATCCTTATATTGTATTCTGGTCAGTCCAGATAATTTTTCAACCAATCTGAGTCATAAAATGCTTCTTTTCTGCTGACTGATACATTTTAAGACAAGGTGATGTGGGCCTATTTAACCTAAACGAATGTTACGCTAAAACTTGATACATCAAAACCTACCCAATAGACATGGTAGCAAAATTTGCCTTTTGTTTTATCAATACGTCTCTACACCGATTACCATAAATGTAAACATCTAAATATTTGCAACAGTATAAGCTTTACAGTCTAAACAATTTATTTCACGATTTGTGCTGTTTTAGTCTTAATTCCAATCCAGTAATTACAGGTGTTTTCTCCAGATTTTTGCATGACCATATAAAGTGAAATCCAAGAGAAAGTGAGACTTAGTAACTGACTTTGGGTTTTCAGGCACAGCCGCTAGAAATATAAGAAATTTAAGAGACAGTCAGTGGTCCAATAAATTCAAAATCTTTCAACAAAATTTCTTATGATTAAGTGGTTGAAAGAGTTGTTTTTGTGACACTTTTCTGAATGTAAGCGAATCCTTTTATAGGCCTACATGTACTCATACTCATGCCCATGACCATTTTTTAAAGACCTTGTAATTTCATAAATCTACCGTGACTTAACACTGAGGGCTGTTTCTTTCTTTTTTTTCATTTGATCAATACTATGGCAAATAAGTCCCCATAGCTTTTCAGACTCTACTCAGTACTGTAGGTCTAGCTATGATGAATTATTTTTCTAGATGGTAACATAAAATATTCATTATTGTGACCAAAGAATTTCAAATGGCGAGTAAAATTCTGAGTAGGTCGCCGGTTTGGCGACTAGAAGTCCAGGGGTTCTTAAAGCCCTGTTAGTATTCCATCTACCACACTTAATAAATAACACAAACACAAAAAAAACTTGCTGACAGTCTGCTGTAGCCGAAAGAATTTTCAGGTCTATAAAACCACCTGTCTTGAGAGACCACATTTCAGTGGCAGATGGAGTAGTCTCTCAAGACAGATTCCACTGCAGTATACATGACTCATATACACTGAAATTCAAATCATTTCAGACGTAAGTTGTTCATTACAAATATAGATTCAACTCCTTTTGATATTAGTCTATAACCTCTACCCAAGTCAGATTCTAGTTTTATTCACATATTAAAGGGACATTAACTCTCTTTATACAAAATATCATTTTGATTTTTTCTACTTTTACTTCTTACACTTAATGTACAATAACAAATAAGAGCTATACAAAGGCATAATCAGCCTTAAATTCCTATACATTTTGTGAAAATAAGGTCTGTACCAGTGTGGTAATTATATATAAACAGTAAGATTGAGTAAATCGGTTGCAATTGAAAAAGTGCCATAACTGGTTTTCCTCAAGTAATTTTAACAAAATATATAGGAATTCAACAATATCTATGCCTGTGTATATCTCTTTTTTGTTATTTTGTTATCTAAGATGTAAAAAAGGGAAGAAAAAAATTGGAAAAAACCCACAGGTAATGCCCCTTTATGTTATAGATATCAGTTTCATAAAATTGTAACTTAAATTACCAATGGCCCTTTATCTGGAATACATGTAATGTAACAAGCGAACATTTGTCAGAGTGCATGTATTGTCAATATGGATGACGTTTGGGTGACAAAAAATAGAATGGCACCCACTAGAACATCATGAATACTTACCTGTCACCCAAACGGCATCTGTATTGACAATAAATGCACTCTGACAAGCGTTCATTCCTTATAGTCTCAATATGATGGAACAGCAAAGGTCAAGGTAGAACATTAAAGCACAGAGTTTTTCTAAATGAAATATCTTGGCGTGATGTCATTATAGGAAGTCACATCATTGTGTGAGGTCATACGAGGATTTTCAATTATAGCTGATATAAACGCCATCTACATTGACACTATAAAGGAGACTGCTGTGGGAAAGATAAATGTACTACTATGGCTTGTCCACAGACAAAAATTTACAGTTTTTACAAGATGAAATGCTTTGAATGAATCTGATTAACTTTTAATAAATTTGCACTAAAAGTATATGATCTGGTTACCTTAAAAAGACCAATAGAACTGTTGTATGTCTGCAGTTTTACAAGATTTTTACACCAGTAAATTGCTCCTGTAACCCAAGAGTACATATAAAAAGACAGCTTCACTCATTAGTCTGATAGATGGCTTCCTCAAACTCTAAAGATTAAAAAGCTTGAAGGGATTAATAATAAAACAAAAGTAATGTTGTATTATCTGAAGGCATCCAGTTCAACTGAAGTTTTGATAAGTCATATCGTTCTTCTAATGTACATCTAGAAAGCGCAGCATATGAAGTGTTTATTTTAATCTGATAATTTTCTCCGCATGTCAAAGTGCTCTGGCATGTCAGAAGATTCTGCAGCTGAAACTGTATCTGTATTAAGTCTGCCTTGGTGATGTAATGATAATCTGCTATCACTAAATGAAGTTGTTTGGTGGTCTGTCATTATCATCATAGACAAAGAGGTGTTAAAATGATGCTAGTTTCAATAATGTACATTTAAAAATAAGCTGAACATTAATTAGAATTCTAACTGCTAATGGCTAGAACAAAATGGAAGAAAACCTCTGATAATTCCCGGAAACATTAAAAGAGAACCTAACTACCACAGCCAAATAAAACATAAAACAACTCAAAATGCTTCAGATAAACCAACATCATTATAAGGTTATGTTAATTATTGAAGCCACCCTGCCATGCCAATCAGATTTAAAAGGATATTTTTAATTATATTCATAAACTGAATTTATGTCAGTAGATAAATTATTATTTGAATTTTCACAGAATTTGTGTTAAATAGACACTATGATCTGGTGATATTTAAATCATTTGTTTAAGATAGTTTTAAATGTTTTGCACATTTTAATTGCTTTCTGTTGTTTAATATATCCAGAATATTTCACTAGTATAAATACACTGTCAGGTACTGCTGAAGTTTGATATAGATGAGACATGGCAAGATAATGCTGAAGTGTCATACAGGTAAGACAATGGCCAGATAGTACTTATGTGTCATACAGGTAAGACAATGGCCAGATAGTATTAATGTCATACAGGTGAGACATAGCCAGATAGTACTTATGTGTCATACAGGTTAGACATGGCCAGATACTGCTGAAGTGTCATACAGGTTAGACATGGCCAGATACTGCTGAAGTGTCATACATATGAAACATGGCCAGATAGTATTGATGTCATACAGGTAAGAATAGGTCAAATACTACTGAAGTGTCATACAGGTGAAACATGGCCAGACAGTACTGAAGAAGAGACATGGCCAGATACTGCTGAAGCACCATTCAGGTGAATAGGCCAAATATTGCTGAAGTATCATATAGGTGAAACATGCCCAGATACTGCCTAAGTGCCATGTAGGTGAGACAATAACAGATGCAGCAGTACTAAAGTACCAAATAGATGAGACATGGCCAGATAGAAGTGTTATACAGGGGAGACAATGACAGATACTACTGAAGTGTCATACAAGGGAGACAATGACAAATACTACTGAAGTGTCATATAGATGAGGCATGACCAGATAGTATTGAAGTGTCATACAAGGGAGACAATGACAGATACTACTGAAGTGTCATACAGGGGAGACAATGACATATACTACTGAAGTGTCATATAGATGAGGCATGACCAGATACTACTGAAGTGTCATACAGGGGAGACAATGACAGATACTACTGAAGTGTCATATAGATGAGGCATGACCAGATACTACTGAAGTGTCATACAGGGGAGACAATGACAGATACTACTGAAGTGTTATATAGATGGGACATGAACAGATACTACTGAAGTGTCATACAGGGGAGACAATGACAGATACTACTGAAGTGTTATATAGATGAGGCATGACCAGATACTACTGAAGTGTCATATAGATGAGGCATGACCAGATAGTATTTAATTGTCATACAGGGGAGACAATGACAGATACTACTGAAGTGTCATATAGATGAGGCATGATCAGATACTACTGAAGTGTCATACAGGGGAGACAATGACAGATACTACTGAAGTGTCATATAGATGAGGCATGACCAGATACTACTGAAGTGTCATACAGGGGAGACAATGACAGATACTACTGAAGTGTTATATAGATGAGGCATGACCAGATACTACTGAAGTGTCATATAGATGAGGCATGACCAGATAGTATTGAAGTGTCATACAGGGGAGACAATAACAGATACTACTGAAGTGTCATATAGATGAGGCATGACCAGATACTACTGAAGTGTCATACAGGGGAGACGATGACAGATAGTACTGAAATGTTATATAGATGAGGCATGACCAGATACTACTGAAGTGTCATACAGGGGAGACAATGACAGACACTACTGAAGTGATATATAGATGAGGCATGACCAGATACTACTGAAGTGTCATACAGGGGAGACAATGACAGATACTACTGAAATGTCATATAGATGAGGCATGACCAGATACTACTGAAGTGTCATACAGGGGAGACAATGACAGATACTACTGAAGTGTTATATAGATCGGACATGAACAGATACTACTGAAGTGTCATACAGGGGAGACAATGACAGATACTACTGAAGTGATATATAGATGAGGCATGGCCAGATAGTATTGAAGTGTCATACAGGGGAGGCAATGACAGATACTACTGAAGTGATATATAGATGAGGCATGACCAGATACTACTGAAGTGTCATACAGGGGAGACAATGACAGATACTACTGAAGTGATATATAGATGAGGCATGACCAGATACTACTGAAGTGTCATACAGGGGAGACAATGACAGATACTACTGAATTGATATATAGATGAGGCATGACCAGATAGTATTGAAGGGTCATACAGATGAGGAATTACCAGGCCACTGTAAAAGAATTGTTTGTTTGATGTTGCCTGTCCATGCCTTCCAGGTGTGGGTAGACAGGTAAGCAAATTGATATATTTTTTTCAAGAAAAGGATTTATACAGTTACTGTGAAGAATGATTGATACAATGTATGTGTATCCATATATATATTATTAGCTCACCTGGTCTAGGAAAGAGTTTCAAGTCTGTGATTCAAGCAGATAAACAATATTTTAAAGAAACAAATAAACATTGGTTGATGGAACTGGACCAGAAAAAAAATCTAAATACAAAAATGTGAAAAAAAATAATTTTGGCAGTGTCATTTTGAGTAGGTAGGCAGGCAGCAGAAAACAATTAAAATTTTATTTTAGGCCCCAATACTGCTGAAGTGTTACACAGGCAATACATGGCCTGATACTGCTGAAGTGTCATATAGGTGAAATATGGCAAGGTAGTACTGAAGTGTCATACAGGTGAAACGTGGCCAGGTAGTACTGAAGTGTCATACGGGCAATACATGGCCTGATACTGCTGAAGTGTCATATAGGTGAAATACGGCAAGGTAGTACTGAAGTGTCATAGAGGTGAAACATGGTCATGAGGTACTGAATCGTCATAGGGGCAATACATGGCCTGATTCTGCTGAAGTGTCATACAGGTGAAACGTGGCCAGGTAGTACTGAACTGTCATACACATGAGACATGGCCAGATACTGCTGAAGTGACATATAGGTAAGACATGACCAGATAGTACTGAAGTGACATACAGGTGAAATATGGCCAGATACTGCCTGAAGTGTCATACAGGTAAGACAATATCAGATACTGCTGAAGTGTCATATACTGATATTGAGAATCACTGACTATTACACTATACAATGAACATACCTGCATTGACTTAGAACAATAGAGTGGGCAACATTTTAGAACAATAGAATGAGATATTTTTTCAGTAAATCATGGGAATTTCTATTGCTTTTCATGTTACTGTTTAAATAAAAATGATGAATGTTCCCATCTTTTATTACTACATTACAATAATAAATACTAATTAATTTTAATTCTATGAGAATTGCTTTTTCATTCTTCTCAAAATATATTCTGAGTCTAGTTATTGGTCAAGTATTGGTGATTTAAACTCTGAAGTCAAATACTGATATCTAATTCAGGGTAAATACAAAGAAAAAAGTCAGAAATCCCTAACAACCAGTTTTAAACATTAAACCAGCCATTTATCATCATAAGACTCATCCAAGTTCAATTCACATTCATTTGATATTCATTTAGAATAATTGTCAAATTTGAAGGCAAAAGTACAATGCCATTAATCTTTTTCCAACTTGAGAAATAAGCCTCCATCCAGACTTTAGAACCTTTTGTCACGGTTTCCAATTATTCCCAACAGTTTGCAATGCCAACAAGTCATTGAGAAGAATTAATCTCAGTCTAAATTTTAAAATAATTTCTTGTAACTGCTTCAGAAATCTCCAATCAATGCTTAATAAAAGTGCATTTCCATGTTCTGCATCTACATTTGAAAAATTTAATATCTTTTTGCCAAACATTTGCAAAACATAAGAACTACGATTCAAATTACACATTATAGTTCAATGTTATTGACAGGTTAATCCCTGACAGCTGTTAACAAAAAATTATGAATATCCCACTTTTTAGAATATAGTAATTAACTCTGCATTTCTGGAGCCATCATAAAAGTTGAACAGGAAGAGCTCATATCTTTATTATAATAGGCCTAAATTCTTTAAATTATGAATATGGTAGTCTATCCCTCCCTCTTAATCTCTCTTTTGATCTTTCTGTACCTCTGTTGGATTGCATTTTTGTCTTTAGATATCTAAATAGATTATCTTTATTCCTCTCTCTCTCTCTCTCTCTCTCATTAGAACTGATTTAGTTCTAATAGCACACCACAACAGATATGCCGCTACATTTACTGCGGCTAAATCACAAGTTCCAGATAAAATTAATATTTGAAGAGCAATGAATTTGTCCCCTGATTTGATTTAATTTCACCTCAAATGCACACAGCACACACATCTGCAAGTCATAAAACTAATTCATTCAAACAGTCTTCAGTTTAAATTAAAAATTCAATCATCCATTATTTCATCTTGAAGTCATGTAATTTAATCACTTTCTTTATACTTTCTGATTCAATTCTTGTGAATTCCGACTGAAAAGTGGAAAAAATTTTGAAGCACTAATGATTTTTACCATCATTAATGGCAGCATATTTCACATTTCTTGAAATATCATCCCAAAAACTAAAATTAAAAGTTACTGACATTTAAAAACAAAGTTTTTTTGCATTAAACCAAGAGAATTTGTCATTAAACAAGATTGGATGAGTATATATTCTGTGGTAAAATTTCCAGGTATAACACAATGAAATTAACTAACAACAAGTAAATAGCCCAAGAAGCTTCGTACAACCAAACTATAATCACAAATAATACAATCAAGTCAATTTTGGTGGGACAATATTACAATGTACTGCTGTAGTCATGAGATGCAAATGACAAAAAATATATCCAGAATTCCAGATGATGTATGGAAGCAATGCTCCATGTATCAGTATCTGTAACAGTTATACCAGTACGTGACGTATTGGTGATAATACTTACATTAGAAACAGCGTATTTGAACTTTGTATGGGATGTTTTGGCCCTGCTTCTATATTGTTTAGGGTTATACAAGTGTATTGAGATAAATGTAGTACAAAAAAGTTGAGAATTATAAATCATATTTGTCACTGTAAAATGAGATATATTATAGTGTGACACTGAATGAGATATTCTATAGTGTGAAACTGAATGAGATACACTGAATGAGATATTTCATAGTGTGACACTGAACGAGATATTTCATAGTGTGAATGAGATAATTTATAATGTGACACTGAATGAGATATTTCATAGTGTGACACTGAATGAGATATTTTATAGTGTGACACTGAATTAGATATTTTATAGAGTGAAACTGAATGAGATATTTTATAGTGTGACACTGAATGAGATATTTTATAGTGTGACACTGAATGAGATATTCTATAGTGTGAAACTGAATGAGATATTTTATAATGTGACACTGAATGAGATATTTTATAGTGCGACATTAAATGAGATATTCTATAGTGTGAAACTGAATGAGATATTTTATAATGTGACACTGAATGAGATATTTTATAGTGTGAATTAAATGAGATATTCTATAGTGTGAAACTGAATGAGATATTTTATATGTGACATGAAGAGATACTATCATATAATAGTGTGAATAAGATATAGGAACTATCATAGTGTGAATAAGATATTCTATAATGTAAATCAGACATTTTATAGTGTAACTGAGATGTTCTATGATTTAAATGAAATATTTTTATAGTATATATATTTGTTTTGCTTATTTTATTCACATTTGTCTAGATTTCTTTGGTTGTTATTTTATAACAATGTAACATGCAGCATTTCATTATCTTACATCTCATCATTCCGGTTGTGTGATTGTGTGTGCGTGGGCATGTTTGCGTGTGTGTTTTAATCTTTTTTGTTATGAGGAAGGGACAGGTCGTCCTGAACATTTGATTTCTTTTTTGTCTGTGTCATTAGTCATTTTAGTGCTTCATATATATATATATATATATATATATATATATATATATATATATAGTGAAACTTGTATAGTAAGGCCCTATTACAGACACAACAAAACCGGTTTTTATTACCAGTCGCTAAAGCAAGTTTTACTGTATATATTATTCAAGAATGGTAGATTTACTATCTCAATTACATGCCTATTAAATAAAACCTACAAGCCTTTATCTATTTTGCTTACCAAACTTCTAACACACATTAAACAAGGTCCTCAGAAGTACTGTATAATGGCCTTCTCAAGAAGCAGAGTCAATCAGATGGGGATCTTAAAGAATTCAAAGGAATTGTTGGAACATTTAAAATCTCCAAATTTCAAACATATTACAAGCATCAAGTCTTTTGACTTTTCGACCCTTTACACAACAATCCCTCATCAAAAACATCTATCATACAAAACTCTTTTGTATACAAAAATGGAAATCGCAGATATAAATATTTGGTGTTAGGTAACATCATTTTGTCAAGGAACACTCTGATTCCAGTAACAAGTACACTGAAGACGATATTATCAAATGCTGGGTTCTAGTAGACAACGTCTTCGTGGTTTTTGCGGGAAAAGTTTTCCAACAGATTGTCAGCATTCCAATGGGTACCAATTGTGCACCTCTCTTGGCTGACATATTTTTGTATCCATATGAAGCGGAATTTATACAGTCTCTGCTCTCCAAAGGAAACAAACAGTTAGCGTCTCAGTTCAATTTTACTTACAGGTATATCAACAATGTTCTGTCCATAAATAATTCAGAATTTCAGAATTACCTCGGCCAGATGTATCCTGTTGAGCTAGAGATCAATGAGATGACAGAGAGCTTACCTAGATTTACTCCTGTCGGTTGGAAAAAACGGTCAACTTCACACATCCCTCTATGATAAACGAGACGATTTCATTTTCCATATCACAAACTTCCCATTTCACAACTTATATGTTATGCTACGGCATGCTCTTCTTATGAATGTTTTATTCTGAGAGCTAAACAACTAGCCAATAAACTACTTACACAAGGTTACATTGTTGAACGCCTGGAGTCATTGTTTAAGAAGTTTTATGGTCGATAAGGGGATCATGTTAAACATTATGAAGTCCCCCTCTCAGAGATATAAGATAGTATTCTGGATCACGGTCACAGTCAGTGACTCCATTTCACCAATCATGCTTTTCACCGAACTTGACCTCATCACCAAACTTGAACTTTTTACCGAATTTGACCTGTTCATCGAACTAAAAAGGTTTCCATGGAACATTTGCGACGGGTGTGGCATGCAAGCAGAAGACGCCGACGCTTTCCGGACACCTGGTCTTATCCAGTTTGGGATTCGTAATTGTTCTTCATGTTGAGACCATTTGCACATCTGATGCTATAATGGACTTGAGTTTTGATTATTGATTGGTACTTCTTCAATTTTACTTATTATTTTTTGTTAAGCCAAGTGTAAATACTGGTATCAAGTTGTGTAAAATTCTGTTGAGAAATGTAGAAACTAAAGTGCTGTAAATGAAAATGTAGCACAACAAAGGGCATTAACTCTGTAAGGGGGCAAGTTGCACCAACTGGTAGGTATTGTCATACTGAACAATTGTAACATATCATGTTAATCCTTTCAACCGTACAGACAACCATACACTGGAATAAGGAAAAGAAAAGAGCATACCAATCAGATATTCTGGGGTGAACAGGTTAAGAAATGTGGAAACTAGAGTGATGAAAAAGAAAGTGTAACATTGCATTCATAACATGATAAGGCATTACCTATGAGACAACGCAGTTCAAAATGAATGTTTCATGGTTTAACTTTAGATTGTATGATAGCATATCCATAAAAGTAGGCAGATATGTCATGACTGCAATGAGGATGAGCTTCTTCAGATTGAGTTCAAGATACAATACTAGCAATTAACTATGAAGAAAACATTCTGGCAACAAGCGAAGTCAGATATGGCGTTTCCAACAAAAAAATTGACATAACCCTTAGACTGCTACTCATGCTTTTCAGTTCATTTTTACACTCACTACCACCAAGTTTGCTTTGATTAAACCAACACTATATACCCTCCAAACTTTGCTAGGGAAATAAATACATGATTGACTGGTGACACACGCATACAACTTAGACATATATCTCATAGACAAGTCTTTAGCAGACATAAATAAATTTGTATACCATAAAACTGTGCAGCTAATGCAAATTTCCAAAGTAAAATAAAGCTCATCTTAATTCTCTTGTTCTGTTTATGTTGCATTGTCAATGTCAGCCAAATCTAAGACATCGGACAAAAATGTCAATCCTGTAATCACGCATTAATTTGGAATACCAATAACAAGACTCAGCATTGGTCTAGTCAGCAAATATCATCAACAGTTACTGAATTATTAAAGCACAGCAATTATACATGGACAAAATATATAAGTAGGACACAATCAGTTTCACTGACAAGCTTGTTATAAAGAACAAACAAGAACAATCAAACTACAACGATAGAATCTTTAATCTTGGAGATATACTCTGATAACATCTAATTTTAAACATATTAACACATTCTTTTATCCTCTTTTTCTCCTCCCTATTAATTATACAAAATCAGGTCACTACTTAAAATAACCCAAGGTCATTCTTTCAATTTTCTTTCATGTTTTGATTGCAAATGCCGATTCTGCTTGTCCATAAAGTTGCCGCCAATGTTTGACACCAGATCCTGTCATGTCAGTTTACTTTGGAGACTTAAATCAAATTTTACGATAACCCTTATCAAATATTGATGAACAATAAATGCTGATTTTTGTCAGCAAACATATAGAACTTTGGTTCATCTAAGTCTCATGTCAGTTACATACAAGATAATTTGTCTTTACTAGCGCATTATAGATAAATGGATGCCTACAAAGTTGTACCAATGGTGGTTTTCTTTTACAATATGGCTGTCTTGTGTATAATGGTAGTGCACATCAGAGAGTGTAAAATTCATCATTGGTATATATGTACTGTACGGAATACACAATGACTCAGTATAGATGTTAAATTAACCTGTAATGCTTTCATTTACTGTGCATGCGATTGTAATGTATATCTGAAGTTTTAACTGCAACAAATAATATAATTACATCTATTGATTGGATCAATAATATCTTTGCTATTAAATATAATGCATTGATGGATATCTGGTAATAATGAAAAAATAAAAAATTGACCTCATTTATTGCTAAATACAACACTACACCAAAAAATATTTGAGAGTTCATTAATTTGTATGAAAAACTAGTTGATGCCATATAAAATTTTTGTAACAAAGCTAATTTTTATAACCTGATTACCAAGCAAGTCAGAGACCATACTTTAAAGAAAATATAAAGTACACTTGGAATATGTCAGCAGTAACAGTAAGAGAAATTTTAAAAATGATTTTAGGAGTATTAAGAAAAAAAAACATCTGCCAAAAAAAAATATATGTAGAAAAACAGCTGAATAAAATAACATTTTGAAATGACTGTTTTCTGATACTGATTTTAAAGTGCTATTGTATATCTGGAATTTTTTGCCCATGATTATTTTTGCCCTCTTACTACAAAAAACACATTCACCCAGTTTTAATTTTGCACCACCACCAGTCTCATGGATGGATGTATTTCTGTGTTTCAAGTATTTAGCTTCAAAAGTATGCTTTCATTTTTAATAAGCCTTCTCAACTAAAATGAAAATGACGAAAATTAAAAGGGGGTGAAATAAGCTAAGATAACAGTGAGTGGCCGAGGGTGGCCAACAGAGTGGCTAGGATAAAGAAAGTGACTGAGATAACAGAGAGTGGTTGAAACAATACAGAGGGGGCAGAAAAAAGAAGACAGAGGGTGCAAAAAGTAATTTAAAAAAACATTAAACCAATGACAAATTGATTTCAGATCATCATAAGTTTGAGTTTTGAGCTGTCTAACAGTATATGACATAGCTTTTCTGTACCCAAGATTAAGTCACAATAATACTGTCAAGGTATTTCAAACTTTATCACTGACAAGAGAATATACTTTGTATATTCAAATCATATCTTTTGTCATACTCTGTACATTCAAATCATATCTTTTGTCATACTCTGTACATTCAAATCATATCTTTTTTATATCACAATTTTTTCTCACCTTTTCTCAATTAAAGTTTGCATCATTAGTTCCATTACATGCAATTAATGCTTTACAACAAGATATCATAAACTACCAAGGGTTGATATCATAGCTTTGAGATAGAATTCTGGTGCTTGAAAGCAAAATGAGTAAATTAACTAACATTTTCTTTTATATCTTATCAACACTCATTACATATATATATATATATAGAGAGAGAGAGATAGAGAGAGAGAGAGAGAGAGAGAGAGAGAGAGAGAGAGAGAGAGAGAGAGAGAGAGAGAGAGAGAGAGAGAGTCATAACAGGTGGAGTCACATAAATTTTAACCTCTTCCTTGGATTTATGCCATCAATCAGCATTTCACATTAAAGATTTTTATAGTATATTACTTTTTATTAGGAACTCACAAAGTGTCTTAGATATTTCACCTCTTTCTGACCTTCGTGTATCTTAATTTTGGGTTGCATTCTTTTAAAAAATTGCAATGAAGAATATTTTTTTAAATAGTGACATTTCTAGATCTGTAATCGAAATAATAATTTATAAAAATTCATGAAACTCTGCGAATATGGCAAGTACATTTAAAGACAGAGAAAGACAAGAATTTTGTGACATTGCATTGACTATTCCGCAGCACTTGAGTTTTTTCAAATTACTGGTAAAAGAAAGTTGTGATTTATCATAAAATTATAACTGTTAACATATCATTCATTTGCAGTATACATTCAATATATTTTCTTTGGTTTTTTTTTTCGAACATTTATTTATCCTCAAATTTGAAACGGAAAGCCAGACTCCGCAGAATCATATATTAATGTCTCTGATTGGTCGCCTGATTTACAGGGCAGCTGAAGGATTTTTAAAACATAATGTGTTCAAGCCCACTGGAGGGACTTTGACTGGAAGTGGGCGCTGTAATCATTCACGTTACCAAAGCAACTATTTTTTCTATGTGGGAAGTCTTCTTTATTAGTCAAACTTAATTAAAATAATGTTTCCATACAACATCATCACATGACTGCTGCAATAAAATCATTAGGTATTGATAATCAAATATGAACTCTTATACCACCTACCTGAATAAAATGAATCCAAGGGAGGTAACTGCTACTCTTCTTACATCATCATTCACGTCACTGACCTGGAAAAGTATTAAAGCATTTATTATTTTTGTGTATATTGTATAATTATGATATAATTCTTCATCTGAAATGATAATATAGCTATATATCATGACAACAAATAAAGTCATATTTAGATTTATTTCTATTGCTAAAACTGATCTGAAACAAATGAGAGAAATGTATTTGCTCTAGAGTCAACAATTTTTAAGTGATACAAAGGCAAACAGCTTTTAAAGATGGATTTTGTTTGATATGGCAGCAAATGTTCATGGTAATGTATGAAAACCTCATTACACTGCACTTGGAGTAAGACTCCAAATAAAGTGACAACCTTAGCCTGCCTTAACTAATTCAACCCTAAAGACACATTCTGAATGGTCAAAGTCATTGATTTACAGAGGAGTCCATTGTTTTTCTGGGGTTGATGAGTTAAGTTAACTGGTAACCTTATACTTCCAAATAAACTGGCAGCCTTAGCCTGCATTAAGTAAACTGGTAACCTTACATAACAAGACTCAAAGCCACTGATTGCAGAGATGCTTTATGATTTAAAGAACTATGACAAATTTAGCTACACTGTAAGCTTCTAAACCTTGAGCCTTTTGCTGACCATAGCTGATAAATTTCAGAGGTTGTGATTTAAAGAGTATTACTTATACCAAACAGCCATAATGAATGCAAATGTCAGTATCTTAATATTAAGAAAGAGAAAGGACAGTTGATTGTAACGTGCAATTAACCATCATAAAATATAACATGAGGGCTAACTCTGTCATTAGCCAATTTAGCCCATGACTATTTTTTTTTAATCAAGATTGTCTAAAAATATTGCAATTTTCTGGCTAATATTTTGTGTATCATACCATCCTTTGAAAGAGAAGAATATAGCACAATAACAGGTAACACAATTTGACAAGAGACACAGCATGAGTAAAGGTATGCTTGATTGGTAGTGGCAGAATTGCCCTACAAATTCTCCCAATCAAGTAAACCTCCAGACTTGCAAATTGTGTGTCCATATAACACATGTTGTTATACATGTATAGTTTGCATTTGTCATTTTGTTTGACATTATTGTTTCAATATTCATTGAGCTGGCTAATAAGAATTTCAAATGGCTAAAAAGAATCATGATTGGTTATTATTTTGGCTTATAGTTTTCTCGGTGTAGAATGAGTCATGTAATAAGTGATTCTGTTTTTTAAGTTATCTAAAATGTCAAAATTTTAAACCGATATGAACTTAGGCCATATTATCCAGACATAGTCACTGCACCCTAAGGACAGGACAATAGTCCAAAAGCAACAATATTTGTCATTTTAATAGCATGATAATGTCCAAACAAGTATACTGTTGATCTAGACCAAAGTTCTTGACAGTTAAACTAACATACTGAAGAAAACTGAAAATTTTGTTGCAGGTTTAATTTTGTATATTTTGCTCTTTTCATCTATCCACGAAATTAAACCATGACAAAATTTTACACAAATTATGCCTAGTGAATAGTAAAAGGTTCCTTTACAAACAGGACTTTTATTTCAATAAAATTTAATGTCAATGAATCTGTTTTATTTGTAAAGCACAAACATTTAACCCCACAAAATTTTCTGATTCTACAGTACATATACAATTATAACATTTTTTTTTCAATTGGCTAAGTTATTACTTTTACATTTACAGTAAAGATAAGTTACATGTATAAAATATATTGACAAAAGAAAGAGATATATTAAGTTGTTTATACGATCTTACACATACCTAAAATATAAGTCTTCTTACAGGTAATACAACAATCAAATTAACCTATCCTTGTAAGGAAACTAAATGACAGAGATTTGTGAAACTTGCATTCTTCATCTTTGACAAACAATTACTTCTGGGATCTATTTATACAGCTTCTCTCTTGTCTTGTTTCTGAGTCTAGCAGGCTTCTCTTTTATTTCACAAGAAAATCATGACCATAAATCATTAGTAACCAATTTTTCCTAATTACTTTATCATACTTTTCTAGGAGCCAAAAACAGCTTATTCTTTACAGGCAACACATTTTTAATTGATACATAACATTTTCGTGAAAGTTAGTCAAATTATTATTGACAATGCATCAGTGTTCAATCTAGGACCATGTACAAGGGGGCCAGACGGGACCATGCTATTAAAATCAGGGGGCCATTTTCAAAAAGAAGGGGCCATAACATATGAAGAAAAATTGACCAGTTGTGATGAGTTTAGAGTTTACTGTAACCATCATAATTGTCCATGTTCATTGTTCACCAATATACAAAATTGGTACATCCTGTAGTGAAGGGATTTACTTTTTTAAATTTTGTGCATACACTACAGTTCACAGTACAAAAATTGTCATCATAAGTAAATCAGCTTTTAAAACGTTCGTCGTGTAACCACTGAATTTGAAACTTTCGTTTCTGATTCTCAGAGACAGATTCTGATTTTTCTGCTGTTTTTTCACTTGATGACGAGCTTGGATTGTTTTGAATATCATTTCGAGTTTTTTAGAACTCTGGGTGACTGAGAAAAAGTCTGATATTCTCTTCATGTTTTTAAATTTTGACAGAGATAAAAATGTCGTCTGCACATGGACGCACATTTGATACGCTTGACAGCACATAGCAGACCTTAAGCGTTTGGCAGACTCTGACACTGAAGCATCGTTTTAACTAATAACATAAGGCAGCTACTTCTAGCTATGTGGTTTGCTCAAGAATATCCATAACCCGAACAATTCAGTCATTATATTCCGTTCACTTCAATCACTGCATTAACCTAGCATAGTATGGAGATAATCGGACAAGGAGGGGACTTGAATTATTCGCATTAGACTATCCATGATGTTACATTTCAAGGTATTATTCCAGCTTCTACGTGGACATTTAATTGAAATAAAGTTATCACTGGGAAGATTAGCATTGCGCCCAAGTGGCCCATCATTGAATTTTAATTGTGCCATGTCTGATTTCAGCGGGCCATTGACGCAATGGCTCAGCCTAGATTGAACACTGATGCATTTTCCATGTTTGTCCAAAGTACGAGGTGTTGAATATTGTGATGTCATCAAATTAAATAATTGTTACTACATAAATATAAAGGTCAATTGAGTTATGTTTTATAGATTTGAAGCTGCTCTTTCACCACATTGCTTTGTCATAAAAAAGCATCCTGATTCACTCACTCACCCCTAAAGACACATTTGGACTGGTCTAAGTCATTATTTACAGATGAGTCTATTGTTTGTCAGTGGTTGTTGAATTAAGAGCGATACTGCCTCAGATGTTCTGTAAGTTCCTTACATGTATGTATATACAGTCAACTCCACTTATAATGTAGTGGAGGGGAGACAGATTTAGACCTTGTTATAGCCCGATTTCATTATTCCAATTCATACAATATAACGCATGAAATTCATGGGGATGAGATGTATCCTCATTAAAATGGATATTTCATTAGATACCGTCTCATTATAAGTGGAGTTGACTGCATCTAAAATCTATATAGAATAATATGGAATTATAGGCTCTTTTCTTTTAAGTTAATGTCATTCTCAATAAGAGATAGCAAAACAAATTTATGCAAAAAATAAATTTTGATGCTTACTGGTATCCATGACAACAATTTCTGAAATCTCTAATCAAAATATGTTTCATAACACCACCAACTATTACTGATGTGCTACAAATTTTGACCTGTGACATGAACTGATGCCGATACATTGACAATGTGTCTCATTTATTGTCACTGAGCATTGGTTTTAAGTTTCAGGTTAAAGACTTAAGAATGAATATCATTTCTTCTGTAAAACATTGTGGCGGAAGTCACTAAGTCATTTCTTCTGTAAAACATTGTGGCGGAAGTCACTAAGTCATTTCTTCTGTAAAACATTGTGGCGGAAGTCACTAAGTCATTTCTTCTGTAAAACATTGTGGCGGAAGTCACTAAGTCATTTCTTCTGTAAAACATTGTGGCGGAAGTCACTAAGTCATTTCTTCTGTAAAACATTGTGGCGGAAGTCACTAAGTCATTTCTTCTGTAAAACATTGTGGCGGAAGTCACTAAGTCATTTCTTCTGTAAAACATTGTGGCGGAAGTCACTAAGTCATTTCTTCTGTAAAACATTGTGGCGGAAGTCACTAACATAATTGGACATATCTTATTTGTAAGACAGCCTACACTAGATCATTGCAAGCTAATATAATTCAAATATATTTCATAAAAGAAGTTGATGAGAAGGTCAAGATTTGTGTCTTTACTAATTATTTGTTTTAATCTGATTTTTCCTAAGTGCAAATAGTATACACAGACAAATCAGATTATTATCCAGAATGTGATAGTATGAAGTATAAAATGAACGGCAAGCTCATAGAAGAATAAATGTAATTCTCTACAATATTAGCAATGAATCTCAATCAACCTTGCCGCTATGATATAGGTTTAATGGTTGCAATATCAATGTATGAACAAGAAGATGATTAAAAACTGCTCACATGACTAATTGAAAATGTTGACTTGTAAGTCATCAACAAAGAATGTGTGTTTGTAGACCAAGATCTGATTTCAATCAGGAAGATTGATCCCTGGAAACTTGATTACTGCATGCAAGTCAAATAAAAGTTCCGATGCATCAACTGTTGAATACCTTAAAGGATGGTCTTAAGAATTTTCTAAATCATTTTTTAGTTAAATTATCACATTCAAGAGGAAAAGAAAAGTGTTACACGCATCCTAAAGAACTATCACATACATCAGGCAGAGGGGGTGTTAATACATTATATTACAAGTGTCCTAAAAAACTACACATACGTGAGACAGAGATCTAGAGGGGTTAAAACACTGTCTGACAAGCATTCAAAACAATCCAGTGTACCTGATCTAAGAACCTGTGAACATGCCTACCCTATAGTTATATTACATGTCAAATTGGAAGAGAATTGATTCAGTGGCATTTTAAAAGAAACTGATAATGTACCAATGTTTACACACATTGACTTGCTGCAAAATGACTGTAACTGATAATGTACCAATGTTTACACACATTGACTTGCTGTAAAATGACTGAAACTGATAATGTACCAATGTTTACACACATTGACTTGCTGTAAAATGACTGAAACTGATAATGTACCAATGTTTACACACATTGACTTGCTGTAAAATGACTGAAACTGATAATGTACCAATGTTTACACACATTGAATTGCTGCAAAATGACTGAAACTGATAATGTACCAATGGAATTGCTGCAAAATGACTGAAACTGATAATGTACCAATGTTTACACACATTGAATTGCTGCAAAATGACTGAAACTGATAATGTACCAATGTTTACACACATTGACTTGCTGCAAAATGACTGTAGGAGCAAGATTTCAAGAATTCGCCAGAGTGATTCAGAGAAGTTACAAGAGAGTGTTCCATGTGACATAAAATGTTTGAAATGAATTTCAATACTAAAATGTTTCAACAGATACCGAACTTTGGAAAATGACAAACTTCAATATGATAATGTTGATAATTTTTTCAGATATTGATATGAATTCCTGCAGTCGTAGTTTATCAATATTAATGTCAATTAATGATAACACACAGGGTAATAAAGCTTCATTTATCCCATGATAAACAAGTAAAGAGAGTTCTGGGACTGGTTGACAAAGTGTGATATAAAAGCCAATACTAGATCATTTTTAAACTGTAACATTATACCAAAGAAATGCTAGTTAGGTGCTGGTAATCAAATGAGTACAGTGATAATCATCTCCTTAAAGTTCATCTTAAGACTTTATAAGAAGTAATTGGGTCCAAAACTCTCTTTGATTAGTGAAACAAATTTGTTCAACTGTAGCAATTCAATATTTTATCTATCAATCGGTGATGGAAGAAACAACAAAGATGTGTATGAGAAACACAATGGTAACCAAGAGAAAGAAATTGTTCTGGAAGATTTTTTAAGTCTCATGACCATGGTAAATATTGTCAACTGCTTGTCATAATCAGATATTATGAATATTAACATACCATGTAATAATTTAACTAAAGAAACCTAATAGAAACCAAAATGTTGCAAATAGATCAAAAGCAATATGTTGCTAAATTTTGAGATATTTTGTAAATTTGTTATGTTGGTTTTTTGTTTTTGTTTTTTTTTTATTTGTTTGTTTGTTTGGGTTTTTTTTTTTTGGGGGGGGGGGGGGTTGTTTTATTTTTGTCAGATTGTTGTTTCATGCCAAAGCATATTTAAAGAAATTGTATTTCAAAATATGTGACTGGAACATCCTTTATGTTAAAGAAAAGTTGTCAGAAGACAACTAAGCATGTTGATATGGGTGTCAGGTTTTAAGGTCAAAAGACCAGTTAATATTTTGATTCCTTCAGCTCAAGTTAAAAATTTTGAACAGCTGGTCAAAGTCCAAGGTGAAAGTAAAAACTCAAGGTACCAAATGAAAGCTACAGTCATAAGAAATCTATATGGGAAATATCCAGCCCTATCCTTCATGTTTTAAAAGCTATACCTTAAGTTAAAGTTTTTGAAAAGTAGGTCAAAGTCCAAGGTCACTAGGTCAAAAGTCAAGACACCAAATGAAAGCTCTGGTCATCAGGAATCTGTATGTGAAATATTAAAGCCTTGTCCATACCAGTTTAAATGATACAGCTGAAGTTACAGCGACGACAACATCAGGGGTATACATGTAGCATTATCTCTCCAGACTTTCATCCCAGTGAGCTAAAGAACAATTATAACCTTCTGTTGTTGGAACTATGGTCCAATAATGTTGTCTGTCAATGAAATGCTGCCCATATCTCTCTCTGTCTCAGATACTATTGTATACATGGGAATGTTCGCCCTTGGTTATTTTTGCCCCTGCTTATTTTCACTTTTACGACAGGAAGCATACTCACTCTGTCTTAAATTCATCCTAAAAAAAGGCAGTCTAATGGAGTACATGTATATTTGTACTTCAATTATTTAGCTTGGAAATTTCACTTTCATTTTAAATTTGTCCTCTAATCTCCAGACAAAAATGGTGAAAATTAAACCATAGCAAATTTTCCAGGTATACAGTATTCCTTGACGACCACATTTGTACAATTAGAGACATTAATGCCCTCTAAAGAAGGCAATAATGAAGAGATACTTTCTAGATAGATCTTATTGTTTGGTGACACAATACAGGTTTGAATACTAGTCATATGATGTACCTTAAAGATGTGTTAAACAAGGATAACCCTTAGGCCAGATTGTCATATAACTTTAAAAAAAATCATATTCATATTCCCAAAGTATGCTGAAAAATCTCATTTACTCGAGTTAAGTGTTGCATATTGATAAAGTTTAATACATGCACACAGCATTAAATTGAGGCATTTATTTGCTAAAATGAGGGAAACATTTATCTGTGACATTAAGCATCTTTTCTTTTGACTTTATTTCGATGTTGTCTTTTAATATATCTTTGAACCATGTACGATACATTTTTTACAGAATACATGAAAATGATCTGAAACTGATAGTAAGGCTTACAAATATGTCTAAACTCCTTTAAGCTCTAATCATAATTACACTGTTTTGTAAGGATTATCATGAATTTAGTCAACCACAACCCACATTGGTAAAAGCTGACCATTTTATTGATTGCGATACATCTAGAACTCACAATAAAAGCCAATCTCTGCAAAAACAGAGTTAGTTTATAAAGAGTGTGAAAATGTCAACATTCTACAGTTCCTGATACATTACAAAAATGTACTACAGATCACATATCTCACAAACCTAGAGTGGAATATTAAACATTGTACAATAACAGTTCCTCTATAGATCTAATGTCGGTTCTGTATGTTTACAAATCACATTTTCTCACACGCTTAGAATGGAATATTATATGAAAACATTTCCTCTACAGTCTGTTCCATATTATATATTATATATATGTTTGTACATGCAAAATATAGATGCATAATTTGTCCAGGTTGACAAAATTCCTGAATTTTGTAAACTTCATGTGTGAGAATAAACATGAGATAAGAACTGACATACGCTGACAAGAAATATGTAACAGTGTGATAGCTAGATAGTGCTGAGGGGTCAGGCGAGTCCCTGTTGTTTATGTCCATTCCAGCATAATTTAAAGATAAATGATGTGTGTGGATACAAACATATATTCTCTCTGTAATTCTAATGTGATAATACTGTCAGATTGTTATTGAGATTTAAAATCAAGAAATAAACATTCATTAAATTTTAAACAGTATTTAACCTTTCTCAAAGCTTTTTTGAAATAAACAAAATTCTCTGTGGGAATACTTAAACTTCATGCACAAAATTACGAATATACCATAGCATCAAACCATAAATTTACCATCAGATACTACTGAAACACCAAGTTCATTTATGAATTCCACAGTTCAATAGCAAAGAAGTTCGAAGCAGAGTGCTACAAAATATTCAATGTCATCATATACATGATAAAGACGACGGTGATGATGGTTATGGTGGTAGTTGTGGTGGTGGTGATGATGATGATGATGGTGGTGATGATGTTGATGATGATAATAGTGATGATGATAACAGTGATGATGATAATGATGATGGTGGTGACAATGATGATGATTCATGAATACTTTTCAAAAAATGTTAATATCCACTTAAATATACCTCCCAAGGTTTTTTTCACTGAGACATAGTGGTCATGGGAAAAAAGACCATTTTTAAGTTTCACTGAAGTTAAATGTACAACTGCTAAAAGAAGAATTTGAGATAAAACCGGAAGATGTCATTTAACTTTAACTGCAAGTGAATGGAAAAATTTAAGTATACTGATTAAACACCACGATTTGTGACCTGATTTTGTCAGTTGTGCAAGTCTAAAAAGGGAGACTTGCTTCCAGTGGTGGGTCTGAGCAATATCTCAACAGTATTTGGGAAATCTTAAGTATTGCTTATTACTTTTGCCCGAAAAATTTTTAAAACAAGAGGCCCATGGACCACATCACTCACCTGAACTGTGTTGGTATCTTACAAATATGGGAATCTCAAATTTACAAATTATTTTAACACTCCTTAGGAGTGGAGGAGACTTAAAAAATGAATGAAAATGACAAGGCTGGGAAAGATGTCAAACACATGTCAAAAATTTGTTTTCCAATTTATTCCAAAAAACAGAAAATTGAATCATGCATCCATAAAAATCACTCTTTCAATCCATGCAGCAGTTCTAGTGAAGATTTTTAAAGAGGGGAACCCCCCCACCCCAGGCATCTTTTGCCCCGCCATGATTCCATCCTTAGGCCAATCTGGCCAAAATTAAAAATCTTGGTAGAAGACCTTGAGTACTTACTTCCTATAAAGTTTCATCAAAATCCCTTAATCAGTTTTAAAAGAAGAAGTCCAAAATAAGGAAACCCCAACCCCTTCATTTTTGCAGTCTTAAAAAATTCATAAAAAATTCAAAAAATTAAATTTGAGCAAAATCCTTTCAGGAAGCATTTACATTTGTATCTACCAAACCACAGGGAAAACACATAAAATAAACACATCATAATGAATAATAGGGGAGAAAATCAAAGAAATCTTACAAACATTAATGAAAATTATAAAGTCTAAAAAGACACCAAAAACGCGAAAAAAATTTTGTTTCCAATTTCATTGAAATTAACAAAATTGAATAATACATCTATGTAGATAACTCAGATACAGTTATTTTTTCAATTCATGCAGCAGTTCTGGAGGAGAAGATTTAAAAAGGGGTACCCCATGGGGCTGCTTTTGCCCCACCCTGGATCCACCCCTGGGCCAATCAGGCTAAAATTAACAAACTTGGTAGAGGACTTTGAGTACTTTATGTACAAACAGATGGACGGACAACAGGCAATCAGAAAAGCTCACTTGAACCTTTGGTTCAAGTGAGCTAACAAGATGTGTTTGTGAAAAATAAATGCCCTTGGTCCCAACAAATTTTTGCAATGTCCTACATTTTGACCTCACTCCACCCCCAGGGGCATGTGATGTTAGTGAAGTGTGAGCAATCCTTAGATGAACTAACAGACTAAGTTTGGTTACTGTATCACAATTCAAACTTAAAATATTACACTTTTTATTTAAGCAGGACGGAATTACGGACAGGCAGACAGACAAACAGGCACGTGGGCTGGCCTGGCTCAGTCAGTAGCATGCTCGACTCTTGATTGTGAGGTCATGAGTTCCAGTCCTGTCAGCAGCAGGTTGGTTTCCAGTCCTTTGGATGAGACAGTAAAAGCTGAGGTCCAATGTCACAGTAGATGTCGGCACGTTACAGAACCCTCACTGATCAATGGCTGTAAGTGCCCAGCATGGGCCAAAATTTGAAGCCCTTCACCGGCATTTGCTGACGTCTCCATATAAGTGAAATATTCTTGATTGCGACGTTAAACAACAATAAACAAACAGACACATAAACACAGACAGACGATCCACGATACCCCCAGCGGACCTTTCAGGTGAATACAAAGGGGTATAAAAAGAGGGAAATATAAATTTATGCAACAGATATTTTGAGTTTAAAGGAATATACTTTTATCATTCAAAGATTTTATGTATGTGTTATATTTTGTTTGGTCCCAAAACATTGTATCACATTGTACTTTGTTGTGCAAATAAACAAGTTAAAAAGTAGTTGTGGCAATCAGCTGATTGTGATGTCAAATTTGAATTCTTTTTATCAAAAATCAAAACAAATGACATCATCAAATCATTGCACATTTCAAAATTTTAATTATATAAAGATGTATTAAGATACTTCTTCAGATCTCTAATTCTTCCATTAGATAAAAATATCAAATGAACACAATTTAGAAGAGTGTGACTCTGAAAATATCTGAAAACTTCAAGTAGCTCAGATGATTCAGATCCATGAATGATTACACTTCACAAATAAATCTAATTTACTTGTCTGTCAAAACAGTAATAATATGTCAATTTCAGTGTAAGCACGTAAGTTTCTGGAGGATAACAAAGTATCAGCTACTCTCAGTATATCAAACTGTCAAAATGACCAACTATTCTTCATATGTTTTTTGCATCCGTTTCCTATTCTATCTTTTACGCCCTGCCATCATTGCTGTTTTACAAATTTATTTATAGAATTGTACTCATATTTTAAATAACCTTTATATGAGAGTAAACATCTAATATTCAACAGAACAAAATAGAAATGGTATTACATTGTGAACTTTAATGTCAATCATTTACAGTTTGACTTTGAGAGATATAAATGGTAAAACTGACTCAATGTCCATCATGATTGTTTTAATTAATGATTGTTTTTCATTTTTTTGACTTCATCGAGTATAAAGACAATGCATTATGAAAAAAATTCTGTGCAGTACTCTCTGACTCACTTTAAATACCTTATAATTGATATCAAACAGCCACAATTAAATGGTGTTGTATATTATATCAGTGATATTTATAAATACTTTATGCCACACTAAAAGCTGTCATGTAATATATATACCGTATTTACCTGTGTAGATAAGTCGCACCCCCAGCATTGCCCCGAAAATATTTGTCTGGAACACTGACCCTCATTTAAGTCGCACCCCTATTCAGGGGCTGTGCTGGCAGAAGAATTTTGGCTGCCAGAAATGTCACCAGCTCATCAAATTGGTAATAAGTTTTTAACTTTTTGGAGTGAGATTCAAAATTCAAAAAGAAAAAATCTAAATTTGTAAATATTTGCCATTATCATAAATTTTAGAATTGATTTATATGACATCAAAGATAATATGATTACTTGTATAGTAAATTAATTTAGCTTAAATGAAAGATCGTTTTTTTTCCATTAAAATATTACATTTTAAAAGATTCACTCCTTACACTGTATAGCTTATGCAAAAAATATGTTGCACAGTGCCGACATCATAGATGACATGCTTTGGTATTTTTCAGTTTATTTTTTAAGCAAATCATCAATAACTATCACACAAACCTTCATAGAATGAATAAGATATATGTAAGTATAGGCTTATATACTGGTAATCAATCTATACATGTACTTGGTTGGCCGTTGTGAAAACCAGCTTACATTTACTTCACCCTCCAGCAAATGTCCTATAATCACACCTACATGGTCTAAAGATATCAATTACTCATCAAGGTAATCAGTTCCTGTTCCTGATGATAATTTAAATGATATAATTGGCTTATGTACCCTATCCCTCAAGACAATGGAGACACTAGAAATATTGCAAAGTTATTTTTTCCTCTCGCCAGATGAAATAAAAAAACAAATTTTGAGAGATAGAGAGAGAGAGACAGAGAGAGAAAGAGAGAGAGAGATGGAAATGGGGATTGATAATCCCCATAATGTTCTGTATAATTACTGGCGTTACTACGATGTATCAAATAAACAGAGTACTGATATTGATAGATATGAATTTGATTTTAAAAAAAAAAACTCTTCAAATGAAAGTGAGTTGCTTGTCTGTTGTAGTTTATTATATTTTATATCAATTACATTGTTTGTGGTTACACATTAATAGCATGTACATACCTAATAGCTTCCACCTAAATCATCATTATAAACATGTGACAGTGACTGAAATTCCCAATGTTGCATCCCTTCTTCAATCAAATTATTCAGACACCGCACCTGTACATGTGTCATTTTTATCAAAACATTTACGTGCACATTTTGTCAAAACTTCAGAGACTGTCATGTGATTCAAATATCAAATGTGAATCACATGCCCATGTGTCAGTTGCATATTTTATTTGATCATATTTTATATCACTTGCATCGTGTGTACTGATTATGTACATGTCCATTGCTAATACGCTATCAAACAAATCCTCATTAGGTTCATTATGCAGTGATTTAAACTCCCTATGTCACATCCCTACTTCTTATCAATTTATTCAGAACACCTATCAGGGGTGGAAATTAAGAAAAAATCCCAAGGAGCCAAACAGGCTCCTAAGTTTTTAATTCTGGGAGCCCAGATTTAAACTTAAGGGCCCGTAATATTTACCTGAAAAAATTTTAATCAATTTGTGACCTTAACATTTTTAACAACTTGCTCAGCCGGGCAAGTGCTATACTGATATTGTGCTTGTCTGCCATGAAAATTTGGTTGCCCGCAAAGAAAAAAAATATTTGAGTCAATTTTGTGTTTTATTAATTTATTGATATTTTAATAAATATATGTAACTACTGTGTGTTTACATTGATACAAATTACAAAAGTTTTCATTTTTTAAAACAATATCTATCCTTTTTAAGTATCTCATTAAAACTTTTATTCACAACAACTAATTTTCCTTTTATCATTCACCTACATGTACATTTAATTAAGATTTTATAACTTTTATACAATGTATAGCATTACACATACATGTATCATCATTTTAACACATCCTGAAATTCAGTTCCGTTCGGTATCGGTTCTTTTATTACACACACCCAACTTCCATTTCCTCCATAAACTGCAAGCAACAACAGTCAACACACGATGTGTTCTATGACATTTTTGGCCATAAGGTAAAGACTAACGTATTTACTTGTCAAAAAAATAATTATTTTAATTTCTAACTGGTTTTAGCAATCCGTTTAAGCTACAAATAGAAGGAAATGGATCACTTTCGAAACTTAAGCTTTTTGAAATGACGAATGCAGAATGGTTGTACTTCTACTTTCATTTTGATACAAGCGGACATTCCAACTTAACATGTCAAAATTTTAGCATCATCAGATTAGGAATTTTAAGGACCAAAATTGAGAAAAAACAGATACTATTTCCGACTAGAAATGGACTGAATAACGGCCCCCAAAAGTGGCCAAAAAAATCCTGAAATCAATTCGCCAAGCGGTCGACTTCGTACGTAAAACAATTCGCCCGAACGTATATTCAGTCGCCTAGGGCGAACGGGCACCCGTTAATTTCCACCCCTGCCTATGCAAGTCATCAACAATTGAGTGTTATGCTTTTCAAATAACTTCCACAACTTCAAAGACTGCCGTGCAATCCTTACCATTTGAAGGTCACATACATATGTACTTTCCCCTTGAATAAAGACTTCAACTTCACAGCAGAGTGCAGAGATGAGAAGCTTGAATGATTCAGCCAAACATTAACAAGAGGCCCAATGGTCACCTGAGAAAAGTTTTGTTTTGTTAAAATTAGTCCACTGATTCTTGATAAGAAAAAAATGTCTCAAATTTGACAAATAATTTATATTTTCTGTTTACTTAGGTGTCTGTAACGTTAACCTTTGACCCCATGACAGAGAAATTTTGTCAAAATGATTTGTGATCATTCTTAACAAGTTTCTTATATATATTTGTATAAAAAGTCAACCAGTTCCAAGTTATTGTATATTGTTTGTATTACAGTGTATAACTACTACATGTTATTTAAGTGCCCCCTGGTGTAGCATTTATTAATAGATTTCATTTTCATTCACAAACTCTGTTGATACTGATTGTACAATCATGCATACAAAATTGGTTCATGAGATTTGAGTAGATTTACTAAGAAGTACCAAGTTTTGGTCCTTTTTGGCCTCTCTTAGGGCCCTTTCTCAAATCTAAATTATCCAGTCGCACAGCAGCTGTTTCTTGATTTTAACTTTTGAGTTATTAAGCAATTTGTAATACAATTGTTCCCTGTGTTACTGAAGCGCCCCTTGTGGCTTGTTTATACACAGATTTCCTTTTCATTGTAGATATTGACTTAACAATCATGCAAACAATATTTGAAAGTCATCTGATCATTGGTTCATGAGAAGAAGATTTTTAAAGATGTATCAAATTTTGGTCCTTTTTGGCCCCTTTTGAGGCCCCTATGGGTCCTAGCCCCTTTTCATTCAAAAACTCTATGGGGCTTCACATGGGGATGCTATGTACTAAGTTTGGTTAAAATTGGCCCACTGGTTCTTGAGTAGAAGTCAAAAATTTGTAAATGTTAACGGCGCATGACGCACAATGCACAATGGATGACGACAGACAAAAGATGATCACAATAGGTCACCCTGAGCCTATGGATAAGGTGACCTAGAAAGTTGTTTGCTTTACATGACTAGTCCAGTTGTTATAGAAGTGGATAGGTCGGTAGGGAATTTATTATTTTAAATTTCCTTTGTAAATTTGATACGTAAACTGATAACTGTATAGCTATAAAGCAGTTGTTGTATGTTTGGGTAATTATGATAACTTACAGTCATATGTGGTAGTTGTCATTAATCATGACTGATAACTATATAACAGTTGTATTGGGTCATATGTCATATGTGGTAGTTGTCATTAATCATGACTGATAACTATATAACAGTTGTATGTTTGGGTAATTATGATAACTTACTGTCATGTGGTAGTTGTCATTAATCATGACTGATAACTATATAACAGTTGTATGTTTGGGTAATTATGATAACTTACTGTCATATGTGGTAGTTGTCATTAATCATGACTGATAACTATATAACAGTTGTATGTTTGGGTAATTATGATAACTTACTGTCATATGTGGTAGTTGTCATTAATCATGACTGATAACTATATAACAGTTGTATGTTTGGGTAATTATGATAACTTACTGTCATATGTGGTAGTTGTCATTAATCATGACTGATAACTATATAACAGTTGTATGTTTGGGTAATTATGATAACTTTCTGAAATATGTGATAGTTGTCATTAATCATGACTGATAACTATATAACAGTCGTTGTATGTTTGGGTATTTATGATAACTTACTGAAATATGTAGTAGTTGTCATTAATCATGACTGATAATTGTATATAGCAGTTGCCTATATGGTTAATCAAGTTAACCAATCGTCATATGTAGGATTTATCATTAATCAAGACTGATAACTAAATATAGACATTGTATGTTTGGTAAATCATTATAACTTACAGACGCACTATATGTGTTGTTGCATGTTTGGTTATACATGATATGATACTGTCATATGTAGAAGTTATACTGTTAATCATGACTAATTGATAACAACTTCCAATATGTAAGAGTTGTTTGATTATATATGATTGATAACTTACTGCCACATGTAGAAGTTGTCGGATGGCTTGGTTGCTTCCAGATCCACAGTAAGCCATGGCAATAGTAAACATTCCAGACCATCTTAGAATAGGGTCTTTGTCTCTACATAAACTTTCAATCAGTGCGTCAGCCTCTTCCAGACGTCCATACATTGTCAGAGATATTCCTACAGCTAGACCTCTCAGTATCTTTTCATGCTGCGTTTCTTTGGCATACTAAAAAACAAATAATGGCAAACATGGCACTAATGACTTCTTGTTTATTTCTCCAAGTCAACATGTCACTGATTACCTCTTGTTCATTTCTCCTAGTCAACATGTCACAAATGACTTCTTGTTCATTTCTCCTAGTCAACATGTCACTGATGACGTCTTGGGCAATTCTCCTAGTCAACATGTCATTGATGACCTCTTGTTCATTTATCCTAGTCAAAATGCCATTGGTGACCTCTTGTTCATCTCTCCTAGACAACATGTCACTGATGACCTCTTGTTCACCTCTCCTAGTCAACATGTCACAAATGACTTCTTGTTCATTTCTCCTAGTCAACATGTCACTGATGACCTGTTGGGCATTTCTCCTAGTCAACATGTCACTGATGACCTCTTGTTCATTTCTCCTAATCAATATGTCATTTATGACCTCTTGTTCATCTCTCCAAGTCAACATGTCACTGATGACCTCTTGTTCATTTCTCCTAGTCAACATGTCACTGATGACCTCTTGTTCATTTCTCCTAGTCAACATGTCACTGATGACATCTTGGGCATTTCTCCTAGTCAACATGTCACTGATGACCTCTTGTTCATTTCTCCTTGGCAACATGTCATTGATGACCTCTTGGGCATTTCTCCTAGTCAACATGTCACTGATGACCTCTTGTCCATTTCTCCTAGTCAACATGTCACTGATGACCTCTTGGGCAATTCTCCTAGTCAACATGTCACTGATGACCTCTTGTTCATTTCTCCTTGTCAACATGTCATTGATGACCTCTTGGGCATTTCTCCTAGTCAACATGTCACAGATCAATATTTGTCCTGACAAATTGACACTTATCATAAATAGTCTGAAAACTAACCTGTACCATCAATATCATAAAGTACCGTAATCTTATAATAAATAATAAATACCCTTAATTTTGACCTTTAACCTTAGTAATCAGTCACAAGACAGTAAACGTATCGTGAACCTGATTATCATCGTACATAATACTCATCACAAACATGACAAGGAAATGCATTATCAGTTTTTTATGGTGGAATAGGCTGTTTCCCCCACGGAAGTAATTCCAACCCTATAATTCAAATCTTTTTTTTATCAATTGAGTTGAAATTGTCTCCAATACAGCAGGCAAGAGCACCTGCTTATATGGGCAAGAATAATCACAAAATTATTAGAAAACTGACCTTGACATATTTATTTTCCTATAACTTGTCATTTCTCCTATAATGTGACATTTTCCCTATAACTTGACATTTTTTGTATTACTTGTCATTTTGCCAATAACTTGTCATTTTTAATCTATGTTTAATGAAACATTGTTAAAGTTTAATCTTGCCTCAGAAAATTGACCTCTTACCATAGGATAGAAAGTAATCATAGATATTGATGATACGGATGCTTTTACAATCAGGAAATGCCTTAGGCAACATTAATTTTTTATGATGATGGATGCAACTTAAAAAGTAATAATCAAAGTGATTCATATTTACTATTACGCTTTGATATGCTAATTCCATGTGGAATTGCAGCAAAATTTTAAGATACAATATCCAACCAGAAAAAAGCAAAGAGTCCCTGGTGCAGTTGAAAAGGTTTTTTTTCACTTTTTTTAATTCTGTAAAAATGCATGCCCACATTATAAGAAACTTTGCATAATAAAACCCAAATGATGAGTACAATGTGATATTATTTATACCTTAATATTAAGGTAGTTGCTAATGTTATAATGATACTTACAGCAACCATATCCTCTATAGCTGTTGCCTGTTTGGTACCAAGCATTACAAGACCCATAGCTATACCAGCAGCTTCACCTAGACATAAAGTAAATATCACCTTAGAATTACATCTGATGCAAAATTATCACTATATAGAAATGAATACAGTAGTCTCCCTCTTGAGAGACCACCCCATTTGCAGCCAAAAAGTGGGAATTCAAATGGGGCGGCCTCTCAAAAGAAACTAATCAAAATTCAAAATGGACGATTTCCAAAAAGCTCATCGTCTGACATCTAACCCGAGTTGTGTACAGTTGTACATGTATAGATTCTACATAATATAATTTTAAGGTGTGATAAAAACTGGAGATTAGTTAGATAACTGGATGTCTTTTTAACATTACGGCATGAGTTGTGCAAGTTTATACACATACCAATTGAATAAATTGATAACAACTTTGTTTATAATCTAAAAAAAAAAGTTTCCAGAATTTAAATACCAGTCCAGTCTAGTCTGTTTCTTATATTACTACCAGAAGTACGTCTACCATTACATGTGACAATTTAGACCTTGGCTGCCTTGAGGTAAATGCTTTGCATGCTTGATTATAATTAAAATGATAATTTTTTTGTCATTTTTGTTGTTGAAGTACATTACAAATATCTTTTGAGACCATAAGATGTTGTAATAACTATTTTTGATGGCTGGAATCATGATTCTAATCATCGATGATCCAACGTGTGTCACCTGACATACACACACTTACTTAGACTAAGTCTTAATTAAGATCAAGTAACTGCCAATCAGTGGATGGGACTGTGTTATATAATCATTAACACCCTCAATAATTAATATGCCCACAGGCTATTGACCTGTAAAAGTGTCAACTGATTGATAACTGGATGTTTGCTGATTAGCGATTATGAGGAGTTTACATGTTGGTCACATTTATTATTATTATTTTTTTTTTGGTACTTGAAATTTTGGATGACGGAAGATTCTAAAACATGACGGGAGGGGCGGACGGGATCCTAAAAATCAGGGGATTTTCCTCTCGCCAGAAGAATCACATGTCATTTATATCTATGCAGTGAGTGATTTTAGGTTTCTGTAATTTTGTTTTATTGTCTGTTATATGTTTATGTTCAAATTCAAACACATTTTATGGAAATTTTCATGGCCGTTCTGGTTACCATTGGCTGTTTCACTTATTTTGGCTAACCCGTAATGAATTTCTGTGTCAAATTTGACTACTTCCGGTTTACCGAACTCTAACATTTCAGCCGTTTTAGAGGGGAAAAGCTAAACTTTTATCAATGAAACCATGGCCACTGGACGCGTTGAAGGGGCGGCCTTCTAAAAGGGGTGATTTTTTCACAAATACGATAATGCAAGCAATAATCGGCTGGGAGAAAGGGGTGGCCTCTCAAGAAAGTGGCCATTCACAGAGGAACTATTGTATAACTGATTATAATCATACAACTCTACAGGAACTTTAACCAAGGATATAAGGTATGTTATGTAATTCTATGATGTTTCCAATGCACGGTACTTAAAATTAGTTACTGACAAAACCATACCTGTCACAGCATCATCTTGGTAAAGGTTAAATTTCAGTTGTTCATATATATCTGTAAATAATTAAGAACCATCAATTAACAAAGGTGAAGATTTAAAAATATATATGTATATATACATATCTACACACACACACAAACATAATTCTGTTACATCAAATTCTTATCATACATTGCCATTAATATATAAAGACTTCAAGGCAACACCAGTTTTCAGACTTTAAGTCGACACCAGTTTACAGACTTTAAGTCAACACCAGTTTACAGACCTGGGGTGGAAATTAAGAAAAAATCCCCAGGAGCCAAACCGGCTCCTAAGTTTGAAATTTTGGGAGCCCAGCTTTAAACTTAGGGGCCTGTAATATTTACTTGAAAAAATTTTAACCAGTTTGTGACCTTAACATTTTTAACAACTTGCTCAGCCGGGCAAGTGCTATACTGATATTGTGCTTGCCTGCCATGAAAATTTGGTTGCCCGCAAAGAAAAAAAAAATATTTGAGTCAATTTTGTGTTTTATTGATTTAATGTTATTTTAATAAATATATACAATGTAAATTGTCTCTGAATGATATACATTGTATTTGCAAGTAAATTAATTGTAAATGCATTCTGTATTGTCAATATTATTTATATCAATCATTATTATTACTATTTTACAATGTAACTACTGCGTGTTTACATTGATGCAAATTACATAAGTTTTCATTTTTTAAAACAATATCTATCCATTTTAAGTATCTCATTAAAACTTTTATTCACAACAACTAATTTTACTTTTATCATTCACCTACATTTAATTAAGATTTTATAACTTTTATACAATGTATAGTATTACATGTACATGTATCATCATTTTAACACATCCTGAAATTAAGTTCCGTTCGGTATCGGCTCTTTTATTACACACACCCAACTTCCATTTCCTCCATAAACTGCAAGCAACAACAGTCAACACTGTTCTGTGACATTTTTGGCCACAAGGTAAAGACTAACGTATTTACTTGTCAATAAAATGATTATTTAATTTCTAACTGGTTTTAAGCAATCCATTTGAACAACAAATAAAAGGAAATGGATCACTTTCGAAACTTAAGCTTTTTGAAATGACGAATGCAGAATGGGTGTACTTCTACTTTCATTCTGATAAAAGCGGACATTCGAACTTAAAATGTCAAAATTTTAGCTTCATCAGATTGGGAATTTTAAGGACCAAAATTGGGAAAAAACAGATACTATTTCTGACTGGAAATGAACCGAATAATGGCCCCAAAAAATGGCAAAAGAATTCCTGAAATCAATTCGCCAAACGGGCGACTTCGTACATAAAACAATTTGCCCGATCGTAAATTCAGTCGCCTCAGGTGAACAGGCACCTGTTAATTTCCACCCATGCAGACTTTAAGTCAACAGGCAGTTTTCACATAAACATTTTAATTTGGAAAATGCAAAAAATTCCACAGCAGTAAGCATGATGACTGATTTACTGAATGAAGTCAATATTTATTTTTAACTATTGCATTCAATTTTTTTTTTGCACCAAGCAAATTATCTACTATTTTGATAATTTCTTAAATCAATAATACCAATGAATATACATTTGACCAAAAGGATAGGTATTGCTAAACAAATGACTTTGCACTTCACTGTTTTAACTCAAATGGGATGATTGACCAAATGTTCTATCTTAGCTCTCTAAACATTATCGCGGTTAGTGATTAGATCATGCTAAAACCTGTGAAGTCCCTCATCTGAAGTTAGCTTGAGTTTAAGTCACCTTACAACCTGAGTTTAACTGGTGAGAAAAGTTTGCCAGATTACATGTGGAAACCAAGGTTTGTTTCAGAGTACATTGTAACTGGGTTTTTTTCTCGGCCATTAAACTGGCCAATATAACTAAAACAATTGAGTGTGAAGTAAAATACCAATGAAATAAACAAACAAAACATGTAACATGAATTTCATTGATGTTTTAATTTAGGCCAAGGAGTAATTCATTGTGTGGTTTAAACTGACCTTTGTCTTCTTAACGTTTTAATTTAAAGTAAGGAGTAATTCATTGTGTGGTTTAACTGACCTTGTCTTAATGTTTCAATTTAAAGTAAGGAGTAATTCATTGTGTGGTTTAACTGACTTTGTCTTAACATTTAATTTAAAGTAAGGAGTAATTCATTGTGTGGTTTAACTGACCTTGTCATATTTTAATGTATGACAAGGAGTAATTCATTGTGTGGTTTAATTGACTTTGTCTTCAAAGTAAGGAGTAATTCATGTGTGGTGGTCTTCATATTTTAATGTTTAATTGACTTTGTCTTCATATTTTAATTTATGACAAGGAGTAATTCATTGTGTGTAACTGACCTTGTCTTAATGTTTTAAGTAAGGAGTATTGACTTTGTCTTCATTGTGTGTGGTTTAACTGACCTTGTCTGAACATTTTAATTTACGACAAGGAGTGTAAATTCTTAATGTTTTAATTTATTGTGTGGTTTAAACTGACAAGGAGTAATTCATTGTGTGGTTTAACTGACCTTGTCTTGCTGTTCCCATGGCTGCTAAACCCAAACCTAGGCATCCACCATGTCGAACCATCTACAAAATAAAATAATGTTATAACAATGATAAAAAATATGTGAACTCGATTTTAGTCAAGGAATATAATTCAGTTTACTCTTTTCTGCTGTATTAGGCCATTATATTATAGTATATACGGTTGACTTTGTCTTCATATTTTAATTTTTAATAGTTCAAGCTGAGGCGTGATAGTAATATAGACAAATAAAATACAATATTCCCCACATTGATCTTCAATATTTAGGTATAAAATAAACAAAAGAATGTATTAAGACAATCATGCAATATTACAGTTGTTCAGGAGCTGGCATAATAAAACTTGACACTCAAGTCTGAGAATATTCTAAACTTGGTCTACTTAGCCAATCAGATTAAGATTAGCCTTTGAGTATAATTTTTTTTTCAGAATAAGTGTTGTTATGTTACCCTGTACTCTTATTAAAAAGCATGTAGTGATTCAAATCAACTTTTTTACCAAAGACACACTATTGTTTACTAGATAAAATTTTGCTGACAAATCTTTGACCTTGATCTGCAATAAATATCAAGGTCAAAATATAGGAATGCTACATGTCATTATAGAATACAATGGAACCTGTCTTAAGAGACCATTCCATCTGCCACTAAAATGTGGTTTCTCAGGAGTAAAAGATGAGAATAAAGGACTATTTAAAAAAAGTGTTGTTTACCAGTACTCTTATTAAAAAGATGTTGATTTCAGAAGACATTTCATGAGAATTGTTTTTGAGGAGGACAGGTTTCACTGTATTCCTCGTGTTATGTTTTAATCAGTGATGTTCATCCAATCTATGATGCCCCTTATACCATGTTAGCAAACAACTGCAACTGATTCTTAATCCAGGTAGATATAACAAAGATTTGTTTTGAACCCTAGGATGTAATCTCATTTTGAGCCCAATTTCACATAAAATGAAATGGACACCCTCTTTGATATCTAATAAAAATAAATGTAAATCAACAATGTTAGTGATTATTTAATATGCAAAAAAATTAATAGTATTTTTCTTTTTAATTCAGAATAAAAAAATTCAACTTTTTTTTCTTTTACTGAAACTTACATCAGTAGAAGCATCTTTAAGTTGGTTTAACAAATAATCTGTTATTTCTCCTCCATGATTGGCATGTATTATACCTGAAAAGAAAATCAGAAAATTCCATACATTTATAGTGCTTATGGACAATTCAAAGAAAAATATGCTTGTTGTTTATGAGTAAATATTCTTTCAAAAAGTTGACAGGACCACGCCTGAGAGATTTAATTTTTCTTTTTTGGTAAACAAATTACATTTTCAGGAAAAATACTTGTGTAACACTTTCATCAACAATCTGGTGGAAAGTGATTCCAAGCAACTCCCAATACTTGACTCATCAACCCTTGAAAAACAATGGACTCTTCTATAAATCAATGACTTAGACCAGTACAAATGTGTCTTTAGGGTAAATGGAATAACCATACATGAGAATTTCTTAACAATTTATTGAGAATTATAAAATACTGAATATCTGTAACCCAAACTATATTAAAATGAGTTGCAAGGAGTATGAACAATTTGATATTTTCATTCTTAAAAGTTATTGATATTTTTACTACAAATACATCGTAATCATGGTCAATCCTGGTAAGAGAGTATGTACTCATACTCTCCTATCATTTACTGAGGATGGTCTTCTAATGTTTGGAAATGTTTTAAGAACAAGGATGGTTGATTAAATAACAAATCAATCAATATATTGAATAAAAGTAAAAGGGCTAAGAGACATGTTACATGACCATTTTCTATTATTTAATAGGATTATTATCTAAAGTACAACTTACCCAGATATGATTGTTAAAATAAAACTGCCACGGTATATACTGTTAAAGCATGTTAAGTGAAAATAAATTCCCATCCCAGAAAAATCACCCATTTCCATAAGTGTACAATGTACACGCATATCTATGAGTGTACAATGTACATCTATTAGTGTACAATGTACATGTACATCTATTAGTGTACAATGTACATGCACATCTATTAGTGTATAATGTACACACTCATTTATAAGTGTACAATGTACATGCACATTTATAAGTGTACAATGTACACGCACATCTATTAGTGTACAATGTACACGCTCATCTATAAGTGTACAATGTACACACATTTATAAGTGTACAATGTACACACACATTTATAAGTGTACAATGTACATGCATATTTATAAGTGTACAATGTACACACAAATCTATGACTGTACAATGTACACACACATCTATGACTGTACAATGTACACACACATTTATAAGTGTACAATGTACAGGCTCATCTATAAGTGTACAATGTACATGCACATCCTTAGTAGAAATAGAAATGCACTAAATCTAACAAATTTCAGAAATTTAACTCATCATTCATGATTGTCCAACATAAGCCATCTTTGGACATCCTTCAATTAGGCCTATCATGATAGATATTGGTTTTCAATAGATAACCATTTGTCAGTTCCGCATCTGGGAAGTTGATTTACACAAAAACTCTCAGGCTAGACATATAGTAGTTATATCCTGTGACAAGCTATCAAGTTGATTTTATCTGCATGTCTAGTTACTAGTACCGTTTTTCATTCATTGACATCCTTATTTACATGTAATCAATATATCAGGAGATTCAATGGATAATAAGTTTAATTAAAAGTCCTAGTGCTGGTAAGAAAAATAATTACACCTATATTCAAATCAGAGACAACAAGTACATTGTACTTGTACAATTGTTGACAATAAGTTATCATAAAAACATAGTAATGAAGATTTGGTATAAATCATCAAAAAGAACATTTGTACAACAAGTGACTGTAAGGGGCTTAGTAAGTTTATTTTTATTGTTTTAATAGTGTTTTACATCACAATAAACTATTTTTCAATTATTTGGCAGCCACCAGTTTTCTTGGTATTGAAGGGAACCTGGTTACAATAGATCAGGGAGGAGTTTACCTTTTGCAAGCAAACTTCTCAAAATGAGCTTAGGTTCTAGCAAGACTCGAATCACTGCTAACCAGAGGTGAGAGACTTTGTGGTTTAAAGCATGATGCTTCAACCTACTGGTGCATGTAATTGGCTACAGAGGCCCCGAGCTTAATGAACCACCATTTCACCAACAAAACCCATAACCCAAAAGGTCTAGAAATTTACAATATTTATTAGCCTTTCAATACTACACTGAAATAAACTATGTTTTTTTTCTGTCTTTGGGTTTTTCTTAAAAGCAGCTTCAATGATGCAAAAGTGTACACAGGATGCATACCCACAAAGAAACACATGACAGTGGATCGCAGTACGTCACCTGACTGATTCAATAACCTAAAAATAGGTGTGTGACAGAGGTTAACAATCATTGGAATTGTATCCCACAGAACAAGTAGTCTGGAAATCTATTGGAATGTAACTGTCATTTGTCATTCAATGCAGGAGTAAACAATCATCAAAATTCCTACTTGCCCTGCAGGTTAAGTATTCTACAAAACTGTTTGTCTGAAAGTAAATGTCACTTGTTCGACCATCAAGTGTTGTTGCTGAATAACAGACTTTTAGCCTCTGAAAATTTATACATGTTATAAGGTAAAACTATACACACTCTTTTTTATTAGAAAGATGGCAGAATTTAAAATGACCAAAAACTCTAGGTTTTCTATAAAATTTCTTCTTTATGATCAGATTTTGTTATAAATGAATTTTGTCTTTTCTTTTTTGTTTGTTGGTTGGTTTGGCTTTTTTTTCAGATGTTTTAACTTTTCCAGACAAGTGCAAAGTAATTTTGTGACTGATACCAGACAAATGTGATCTATGACCTCTGTATGATTCAGACAAATTTCTTCAACCTCTCCTAATGAACAGTATCACATTTATCCTAAATGTGAATCCAAAAATTTATATATGTAAAAATGTCACAGCACCACTGAAAACCAGACATACATTGTAACTTGAGCATCAATTCTCATTTGGGAATTCCAAATACATTTGTATCAATACTACAAAAGGAATTCCATGGTGTGAAAATTACTTATTCCACTGAGGTGACTGATGCAGAATTAGTCAATGGAAAAACAAGACATTCCTGTCTTTAAGATAAAGAATACAAAACCCACACCTACATGTCTTTGTAAACATTCACAATAAATACTTCAGTCACTAATTAACTGTAATGTCAAAATTATTACAAAATGCTCCATTGGCAGAGATAAACCTCCTACTTATGTAAAAATCAATACATGTTTCTCTCCTTAATCAAAACATTAATTAACACTGGTGACACACCCACTTATTTACAAATCTCTAGTCATTCATCTAATTATTCAAAGGAGTGAATTGACAATAACTTATCTCCTACTTATTTACAAATTAACAAAATCCTATTCCTATTGTTATGTCTCTAATGAAATGAAAGTATTTATCTACACATATTAGTCTCTTACTGACAAATTACTACACACCTATGTACAATGACATGTGAGAAAAACTGGTATACAATGTAACTCTGGTTTGGTGTAACAATATATCCAATATAATGATATCTATATACACTTACAATATCTATATTCCTAGGATATATGAAGGATAAAATTTGCAACATTTGTTTTTTGACCTTCAAATATAATTCATAACAACTTCCTTATATAACTTTGTGTATAAAAAGTCAGTAAGTTTTTAGTCAGCAACCTTTTCTATAAAACTGCACCCAATAGAATTTGAAGTGACCTTAGTGGCAAACTATGAACCGATTTTGAATACATTCGCAAATTTTGTACATATTAACTAAACAATCATGTAGACCGAATCTGAAAGAAATCTAATCATTGGTTCAAAGAAGAATTAAAAAAAAAATTCATATGCATCTTCCTATATGGATAGTTCCTGCAAAATTTGGTAAAAATTGGCTCATTGGTTCCTAAGTTTGACAGCATAGAAATCAACAATGGACATCACACAAAAAGACAGCGCATGACGACAGACAAGATATGATCGCAATAGATCACCTAATAAAGCAACATATCAAATTTGCTTCAAGGGACATTTGCTGTGGGTTTTTTTTTCAAAAATTTATTTCTTTTTTTACTATTTAGATTGATATACAATAACAAAAAAGAGATATACACAGACATAAAAATTCTTGAATTCCTATATATTTTGTGAAATTGCATGAGAAACCAAGGTCCGGCACTGTTTCAAATGCATTTGATTAATTCAACCTTACTATTTGTATATGTATATCGTAATGGACCTGACCTTATTTTCACAAAATATATAGAAATATAAGATAATTATGCCTGTGTATAACTCTTTATTTGTTATTGTACATCAAATATAAGTAATAAAAGTAGAAAAAATTTAAGTAATTTGTTTTTGTAAACACAGCTTATGCCCCTTTAAAATGTGTGGACAGATACTCAAGTTATTTGAAAGAAAGCAAAATTTAAAAGACAGACATGAAACAAACAAACCCAAAACAATATGTTGCTTGCTCATCAATCTCATGGATTAAAATTGCATTTGTTATACCACCTATCAACTATCTATATTGTCCAATCAATCATTAATGATTCTATATCTAATACTTATGATATCAGTGAGATTACAATCATCACTTAGGGCCCTGCTGCACTAACTAAATACAGAGAGATCTTAACAGCTTTTATAAAGATCTTCAGTCTTATTAAACAAGATCCGATATGTAGTTATGTTAGGAATACAGCAAGCTATCACAAAAAGTAACAATTAAGTCCAGTATTACATAGTGCCTTGTTAAAACTTGGTTCTTATCCCAAAGCTATAAATGGAGAACTTATACTAGCTTCCCCTTAATTTTGTAACCTTCTTCAGCATCTCATACTCCCACTAGACATCAAAATAGAAATTGAACAATCTTCAATCATTTTTGCAATGTGGCAATCATCTTAAGAATTTCAAAAGGGCCACCATTTTGAATACTTTTGGTGTCATCTTGTTTACCATATCATCTTTCCTTAATGTATTATTTCTGTTGAAATTGGACAATGATGACAAAATAGTGTGTTTTAGCAGCCATTTTGAAAATATTGACACTGGAAGTCACAATAACTCATACTAAGTTCAAGTTCTGATTAAGTTACAAATATACAAAGTGGACAGGATTGGACAGACACTTAGTGTCAAAGCCTTAATAAACATCAATATCAATGATCTGAAATAAAATGTTTCACAAAAACAGATACATAAAGTTATCCTTTGGGATGAGAGATGTTTATGAAATTGATTAGCAACATTCAGCTTTTGTTCAGGTTAATTATGCTCTTTCATAGATGCCATGTTAAAGGTTAAAATTTTGTTTTGATATTAACTTATGTCAGGCCTCAACATTATCTTTAAAAAGAACTAAACCAGTGGGACCAGTACCAGAAAATTTTACTAGACCTGACCTCAACATCACTAGACCTGACCTCGGTTACATCATATCTATTGATATCTCTCTTCCAGAGTTTCATATCCTACTTAATTTGGGTACGCTACATCTAGTGATTTAAGGGTATAATGAAAACACTATATTTTAATTTTTAATAAGTGGTAAAATACAGCTCACATATTAATTTAATAAATTGCCCGATGAACTCGATGATGGGCAGAGGACTTGTGCATATCTATGTCTCATTTTTAGCTATTGCTGCACCATCAAATGCTATTTACTGCGTAAACTGATTTTTAAAATAACATAAAAAAACCAAATAATTACAGAAAGAAATTAATGAATTATTTCATGACTGAAATAATTCCATATAATCTCTAGAGTACTCAAGACTACTAACTCTAATAGGTAGGACTGGAATACAAGTATATTCTGTTACAGTATAAAACATACATGTCATTTCTGAGTGGTGCAAGTAAATTATCCTCAATTTGTACACTGTATTCATGCTGACTGTTCCACTGATTTATAATTTTATCAAGAACAAAATAAAACCTGAACTGACAATTAGCTTGAATGCTTTGACAATTTATTTATAGAAGTCAAGAAACAAGTATGTATATAAGTTTGAAATTTTCTTTTAGGCCTAATTATTGTAAAATAAATTCTGATTTCTGTTCTGCCCTTTGATTTCTTCGATACACTCTCATCTCTAGTTATGCCTCCATTACTATAAAGAAGCCGTCGTCAGTCACTCAGTGTAAACAAATATCGATAGTTATCATAAGCCAATCTGCTTTATTAGAGATATCGTGACTTAATTCAAACAAAACTATCAAAAAAGAAACGTACCATTCTATATGCCCGGTTAAATTAAAATATGCCTAGGCTAGGCTAGTGAAGTTGCATGCATTTGTGATTTTTTGACTGATGCTTTCAGTTTCACTTTCAATCTGAATTTTTGCGGGTCCATAGAATTACTGAAATGACGCCAATTACTGGAATGACGGGACATGTAACTGGACTGAAGCTCCTTTCCATCATAATGATAATTTTGTGGAATAATTTACTTTTAAATGTTAATAATATAGGTATTACAGTAAATGAAAAGATGTTTTATCAGTATTGTCATCGTATTTTCCAATCTAGCTTTTCATATTTAAGCCATATCAGTACTAGTGTGAGATTGAAACCGACGTAACTACTTGGACAACACTGTTTCCCTTCTCACATTGAAATAGTTTATTCTTCTTAGCTGTATATAAATAATCTAAAAATGACGAAAACATAATGTGATGTGTCATTCCAGTGACTTTATGCGTCATCCTGGTAATATTACTATTATTCTGGTTGTTTTATATACCAATCTCTCACCAGAGGGCATATTACATTATATGGCGACAAAATTGACGAAATGAAAGTAAGTCTATACAGCACATAATATCAGCGACATATCTATTATCAAAATCACCGGTAATGTAAATAAATGTCCCACTATCGGTAAATAAATTACAAAAAGAACAAAATGGTTTTCCACAACAATTTTTTTTAATAATAGATCATCAGTCTATTTGAAGTGATATTTTTAACCCGACCAGTCGGGCTACTTTGACACAAGTTGACTTGACGGACCAATCTTTTACTAGTCAGGGTCGGTCGGACATGCCTTAGTGTTGAGCCCTGTATGTTTTTAGTAATTTCTTGGTGAGCTGAAGACAAACATATCATTGGGGGAGGGAGGTGAAATAAATGTTAATTTTCACTTAATGTATATGTTTATGTATAATTTTAACACATTGTAAAAATATTGCCCGTGTAAGAAAGATATAACATACATTAGTCCAAGAGGCCACAGTTTGAACAAACTAAATTAAAATCTGAACCATATACTGAAGCTTGTGGCCCTTTTATTAAACAAATTTGAATCCCCTTCACCCAAGGATGCTTTGTGCCAAGGATGAGATTAATAACTGATTCTGCTGGAGAAGACATTGTAAATATTTAAGCCCCATGACTGGTGGTTTAAGCTCAACTAGATTGTTAAATTTGTTTTAAATGATAATGTGCTTTGCAAAATGCTTATATAAAGTTATTATCTTCCCTTTGATTATGCTTCTAAGTGATTCACTGCTTTTTAGCAATTTTGTAGAGTTTGAAGATCAAAAGATGATTTTTACTCGTAACGATAATAAACACAGATGGAGTTTCGTAATATTTAAGACAACCTCAGATGAATAAGTTTAACATATGGGTTATTGTCAACTTGTATCCATCACAACTTGTACCTAAGTGAATTGGTTGACTCGTACCCATGTTTTAGCTGACTCGTGCCCATCGATTAACTCATTCAAGCCCATTGCCTGTTTGATTGTAAAATTATTTATGAAGGTATACATGTATTACTAACAAAGTAATTACCATAATGCCATTTGATATTGAAATGACATACAACTATCTGTGGAAATTAATTGTCTTCAGAAGTACTTCCCTGACAGAGGTATAATCCAATTCACAAAACGTTACAGGCGGATTAATCTCTTGATTATCTTGTGAATCATTCTACTCAATTTTCAGTTATGACAATCTTTATGTGAAAAAACTTCAACCTTAGGCATGACTTAGCCAAAGAGGATACGAATTGAGAAGGGCACGAATTGATATGAGTATGAGTTTTCCAACATTCCACAAAGAAGTTAATACATTCCCATACAGGTAGCAAATAAACAAAACACAAAGGACAGAAAAAAGAACAGATATAGAATCGATAAAGACATTGTGCTGTGCGTTTAGGAAAAGAAACAGAGCATTGAAATGTCTTGAGGAAGGAAATGAAGCTGAAACGAAATTAATAATTTGCCACCCTTCGTTGAATTTCACCTGAAGAAACCTCAATCTGTCAAGGCTATTTATAAAATGAATAATTGATTTTTCGGTGAAATACTTTCCTCATGTTTAACATGGTTTCCTGTACACGTGTGATCGCTAATTAGGGGTGTTTGTATCATGTTGTTTTTATCATTTCCTGACTAATTGCAGTTTATGTGTGCACTAATTTTGATTATTATGTCTTTAAATTGTATAATGTGTGAATCGGAGAACTTTTACAATGTTTCATGTAGTTCAATTTGACCAGTCTTTAAAAAGTTTACAATGACAATTATGATAGCAACAACAATGACAACAACATCCTTCAACAGGCAAATTTGGCTTTGGTGAGCTAAAACCATTAGAAATAGTTTATGACAGAAAAAAATAGAGTTTTATCAAATGCTGTAACAAAAATCAATATTTATTACAGCATTTGTTGCAATGCAGTCAATCACAATCCATAACCTGCAATTATCAAACCATTATCAAAGATCTGATGTCATTTTTTGTCTCTTTTTCCACAACAACTGAACAAAGTTCTGTAAAGTTTTGATATCTGACAAAACCTAAAAGAACAGTACAAGTTTAAATTTCTGATACATATAAAGGATGTATTGTTTAATATATATACATATGTTGCAATGAAGGTTAAATTTGTTCATTGACTGACAAATAAATAATATTATGCAAATTGACATTCTGTTCTTGGGATATAAAATGCCTGTATATGAATAATGATGATTATGTTTAAATCCTAATTGTCTGGTTCAGACTACACTTTTATTCCAGTTTATTACAAAACCAAAACTTTTAACTTTTAGAATTGTTTAAGAACTTTATTTTGTCAATTCAAATATAACAGAATTGATCGAAGCTTAGAATCACTCGTTACCTTGGTATCACATCCTTTACATGAATTCTAATTCAACACATTGAAGTCACACACATCACAACTCATCGCATGATTTACTAAACACAAACTGTGACAATGTTGCTATACAAAGGGAGACAATCACTACAGTACAAGCTATTTGTTCTAAAGAACACAGACATGAGATTTTGTGTATACATACCTAGAGCATATAATCCACCTCCTTCAGAATAAGCAGACCCTGGACCAGAATCTTTTGGTAAATATGTTGACATTAAGTTTAATGCCTCTTTTTCATGACCCTATAAAATCAAAACAATCAAGGTATTGAGATCTGTTTGCTATTTACAAATTCTGTTGAACTGTTCTGATAAATTTTCATAAGAAAAATGTAGACACAATTATCATGCATGTTTTGATTTATCAGAATGAAGTAAACATTAGAGTGAAAAGAGGAAAATGACTTTGGAGAACTAACTAGGGAGAAATAAGGCATATTATTAAATGAAATTTCATTAAAAAGAGAAATTCCTCCAGATTTGAATTCAACAAGGATGCAGATGTATACATAAGTTCATCATTGTAAAATGCATGTAATATAAATGCCTGAACTTTCACTTTACAGTAAAACAAACACTTATGTAAACACACACACATGCAACAGAACCCAACACATACACACAAAAACAACACATACACACAACACATAAAACACAACACAAACACATACACACAAACACATAAAACAACACAAACACACAACACACACAAACACACACACACACACACAAACACACACACACACACACACAGACAGTTTGAATTTTGTGACAAGATGAAAAGCCCAACCTTGTGTATGACACCTAAACTAGCTGTGGCTGTGAACTTTGCCCAATTTGTAGCTCTTGCTAACTCACTCTAAATTAATCTCTGAAACAATAGAAATTGGTAAAATTAGTTTGTATTATTATACCTCCAATATATATCTTTACTTCTGATTAGTCAAAACTGTATCACGTGATCTAAAACATTTCTTCATGTCACCCTGAAACATTTATGTCATCTGTAAACCAACCCACAAATATCAATAACTCAAAGTCTGGTCTGTGATCGTATAGTTTTATTCTCAGCACAGCAGAGTACAGCAATGGTAACAAATGTTTCAATAATCAGAGAGTATGGTGGTGTTTCTCTCTAGGAGGCGGTTTCCCGCAGGTCTCCCCTCGTTTCCAGAACTCCAGTGCTTATATACGTTTGTCATTTTGACCAACGCAAAACACTAATAGTTCTAGAAGCTTATAGAGAGTTAAATGCATCTACAATTGGAAGAATACGGGCGCCTGCATCATCTAAAATCTGTCATAATGCAACCTTTGGCAACCTTTTACATTATCATTCTTAGTACAACTTCAGTACTTTATATTAATTATCATTAACATCAATTCTTGTTTACCAAAACTGATGATTGACAGATATTTGACCTTTTAAAACATGCAGCTTCAATTGCTGCTGAATTTGTAAAGGTGTTGACAAGTTGTTTTTTATCCAAAACAGTATATATTATATAATGCTAAGTCATATTACTAAAATATTATGCTGAGTAATTTTGAATTTGGAATTTTATATCTAAATTAACTTTGTCAACATATTTACTTGACCGAATTAGAAATCATTGTAATTTTAGCTGCCCTGGTATTTTCCCAAATACATATAATAACACATCAACTATTTCAAGTCACACCAATTATTCACGTATATAATTTCCTAAAAGATTTATCTTCCCGTACCTCATAATTTTACAAACTCGTCCCTATCCCTTGAAATTTTTACTAAATGGTAAAAATTTCATTCTTATAAATACTTTCCAAATTATAATTAGTAACTTTTTATAAAATTTCCCCCATTGGTGTGGCTTGAAAGTTATAACACAATTCAATAAAGTTTAACTGTTAATCAGATGAAATGAATAAGTTGTGACCTGGATTTTTTATCGGTAAATAATTCATATCCTGGAGTAATAACAAATTAACTTGTGACTTAGATTTCTCAATAATCCACTATCAATTATGACCTGATTTTTCAACAATTCATAAAACTCGTGATCTGGATTAATATTAAATATAAAATGTGACCTGGATAAAAATATGTGACTGGGTTATAATTTCAATATATATTCATGCATTATAAAGCGATATAAACCGGTTCAATATAGCAGAGAATTTATTGCATAATTTCAATTCAATAATCATTGTCTCAATACAAATAAAGTTCATTATTGACAGTCCATAAGTAAAGTTCATTATGTTAAAGTTCATTATAACATAATACGTTTAATAATTCACTTTTTAACACTTTTAACATATTCATGGAAAATCCTCCATTCACGGAAAAGTCCTCCGTCCTTGTAAATATTCATGGAAAGTCCTCCATCCTTAATATGTTCACGGAAAGTCCTCCGTCCTTTGCGCAATATTCTGTTTCTTTTAATTAATCATAAGTTTTCGACTTCTTTTTAAATTATTATCGTGTTGTATTCACATTACACTGTGATTATTACTTAAGTTCTTGTATAAGTCTTCAGTAGTCGAATGTTGAGTGTCTTTAGTTACTGGTGAACTAAAACTGGTAATCGCGGCTTCTGGATTCGAAGCCCAAGTGGTCTCATCCACTTCGATGTTTTCGATCGACGATTTGTTGTTATCGTTAAATTCTTGCGGTGTCACATCACCTGTTTCTGGGTCTTGATTATAAGTTCATGATTTTATTTCATGGTTATCGTGTTTGTATTCCCTTTATTTCACAGGATATGTACGTCTGGATATTCATTATTGTAGTTTGGTTGACTGTTTTTCATTTCTCCTTGACTATTTTGTTTCGTGTTTTCTGTTTCCTCTTTTATCTTGACTGTATAGTGTTTCGGTTTTTCAATGTTAATTCTGGTTTGATCAGATTACTGGTATTAAGTCTATGTCGTATTTATCCTTAAGGTACATACTGCAAAGTTTTCATGTCTGGATATTCTATGTCGTGTTATATCCTTAGGTACATACTGCAAAGTTTTTCTATCTGGATATGCGTTCGGTTCTTGTTCAGTTTGAATGTCTTCTTTGTATATACTGGCTGTGTTTTTCTTGACCGTTGTTTCATCTTTTCTGTTATAAGATTGCGAATGTCATTATCATCTGCTGTTGACTGTGTATTTTATGCATGATCGACTGTTTGTTACTTGGTGCTCCTGGTATGGCTGTTGATTCTGGTTTCTTAGAAGTCTTGAAAGATTTGGAAGACTCAACTCCTCTTTTCCCTCATTACTTGACCACTTAACATTAGGATTATCTTTCTTTTTGACAGAAGATTCTGAATGCCTATTTCTACATTTTCTTATTATTCTTTTTCCCCACATTTTATCATTAAAATTATTAAGATTGTTACTACTGGCACTATTGGTATGAGAAAGTATTGACCGTTCTTAACCCAAAAATATCAGCTCTGGCATTGGGTTGCATTTCTTCTAGTTTTTAGTTCATTTATCAAATTATCTAAATTAATTTCTTTTACTGGTTTCAACGTCTTGGGAATTTTAATCTTATCATATCGTGGGAAATTTTGCTTATATCTCCAAAACAAACTTACTTCGTCTTTTTTATACTTGTCAACTAATGTTTTTAAAGGATCCTTAAAGTTAAAATTACTTTCCTTATAAATGTAAGGTGTTAAAGTCATATCCCCGTTAGAAGCTTGACAATTTTTGTTCCAAATGTAGAATGTCTAGAGGTGGTAAGGTTTTCTTAATCATTGATTCTTTGTCACACATGATCATGAAATTTTGTAACTTTTCAGCAATGATTAACCAATTTCCTTCTGTGTAACATACTGTCCCTCGAGGAAGAATTGCATTATTGATCATGTGTGGTTTTACAGTTTTGTTCAATTTTTGATCGTGTTTCCAGAAATATTAGAAATCACACATGTCTGTCTGTTTGAAACAGTATAGATAGGACTGTCAAAAGAACAATATCTTATCGAAGGGTTTGAACATTTTTCTAACTCCTGTTGAGTCAAAAGTGCAAATTGTGTTTCTCTTTATTTACCGCTAAGGCTTCTGACTCTAAGTCATATTTGGCGAGTACTGAGGGTTCTTTCATATGTGGTAATGCCAAGTTATGTATCTTGTAAAATTTCTAAGGCATTTGTTGTGTCAACCTACAGGGTACTTGACACAATAACTACAAATGTTTTCGTCTTTGAAATATGTAGCACACAAGTCAAATGTTTTTGTACAGGTCCCAAAGATCTTTTTCAGGGTCAAAAGGCAAAGCAAAAACGTGGATTCAGTTGATTTTTGATTGATAAAAGTATTTGCCGAAACTGTAAAGGTTGTATAACAGATGGTGCGGAGGTGTCCCAATGACAACATGTTCAGTTTGATTTCAAGATGTTGTAATTTTGTTTTGAACCAATCAAACCCAGTTCTTAACATGATCTAAAAGCTCTATCTAATTGGATATAATTATCAATTGCTATTTTGTTTTGTTCGTTTGATCTGTCACATTTTCATTTCTTTGAACTAGTGTTTTCAAGGTCGTCAAAGTGTCAGTTATGGTTTTTTTCGGATTTTCTGAAATTTTATGTCGATTGTCTTTTGTAATGGTCAAACTTGCATTTAAAACATGTTTCATACCCGGTTGATTTTTTCATTAAAGATTTGATATTTCTTTTGAAATGGATGAGAGATCATTCCTCACTTACTGTTGCCAAAGAGCCAAGAAAAGAGCTTTACCTACGACAGGTATAAGACCTTCTTTTTCTACGTTTTTCCAGTCTGTTTTCTAAGTGTTCAAAATGTCTTAAGTTCCTTTTCAAAAGTGTCTTGTAATAATTGTCAATTTGTTTATTTCAGAGCTAACTGTCAAAACTTGCTGTCTTACATTCAGGTTTTTACTATTGTGAATTTCTTAGCTTCATCTAAGTATTCCATCTAAGTTCTGAGATTGTTTTGGTTTAGTTTATGTAGTATAATTCTGTATGGAGTTACAGGAATCTGAAATGCTATCGTCCATTTGGATTTTGAGGTTGTTATCTCATTAATTTTTTCGAATATGATATTTTCTCTGTTCAGCAATGTAGGCGTGGTATGCACGACGGCGAAAATGTATATGAGTATAAGTGGCAGTATCATTTTCTTCCTCTTTCCGCTGGAAGAGAATAAAGAAATTTGTTTTACTTGTCTGAAGGGAAAGTAACATCTAGATAGCATGTCATGTAATTCTGTTATTAATTCCCCTATCGAAATTATTGTATGTTCCTGTGCTTCTACCCCAATTCATTCTTTTTGTCATTTCTAACCAATTTATTTGTCTAATGAGGTTCTGTGTTAGTTTGTAAATATTGATATCTCCCTTTACTATCTTAATAAGAAGAGGGTTGCAGATATTCATTATCTTCTAGTCCTATCATCTCTTTTATAAGAGTATCCTTTTGAATTCTCTTGAAATGGTTAAATTCTTGCACTAACGGCCTTAATTGTTTAACTGTGATTTTTATCAACTGTCTGTTTATTTCGTCGACTACTAATGAGGTAAGTGGTGATATGTTTTGACTACAAGTATCTAACTGTGTGGGTTTTATCTGTACAATTTGGCCATTTTCTTGCTTTACTCTTTTTGGTAAATCTAAAGGTTTTAAGCTTTTTCCATTTGTATTCTCCCCATCCTACCCAATAATAATCTTTATGTTTAGGATCCATTCTAATTACAAAATTCCCTACGGTCTAATTCCCAAAAATTATAGATTATTTTCCTGTTCCTTTTCAATCTTTAAGTTTAGATTCTTATCTGAAAAGTCACATAATGGAACATAGACTTTTTACATTTCCAAATGTACATCCTTCGAGATGGATGTTATCCCATTCCCAAGGTGAAATCCTAAATTTCTGATAAGCTTTTTGGCCAACTTCCCGGTTTTTTGGACAATTTCTTAGCCTCATTGTTGGAAATATTTGATATAAGTTCTATATTTCTTCTTTCTTGAGAAGGGGGCGGAGATCTTGCATGCCTACTTCTCACAAATAGTCTTTTCCTATCCATAAAATTTTTATCTTCCTTCTTGTCTTATTTTCTTTATGGTAGTTCTTATTGCTATAATTGATTTTATTTAAACGAAGGTTTTACTATGTCTAATTCTTTCCTACGATGCAGTGTCTTATTAATTTTAATTATTCTTAAGAATTCTTGGTTAAGTGGTCTTTTACTTTTAACTTGCTGTTCTGTATAGTTTTTATATATTTTTACACTTTATTTCTTCTGGTAGTTTACTTATTAATTCATCTAAATCTATTTCACTAATATTATCTATCTTATTTTCTCTAATATTTGCTCAATTATTTCCCTAACTATTTCTGCCATATAATAAGAGTTGAGTCTTCTTTCTTGTTAATTGTTTTCCACTGTAATAACAATGTACGTCTTATAATCTGAGATTTCTCATTGTGTGACACATGTTATTAAACATATCTAAATTGTTTCTACTCATTTTGTCAAATGTTGTTATTTAACGTAATTAATATCCCTTTAATGTAGTAGGTCCATTTCATCTACAATTCTTTTTGAACTCTTAATTTCATTTATTTCTGTATCTTCTGTATCCTTACTTATTTCTTTCTTTTTCTGTCTGATTGTCTTGTTCTGTTAACTTTTCTCTGCTATCATGACCTAAACTTTGTGTTTCTGTATATTCTTTTTAATTCTGCTAAAGGAATATCATCCTCACTATCTGAGTCATCTCGAATTGCCTAGATCTCTTTACAATATCTTGACTTTTATTCTTATCAATTTCGTCATCTGAAGATTCTGAATCTGGAGGTACTACATATGTTGATTTTCTTATCGGTCTATTTAATTTGTCTTGGGGTATCTCCCAATCATCTAAATTAGCTAACCTAAGATGTCGAGCATGTGTCTTAGTTGTTGTTCCTGTCAAACTGATTCTGTTTAACTATAAAAAAAAAAAAACTTAGAGGTCCTTTTTTCTTCAAATAGATTCTGTAATATAGGTGTCCATTTATTTATCTAATTTACTGGTTTTTTCTTTGATTCTTTAATATATACTGGATCATCCTACCTTGAAATAGAATTTCTTGACTACCCCTATCTGCATATTCTTTTGTCTTTTTCTTAGCGTCTTCTAAATTTTTGTGTACTAACGTAAAAGCTTTATGGTTGCTGTTGTAATGCTACTTGATATTGGTCTTACCCCATTATATTTTCTTCTAGGGCTTAAGAATTGGTATCTAATGGCAATACTACATCCCTATTGTATAGTAAGTAGAAGGGTGAAAACTTGGTCGATTCAACTTGGATGAAATCTAATTGCTGCTAATGTCTGATTCAAATATAAATCCCAAGTCTAACATCATCAGATATTTTTCTAGCCATTACATCATGTAAAGTTCTAATGAAATCTTTCTACCTTGCCATTACTTTGAGGACTAATAATAAGATGTTGTAATATGATCTATGTTTAACTCTTTTAAGTGTTTCTTGTACAGCCTTATTCACGTTTTCTGACCCATTATCTGTTAATATCTGAGTGGGCAACCATATCTTGGAAATATTTTTTCATCTAATATAAGATGGATTATATTATCAGCTGTTTATTATTGGTACACTAAAAGCTTCTGGCCATCCAGAATATAAATCTATGAATGAGACAATGTACTTGTTGCCTGATAAGGTGGTGGGATATGGTCCTTGAACAAATCTAGACCAATTTTTTGGCGAAAGGATAAGGTGGAATGTCCGTTTCTTAAGAGGTGGATGTGTGTTTTTCTTTTGGCTTCTAGTTTGACATTTACACATTGATCTACATATTTATGCAACTTTTGATACATTTTTTGAAAATAGTATTTTGGTCTAATGATGTCATATGTTTTATCTACTGCCATATGTCCTACAAAGTCATGATGTTGTTTAATGACAATGTTTTTCTAAATTTTTCAGGTATGTACAATCTAAGTTTTTGGATCTTCTGAATCTTGTTGAGATAAAAAATAATAACAAACCATCTATTACTAATTAAACTATTTTGTTCCCTTTTGTGGCTACTACCTTTGTCTAATTTTATCTTAAGTATTTTGCTAATCTTTTCATCATTTTCTTGTTCTGTTTTTATATCTATTCCCCTGGAAGATCTATAACGGCTTGACTAAGTCATCTGGTGGATCTATCTTACAACTTAGCGTATTTCTTTGGAGTGAACTTGTTTGAATTTAATGCACCTACTTCTAAAAATCTATCATCTATTTCTATTTCGTCTGACTCTGACTCTGATTCAGTAATGTCAATTGTTTTCTTGACTGTCTGGTATTCTTGACAACAAATCACACAACAGTTTAATCTACCTTTCTATAATACTCAATCTTACAGTTGTAACCCTGCGATACTGAGAGCCCATTGTTGTATTTTTTATTTTGCATAGGTGAATCTAATAAATACTTCAATGGTCGGTGATCTGTACGTACTACAAACTGAGCATCATGTAGATATAAGTCTAATTTCTTGAGAGCAAAAGCTATTCCAAAACATTCTTTTTCTATTGTTGACCATTTTTTCTGAGATTTGCTTAATTTGTGAGACAAATAATAGATAGGTTTTTCTTCCCCCAGTATCAGTAAGCTGTGTGAGACAAGCACCTACACAAGTATCACTAGCATCTGTGTATAACACACATAAGGTTTGTTTGTATCAGGGTAAGCTAACAAAGGTACTACTGTTAAAACTGTCTTTGAGAAAATCAAAGGCTACTTGGCATTCTTTTGACCATTTAAATCTAGCATATTTCTTAGTTAACTCAATCAAAGGTTCTGCTATCTTTGAGAAATTTGGAATGAACCTCCTATAATAACTACACATGCCAAAAAATCCCCTAATTTTCTCTTACATTCTTTGGTACAGGTAATGTTTCTTATAGCTTTCCCACTTTCTTTTACATTAGGTTACACTTCCATGTTCACTAACAATAAAACCTAAATATTCTATTTCTTTCTGAAAGAAACTACATTTCTTCAACTTCAATTTTTAAATCATGTTGCCTGATCTTATCAAACACTATTTGAATATGCCTAAGATGTTTCTTCTGAGTCTTTTGAAAATATTAAGAATGTCATCTAAGTAAGCAGTGGCAAAGTCCTCACATTCTTGTAATACTATGTTCATGAGTTCTTGGAAGATAGCTGGAGCATTACTTAACCCAAAGGCATTACATTTAAACTGAAATAACCCTTTGTGACAAGTAAATGTTTGTTTTTTCTTTACTATCTTCATCCATTTGTACTTGCCAATACCCACTTTTAAGATCTAAACTAGTGAAATGTTTGGCCTTTCCCAACCTAGCTAAGATGTCATCAATCAATGGTAAGGGAAATGATATAGGTTTCACTATTTTTATTTAAAGATCTAAAGTCGACACACATTCTTTTGGATCCATCTTTCTTCCCAACTACAACTAATGAAAAGCCCATGTTGACCTTGAACCTTTCTATAATACCTGCATCTAACATTTCATCTACTGCCTTGTCAATCACTTGTCGTTTATTAAGAGAGGTGTTCTATATGGCCTATTTCTGATTGGTGGATGGTCCCCCTGTATCTATTTTCATTTTCACTGTACTAGTGTGACCTAACTCTGCATCAGTTTTTTTGCAAAAATATCTTTTGTTTTCTTGTAACAGACTAAAAATACTTCTTTTATACTCCGAAGGTGCGTCAATATCTTTAAGAGAGTCTACATCTCCTATTGTATTTTCTGGACTTAAAGCTGTTGATTCTACTTGTATCTCATCTATTTCTAAAGCTCTAATTTTTTCCTAACACTTGACCTCATTTTTAATCTATAAAATTTATTTGTTTGATTAACTACTAATACTGGAATGATTTCTATTTCCTGTTACTGTTCCTGTATTGATTCTTGAACTACAAGTCCTGGTCATCTAAAAGACATCCCATCATTGATACTTGAGATTTCAAAATTTTCAACACAAACACATACACACAAACACATAAAACACAACACAAACACACAACACACACAAACACACACACACACACACACACACACACACACAGACAGTTTGAATTTTGTGACAAGATGAAAAGCCCAACCTTGTGTATGACACCTAAACTAGCTGTGGCTGTGAACTTTGCCCAATTTGTAGCTCTTGCTAACCACTCTAAATTATCTCTGAAACAATAGAAATTGTAAAATTAGTTTGTATTATTATACCTCCAATATATATCTTTACTTCTGATTAGTCAAAACTGTATCACGTGATCTAAAACATTTCTTCATGTCACCCTGAAACATTTATGTCATCCTCAATGGCGATTTATGTTACCCTCTTGTGCGCAGAAATGGATGTGCATACGGTTCGTTTTTTGTTTTTTTCGAGTAGGCCATGTGGTAATTAGGTGTAACATCTAGCACATAAAATGTCTATTTCATAACTCATAAATTACTCGATGCAGACTGGAATGTAGAATGATTTGACAGCATTGATAAATCATTGTCAAATATATTTGTGGAGTCAACCTTGATGGAGGCTTAAGATTAAAAAACGACGCAAAGAACAATAAACATATCGATAGTGTTGGGTATCGAAGGCGCTATGTGACATGTTTTACAATCATTATGTGCTTATATTGGTCAGTTTATTAGTTACGTTTTATTGCCTTTCGGTTTAATAAAACAATTATTGCCCTTGTTTTGGGATGACATGAATATTTGCCCACCCTTGAGATGTCATGTCACTCTCGGGTGAGATAACGCCTCTCAGGTGGACAAATATTCATGTCAACCCAAAACAAGGGCAGAAATTGTATATTATTGTATTTGAAGTGCTAGTTAAACTATAAATATATTTATCATAGGTAAACAAGTGAGGAAGGCACAAGGTTATTTGTTATTTTATTCCCTTTTTTTTGCTTTATTTTCTGAAGATTGTTGCTGAATGTTAATCATGTTGAACTTTTCCTGGATGTTTTATAAAATTTCAAACCAAATTTGGTTAAAATTTTAAAATAGAAACTCCAGTTATGTGAAGTAAACCAAAAACTTTAAAATAGAAAAAATCAAAACCATATAGCCTATCTTTGATATCAGAGGCATAGAAATTACTCTGATGACCATGCAAAAGTTCAAATATCATACCCCAAAACTTACCTTAAAAACTGATCACATGTTGTACCACAGTGCATGAATGCATTTGCTACAACTGTAGAGGAATGACATACAGAGTTCCTTACAGCCTCCTGTAAAATAAAATCAATTTCCAGTAAGTTTCTAATATCAAGCTTCCACATCAGACAAAGTACTCAGTTGGTAGAGTGACTATTCTTCAACATGAAGGTCCCTGATTTAATCCCTGGGCCTGGCACAATAAAACTTAGGAATTACTTACGTCTGCAGAGCTCTATGCCTATATGAAAGTAAAATGGTTCTAGGATGTGGAGTTTGATTACCTTCATCGGATTGCACATGTGTAGTGGCATTTAAAATGTCATTGGAAAAACAATCCACTCTAACAAAGACACAAAGACACACACCAGATATGACAGGGATGAGTGGAAAGGGCTTTAAGTAGTCTCAACTCTTGTTAAATCAAGACAAAGCAAGCAAGCAACAGCCTCCATATATATATATTATACAATGTATGATAAATGGTCCCAATATGATAAAAAATAATTGGAAGAATCTGAATACAATAACAATTTCCTGAATTTTCATTTCTCTTTGTCCATACAGATTTTTTTAATCTGACTGTTGAATATTAAACATTTAATTACGCTGGATTTTATTTAAAAACAAACAAGGGAATATCTTCATTTTCAGGCACATACAGAACAAAACTGTAGCTGATGTACATTTTGATTAAAATATTGCAAGTCATTTTCTTGCAACACATATATGTAAATCAAATACAAATTGACCACCTGCAAAACACTCACCTTTGTATTTTTAAGAATTAGAGTATCAGTTTTGTTATTTCTAATTAGGAACTGCAGGTGTAAACTTATAGTTATCTCTCCTCCTAGTATTGTGTGAAGTTTCTTTATTTTGTCTTGAACTTTCTGATCTTCCTCACTCTGTTGAAATACATGTATATATATATATATATATATATATATATATATATATATATATATATATATATATATATATATATATATATATATATATATAATAAAGTAGTTTAATTCTTTAAATACATTTTAAACATAAATAGCTTGTTAAAGAACACTTCTAGAGATGTGAAACTCAATCGAAATAAACTGCTGTTAAACTATAAAACTTATGTATAGCCATCAAGGCCTCCTATGTGTTCAGTTAATCAAACTGTATAAATAAAACTATGGTATGGTCTTTTCTAGATTTAAACTTTGATTTATTGCTTGTAAGACAAATGCAAACACGGGCAGGAAAACTACGGAAATTATTAAACTATTTACATCATTCCATCAATTTCAATACTTGGATAATTAAGATAAACTTACAACAACATTTCTGTATTTATTTAAAAAAAATGCAAAAATGAATGAAATCTTTTTATATTTCAATACTAGAAACAAGTCAGTAGTGGTTTTCCTAATGTGAAGAAAAATGTTGTTAATTTTCCCAATCTGACTGGCCCTGGCACTAGTCCAAAATACTGTCAGTTAGTGACTGTAAGTAAAGTTTTCATTCAGATAAAATTTTCTGAAATTTGTAAGACAAAATAATTTTTTTTTTTAGGATTTTATCAAATATATAGGTCCCCTATTCGTGCCCACCCCACAAGCCACCACCCCTTACACGTCTAAATTTTCAAAGCATAAGCCTTTTTTAATGATAAATTACCTCTTATAAGAGACCACTCCTAAAACGCGACCAACGCCCACTTTTCATCGACCAAATCATGTTGATTCCAAAGAAATCCCCCTCATAAGCGACAGAGTGTTTTTAAAAAAGTATAACATTAAATACGAAACTAAAGTATTCGCTAGCTCTACCGTGAAACCAAAATGTGAGCAACCAAATTTTTTTATTTTTAAACTTGAATAATTCTAGCCAGCACCGTTTCCGATTCTCTTCATCCTAATAGATTAATGCAGTGATCGTAGTGAACAGAATATAACGACTGAACAATTCAGGTTATTTAAAAAATAAAGTACAAAAACATCAAATAAGAAACTCAATTACACGCTAGCTCTACCGGGTAACCAATGTTTTTATAATCTATAAAATTGCATTTCTTGAAAATGAGAAGATTTTAAAGAGAAACTGTACCAGTGGCAGATTCAGAGGGGGCCAAGGGGACACATTCCCCACAGCTGTACCCTCGATTAAAAAGATAATAGGCCTAATTCCCTACAAATACGCATTTCCGATCTGCCTGTAATCGATCGCAACACAAGCTGCCCGATATTGTTAGTCCTTTGTCTGTCATATCAATACTTGGTGAAGTCTTCTGAGTTTGAAATCTAATTAAAGGATTATTAGGAATCAATTATCATTGTGGTTGTTGATTAGGTGTAACACAAAAGACAGGATGATTTGCGGGTATGTTTAATTTTGTGAGACAAGTAGCAGTTTACCTATTATATACACATCGACGCCGGAGACCTTAAACTGGGTACTGTCATAACAACGTACAGGTGTGAAATAAATGAGGATTAAGTTTAGTGTTTGGAACATTTCTAATCAAATTATTATGTGAACACATTTGTGTGAGTGACAATAAGAACATTTTAAATCATATGATGCTAATGACTCTCGCATAAAAAGAACCAAATTAACATGGAGATGTCATATCAAAGAATAAAAATTGTCTGAATATTGTATTACTAGATGTTGTTTATCATTGACAAGTTATCGGTAGACATCCCCCCAGAAAAGACCACCTCCATTATGAGACCACATGCCTCTTTCATATAGGGTGGTCTTATAAGGGGGGGGGGGGGCACTGTACTTGAGAACTTACCAAAGGTTTTGATGTGGGTACTTCTGATGCTGGTGTACTTGTTGGGGCTGGTGATGGGGTTGTAGAATCTGTTTCCATGCTGTATAATATAAAATGATCAAACTAACATGATTAAAGTAAGAAATGTTTATGAAGATTTTAAAAATCACACAGACAAATACATACATACTGCTGAATAATGACCATAATTGAAGTGACCATATATTTAACTGACAACAAATAACAGAACACAACAATGCAGAACCTTATTGTGTATTTACAGTAGCGTGCCCAGAGTATTAACCACTTTACTTTTCAGCGTAAGAATACATGAACAAATCAATAAAGAATAGAATATCACATGTCCATTTCTTATATATTTAATCTTAAAAGCCATTACATTTCAAATTTTCTTCTGACACATTTAACCTTCCTGTTACCAAGCAGATGAATATTTTAACTTAACTTCAAAACAAATCTGACACTTATTCAAAATTTTCCATCACTAGTTTCTTTCAAAATGATATGAAAATAAGAAAATAAACTTTCATTTCATTTAGTATTTCCACACAAAAAAGGGTAACTACTTCTCGTCTCACACAGTTGTTTAGCTGTTACATCATATGAAAAACTCCCTCTGCAAAGCCAATTACATAGAAAGAATTTCGTAACCAGCTGACTACAGATTCACAGAAAATGGTAATATATATAAATATAAGCATTGTTTTTCATTTTTTGAAGGCATTCAGTATAAATGCAATGGATTATGAAAAAAAATTCAATGTGCAGCACTTTGTGCTGCACAGAATTTTTTCCCATATACTCAATGCTTGCAAAAAAAAAATGAAAAAACAATCCTTAATTGAAAGAAAACAGAATGTCACAAACAGACAAACTGACAGACTCAAAACAATACATATATGTCCCCATTTGACAGAAAACAGAATGTTGCAACAGCCAAACTTACAGACCCAAAACAATATATTACCTTTTGACATAAACAGAATGTAATAAACAAACTTACAGACCCAAAACAATATATTACCATTTGACAGAAAAAGACCATAACAGACAAACTTACAGACCCAAAACAATATATTCCCATTTGACAGAAAAAGATCGTAACAGACAAACTTACAGACCCATAACAATATATTACCATTTGACAGAAAAACACCGTAACAGACAAACTTACAGACCCAAAACAATATATTACCATTTGAGAGAAACAGAATGTAACAGACAAACTTACAGACCCAAAACAATATATTACCATTTGACAGAAAAACACTGTAACAGACAAACTTACAGACCCAAAACAATATATCCCAATTTGACAGAAACAGACATAACAGAGAAACTGTATCAAACAGATGGTACCATGCCAGACCTACGACTTTTGACAAAATGGTATTGACTGTTTATTTGCCAAGTGCTTGTCTTTGACAAAATGGTACTGACTGTTTCTTTGCCAAGAGCTCAGAATTAGAAAGTAAGTCATGTCGTTCCTGTTTCACTGCAGGCACATTAAAAATGCCTCATTGCAGTTGTATCAGTCCATAACACAAGTCAAAATCTGTGACACTTTAGTGATATCTCCATATAAATGAAAGATTCTTGGAATTACATAAAATAACATTGAAATAAGCTCATTCTTAAATATGGGAAATGTTGCAGACACTTAATACCAATAATATCAACACATAAAAGGTATTTTATATAACAGGTAATTCAATATAACATCCTTTCAGATTAATAATCACTGGAAAAACTGTGTTTGGGGGATCTGATATATAAACCATTACATACGCCTCTTTTTTCTCTGTTGGGGCAGCATCTGTTTCATCTTTTTTGCCTCCTACTTCAGGTACAGTAACAGTGGATCTCAAAGCATTCTGAACTCGCTGAAGAAATTGTTGAGTTGCACTCTCATACATATCAAATGCAATCTGGTATGCCATCAAAACAGTGTCCTAAAACAAAAAAGTAATTCCATTATTAAATGCTATATCTTAAGAAATCTAAAGGGTGTAATCATTACCTAATTTATTAATACAGTCAACTCTTATTATAACAGCACTTGATATTACAGCATTTTTTATTAATGGCAGGAATTTTACAGGAATGAATTTATATCCATGTTAATTTGTTTGATATAACAGCATATTTGCTTTCTGACACCAGTAGTTAAATTTGGCAACAAAGGTGCATTTTACCTGTAAAAATGACTTGTTATAATGGCAAAGCATAAAAAGTGAAATATTGTCACCATAATTTATTAAATTGTTAGAATGAAAATAACAATAAATCAATTCTATTTGTTTTAGTTATTTCATATCATTTATGCAATCATGTTAATATTGAGGTTGAACATTAAAATAAAGGTTTAACAACAAAAGAGGTTCATGCAATCTTATTTTGATGCCAAGCCTAAAAATTTGATATAACAGCCTATTTGATATAACGGCAATTTTTTTTATCCCAATCTGGTCATTATAACAAAAGTTGACCGCTATTGTCAGTGGGAAAATATTCAAATAAAAAGACAGCATAACAGGAAAGAATATGGATACTATTTTACCATTAGGAAAGAAAGGAGGCATGGCTTAAATATAATCATCTACATACTGGTAAGTTACTTGATTCAATAACCCATAAAAAATGGACTCTGTCATATCAATGAAAAAGCCTCGTTTATTCATAATTATGTATCAACAAGTAAGAAAGGAGCATCAGCTTTGCCTTCCAAAAAATCTATTTTGTTTATTACTACTTTGATTGATGTACAAGAACAGATAAGAGATATACACAAGTATAAACATTCCTAGATTCCTATATATTTTGTGAAAACTAAGGCCAGGTCCAATGTAGTATGCATATATAAATAGAAAGGTGGAATTAATCATTTGCAAAGGAATAATTGCTAAACAGGGATTCTCAAGAAATTTTCACAAAATATAATTTTATAAAGATTTTTTATGCCTGTGCATACATCTTATTTGTTGTTGTACACCAATCTAAGTTGTGATCAAAGAAAGATTTTTTTTTTTGGAAAAGACAGCTAATGCCCCTTTTGTGACTGTTCCAGTACTGAAGAACTTAATTCATTTCAATTTACCTCTGATCCTTTCACTAGTTTCTCCAATATATCTGCAACCGACTGAGCATCATCCAAGAAAATATAACACTGTAAAATAAATGAGAAACATCTGTAAACAAGTATTCAAAGACTGAATCATTAAAAAACATAATTATACCTCTAATATTTATCTTTACTTCTGATTAGTCAAAATCGTATCACGTGATCTAAAACATTTCTTCATGTCACCCTGAAACAATTATGTCATCCTCAATGGCGATTTATGGCAGAAATGGATGCGCGTACGGTTCGTTAAAATCTATTTGAAATATTTGCCCACCCTTGAGGTGATATGTCACCTTCAATGATATAACACCTCTCGAGTGGACAAATATTCATGTCAACCCAAAACAAGGGCAATAATTGTATACTATCAAACAGCTAAACATACACAGAATTACTTTGGAAATCCACATCATTAGTAAATAAAAACTATCTATATGCTTCCATAAGAGTAACTTGAAGGTAATGGTTATGTCAACTGAAATTGATAGGCAATCAGATGACAGATACTACGATGAACATGGCTCATGGCAAAGGTAGTGACTGTTACCTGTCATGAGAAGTGAAAGTCAGAAATGAACCATCACTGTATTGGCACCTTTAACCCTTTCTTAATATGTATCTTAATGGTATACCCATTTCTATTGTGGTATATTGTATACTGTATATATATATATATATATATATATATATCTATATAGTCATGACATAGGATAAATTTCTGAAAAACAAAATTAACTATTTATTCTGCACAATGTAGGAGGGCTAGCACAGACACTTTCTTTTTATTAATACACATGTATATCACTAAACTTTAAATGTAGATATTATAAAGGGTACCTGGCAAACATTGATGTAGTCAGCAGTATCTAATCCCATGTACAGCTTTGTAAGTATGTTCAGTATGATGTTTCGGAATTGTCTGTTCTGGATCAATGACATGCAAACCTTTAAACTGTAAGTCAACATGGTGGACACATCATCCTGTAAAAGTAAAGACATTATCAAAAGTGGAAAGATACTAAAAAGCATTTGTGAGATATATATATATATATATAACAGTCAACTCCAAATTCTAAGAAGTCACATTTAACGATACATCATAAACGAATCCCCTACTGAGCCCCTATATACTTGTATACAAAACTTACCTGTATTTATGAAGTCGCTATGTACGAAATATTGCATTGTGCGATATGCTGATGAGGTCCCTGGCGAGGTTTTCAATGCTTTCAAGGAAATCAATGATAATATGTTTTTGTTTCTTTGGAAGTGAAAACAACTGACGTACGACTATAGTTATTAATTGTGACTTATATAAAGACAGTGTCAAAATATCAAGATCAGGGCATAATTTTCATCCTGAAACAGAAATATCAACGATTTCTTATCGAGTACATGTTGAAATGTTTAAACCAAAAACCACACCTTAAATTAATGTACTGAAATTAATGTGACAGAATCTATCATGTTTGTCGAAGTGCAATGCCTCAATTAAAAATTGCTTCCGTAAGTTTAGACATTGAGCATGTGATTGACAGCTCGGATAGTGATGATGACACAACCTCGCAATTTCAGCCAATCAATGGCGAGCAGTTAAACCAGACTTGCTAGTTTCCTTCGATGAATTTGTTTGTGCTGACAATGATGAAATAACAACAGAGGAAATTACCGACCAGGACATTGTCGATGAAATAAAACAAGCTAATTTTAATTAAAACATTGACCACTCTAGAAGTGACAGTGAAACAGAAGTCCCCGAACAAAAACCTACATCAGACAGTGAGTATTTAGAAAGTCTGAATAAAATTCACATGTTTCTCCTGGTACGGAAAAATGTCAATGAACAATGGTCATTTGACAATGTTAGTGAACTATATGCTTACGGGGAAAAGATAAAATATGAAAGAAAGGAACAAAAGCAAATCACTGATTTCTTTGAAAATGAATAAAATTAAATCTGTTGAACTGTATTGACAATATTGATTTGTCATTTTTTACTTTAAGTAAGATTCTTGTTGTATGAGTGATGTCAGCTGAAAATTAAATACATCAAAATCCGCATTTTGCTTTGTATGAAGTAGGGATTGTATGATACAATATTCAATATCCCCTGGACTTTGTAAACTCCGGAGTTGACTGAGTATATATATATATATATATATATATTGAGAAGAGGAAAAATTTTATTGTATAGGAAAATTACAGTATTACTTACACTTTCTAGAATTGCCTTTTCAAAAATGTCAATTCTTCTGGTTTCTAAAGCAATGCCAACAGCCTGCAAGTTTGAAAATAATCATAACTTAAAATAATATGAAAACAAGATGTGATTATTGAATACAAATGCCCTTATGTCAGGTAAAATCCAGGAACAAAAGGTCTATATATCCAATTTCAAAATGCTAATCCAGACACATTAATTTCAAAGTGTAGTTTCCTTTTTTTTTTACATTTACTGATATATGAATTAGGCACTTAAGAAAATTGAAAGTTAGTATATCCTTTTAATATTTACCAAATATAAATAAACATATTCTGTCCCATGGATTTCAAAAGTTTTTAAGGAAGATTAAAGTTGTCGATGGACAGGCATTAGGCATACCAAGATTGGAGATTTCTGAGTGGATTCAACATAATCTTTTTTATTACCTGTTTGAACTGCTTATCATCAAAGCATCTCTGAAACATGCGGTTGACAATTGCTTCTAATCGGGGATCAATTTCCTTTGTCTGGTCTACTGTGCCGTCAACATTTCCTACTCTTTGTTTTGTGTAGAAATCAATGCATTTTGCTATACAAAAAATGGATAATATATAATTTTTAATATCAACAATTTTAGAAGATTTTTTTGTGAAATCTAACTGGTACCAGATGCTTGTTATCCAAGGAAATTTCTTCTCAAAATTCTTTGCTTTTTTGGAGAAATGAAAACTGTCTGGTGAAAAAAAATCTGCTTACCATGTGAAAATTTTACAAGTCATACACTTTAAATATTCAAGCCAAACTGAAAACAATGCTTTCCTTGACTTTACTTTAATAACAGATCCACATTCTACAAAGTCTGTCTTTTCTGCCATACTTTGCAATGGCTCACACAGACCTAAATGCTTTTAATCATTTAAAATGTATAATTGTGATAATTTCTCAATATTTGATAATTTATTATCAAAATTATTTTGCTTTTGTAAGTCACTGTCTTACATTGATATCCTTTAAACAGAACCAAAACCAGGCATCGATGGACAGTGTTTCGGTAATTGTAGTCTTTTCAGTAAATCTCTATCGCCTTACAGTTTAGTTATGATTAATGAAGATGTTTTAAAGGTAACTGATAACAAAGTCAGGCCTTGTTAAGACATTTTACTGCCCAAAAAAAGAAAAAAGTACAAGTGACCCCAAGATTTTCTTGCAAAATCCAAAATTACTGACATTTGCAAGTAATTAACTAGAAACTTAAAGCCCTGAATTGATTTACAAGACCTATATAACAAAAACTTATGACAGTTCTGTTATTAATTCATCAAATGAAATGATTTAAGTTTTAACTTATGACAGTTATGTTTTGTTATTTATTCATTAAATGAAATGATACATTGCAGCAATAATATGACACCAGATCATGCATTGTTTTGTAAATATTGTTTGTACTTTATTAAAATATTATCATTTTCAATTATTTTTATATTTTGATTCATATGACTGTTGCATTTTATGTGGAGAGTGGTTGCAAAAAGTTGGAATCTGTCGGCAGACAAAATTTAACTGAAATGTTGACCATTTCAAGGCAGTTAACTTTTTAATTCTTCACAATAGAGTAAAACAAACACCAGAAATGAATTCAGCACATGCTTTTCCATAAGTGTGCCAAGTTTCATGCAAAAAAATTATGAGAAAAATTGTGATAAATTTATCAACGACGGTTACGTAAACGAACGTCGAAGTTCAATACTGAAATTCGACAAAATTGTCTGCGAAAAGGTCAAATCTTTGCAACTTTGAACTTTCATAATTTGAGTTACAGACAAGGTATCTTAAAAAGGAAAACTGTTTTAGAAAGCCTGAGATGAGATCTATCTTATAAATAAGGTTTTAAATGCAAATAAAGGTAACTAAAAAATCACCTGGGGTTGCTAATAACATATAAGTGGAATTTTTAGCGAGATACAAATTTTGTCCATATAAAAATGGTCAAGAAGTAGTTTTAACAATTTTAAGAATCAAATACAAATTTAAACATTAGTGAAATTTATTTGTATCAGGCTATATTCTTTACACAGCATAAAACTTATTTATAGCATAGCACTTTATTCAAAATAGTAAATCATAACTATATATGTTAACTTAGATGAATGTAGCAGTCACACAATCAGTGAATACCAGTAACAAATATAAATTCCACTCTCTTTGGATCCATTTTAATGCTGTTATGTTTGTCGCATAAAGATAACATTGACCTCTGATGCATAATGAATTGTCAGCAATATTCAATTTTAGCAATCTCAATACTCCCATTAATTATGCCAAAATTGAATCCTCACTAAAAATTCTGCTTATATGGTATTATAGTATGTATCATTTCTTACCAATGGTGGTCTCCACATATTCGGAAGTATCATTGACATTAAAGAGTGATCCAGCACCTAAAGCATATGTTAGAGATTCTTCAAATGCTCCAAGGTGATAGTATACCTGTAAGTACACAAAGATAAGATTACTTGGTATAACTCTACTTTGCATTTAAAGTCCTCACATGTCAGACATGTATGCTAATGAAATCAATTTGTCCATAGCTATATATCACTTGCAAAGAAATCATCAAGATTTTAGCAAGGTTAAAAACTAAAATGTTTGCAAGAAATTTAATAAAATGACATGTAAAATCAATAAATTATAATCTAATTTCATTTTCTCCACCTACATGAAAACAGCTATCCTTCTCATATTCCCCTCTTGGATTGATTTTAAATATATGAAGTCACTTTCGCATGAAACAAGTTTTCCATATGATAAACAGAATGTTGCCAAATATATTTGCAATAAGAATTTATAGGTATATTTTTTCTTATTCTCTTTACTGTATACATGGATTTTTTGGTCCTTGGTTATTTTCGCCCTGAATTATTTTCACCTTTTATGATAGAAAACATATTTATTCCATCTTAAATTCACACTAGATAACAACAGTCTTCACGGATGACATATATCAGCAGTCAGATTTAGTAATTCTGTGTCACTAGTCAGTTGGACTAGTTGGAAACAAATTTTACTAGTCCCCTGACAAGTTCACTAGCCCAAAAGTGGAATGACCAATTACAAAATTAGTATATCTTTACCGAATCAGTACCAGAACTATTAAATTGGTTGTTTTAGTGAGTTATCTATTTTGTATTTTTATATTCTGATGAGTCAAAGCTACTATGATTACTTTGAGTAAAGAAAAAGCTGATTAAGTAATTCTTGTGTTCAATGTACATATACTTACAATCTTTCATTAATTATTGCTCATGTTTATACTCTAATGATGATACAGATTTTCAATCCAACTAGCTGAAACACAACCTTGACTAGTCTGTTGCAAAAGTTTCTAGTCAAACCCTGTATATGTCCAAGATGTAATCAATTAGTTTGAAACTTTCGCTTCCATTTTAAATTTGCCCTCTCATGAAAGGACGAAAATGTAGAAAATTAAACAGGAGCAAAAATTTCCAAGCTTACAGTATTAATTTTACTGTTGAGAACAAATGTCCAGGCTTACAGTATTAATTGTTGAGAACAAATGTCCAGGCTTACAATATTAATTTTACTGTTGAGAACAAATGTCCAGGCTTACAATATTAATTTTACTGTTGAGAACAAATGTCCAAGCTTACAGTATTAATTTTACTGTTGAGAACAAATGTCCAGGCTTACAGTATTAATTTTACTGTTGAGAACAAATGTCCAGGCTTACAGAATTAATTGTTGAGAACAAATATCCAAGCTTAGAGTATGAATTTTACTGTTGAGAACAAATGTCCAGGCTTACAGAATTAATTGTTGAGAACAAATGTCCAGGCTTACAGTATTAATTTTACTGTTGAGAACAAATGTCCAGGCTTACAGTATTAATTTTACTGTTGAGAACAAATGTCCAGGCTTACAGTATTAATTTTACTGTTGAGAACAAATATCCAAGCTTAGAGTATGAATTTTACTGTTGAGAACAAATGTCCAGGCTTACAGAATTAATTGTTGAGAACAAATGTCCAGGCTTACAGTATTAATTTTACTGTTGAGAACAAATATCCAGGCTCACAGTATTAATTTTATTGTTGAGAACAAATGTCCAGGCTTACAGTAATAATTGTTGAGAACAAATGATCTGTTTTATTTTCAGGTGAACAGACCAGTACATTTATAGTCTTTTCAGAATGTGGTCTCTGAAGACAGGTGGTCTTTCATGAGAGTGGTCTTTCAAGACAGGTTTCACTGTACTAATGATAAATTCAATTTTTAATATGCAGTGTTCTATTTTCATTGTTATTTCCAATAAAACTTGATTATGGACAAAAACATAGAGTTTTAAAATGATTCAGTTTTCATAAATCTTTTTAAATGATTCAGTTTTCATAAATCTATAGGTAAGTAACATTTTAACATGGCAAGTGTGGTTGTATCAGTTTTGATTGTATGACAGTAACAAAAGCTTGTTTAAAATTAAGATAATATAAAAAAAACAAAAAGCAAGACCGATTGTAATTGACTATGAAATCTCAAATGAATTGTCTAGAATTGACTACCTTTCCGACTCATGATAGATTAAAAATTGATCATCATGACAACACTATACATTTGTATATCAAATTACAGGTAGGTTCCCTTTTAAAAAACCTCAAAATTGATTCTAATAACTGAATGCTGCTTTAGTCCAGTAAGCACTGTAGGAAGTAATCTTCAAGAATTATGATCTGAAGAAAAACTACTAAGATACCTTTGAAGCAACAAGAGCTGCAAGTTCACTGTTTTTGAAGGCAACATCTTCATACAGAACCTCTCTAAAATGAAAAATGAAAAGTATTGTAAGATTAATACATGTAAGAGAACCTACAGTAATAACGGTATGTGTAAAGATTGAACAAAAATGAAAAGACAAAGCAAACAGTTGCTACAACACTTGTCCTACTAAAATGGTCCACAGAACTGTTCAACTGTCATTATTATATACAGTATAGGATATGTCACAAGTTTCCATTCATATGACATTTATGATATAAGTTTTGTATTTTCCATTTTGCAAGCGTCTGGTCTTTTGCTCCAGTGACCTAAACAATCAGCATAGGTTCCAGCAGGGTTCAACCTTGCACTAACAGGCAGAGATGTTGAAAGTAACCGGTCCGACCGGCAAAACCGGTTGAAATCGACTGTGACCGGTTGGAAACGCTAACTGATCGGTCCGAATGACCGTTAAAATCTCCGACTCGAATTGTTTTCTTTTCGAAACGTCCTTTTCACTCTAGGTCATTTAAATGCTTGAACGACTTTATTTTAATGGATAAAGCGTCTCATTTCAAACATCCAACTGACATTGATATCAGTCAACCATCATGACCAATTAAATATATCTCGGGAGCAACACCCGGCAAGAAACGTCCAATAGCGCAAGAGAGTTCCTCAGAAAAGAAGAAGAAATATGAAATTAATAGGCCAACTCGAGAATTTAAGCCAGATTGGTTAAACGACAATAAATGGCTCAAACATGACGACGAAAAGGGCATGACTTGTGAAATCTGCATTTCATCTTCATCGAAACACGGGCGAACCTTACCAGTACTATTCATTCAGGTTCCAAAAATTATCGTTTGTCAGTCATTATAGACCATGAGAAATCGCCTTGCCATGTGCATTCTGTTGAAATTATACAGTCTAGAGAGGCTGCATCAGCTCGAAAAAGTATTGCCCACCAGACAGTGATTGCGTTAAACGAGTCCATCAGAAAATCGTTAGAGTATAAGGTCTGTAATATACATGCCCTAATCAAAAGCAATAGGCCTATTTCAGACATTGTTTGGCTGAACAAATTGGACGAATTTGAATAAATTTAAAGGGAAATTACAGTATTCATGTTCATTATAATTGATGGTGTTGCTTCTTCATTCTGTAGGTACAAATATGAATGTTTAAATTAGTTGGATTACTGAAAAAAATTGTCGGACTGGTAAAAATTTGTTCGGACCGGTTGATTCTGTTTAGTTACCGGTCCGAATGACCGGTTGGTTTGAAAAACTTTCAACATCTCTGAACAGGTGGTGAGAGACATTATAGTTTATCCAGCAGGGTTCAACCTTGCACTAACAGGTGGTGAGAGACATCATAGTTTATCCAGCAGGGTTCAACCTTGCACTAACAGGTGGTGAGAGACATTATAGTTTATCCAGCAGGGTTCAACCTTGCACTAACAGGTGGTGAGAGACATCATAGTTTATCCAGCAGGGTTCAACCTTGCACTAACAGGTGGTGAGAGACATTATAGTTTATCCAGCAGGGTTCAACCTTGCACTAACAGGTGGTGACAGACATCATAGTTTATCCAGCAGGGTTCAACCTTGCACTAACAGGTGGTGAGAGACATTATAGTTTACCCAGCAGGGTTCAACCTTGCACTAACAGGTGGTGAGAGACATTATAGTTTATCCAGCAGGGTTCAACCTTGCACTAACAGGTGGTGAGAGACATTATAGTTTATCCAGCAGGGTTCAACCTTGCACTAACAGGTGGTGAGAGACATTATAGTTTATCCAGCAGGGTTCAACCTTGCACTAACAGATGATGAGAGACATTATAGTTAATAGTGATGCTCCAGTAGAACCGCTTAGTCAAGGAGGTCACACAAATAGGCTACTGAAGCATCTTTTTCTTGGACAATGATGTATGCCTTTGACTTATTTTTCTAAACAAATGTATTTCCCAATTCAATCAAATGGGTTCATTTGATTCCTTGCACTACTAATTCACTTGTTCATATATGACTCATGTTATTTTAAAGAACCAGTAACCAGTTAAAATTCAATTCATTGCACAACTGGAATACTTATTTTTTCTGGCTCCAAAATCAAATAATGTAGAAGTATAACAAAATTTACATACATTTAAATAAGGAGCAATTATCAAAATACATGTATATATACAAAAACTTACATTTTATCTATGTATTCTGATATTTCAGCCCAAAACACATCCACAATTTTGTTCAGCTTTTCAAGGGCAAATACCTAGAAACAAAGTTACAGAAAAAATACAATTTTTTTTAATGTAACTTAAAGAAGAGAGCATAAATATAAAGACAGTAGTTCATCTAAATCATCGGAAAATAAACTAACAAAATGTATTAGAAAAACACCTTGAAAATTACATGTACATGTAAGCCATTCCAAAAAAATTTAAAATCTCACATGGTAACTCTGGCAAATACTGCAAAATGTTGTTCAAAGGTTTACATAACTTCAAAGTAGCAAAACAAAGACTGATCACAATATAGGTAGGTAATTTGAAAATGAAATGTTCTGAAAAAGATTTTAGAGGACAGATGTTGTTTAGATTACAACAGAAATCAATGTACAGGTTATGCTAAAAGGAATGACAGTAACCTGCAGGTTACTGTAGCAATAATGAAGATTTAAATTGAAATTCATCAAGAATGAATAGGTTAGATGATTTGTATTTGTCGTAACCACCACATAACCTGAATGATCGCTCCTGTGTTATTTTGTGGTCTGAGAATGTTTGAATGTAAAACTAGCATTGCTGATTCTAAGTCTAACAATCAGTCAAATCTCTAGTATAGTACAAGTATATGAGATATTCTCATGCCATACTAAGATCTCTCTAGTAGGATACAAGTATATCACATACTCTCACGCCATATTAAGATCTCTCTAGTATGGTACAAGTATATGACATACTCTCACGCCATATTAAGATCTCTCTAGTATGGTACAAGTATATGACATACTCTCACGCCATATTAAGATCTCTCTAGTATGGTACAAGTATATGACATACTCTCATGCCATATTAAGATCTCTCTAGTACGATACAAGTATATGACATACATGTAACTCTTACACCATATTAAGATCTCTCTTGTATGGTACAAGTATATGACATACTCTCACGCCATATTAAGATCTCTCTACTACGATACAAGTATATGACATACATGTAACTCTTACACCATATTAAGATCTCTCTTGTATGGTACAAGTATATGACATACTCTCACGCCATATTAAGATCTCTCTAATATGGTACAAGTATATCACATACTCTCACACCATATTAAGAACTCTCTAGTATGATACAAGTATATGATATACATGTAACTCTTACGCAATACTAAGACCTCTCTAGTACGATACAAGTATATCACATACTCTCATGCCATATGAAGATCATTAATCAGCAACGATATAGGATACACTTGGTATGGGAAAATTCCTATTTAAAAAGTACCCATTCAGATAGTACATTTAAGGTAGGGTTTCCTCTGGATTTTTATTTTAAGGACCAAAGTTTTGGCCAAATCTGAAAGTTATTGGCCACACACACATATATATATACACACACATATATATACACAGACACACATACATACAGTATTTATATATGTGTCCTGGATTACTTAGAATTTCATTTAATAAACTATATCTTTTTAACACTAATTCAGTGATAATTAATAATTAATTTAATTTCTATTTGACAGCATACACATGCACTTAAAGGATTATCTTTAATCTAGTTTTATAGCAATTTTAGATTTTTTTCCACTGCGGTGATTTCTCTATGTTTTGATCATATCCAGTTTTTGTGAAATGCATGGATAATATACTTTTAACCTATTCCTGGATGTTCAAAAATATAATGGACAATAACAACAACATTTTATGAGCAGTTTGATGGGTCAACTATCGGCACTATTACGTTTTTGCGCTACTTTTTTTTAAGCTGAGCAGTTGCAGTATGTTCACGTCGACATTTAGAAATGGTGAAAGTCACACTAAATTGTTATCTGAAATAAAATCCTTGAAACCATAATAACATATCTTGACCCAGAGAAATCTCATTCTTGTTTTAGTTATATTCCATTTGCTAAAAGTATATCGACAGTGCGATGTCAGTCACCACGTTTTTTCGCCATGAGCTTTGAGAACATAAAAATAGAATCAACGTCTCTAAACTTGATTGGTTATCAGTCATTTAACATTACGTATGTAGGCATATGACGAGGTCCGATAGATGGCAATCTCAAAGAAGCTTTAATATTGTGATGTACCTAAATGGAGTCGGTTGGGGAAGGGGCTATGAAAAATGCAGTTGTAGTTAAAAAGTAATAAATTATTTGTGACCATTGCGATGGCATCTAAAACCAAACAATGTGAAAATATGTATTGCCAGGTGCGTACAGGAATTTTCCAAGTACAAGTGAAAGTACAAAACCTTCAAGACTGGATCTACTTCTTTTTTTTCAAGTTTGAAACTGACTTAAAAACGTTGATAATTTACCTGTTAGAAGTAAGTAATACTAGTTACAGAAAATTTTACGCAGGCAGCGATCACCTGTTATCAGCCGCTTCAGATAATTTTATAACCCAAAAGCTTTCACTGCACATGCCGACATCACAGCAATTACCTGTTTAGGCCCTACTCAAGAGGGACAAAGGTAATTCGATTGGACGGAGTGATCATTTTAATCAATGTCATTGATCTCTCAATACCCTCTATTGTTATTTGCAATGCTATAAAAACATCGGTAGCATTCGCAACTTTTTTCACAAATTGGATAAATAATCGCAGAAACTCTGATCTAAGGTCAATTTTTTTATTTTATCATGCTTATGCTTTAATGTTAAAACATTAATTAAATCTTAGAGTATGACTTATCTTTTCCTGAGAACAACCAAAGTGTGATGAAATTTGAAATAGCATGACACTAAAACAGAAAACTTGTCATAACAAAATTACTTTTCTATCAACAAAACATATTATTATATCATTTCAATTCAAAATGAAAGTAGAAATGAAACAAAATCAAATTCATAAGGTTATAATCAATTCTATAACATCAACTGATAAATGCATAAACTTTTACAATTAAACAAAACAGTCTCACCTTCAGCTGAGGCTCTGATTCATCCAACAGGGAGATAACTCCAGCTGTAAAACAAAAATAAATGCAGTAGAAAAAGGGTAAGGTAAAATTTCAATGAGTCAATTTGCTAAATGTTCTGAACTATGGAAATATAAATTTAATCAACTATAATTTTATCATTTTCTAATACTTAAAAAAAAGAATTTATAATTTTTTTACTATGAGACAATTTTTTCAATGTTTAAAATTGAAATTTAAGTCTCTTTTCTATTACGGTAACACATAAAAAGCCCTAATTTGAATTTGATGTAAAAACTATGTGCAAGAAATTCCCCCTTGGAATACAATATCCGTTAGTGGTGCAATGAAATGCCGTGGGACAGTATATCGCAGTATATATGGCATGGTTTGGTTCATGGTTATTTTTTCCGTGTTCAAGATACGCCAATGATACATTCCGGATTTTGTCGTATTCTGGATTAACTGTCCGATATTGGTTTCGAAATTTAGAGTTCGACTCAAAACAAAAATGACTGCCGCTCTCAAGCGTGTTCCTCCCCTGATGTTTAAGTCAGTAAATTGAAAGCATTATTACTTTAAGAAAGGAAGAAAAAGACGGTAAAATGTTACAGATTAAATCACACTGTTTGTCTGTGCAGTTGTTACTTTGAATTGACAAATAAATCGGGCAACACATCCAACACGGTCACTCACTCAAGACAACGTCACATAGTTATAGAATAACTCGATAACTCTATGTGCTCAAAAGGAGAAACATGGCCCAGAGGCAGAACACACTCTAAAGGGTACCAGACGATGAGGTAGGGGACACAGGGTTCGAAAAATCTACTCGCCCGCTCGCATTGGTGAGTAAGACATCGTTTCGGGCAAGTAAATTTTGACAATCAACTCGCCCGTTTGGCGAGTAGGCCCACCGGCGCCGTACTGAAAATCCGGATTAACTTTTAAGTTTCAAAAGTGATCATTTCCTTCTCTTTTCAGTTCAAAATACATTACAAAAACAATTAGAAACTTTGATTAAATGATTATTTTATTGACAATTAAACAAGTTAGTCTTTACCTCATGGCCGAAAATGTTACAGAAAACATCGTGTATTGACTGCTAATACTTGCAGTTTGTGGAGGAAGTGAAAGTTGGATGTGTGTAAGTAAAAGAACCAATACCGAATGGACCTGAATTTCAGGATTTGGTAAAATTTGGTAATCATAACACTATACAATGTTTTAAAAAAGTTGTAAAATCTGAATTAAATGTAAGTGAATGATAAAAGTAAAATAGTTACTCTAAATAAAAGTTTTAATGAAATACATAGAAATGCATAGCTATTGTTTTCATCTAACAGTAGTGAAAACTTACTTTTGTAATTTACATTGATTTAAAGACATGTCTGGTAGTAGCAACATCATAAAATAGTTATAATAGTAATAGTTAAAATTAAATAAAATATCATTTTCTTTGTTGGCAACCAGATTTTTTGTTGGGCAATCAAAATTTCAGTTGAGAATTTGAATTCTAAAACTTAAAATGAGAGCAAACAAAAGTTGTGGTAAGATTTTCACATAATTTCCTTTGTAATAAGTACTTGATTAGAAAAAATGACAATTTGTCAAATAAAGAGTATTTAATCTGTTAAGTCATATACATGTAAGATCTATTTACTTTGAAAAAGATTTTATATACTCTTAACACATCTACTTTGAAATACTATGGTTTCATACTTTGGCGAGTGCAAAATGAGTTCGGGCGAGTGGAAATTATGTAATTACTCGCCCAAAGGGCGAGTGCATTTTTACCAAATTTTTCGAACCCTGGGACATATAACTTATAAGTTTACAGAGGGCCTTTAAAACTTAAATGCAAATAAATTTCCCTCATTTAAAAGAAATTTCAAGATCAATTACAAACTTCATGGTGCTTGATATGAGACCATTTTCTCACGTAGAATTGGGCACATTTTGTGCAGTGATAAATAACTGTTGAATAGATGCGTATCCTTTTTTTGTTCTTGGGGCAGTGTTTTCCTTTTCAGGATTAATAAATTTTTCCATTGGCAGAATTTGCTTCTTTTTTATTATTATTTTTGTTCAGATTTTAGAATAGTCTAGTAAAATATAACCTATCGCGATACATATTGTACCGAGAGCCAAATATCGTGATAACGTATCATTGTAATGAAAAGTGTATAGTTGCACCCCTAATACCTGGATACCATTGACTCATTGTATCAAGATACTTTACAATATTCAGTCAGTGTTTTGATACATATCGTGACTTAGATAGCGAAAAAAAAAATAAAATAAAATAAAATAAAAATAATAGAGGGCAAAGCCCTCACATATGTAGAGAAGCTCACATTTTTTATTCCTACTACATCTGGGGACCCGTACTACTAATGGTAAAAATTCTGCTCACATCTGAAAGTTGCGTGAGACACAACAAAATGTCTGAATTGTAAAGTCATGACTTAAAAGTGCATTGCAGAGGAGGTAATAAAGTACTGTACTAGCAAACGTTTCGCAGGCTGAGACCAGGCCAAAATGACTGCACGAAGTGATAGATACCCTGGGATAGAGTAAAATAGATAGCATAAAACATAATGTTGCATTTATTTCGTGAATAATAAATATAACATAAGATTCTATTTAAGTTTTAACACCAAGGAAACTGTCAGCCACTCAATATTTTATTCAGAACAATGACTGAATGAGTGAATGACCAGGACACTTATCATGATACATGACAAAAACACTGAACATCAATCCCTTTGGAGATTCTGTTGTGTTGCCCCCACCAAAGGGATTAACTAAACATGTTAAATTGTTGATGAATGCTTTTGCCCTCTCCATAGGCATAGGTTTAGCTATGTATTACTATTTATAATTATATTAAAACTAAAAGTAAAATATCATACAATAATTTTTTTGTGGTAAATAACACCATTATCTATCATTTAAGAGGTGATTTCGGTCTTTTTGGCAATTTAATTGGTAATTTCGGTAAATAGTGATAATGTCGGTATTATTTAGCCTATACAATATATAAGATATGCACCGAACACCACCACCCCCCTCCACCCTTATTTTCTGTTGCCATTGTTTCTATATTTCCCTTAACGGCTTTAACAAGAAATTGAAATGGATTAAAACAAAAATAAATATCATATTTGATTGTCAAGTAGTAGAAACTTTCATCAATCAACGTTCAAATATTCATTTCCATTGACGTTGGTTAATGTTTTCAAAATCAAATTCACTTTGTCATGCAGTTAGAGTTAAACTAAAGTCACTGAGTCAGTCCCATTTGTACACTTCAGTCTAAAATAAAAGTTACAAAGCCTAAATTTCAATTTAAATTATTTTGTATGAGAGAATTACTCCATGATTACCTGCTGACGTTATATTCATCCTCATCTTAAAAGCACTAAACTTCTTTAAAAACTATAATCGCGCCGGTAGTAGTGTGGTAGTCTAGCGAATTTTGAAACCGGAAGTACACAATAAAAATTACGAAATTGACCTGTCATTTAACAAAACGAAATATTGTGTTTAACAAAAGTATCAGAACGAAAGGCGGGGAACAAGCTTTAACATTAAATTATCTGTGTTTTAGTTGTTGTAATCTTGTATCTGTGTTGTATGTATATATGTTGTAACATTGTATCTATGTTGTATAGATGTAGTAATCTTGTATATATGTTGTATAGATGTTGTAACCTTGTATTTGTTCTATAGTTGTTATACTCGTGTATCTTCTAATCTTGCATCTGTTTTAATTGTTGTAATCTTGTATCTCAATTTTAGCTTTTGTAATATCTTATCCCCTCTTTTGTTGTTGTAATCTTGTATATGTGTTCTAGTTGCCGTAATCGTGTTTCTGTGATTTAGTTGTTGTAATCTTGTATCTATGTTTTAGTTGGTGCGATCTTGTTTCTATGTTTAAGTTGTTGTAATCTTGTATATGTGTTTTAGTTGTTGCTATCTTTTTTTCTATGTTATAGTTGCCGTAATCTTGTTTTTGTGTTTCAGTTGTTGTAATCGTGTATCTATATCTTAGTTGTTGCTATCTTGTTTCTGCATTTAAATTGTTGTAATCTTGTTTTTGTGTTTCAGTTGTTATAATCTTGTTTCTGGGTTTTAGTTGTTTTAACCTTGTATCCGTGTTTTAGTTGTTGTAATCTTGTTTTTTGTGTTTTAGTTGTTGTAATATTGTATCTATATTTTAGTTGTTATTGTTAAATTGTTTCTTTCTTGTTATCTTGTTTTTTTGTTTAAGTTGTTGTAATCTTGTATCTGAAATTTAGTTGTTGCTATCTCGTTTCTGTGTTTTAGTTGTTGTAATCTTGTATCTGTGTTTTAGTTGTTGAATTCTTGTCTCTGTTTTAGTTGTTGTTGTTGTAACCTTGTATCTGTGTTTTAGTTGTTGTAATGTTGTATCCTTGTTTTACTTGTTGTAATCTCGTTTCCGTTATTTATTTGTTGTAATCTTGTATCTATATTTTAGTTGTTGCTATATTGTTTCCCAGCCCAGCCCACCCCCACCAAAAAAGAAAAAAAGCAATTAATTATAAAGATACCCGTAAATACGATTTTGACCTGACATATGCCAATCTATGAACTAACACTTTTAATTCTCATGGGCTCCAACTGTGCCTCTTTATTAGACAATCTGGAGATCTCCATGAGTGGTTAGAACATCGCTCTTTGAACCATGGAGTCTCTCATCTCTGGTCAGCGCAGATTCGATTCCTGCTGTAATCTAAGCTGATTTTTGTGCCAGTTTACTTTTGGAAGGCCGGTGGTCTCTTCCCGGGTACCTTGTAACCGGGTTCTATTCTCCGTCATTAAAAACTGGCCGCCACCATATAACTGAAAACTTGTTGAGTGTGGCGTTCAGAATTAAAAAAAAATCTGTTCCTATATTCGTATAAACCAAACATCGTTCAGAAGCCTTTGCAGAGGTAAAAATAACAAGTTACACATGGACTTTAATTTGACCTTTGACATCCGACGATGTTTAACTGTTCAATAATAATAGCAGTATTTATGTGAACGGATATATCCCAACTAACTAGAAATCAAAGACATCGCAAAATTATATGCACTGCATACTTCGGAATTTAACACAATATATTAGAAATGAACAGAAAATTGAACACACGCACATACGCACGCACGCACGCACGCACGCACGCACACACACACACACACACACACACACACACACACACCAATATACCCAGTACTGCAAGATACTAGAGATACAGTTTGTATATTGACATGAATTTAAAACCAATGTTCACAACAATATACAGAGCACTCAAAGCTTCAGTAAGTACTGGATATATGTTTGGCAATCTTCATTGTTAATTACTGATAATTAACTGCTGAACTTGTCCATATGATCATCAAATAGTCAATATTATGAGTTGGAACATAGCAAAAATTACACAACAGAAACTAGTCGGAAGTATGCATAAACCCGTTAAATATGCAGTGTACACATGCAGGACTGCGTTTGTTATAACAGATACCAGTATATTTATCAATATACATACACTTATAGTATTTAAACCATTAAACACTCACAATGAATTAGAACTCATTGAAGCATTTCTATTGGTTCTACTATGGTCTGTGGATTTGTATGATTTTCGATCAGGAAGTGGTAAAGACAGTCATGGCAGCGAACGAGGTTGATACAAGTAGCTGGATAGCTTTGGTACGTAAGATATTTTTCTGTCTATTTCTATTGGTTCTACTAGGGTCTATGGATTTGTATGATTTTCGATCAGGAAGTGGTAAAGACAGTCATGGCAGCGAACGAGGTTGATACAAGTAGCTGGATAGCTTTGGTACGTGATATATTTTTCTGTCTGTTTTAGTTTCGATAACATCTAACGCCGTATATGCGTCTATTTATGTGCGTGTGATTTTTGGACATTTGCAAAGTTACACCATACTGTACGCATTCTGCATAGATTTCTGAGTGTCTAAACAATGCTTCAATATCTTGCTGAAAAAGTTATTCAGCCATAGAATTATTGTTTTCTAACTCTTTACAGACAACCTTCAAACATGTTAAGAATAAAAATGAAGACTTTGATGCGATCGACAAAAACTGCATTATGGTAAGAAATATTTCTTTTCAAGTGATTTTGATGTAGACCTAGTTAGGTCAACTTTTCATTTCGCCATTATAACTTAAAGTAGTGGAACATAACCACATAAACAACTCAAAATACTTTATTTTGTACATTAGTTTTTACACTCCAAATAAAGTTGAAACAGTTAGATACTATTATACACTTACAAACTGTAATTTGGATTGTAGAAATTACAACAGTTAGATGCTATTATACACTTACAAACTGTGGATGTAATTAAAACAGTTAGATGCTATTATACACTTACAAACTGTAATTTGGATTGTGGGTGTAATTACAACAGTTAGATGCTATTATACACTTACAAACTGTGGATGTAATTACAACAGTTAGATGCTATTATACACTTACAAACTGTGGATTTAATTAAAACAGTTAGATGCTATTATACACTTACAAACTGTGGATTTAATTAAAACAGTTAGATGCTATTATACACTTACAAACTGTGGATTTAATTAAAACAGTTAGATGCTATTATACACTTACAAACTGTAATTTGAATTGTGGATGTAATTACAACAGTTAGAAGCTATTATACACTTACAACCTGTAATTTGGATTGTGGATGTAATTACAACAGTGCGATGATTGATCATTTTCAGTCCAAAGAAATATGTAACGATGTAAAACTGTGTGAAAGAGCACCATTGATAACACGTGTTAAGATAGTCGAAATCAACAATAACATAAAACACGTGTTTAGCAGATTGAAAATAACAACACAATAACACGTGTCTAGCAAATTGAAAATAACAAAATAACGTGTGTTAGCAAATTGAAAATAACAACACAATAACACCTGTTTAGCTAGCCAAAACAACAACACAATAACACGTGCTTAGTAGATTGAAAACATCAAAATGATACGTGTTTAAAATGTTTAAAGCAACAGAAATAACAAATGTTTAGCAATTGTAAACAACACCAATACAGTAACAGGTATTTAACAAGTTGAAAGCAATAACAACACATTATTTAAGCTAGTTAGAATAACAAAATTAAAAGAGAACTATGAAAATTACGTAAATAACGAAATCCCAGAGAGAGAGAGAGAGAGAGAGAGAGAGAGAGAGAGAGAGAGAGAGAGAGAGAGAGATTTCTTTGTATTAATAAAACGGTTTTAAAAAATAACGAATTGATAAATACGGGAATTTAAAAGATTAAAAAGACTTCGTACGAATGCACCCATTATAAATTCACATTGATTTTACTCCCACGTTACGCTCCAGTTGAATGAGGAAGTAATTAACCAACTTAATAGACTTTTGTTAACATTAAAAGTTTCAACTATAAAGAATAGCATTTGGTCTTTTGTTATGAAATTCAGTATATCAAAGTTTTTTGTTAAAATAATGTATTTTTTTTCAGTTGTATTTGTATACAAAAGCTTCAATATAAATTAATCAAATGGCACGGTGTGAATACACTTGGTGACTCTTGTTAAAATTTCAGTAAAAAAGAAATGAAATAGAATAAAATACAAATGCTTCGAAAGATAGCTTTAGTTAATAAAAATGCTTTAATATAAAAACAATAGATAGAATTTTACACCTTGAGATAAATGAAAAAATAAATAAAGATAAGACCGATTACAAATGAGTGAAGACAATATCAAATAAAACAAAAATAACAAATGCATGCTTTGTGATTGAAGCGGAATGATGGAAATTAAAACATTACGACAGTTTGTTTTCTTGTAATTGATGGTGTTAAATTTATCCCAGAGATTGTTGAATTTACTATCTGCCATATATTCTTTAAAAGAGAATATCTCACCGAGTTGCCGTGGAATTTCTGATACGAAAGACATTGTTCCTCTAAACTGAAGAATTAGCGACTTTGACCCAAGTTCATAGTCTAAATTTTCTTCATCACCTCTAATGGTAGGAATTTCTGTAGTGGAATGGACGAAATATCAGTATTTGATTTGGGATGGGCGTGGTTGTTGACGGCTAAAGTATAAGTCAAATGGTAACATTTACCGTATTGCTGTTGTCTCCTTTATAGCAAGATATCAAAGATCGGGGTCATGATGTATTTTTGTGCATCCATTTCCATTGCATGTTAATTTTGTTTGTCCGTTTTGTTTGTTGACAACATTTTTGGTTTCCGTTATATTACTATTTCTGAATGATATTTTCTGTATTAATAAATTTGACGTTACTACTATTTAACACTTTCTGTGTGATATTTTTCTGTATGTATTGGACTTCCCTGTTATATAAAACTTGCTGTCTAATATGTTTTGTATATATAGAACTTCACTGTTACATAACACTTTCTGACTGATATGTTCTGATATATATAGAACTTCACTATTACATAACACTTTCTGACTGTTCTGTATATATAGAACTTCATTGTTACATAACAACTGTATATATAGACTTTCACTGACTACACTTTCTGTGATTTGTTTTGTATATATAGAACTTCACTGTTACATAACACTTTCTGACTGTTCTGTATATATAGAACTTTCACTGACATAACATTTGTGTTCTGTATATATAGAACTTCACTGTTACATAACACTTTCTGACTGATATGTTCTGTATATATAGAACTTCACTATTACATAACACTTTCTGACTGTTCTGTATATATAGAACTTCACTATTACATAACACTTTCTGACTGTTCTGTATATATAGAACTTCACTGTTACATAACACTTTCTGACTGTTCTGTATATATAGAACTTCACTGTTACATAACACTTTCTGACTGATATGTTTTGTATATATAGAACTTCACTGTTACATAACACTTTCTGACTGATATGTTCTGTATATATAGAACTTCACTATTACATAACACTTTCTGACTGATATGTTCTGTATATATAGAACTTCACTGTTACATAACACTTTCTGACTGTTTTGTATATATAGAACTTCACTGTTACACTACACTTTCTGACTGATTTGTTTTGTATATATAGAACTTCACTGTTACATAACACTTTCTGACTGTTCTGTATATATAGAACTTCACTGTTACATAACACTTTCTGACTGTTCTGTATATATAGAACTTCACTGCTATATAACACTTTCTGTCTGATATTTTCTATATATATTAAGCTTCACTGCTATATAATATTTTCTGATTGATATTGTCTATATATATTGGACTTGCCTGTTATATAAAACTTGCTGTCTGGCATTGTCTGTACATATTGGACTTTGCTGCTATATAACATTTTCTGACTGATATTTTCTGTATATTTTTAATTTTATTGCTATATAACACTTTCTGACTGATATTTTCTGCATGCAGTGGAATTCCCTGTTATATAACAGTTGCTATCTGACATTTGCTGTACATATTGGGCTTCCCTGTTTTATAACACTTCCTGTATGACATTGTATGTATTGGGCTTTACTGCTATATACCACTTTCTGATTGATTTTATCTGGATATATTGGATTTTGCTGCTATAAAACACTTTCTGTCTGACATGTTCTGTATATATTGGACTTTCCTGTGATATAACATTTGCTGTCTGACATTTTCTGTATATATAGGAATTTACTGTGATAAAACACTTTCTGTCTGACATTTTCAGTATATAGTGGACTTCATTGTTGTATAACACTTGCTGTATGACATTTTCTGTATATATCGGACTTCCCTATTATATAACACTTACTGTCCGACATTTTCCGTATATATTGGACTTACTGCTATATAACACTTGCTGTCTGATATTTTCTGTATATATCGGACTTCCCTATTATATAACACTCCCTGTCCGACATTGTCTGTATATATTGGACTTTACTGCTATATAATACTTTCTGACTGATATTTTCTGTATATTTTGGAGTTTACTGCTATATAACACTTTGTGACTATTATTTTCTGTATGTATTCGACTTCACTGTTCTATAACACTTGCTGTCTGATATTTTCTGTATATATCGGACTTCCCTCTTATATAACACTTACCCTGTCAGACATTGTCTGTATATATTGGACTTTACTGCTATATAATACTTTCTGACTGATATTTTCTGTATATCTTGGATTTTACTGCTATATAACACTTTCTATCTGATATTTTCTATAGATATTGAACTTCACTGTTACATAATACTTTCTGACCGATATTTTCTGTATTTATTTTACTTTCCTGTTATAGAACACTTTCTGACTGATATTTTTCTCTATGTATTGAACTTCCCTATTATATAAAATTTGCTGTTTGATATTATATATATATATACTGTTATGTAGCACTTCCTGAGTGGTATTTTCTGTATATTTAGGAGTTTACTTCACTTTCTGACTGTTGTATAACATTATATAACACTTTCTGAGTATATTTTGGAGTTTTTATATAACTCTATATTTAGGACTTTACTGCTATGTATCAATATTTTGTCAGACCTGTATATGTTTCTGATACATGATATTGCTTGGATTTTACTGCTATAAACACTTTCTATCTGATTCTAAGTGTTACATTTTTCTGTATATTTATTTTATGAATCATTGACTACATAAAATTATATTTTGCTGGTATTTTCCTTTATATTTAGGACTTTACTGCTATGTATAACAACTCTATTTTAGGACCTGCTATTGTTTTTTGTCTGAACATTATTGCTATGTAACACTTTCTAAGTGTTATTTTCTGTATAGTTATGAATCATTGATATATAAAACTTTCTGAGTGGTATTTTCTTTTTATTTAGGACTTTACTGCTATGTTCAACTTTTTGACCCATTGTTTCTGAACATTATTGCTATGTAACACTTTCTAAGTGTTATTTTCTGTATAGTTATGAATCATTGATATATAAAACCTTCTGAGTGGTATTTTCTGTATATTTAGGACTTCAATGTTATATAACACTTTCTGAGTGGTATTTTCTGTATATTTAGGACTTCACTGTTATATATCACTTCTGAGTGGTATTATCTGTATATTTAGGATTTTTACTGTTATATAAAAATTTCTGAGTGGTATTTTCTGTATATTTAGGACTTTACTGCTATATAGGACTTTCTGAGTGGTATTTTCTGTATATTTAGGACTTAACTGCTATTTTCAACTTTCTGGGCCATATTTTCTGTATATTTAGGACTTTACTGCTATGTCACACTTTCTGAGTGGTATTTTCTGTACAATTAGGACTTCACAGGTATATAACACTTTCTGAGTGGTATTTTCTGTATATTTAGGACTTCACTGTTATGTAACACTTTCTGAGTGGTATTTTCTGTATATATATAGGACTTCACTGTTATGTAACACTTTCTGAGTGGTATTTTCTGTATATATATAGGACTTCACTGTTATGTAACACTTTCTGAGTGGTATTTTCTGTATATATATATAGGACTTCACTGTTATGTAACACTTTATGTAACACTGAGTGGTATTTTCTGTATATATATAGGACTTCACTGTTATGTAACACTTTCTGAGTGGTATTTTCTGTATATATATAGGACTTCACTGTTATGTAACACTTTCTGAGTGGTATTTTCTGTATATATAGGACTTCACTGTTATGTAACACTTTCTGAGTGGTATTTTCTGTATATATATAGGACTTCACTGTTATGTAACACTTTCTGAGAGTGGTATTTTCTTCACTGTATATTTTCTGAGGGTATTTTCTGGACTTCACTGTTATGTAACACTTTCTGAGTGGTATTTTCTGTATATATATATAGGACTTCACTGTTATGTAACACTTTCTGAGTGGTATTTTCTGTATATTTAGGACTTCACTGTCATGTAACACTTTCTGAGTGGTATTTTCTGTATATTTAGGACTTCACTGTTATGTAACACTTTCTGAGTGGTATTTTCTGCATATTTAGGACTTCACTGTTATGTAACACTTTCTGAGTGGTATTTTCTGTATATTTAGGACTTTACAGTTGTATAACACTTCCTGAGTTGTATTTTCTGTATATTTAAGACTTTACAGTTGTATAACAGTTCCTGAGTTGTATTTTCTGTATATTTAGGACTTTACAGTTGTATAACAGTTCCTGAGTTGTATTTTCTGTATATTTAGGACTTTACAGTTGTATAACACTTCCTGAGTTGTTTTTTCTGTATATTTAGGACTTTACAGTTGTATAACACTTCCTGAGTGTTTTTTTTCTGTATATTTAGGACTTTACAGTTGTATAACACTTCCTGAGTTGTATTTTCTGTATATTTAGGACTTTACAGTTGTATAACACTTCCTGAGTTGTATTTTCTGTATATTTAGGACTTTACAGTTGTATAACACTTTCTGAGTGGTATTTTCTGTATATTTAGGACTTACAGTTGTATAACAATTCCTGAGTGGTATTTTCTGTATATTTAGGACTTTACAGTTGTATAACACTTTCTGAGTGGTATTTTCTGTATATTTAGGACTTTACAGTTGTATAACACTTCCTGAGTTGTATTTTCTGTATATTTAGGACTTTACAGTTGTATAACACTTTCTGAGTGGTATTTTCTGTATATTTAGGACTTACAGTTGTATAACACTTCCTGAGTGGTATTTTCTGTATATTTAGGACTTTACAGTTGTATAACACTTTCTGAGTGGTATTTTCTGTATATTTAGGACTTTACAGTTGTATAACACTTCCTGAGTGGTATTGTCTGTATATTTAGGACTTACAGTTGTATAACAGTTCCTGAGTGGTATTTTCTGTATATTTAGGACTTTACAGTTGTATAACACTTCCTGAGTGGTATTTTCTGTATATTTAGGACTTTACAGTTGTATAACACTTCCTGAGTTGTATTTTCTGTATATTTAGGACTTTACAGTTGTATAACACTTCCTGAGTGGTATTTTCTGTATATTTAGGACTTTACAGTTGTATAACACTTCCTGAGTTGTATTTTCTGTATATTTAGGACTTTACAGTTGTATAACACTTTCTGAGTGGTATTTTCTGTATATTTAGGACTTACAGTTGTATAACACTTCCTGAGTGGTATTTTCTGTATATTTAGGACTTACAGTTGTATAACACTTTCTGAGTGTTATTTTCTGTATATTTAGGACTTTACAGTTGTATAACACTTTCTGAGTTGAATATTCTGTATATTTAGGACTTACAGTTGTATAACAGTTCCTGAGTGGTATTTTCTGTATATTTAGGACTTTACAGTTGTATAACACTTCTTGAGTGGTATTTTCTGTATATGTATGACTTTACTGCTATGTTACACTTTCTGGCCCATATTTTCTGTATTACTGTTATATAACAGTTTCTGTCTGATATTTCCTGTATATATTGGTCTTCACTGCTGTGTGACTATTATATTATACTTTCTAAGTTGTATTTTCTGTGTATATTAGAATTCTCTGTTATATAACACTTTCTGACTGATATTTTCTAATATAAACATAATACCAAACTTCATCAGTTGAGCACCAATTTTAAACAGATTTTCTAAAGTGAAAGTGTTATCAGACAAGGCCAAAATCCGTCTAAGAGTAACCACTGTAAAAAGAAGTTGTATTTGAAATGGTGTTTTTAGTGCTAAATATTACTTCAGTATAATATTATTAGCTGGTACCGAAATCAGTTTATGTATACCCTCGGGGACTCAAACGATCCACCAGCAGTGATAACAAACTAGTGGTTATAAATAATATAAATGATATATATATATATTGATAAATTGAACTTAACTGTTGCATAACACTTTATGACGTATATTTTCTGTCTATATTGGACTTCCCTGTTACATAACACTTTTTAACTTATATTTTCCTGTTGTTGGTTTCTTAGCTTGACAAATAATAGCTTTTCATCGTTCTTTCTCATTCGGACCGTAACAAAACTTGCTTGCTGACAGAAATAGGTCAACCTGTCATGTGTTATGTAATATGATGATTCAAGTCACCAAAAGCTGTTAGAAATATCGCCGATGCATAAAGTCACTGTGAATATTTATCTTGGTTAAAATTGTTTGACTTTGTGTATCAAAGCCTAATTTTGTGACAGAAATTTGATATAAACCCATTTTGTGGTTGTAGTTTATCTCCAGGATACATCAGAGAGTGGATATATATTACCTCTTCAGCAAAATTAAAAGCAGTTGATCAGTAGAAGAGCGACTGGTTCTATAGCGAAAATCCCGGGTTGGAATTAAATAGTGTCAATACGAGGAAAGCATCAATTTGCCATATATTGTCATATACATCAGGGTGTCTGAACGAAATTTTTGCAGGTTAACACTTGTACTAAATTAAAGTGACATATTTATAGCATATGAAAGACTGATAAAACACATAATAGAATGAGACATATGTAGATTGTGTATTTTAAACTTCTATTTACTGCAATTAGAATGATAATTCATATTCCGTATGCAGGGATTTGCCTAGACTGTTTTGGGTCCGGTAATTTGAAGTTTCAAAATAAATAAATTGTAATAAATCATTTTCAAAAAAGGTCTGAAATAAGTTTTCGGTTTTAGTTAAAATGTTTTGCCTTTGTATGATAACAATACGTCTGTAGACATTCTGGGTCCTGCAGGGTCCAAAAATGGGCAAATATACAACATTCTAACTAAAACAGAAAACTTAACATCCCGAGCCCTTGTCGAGTGCAACCACTAGGCCATCACTCGCATTCTCTTAAGTCGATATATCTTGATAGCAACATACGATGAAACTTGTATATAAAGAACCCCTTAGAAACACAACAAAACCAGTCTTTATAGGGAGGTGGTGTTATATAGATGTTGCTTTGTACACAAATGGTACTATTAGAGCAAAAGTGTCTTTATGACCAGGTGGTCTTTATACACAGACGGTCGCTAAAGCAAGTTATACTCAATTTAATAGTCGATTTACTGTATTTAATAGTCGAAAATAAAGGATTTGATTTTTATTTCAAGGAAAATGAAGTTGACAACAATAACGTGACACCAGTAGCAGAACCAATTCATCCGGTATGAACTATTTTATATTTATATCATATATCAACCTATAACCCAAGTCAATATATGACAATATGGACCTCTGAAAAATCCACTGGTGAGATCAGGATCTAACAACATAAAACATAAAAATTACATATGTTTACAAAATCTACTGATGTTTGGCTTATCCTAATATCTGAATGCTTGATCAGGCCAAGGTGAGTATATTATCAGATTTATATGAGTTTAATTTCAAGTTTATAATTCCGGCAAGAGGTGACATAGAGGAGTATGCATATCCTATCGACCAATCACATCGGATATGGGTTTACAAACCAATCCAAGTCAAAAAGTAGGGATAACTTCATGTCATAATCGTATTAAATATTCAAAAAAGTAATTCATATATAGTCACTTTCATTTATTCTATCTGTAACAGGTGATAGAAACTGAGATAATATTGATAATTCAATGTTTTCATTACAGAGTGCAATAGATTTCGCCACGGTGTCTGTGACATCCACTAACAGCTATAATAGGCCTTCTGGATCAAGTACCATAGGTTTAACAAAGGTAAATTATTGTACAACGGACAATTCTACATATATATATATATATATATATATATATATATATATATATATATATATATATATATATATATATATATATATATATATATATATATATATATATACTATATATATATATACATGTATATATATATATATAATGGAACTTCTGGTTCTAGTACCATAGGTTGACAGAGGTAAGTTATCGTACAACGGACCATCTGGTTCTAGTACAATGAACCTTCTGGTCCTAGTACCATAGGTTTACAGCGGTGAGTTATCATACAATTCACCTTCTGGTTCTATTACCATAAGTTTACAGCGGTGAGTTATCATACAATTCTCCTTAGTGGACTTTCTTGTTCTTCTACCATAGGCTTGACATAGGTGAGACATCGTGCAATGGACCTTCTGGTTCTGTATCTTTTTGTTCTAGTACTATGTACCCTCTGGTTCCAGTACTATGGGTTGGACAGAGGTGAGTTATTGTACAATGTACCTTCTGGTTCTAGTATTATGTACTCTCTGGTTCTAGTACCATTGCTTTGACATAAGTTATTGCTTATATATTTTGATAGTCGAAATACACATTGTATTGGAATTATATATTTAAGATAGTTTAATGTAAAGATCATGCATTTTAATTATATAAAAATAATAACTTAGTACTACATTTGTAACATGTTGTCTCGTTTGCAGTAATTCGAGGAAATTTGTGATGAATGAAGTGTTTGGCCGAACAAAAAATTCAGACGGTATTCGGACTGATTCATTAGAATCTATGTCAACATTATTTATATAATGAGTTCATCTTATCAGGCTTGGTGACTAGGCATTTGATAAAGTTGATCAAATATCAAACACCAACCATCCCTGCAATTTAAGATTGTTATTCCGAACATTTAAGGAATGTTTTGTGATCCCAGGTCCATGAAAAAGTGGTTCTTCGATTAAACATGTTAAAACTTAGCACCCCGCTTCTATGACGATTTTGATTATAAGTTGCATATAGATCTACATTTCCTTATTTCAGTTCACAAATCTGGCTTTCCACAAGGTAACCAATGGCACAGTAGAAAATGTTGTCCCGACAGGGAATCACAACTCGACACAAAACACAAAGAACACGGTATAGCAACTCCTGTAATAGTAATAATTAAATAAAAGATAACATTTAAAATGTGTCAGTCATCTAAGCATGACAAATTTATACATCACGTGTACAATAATAGTATTATACAATGCATTGGTTGTCATGGTAATACGTAAAATATTTTAAGTATTGAGAAGCTAATGGAAATATTTTTGTTATTTGATTTATTATTGCTTTATGTCTCAATGAGTTTCTTTGTCGCTCATTTTGAAATATCATCGGCCACAGGTGCCACAGATTTTGACACGTGATATGGAGCTACGCCATGCATTTTCTTAAAAGTCAAATTAACACATTCACTCTGAAGACACATTTGGGCTTGCCAAAGTCATCGATTTATAGAAGAGTTCATTGTTTCTCGGAGGTTGATGAGTTAATACACCATTTGTTTGTTTGTCTGTTTAAAGGTGTTTCATGCCACACTCAACAATATTTGTTATTTTGGTGGTAACAACTTAAATGGAATAAAAAACCCGGTTGCCATGTCCACGGTAAACTGGCAAGATTTCTCACAAGTCCCCTTAACGAGGAGAAAATATATGTTTTTTGTACAAGATGTAGCATCCATTTGACATAATTCATGATCATGATTCCGTTTCATAAATCAAACTTCTAAATATGTATATATTTGAAAACTGATGAAATAAAACAATGTAATCGACATTGTAAAATAAATTATTAAAATAAAAGGAAAACTAAGCGATTAATATTAATGGTGTCAAATCAAAATTAATGTGTTATAACCTAAATAATGTATGTACTGTATGCTCTTTACAGGAAAGGGAAAAAACTAAAGCTAGAGCTTTTGAGGTGAGTTAAGATTCGGTGTATTTTATTCTTATGTGAGTCTAGAAGATATATGAAATTGCATGATCCTTGTGTTGTTTATATATGTATAATTTGTACATAGTTACGAAAGTAGTGCAACACTTATGAAGTCAAATATTAAATCTTTCATTTGCAGTAATGAAATAGATTTTAATTTGTTTTGTTTGAATCCTACCGAAAAAGTATAGCCGAAGAAGCATTATCAAGAGTCAGACAGTTTTTTCTATACGGGTAAATGTCATCTGTATGTTTTTATCTGTCATATTTATCTATGACAAATATGTCATAAATCGCATCAACGTCACAATACGTTTACCGTTTTGTAACTTTGGTATTATGTTTATAATATTTCGAAATGTCCGCCTATATTTGAAACACCTGAACATGACCTTAGTCTGTCTATACTACTAGTCACCCTACCTTAAGATAATTCGCCACATAATGCCCGTCTTCAAACGTTAGCGTAATTTATAAGCTATATTGCCCTGTTTCACATTGTGACTGTCATTTTCTTCTAAATTTGTGTACATCCTCTCAAAATTACACTATTCTATTATGTCTAAGCTACATTATTGCATACCTTTTCTCTCAGTCGTCTGTTTGCAGAGTTGATAACAATTAGTCACACAAGCAGCGATATACAGAATGAAATAAATGTCACTTCAGCTTACAGTCATAAATAAAATAGAATTGATATATACATAGTCGTCAAACTTTACCATGTTTATAAACGTTTTATGAGTTTCTAGTAATTGTGGCAAATCTGTCAAGGTTTTTAAAGCGATATGAGCTGTCGTAGGTGAACACTTTGTACATTTTTATGTAATATTTTATATCATATATATTCCAGAGATACCATCTGGGGGTTAGATTAACAAATGCATGTGTAAAATTGCAACATTCTTGTCAAACGTAACCCGTTATATAAGTTTTTGCTTGTTCGCCATTGCTTTGAGCATTGCAAATTAACATTTTAAATTTTAGACAGATTACCGAGTGTCCAATAAACACGTGCTATTTGCAGTTAATATACATTCTATTCTTATTTCACTTTGCGTTTATTTTCGTACATCATCATTTCATACCTAAATCAGGCCAAATTAGGTCTTTTTTTGTCGTTTCAAAAGTTAACACCTATTTCTGAAATTGTCCACGTGCCGGCTATATCGTGTGATTTCGACCCATTTTTAATTATTTATCATTCTTGACACATATGATCATGGACTGCCCAACACCAACGGACATGGCGGCACGAAAAAAAGATCGGAAAAAAATCTTTGAGTGACCTGGTATATTTATTTATATAATCTTCCGATTTCTTCAGGTATTTAAAGTAGCGTTGAAAAGCATATATTTTACTGATACATGCACTTCCCAATAAAAATCACGTCCTGTATTTCAAAAAGAAATATAAAACGCATGAAAATCTGCCGAATTTAACACAGTCCGAGCGCGTAAAGAGTTTATCTGAAAGGTCATTGTATACGGAAATACAGCTAGATTTTTTAAGTTACGGGAAAATTAAAATTTTTATAAAACAAATAACTTCGAAAAAAGCACAAAAAGATCTCTTTTACAACGTTTCATGTGTTTGATATGTATTTGAACACATATTTTACCATATTCTCGACTATATGTCAGGAGACAAAAATAATCATTGTGACACTTATATCGCTTTAACTGATCTTTGTCAATTTGCAATCATTTTCTGATTACCTCCCTTTAACAATACCAACCACGTTGAACAGTCATAGCAAGCTTCAACGGGTTTCGATTTGAATATATTTCTCATGAGTTCAGTCTGTTAATTCTAAGAAATATATTTGTTTGTTAAGTCATACGATTATTTCCATAAGTACTGACTTCATAAAATAGGTGTAATGCAATGATTTTGTTTATCTGTAATTCAGTGCCTTCTTGAAACTTATTAGTGTGAGGTGACCTTAGATTATTCCTATTTTTAATCCATCTTGTCTGTTTCCAATACCCCCTGTCACCATCACATATAGACAATAGTTCATATCCACTCACTCCTATTTTGTGTGGTTTTCGTATTTTGTCCACGGGACAAATGATATATTCAAGTTCTGTATTTTATAGTGAACCAATTTTTATTTTTCACTGTTTAGCCTAGAAATGATTAATGACTAATATTGTTGTTTCGACTTTAACTTTATTTTAGATTCAAAGTGTGACAGGTAAAAGTAAAATGTGGCGATGTATGACCGGATGTTGGTTTATTTAAAGTACCAAAGTGTCAATAGACAAAGGCCTGCGGGCAGCCATAAGACATGGGCTCTTTCATTATAAAAGTTGTTTTGTTGTACCAGACACCTGGTTCAATCCCGTCACAGTGGGACTAATTCATGTACCACGTGATACCCGATAACGTTTGTGCGGGACTATTGTCTCCATTAGTGATGGAATGACGCTCGAAGATGATATCCCGCTCTAACGTCATTTCAGCGGGAGGATACGTAGAATTCCATTCCATCACCATTGGAGATACTAGTACCGCACAAACGTTATCGGTTATCATTTGGTACACAAATCAGTAGTTTGTTCTTGGTGTTGAAACCGTTTTATTATCTAATTTGTCGTATTCTAGTTGACTTGGAGTTTCTGATATCCATTGGTATTTCTTCATTATACTTTTTGTTTCATTTGTCTAAAATAAATTAACCAGTATCTGACGAAGACTTGCTTGTTAGTTATCTTTATGTTAAAAAAGAGCTTGTCGACAGGGATTTGACACCAAAAGGAACAGTCCAACACTTTTTCTAAATATGCCGCTTTTAAAAAGTACCGTATATCACATGTAATTAGTTCACCTCGTGAAACGTTACATAGTAACAAATAAGGTAGTTACATTTTTTACCCTCCTTCCTACAATTTGGAACACATGTTGATTAACACACTTACAGTCCCCCTTAAGAAATACAACAAATCCCAAACATAACAAAGAAACAACAACACACTCATGATGATTACTGTAAATCGTTATAAAGCACATGCTACTTCCATCCCACATCTGTACAGTTCTACATTTCCACAAATACATAGTTAACAGGGATAATGCTACTTCCACCCTATTTCTGTCCAGTTCTACATTTCTACAAATACTTAGTTAACAGGGATAATGCTACTTCCACCCTATTTCTGTCCAGTTCTACATTTCCACAAATACGTAGTTAACAGGGATAATGCTACTTCCACCCTATTTCTGTCCAGTAATACGTAGTTAACAGGGATAATGCTACTTCCACCCTACTTCTGTCCAGTTCTACATTTCTACAAATACTTAGTTAACAGGGATAATGCTACTTCCACCCTACTTCTGTCCAGTTCTACATTTCTACAAATACGTAGTTAACAGGGATAATGCTACTTCCACCCTACTTCTGTCCAGTTCTACATTTCTACAAATACGTAGTTAACAAGGATACATTTATGTTATCTATTGTCCTTGTATGATACCACAAAAGTCAGAATATAATCAAATGTTTTCGTAAAACCCGTGGTTAAACAAAAGTTAAGAGCATGATAATATGTATGTTGATCTAACTCTGCTGAAATGTTAGAAAACTCAGTTATACACTGACTTTCAAAGAAACACATAGATTGTTATTTATGTAACAGAAGACAAAAAATATATATATTAATAATACTGCATATGTAGATATTCCATCTATTTTTTTCGGTGTAACTGATTGTAATCATTTTTTTTCAATCAGGGTATCAGACTTTGCATTACACTTGTATTTCTGGCGTTTGGAGTAGCAGGAACTGTTTTTTTGGTTGTATTTCTGAAGGACGAATACATATCTGGCCCTCCTCAACAACGTACGTAATTTTTATCTTTCTGTCTTTTTTACGCTCATTTTTCTTTTTCATAAAATAAGCAGTTTAATTGCCTTCACATTGCTGTTCCCTGATTTAAGGTGCTTAAAAAGATTTCTCTTACTAGATAAGCAATATAATGTACCTTATTTCTGAATTTGCGTTTTCGTTTTATTCATTGCTTGTCCCAAGGGACATATCTAATTTTGACAGATTTTTTTTTCAGAAAAAGGCAAGGCCAGTAAGTAAACTGTTATTTAATATAATACAGTTGTTGCTATATCTAAACAATTCAGTGTTAATAATACAAATGTCTTATGCAAGCAACACATGGTGATGTTTACGATATAGAATGTTAATGTAAAAGTATGAAAAGCACCAATTGAAGAAAATCACCATTAAAGCATTGCTGGATATATTTATATATATTTATATATTTTCATATATTCATATTAAAAAATATGTAATCATACTCTATATACCTTTTGAATTCATTAAGATCTATTATATCAAAATCAAACATGAATGAAATATTATATTTGATAAAGGTGCACGCTCTTTATTTGATTGTCATAGTTTATCTCAAAATTTTATTTTTGCGTTAAATAATTATTGTTTTTTCTTGATGAATTAAACATTGGCTTAAAACAATAAGAAAAGTTTCTGCATGTGTTTTATATAGTTCTTATAAGGAAATCCCCAACTGCCATAACTGTTATAACAAATAAATGTATTTGGAGCTCCCCAACTGCCATAACTGTTATAACTTTTTTTCATACCTTGCGAAATAATTATGGATTTAGTATCTAAATAAGGTTCCGTGGTAGAGTGCTCGATTCGCAACTGGAGGATCTCGGGATCGAGCCTCGGCGGAGGCAGCGACTTTTCCTGTCCTTCGGATGAGAGAGTAAAAATCGAGGTCCTGTGTCACAGTAGATGTCGGCACCCTCACTGCTCAATGGTCGTAAGTGCTAAGGATAGCCCAAAATTTGAAGCCCTTCACCGGCATTTGGTGACGTCTCCATATGAGTGAAAGATTCTTGAGTGGGATGTTAAACAGCAGATACAACAGTATCTAAATACATAAAATCACATATACCAACATATTAGTCATAAGAAGGTTCAGGAGGCAATATACAGATCAGGTGAAAACTGGACCCACACAGACAATCCAGAGATGGGGTTAGGTGCCATGAAAAAGTATATAATGGATGGTATTTATTAAGTAAATAGAAACATTTCATTTTAGAAGAAATTATGAAAGTCTGTGAAAGAAAGTCTTCAGAAGACTATAGTGTTACATTCTTTACTTTCAGATGTTCAAAAGAAAAGTTCGTGTGATTTTACATCAGCAACATATAATGATATCGTTAGATTTAACAACCCTGTAATATTGAAATGTCAAGTTTATGAAAATATTAGTCTGGGTAATACAACAATACTTACCGTTGACTACAAACCACACAACAATTTCCTATGGATGAGGAGTTCATACGATATTATATTGAACGATACATCTGTAATATCAGGGTTATGGAAGGTCAATATATCTTCTACACAACAATATCTTAATTTCACACTCACTCGTGATCCTGTGAAATGTGATAGTGGCGGAATCTATGAAATTGAGCTAACCAGCAAAGGAAAAACATTGGTTGAAGAAGAGGTTGATATAACAATTGAAAGTATGATTTTTGTGTATTTTAAACATCTGCAGTATTAAAGAAAGACAAATGTATTTGATTTTTAGTATTTTATGCTAATATTTTAAAAACTAATAGTAAAGTTAAGCATTGTTCATTGTTATAATTTTTAAAGAGGTAATATTTTTATAAATTAAAATAAGTTTAAAAGGAGCATATTTAAAGTACATTAATTGTGGTTTTAAAAGCTAAGTGAACATTTTGTCAATTGATTTTTGGTTTGTCACTTTTGGTTTTATCTTTTAATTACGATTCATATCATGTGATAAGAATTACCAGATTTAATTTCATTTGAATGAGTTTTGTAGAATATCTAATTATTCTTATGTTTTTCGTCAACGTTTGTAGGTGACATTTCAGAGATCGATCTCACCGTAGACCAATCCAGTGGAAATGATACTTCTATACATGGGATTTCATGCTCAGCAAAAAGTGACTGTTCACCATCTCCTATCATGTTATGGGGTGTTATTAATAGTACAAAAGTGCCACTTCACTATGTTAATTTTACTTGTATTATCGATTACAATTACGTCGACGGGTGGTCAGTAAACTGTACAGGAATAATTCCAGATGAAATTTTGTCCAATTACCAGAGTATATTATGCCAACATGTGACAGGAAATGAGACAGCCGCCATTGAAAAAGAAAAAGAAATCCCAACTACTGCGTTTTGTACTGGGGAAGGTAATACATTATTTTTATATTGGTTCTGTAAAATGAACAGAAAATAATGCTATTAAATGTTTATAAGGGACTAGGTATTGGAAAATATAGCACAAGTCCACTTGTGAGTTCCAAATTTTATCAAATACACCATTGCATTATTTGTAGAACAATGGTAGGTTACGATTGATATTATCCCACATTTTTCAAAATAAATTATTATCGTATTATTTAGTTATAAAACATTATAATAACAACAGAAGCAAGTTTGGAACTGCTGTAAACGTACTAATCAACTTAAGGTATCTATTATATAATTGGTGAAATTCGATGCCTTGTAAAACACTATTATGATTATATTTAATGATAGATAGATGTCCCTTGTACAGACGTAATGTTTCCAGGGACCAAAATTCAAAGGGTAAATGACTTGCACAACCAAGTGTATGTGTGTGTGTATGTGTTTGTGTGTGTGTGTGTGTGTGTGTGTGTGTGTGTGTATGGTGTGTGTGTGTGTGTGTGTGTGTGTGTGTGTGTGTGTGTGTGTGTGTGTGTGTAATTAAAAATACAATGGGTTTTGATTCAAACCACTGATTAACTTTTTTCTCTGCGATGACTAACTGCATAAAAATATTATTTTCCTTTCAGACTGCAATTTCAAATGCCCAAATGAGGCGGGCGATATTTTCTATTTGGACCCACGAGTTTGTTATATATGGCATAGATGCTACAATCAGGTGCTCTACACACATCCATGCGGAGATAACACATATTTTAACACAGATACATGCGTTTGTGATCACATTAGTCAGGTTAATGGCTGTACTATAAACGGGACCAGGACATCTCAATATAAAGGCAAAACACGGTGTGATACAGTGAAATAATACTGGTGATATTGCAAATATTTATATTTAGACCGATAAACCAGTATTTATATATTAGGCCATTCCAAGTTTTCCTCTGATTCCGTAATATTATAATATAAAACATCTCAGATACCAAAGGAGAAATATTTAGGATGTCCAGGACACAAATCCGGAAAAAATGGACAATTACGGATCTGTGAAAACCAAGAGGTGGGATCAGGTGCCATGGAGGAGTAAGCATCCCCTGTCTATGAGGGTTCTGTAACCCCCCCCCAAAAAAAGCTCATTGAAGGATATCTAATGTAGAGATATTGATATTGTGCATATTTGTTTTTTTCCTAAATTGGTATGGAAAAAGAGGTTCCTTGGAGAGCAAAAGTGTTATATTACATTTATCTGACAAAATTTGCTTACTTTACAAAGTTTAAACGATACGATCATTATGATATATGATATCTAATGTAATAAAAATCCAGGTAATTTTTTATCACATGTCCTAACCAGTATCCTCAATAGACGTGTCCTAAAAAATCACCCTTCAGTGAACCTTGTAGGTATCAAGTTTGTCAGAGTCAATAATTTGGAAATAGTGGACACATGTGATCATACGGACGATCAATTTATCACGTGATCAATTATCATACTGCAATAAACTTTAACAATTATTTTATGAGTGTGCTACAAACATTAACTATTCTATATAAAACATAATATTAACATTTTACAATATAAGTATTTTATTAGTTGCCAATGTGTATCTTCCCAAGTCAAGGTTTTCCGATCCACTACGTTACTCACACAGTGTGAGTAACGTAGTGGATCCGAAAACCTCGACTTGGGAAGATGCCAATGTGTAGCAGACGTATTAAGAGTGTTCAATGTTTACTAGTTTCCTTTGTGACTGGGATGTATGATAGACAGTGATAACTAGAATGACAGGAATTCTCGTTATTGATGAATTAACCCTTTCAATCCTACAGGCTATAATAGTTTGGTTTAATCAACAGAAAAGAACATACCACTCATATAATCAGGGGTGAAAGGGTTAATGCGATAACTCATTATGCCACAGAGGATCAAGTTCAAGATGATATTATTTTATATTTTGCTCCTTTTGTTCTTTGCCTCTTTTGTGCGATTCTTTTAAACCATCATTATGTTCGTACTTATGTATTTGGAATACTAAATACAAATCACAGTGGACTTGTAATTATTTACATAAAAGTATTTACTTTCAGATACTCCTGACTATTGTCTCAATGTAAGTTTGACGCCTATCAATTACTATCTACAAGGTTGTTATGATATATATGTATGTCCTCATTCCAATAATGTTTGCCGTTTTCTTAATTTATCATGTAAATGTATTACATATATAAAATATCTATCAGTTTTTTATTGTTGTAGTCTTATAATCCTAATTTTGTGATTTTACACCAACAATGTTCCAAGACAAACAAGTATTAGGACATAAATGATTTCGCAAAAATCAATTTCACTACATAATCTTAGTAACTCTGCATTTGTTTGATTTTGTCTTCCGAACACTCGAAATTAATCAAAATGGCACTTTTAACACCGGAGGTCTGGGCCTAATTTTAAAAATATTTCCTTTATCTTGCATTCATAAATTACTAGTATCGATGGTTTTATTTTGGTGTTAATGAATTACGTCATAGATCGTTTACTTTGTAAAGACATAGAAATGACATCCTTGAATTTTACTTCAAGGTGAAATTGTGTATTCCTCTTAAAATAACAAATAGATTGCAACGGAATTTTTAGCACATGAGTAACAAAACCTCACCTCCTATGAATCAAGTTTTGTTAAATTTGGATAAGAAAGAAAGAAAAGAGAAATCATTTGATTTAAAATAAAACATCAGTGAAACAATGAAGCACACAAACGAAAAGTCAATATTTTATGTCGAATTTTCATTAGCTGCAACAAAATTTTGAACATTCGTTAAGAATCGAGCATGTATAGATTGTGTTTGTTCTAAAATTTATATTTCGTCCATCGTTGATTTCCTGTGATACAAATGCCAGGGGGACGCCACCATAGGTTTAAATTTTCTATTGTCATTTTAGGCTTATTGGGTACATGTAGTAAAGCACACAATCGACACCAAAATTTGGGAGTAATGAATGCTCCCTTATTTTTCCACGTGAAAAAAGTGTTATATAGATTATCATTTTGGTCAATTTTGTGAAGGTATTCGGCCAGTTGTTTGGGCGAAGAGAAGTCTTCTACATGTATGTAAGACCTAGGTGGAGCCACTGCTTTGTAATCCGCCGGATGTGCACCCATTACTACGGGAATCACATCATTTCTGAAAAAAAAGAAATTGTGATTTCATTTGAGTTGGATCATTCAAGGGCATTTGATTACTCCATGCTGTATATAATATGATTTAGAATATATATATATGACAAATGCATATGAAAATCAGTTATCGTTGGAAATAAGATTTTTGCGACATACGCATATAGATAATTGTACTATTTAATTGCAACTATGCCCAACAAACTATGTGCGTCTATATATAGTGGAACGAACGATAGGTCTTTATATAGTTCTACCAAATTTGTCACACAACTAGAGAGACTCTAAATTAATCCATACCAGGGTTTAAAGGCTGGTTCTCGTCACAAACATACTAAAGCTAATGAATTGCAAAGAGTCACGTTTTACATGTACATCCCTGTTTATGGAAAATATACAGTATTGTTTTGTTTTTTGAAAGAACCCGGATGTGCCACATAATCTAGGTAGACCTATATCTAATAAAGGTGGTGAATTGACCCAAATTTATAATGTAAAGAATTTAAAACCAGGAATATGGCAATTTGGTATATAGATAACATTAATCAAGTATACATGAACCTACAAAGCTATTTTTAGGTTTTCTTTATGTACATTCAGTATGATAAAATTGAGCAAAACGTTATATATCCCAGATGTTTGTTTTAGCTTGTTTTAATGTAAATTACATAGTCCTGAATTTTAAGTTTTGCTCCTAATTGTCATGGGACTGATCAATCGGCGATACGTTTCCATGGTAGTTAGGACTAAAAAATTAGGATTTTGGACTTATGACCTTTCCGGTTTGTGATTAGCAATTGTTCTTCATGCCGAGACCGACCAATTTGTCATATTCTAATGGATATGAATTTTCGAATATACATTGATAATTCTTCCTTTTCACTTCATACAAGAACCTCACAAAACGCCATAGATGATATTACTGTCTTTCACTCCTACAAATTTTTCAAGCAATTTAATGAATATTATTTTACTATTTTATGATAGGATAATATGATTTTATGAACTTCTACTAAAGGCACATTTAAAATCCCAGCAAAGTGAAAATGCTGAGGTGTGTAAAACCATTAAAATCTAATTACGCGAAATGAGAATAATGTCCCGTATAATGGACATGAATGGTTTTCCATTGTGTTATGTTACTTTGAGGTTGGAACATTATAGAATGAAAATTTAAAAATACAAACAACTGCTTGATGAATATACTTACTGTAGTGCGTTAATGAAGAATTTTTCTGTGATATAGTCTCTACAATTGGCATTTTCGAATGAGAGATAAAACTTGTATTTCGATTTGAGTAGCTCAAAACATTGTTTGTATTCGCTCTTTTTACATGTCATATTTCCACATGCCCCATATATATCAACTGTAATAAATTGTGATAACGTCATAGCATATTCTAAACGATCATTCGATGTTTTACAGTTAGACAGAAACATTGCTACTTGTTTTGTTTTTCCTTTAGCATAATTTATCATTTTACGCGTTTTTGGTTTCTTTCTTAGGCTACTCATCCATCTTCCGTACGGCGTGACAATAGTTGAATCTTTACGGTATGTTGCAGTCCAATTGAAGACATTTTCCACAAAGATATAATCTGGTGAGGCAAACGGACTTTCTAGCACACGTATGACCCAGACTTCGTCCGCAGATCTTTTGACTCTCTTTTGATAATAAGGTATATCTGAAAAAATGAACTCCTGTGAAAATAATCTGGCATCCGCTTTATCATTGTAATTTTTGGTAATCACACACTGATGTATTGGGCACTTAAGTTCACTGAATATTTTTCCACCTGTAGATAAATTTTGATCGTCGAAACGTTTTACCCATATCACCTTTTTATTTAACTTTGAAAATTTCGTATTCCTTAGCTGAAGTTGCTGTGGAATCCTGTCAAAACATGGATCATACCACACAGTTTTCCTGCCTACATATTTCAGCTGGTATTTCTTCCTTGTGGGTATCTTCAGACACATGTCCGTTTTTGTCCGTTGTTTTGAACTATTGAAACTGCTTCTTATATTGACAGACTTATATCTGACTGACTGTACTGGATTTAAAACAAAATGCTCCTCTCTAATCTTTTCTTTGAAATGGGTAAACAAAAGAATGACTATGAATAAAGAAAAAAGCACGATTTTGTTTGAATTTATATTTATATGCAAAATCTTCATCGTAGTCCATTTTGTCATTTCATGAAATTAATCCAGATGTAATAAAAGATGTAAAATATGTCGTCTGCAGAGTTCCGCCGCAATTTCACCACAGAAATAAAAACAATAGAATTCACTCGTAATGAACACCAAAATACATATGTTTGACATGTAGTATGTAAATAAAGCCTTAAAGTCGCAATAAAACTTCTATCAAAGTTATACTTCAACCAAACATTGTAATGAATAACAATAAAGCAATTCAGAAATACTCCATTAAGCAAGTTTAACTAGTGATAAATTCTTCTCTTATGTTTTCTGCACTGACTGTACAGTGGAAATATAGATGATGTCACGAGGTAAAGACTGGAGATATAAAGAATTCGGAGTAATTGACACAAAACAGACACAGTAATTTATCACTTTATACCTTCCACATTATAGCAAAGCTTTCACAATCCAAAAATAAATAATAAAAAATCGTCAAACTTCACGACATGTCAATAGTCGTTTAATGATGTCCTTAAATCATGTCCTCTTCTTGAATGCGCATCGTATATTACAGAACTGTGGAGAATCATGACTCTGCAGATATACAAATAAAATTATCATTCTTGTGCACCATCGGAACCTTATTCTAAAACGTTAAAGTAGTTGGCCTCTCCGTAAAATGATTATTAAGTATTTTAAATACGTTTTAATTAAAATCCACCTTTTATTAGGTAGTAGTGCAGTTGTCACGTATGATTAAAAGCTAAAGACATGCTGTTTTGTCAGTTAGATAGACTGAATTATAACACAGGTATTGTCCTATTCACATAAGATGACGGGGCGGAGTAACCTTTTGATTATCATACGGATGATTCTACTCAATTTTCAGTTATGTCTAGCTGCACGGGAAAAACGTTTTATTCCTCACCGGATCTCATCTTATGTATGGTGACCAGCAGGAACAATTACTGTAGTCGGTGGTGTTATTTTAATGTCATGCTTTATTAGTTTAAATTTAAATTCGCCCAGGTCAAGAAAGGCTTCACAAGACTACGCCCCGCCAGGTTATTTGTATTTTACTATATGGTTTCTTTGATGTTGATTGAATACATGGAGCATCACATGCTGATACGTATACATAATGATCACGTGTTTGTTATACTGTAAGTTTATATACCACCAATAATGTTAAACGTATACGGAGATATAACAAATCTAGGTAAAGTGTACAAATTTTGACATGTGCTTTGGACTGACGCCAAGCAGTGAGGAATCCGTTACTTGCCACGCCTGTTGTGAATCGGAACCAAGGTTTTTAATCCCGCTCTAGAGACCTGTGACTCCGTGTATGCTTATTACAACAATGGCTATGAAAATATAAAAAATTGGGTATGAAAATAGGACCAAAAAAATGAAATAATAGTTATTGTAGTAATAATGTTTTCAGTGCTGACAGAAATGGATATACATTCGATGGCGATTGCTCAAATGGCAAGAAACCCCCCCCCCAAAAAAAAAAAAAAAAAAAAAACCCCAAAAACAAAAACAAAATATAACCCCCCCCCCCCAAAAAAAAAAAAACCCAAGCAAATAACTAAAACACTTTATACGTTAAACATATTAGCTTCATATGGTAATCATTAATCAACACTGACTTCTCCTACCTATTTGAATTGTACATTACGAGTTATTCCTCTTTATTTACAAGCAATAATACATTTTCATTATTAACTTTATTTGTACTTTAGGTATCTGTATAAGGTAAAGTCGTGCACAAGTTATTTGATACATAACATCAGTATCGGATTGAACATTAGTGATGACTGACAATTAAACTAATTACTATTAATACTGATTTATCCAAATCATTCTGCATAATGAAATAGCTTTTCTGGAATGGAACACAGCATTTTTCCGTAAAAAATAGCTTTTCATTTTGACATTTAAAAATATAAAGGTAACGAGATGACCGTTTTTCCAGTATTTAAGTCAAGATATGTTTGTGCAAGACTTTTTGCTTCGAGGGTCACTTTGCTTGTTTGCATGTTTTTCTATACAACATTCAACAATTTTTCATTTATATAGTGGTGACAAGTTTGTAATGCTGTATGAGAGAACCCGGTTACAACTATCATGTTCCCACATTTTAGTAACCCCTGGTAAATTAAAAAGTGGGAACATGATACAATGTACGCGGGAAGATCACCGGCCTTCTGTAAGTAAACTGACAAACTTTTTCACAAAATCAGTTTAGGTTTCATCAGGGCTCCAATTAGACTCCATGGACATTGCAGTTGAGGTACTTAGAGCAATGTAAATAACAAAAAGTCATTAGTTATTTTTTTTCTTTTTTTTTCTACAGATATAAAACATCTTACTTAACGATTTAAAATCGCTATAGCTATTTTTCTCTCCCATGGGTCTCAATGGGGTTGTACTATAAATTTAGGAAAACCAACAAAATACAGTGTACCTTGTATATAACGACCTTCTTTGGGTCACAAGAATACCGGTCTTTATAGGGAGGCGGTCTTTATAGGGAGGTGGTCTTTATAGGGAGGTTGATTTGTACATAAATGGTACAATTTGGGGACAATTTTTTGTGACCAAGTGGTCTTTATACACAGGTGGTCGATATAGGGGGTTTTACTGTATTGAAATAAATTGATAAATAAATTATAAATTCTCAGAAATAACTTAAGAGAAAAATACATGAAATTTTATGGAATTTTGTGACATCACCTTTCTATAATCATGTTCTTATTGTATTAATAATAATTCATATCACAGTTCAAAAATCGAAATATTTTGGCAGTTTTCCAAGTCTCCAATTTAGCGACAAAAAATCAGTCAAATAAATAAACAACATTGAATCAAACATAAATGTCAAACTATGTTGATTATTTTCTGATTGGAAAAACTTAAAACATCGGTCAGGAGGAAATATCGCAAACGAAAAGTACTTATGTCTCTTGACTTGATTTGTTCTGTACAATGCCCTTATGCCCGCGACACTTTTCCTCGAACTATTGTTTCCATTCAGCTAATATATACGTTCACGAATTTAACACATCCTGTTTCCGAGAATCATCGAGACAGTATTTGAATATGACCTACATATCGGATATCTGTTGTTATATTCATTGATATGCACATACATTTTGTGTGATGCGACGTGTTCTTATGAGATTAATATTTTCAGTGTTATCTTTTATACCTTCACCAACACCAATGTTGCAATCGACAGTATACATACCATCTTTATTGTTTAGTCCCCGGTTTTGTTTTGGCGCTTTTCCCCATTCCATTGCTTTGCTATATTTCCCAAAATGCACAGACAATTTATTTTTAAGGCAATTTTATTTTATTTAAGGTAAAATATATATTAATATAAAAAATCTCAGATACCAAAGTATATATTGTACTTACTATAGACACAGACGCGTAATAAGTACATTGTGCTTACTGTAGACACAGACGCAAAATAAACAACTAAGCTTTACGACAAAAGCTACAATTTCAGCTTTCCCATCGTAAATTTTTCAACAACGTAACCTTGTGTAAGTAGTTTGTTGGCGAGTCGTTTTGCTCTCAGAATATAACATTCATAAGAAGAGCATGCCCTGGCATAGCGTATAAGTTGTAAAATGAAAACGCCATAGGCAGGAGAAGATGGAATATTACTACTTATCAATGGGAAGTTCGTGATATGGAAATTAAAATCGTCGCGTTTGTCATAAAGGGAGGTGTGAAGTTGACCTTCCTTTCCAATTGTCAGGAGTAAATAGATGGTAAGAAGCAGATATGTTGCTCTCTGTCGTCTCATTGATCTCAAGCTCAACAGGAAATATCTGGCCGAGGTAATTCTGAAATTCTGAATTTATTATAGACAGGACGCCATCCATATACCTGTAAGTAAAATTGAAGAAGTATTTATCAATAATCAAAAACTCAGGTCCATTATAACACGGCGAATTAGATGTGCAAATGGTCTCAACATGAAGAACAATTACGAATCCCAAACGGGATAAGACCAGGTGTCCGGAAGGGAGTCAGTGTCTTCTTGCATGCCACACCCGTCGCAAATGTTCCATGGAAACCTTTCTAGTTCGATAAACGGGTCAAATCGGTTAAAAGGTCAAGCATGATTGGTGAAACGGAGTCACTGTCTGTGGCCGTGATCCAGAATACTATTTAATATCTCTGAGAGGGGGACTTCATAATGTTTAACAAGATCTCCTTATCGACTATAAAACTTCTAAAACGACGACTCCAAGCGTTCCAAGCTTTCAACAACGTAACCTTGTGGAGGTAATTTATTGGTTAGTCGTTTAGCTCTCAGAATAAAACATTCATAAGAAGAGCATGCCCTGGCATAACGTATAAGTTGTGAAATGAAAACGCCATAGGCAGGAGAAGATGGAATGTTACTACTTAGAAACGGGAAATTTGTGATATGGAAATTGAAATCGTCTAGTTTGTCATAGAGGGATATGTGAAGTTGACCGTCTTTTCCAATCGACAGGGGTGAATCTAGGTAAGAAGCAGATGTGTTGCTCTCTGTCGTTTCATTGATCTCTAGCTCCACAGGATATATCTGGTCGAGTTAATTCTGAAATTCTGAATTATTTATATCTGTAAGTAAAATTGAACTGAGATGCTAATTGTTTGTTTCCTTTGGAGAGCAGAGACTGTATAAATTCCGCTTCATATGAATACAAAAATATGTCAGCCAAGAGAGGTGAACAATTGTTACCCATTGGAATGCTGACAATCTGTTGGAAAAATGTTCCCGCAAATATCAAGACGATGTTGTCTACTAGAAACCACAGTATCTTGATAATATCGTCTTCAGTGTACTTGTTATTGGAATCAGACAAAATAAGGTTCTTCATGACCTAAAACCACATATCTATATCTGCGATTTCCCTTTTTTGTATACAAAAGAGTTTTGTATAATAGATGTTAATCTGTTTTGAGTTTTTGATGAAGGATTGTTGTGTAAAGGGTCGAAAAATAAAAAAACCCCGATGCTTGTAATATGTTTGAAATTTGGAGATTTTATATGTTTCAACAATTCCTTTGAATTCTTTAAGATCCACATCTGATTGACACCGCTTCTTGAGTAGGCCGTTATACAGTACTTTAAAGACCTTGTTTAATATGTGTTAGAAGTTTGGTAAGCAAAATAGATAAAGGCTCGTGGAACAATTAGATGACCCCGCAATGAAGCGGTGTCTATAGGGGTTTTTGTGCATCTTCGGAATCCTATAAATATATGGCATTTCAAGATCCGTGTCACTTGTGGGTATTCCAAACGAAGCGAGAACGTATTTATGATTATCTAATATTTCAGAGGTAGAGAAATCGGTTAGAGAGTATGTAGGATTTCCAGGAGGTCTGTTTAGTCGAAGTTACTCTTGTAGGATGCTGAAATAGTATCGCCTGCAGACAAATGTGAAGTTGTTAGATGCTTTGTCAGCAGGAACGATGATAAAATTTTCATGGAGACGGGAAAGTTCTCTGACAATATCAGGGTTACGAAAAATTAAATTGTGTTTTGTGTTGACACAATGTTTAAGTCGTCGAATTCTTCGTTTAAGCATTACTGATCGACTTAATCCACTCCGAAAGAGTATCAGGTTCGACATCTTCTTTCGTAGCCCAGCGTGTGGTGTACTCTTCACATGCGTCCATAATAATTTCAAAGTTTTGGCGCCATATATACGATACAGGTTCCCTATACTTTGGGCCTTTGCATAAAAGATCTCTCAGGTTTCTGTTGCACACAAAGTTGAGATCACTTATCACAACATGGCCCCATGGAGAGTACATTAATTCAGATGTAGAACAGGTACAAGGTCGAATGTTCTGGGAAAGACTGGGTAAATTGAGTTGCTGCAGATTTGCCTTGTAATTAAAGGTCTTAGAGACAACTGAGCCGTATAGCTATAGGAAATACATGGTGAATCTTTGTATTGGAAGTATGGCGGGATCTTACTCTGGACGGATTTTTTGTTCAAAATATTGCTTATGTTCAAAGCGTCAATACCCTTATTAGCAAATTTGATCTTGAGGAACAAACGATTACTCGTTTTTTTATGTTCATTAGTCCTGACAGCTTTGAATAATCTGTTTTACAAAATGTCCAAAATGATACTATGAAGTCGATACCAGCATCAGTAAAACATACTGTCATTGTAGATTTGGACAAGTCATGTAATTTTTTCAACGGGAGTGTAAGTAAAATTGAACCGAGATGCTAACTGTTTGTTTCCTTTGGAGAGCAGAGACTGTATAAATTCCGCCTCATGAATACAAAAAGATGTCAGTTAAAAGAGGTGCACAATTGGTAGGTACCCATTGGAATGTCTAAGTACGAAGCGTGTGCGCTTGATTCTGTTGTATCTTTAATTTCTAGTTCGCTGGGGATTATTGCACTGACATATGTATGGAAATTGTCATTATTAATTGACAAACATATATAAATGATATACTGTGTAAAACATATGTTAAATATTCAATGAATCTAAATCAGTATCTTGCTAGCAGGTTCCGGATCCCATGTTACAGTGTGTTTATATACAGTTGAACACGGATATATTGTAACCGAATGCGGGTGATTTTTTCCTTCAATTCAACAGGAGTTCAAACGATTTGTATAAAGTTACATAATGAATTCATGAGCAATATTTCTTTAATAATGAGATAGAAAATCGTTGTTAGAAAATTGAATCCGAGTATGATATTTCATTTGTGTTAAATCTGTGCTGCACCTTGCTTTTTCAACAAATGAAAACTTCCTAGTTTGTGACCCAGTTTTATTTTAGAGGATCAATACTTGCGCGATTATGTAGTAAAACATTGCATTGTAGGGTTTTGTGGACAAGTTTTTAGATAATAGATACTTGCGCTATTACTTAATTTGAAATGTCTAAAGAAAACCACCAAATGTGTATATAATACTGATATCGCTAGAGTTAACTGACACACGAATTGAACACCAGCTTTAAAGACATATTTGTAGTTTTGAGAAAAATATTTTTGATAAAACTATTAGTATAATACAAGTTTTGGAATATTGCCAATTCAAATTACCCGTTTTTATTTTACTTCTTATCATATTTATAAATATAAAATAGAGGTTCCGGATATGAATTGACAAAGACCATTATAACATTTTTACAGATTTAAATATCTGTGTAATATAAATATAGTCAAAGTTCTTTTGTTCGGAGTGTGTGATTCATATGATCTTTCATTTTCTTGTCATATTCGATAGGGTACGGGTGTGAGCTTGCATAAATCCGCAGGGAACTTCCCCTTTATAATCCAGTGATTATATTTTGAGAATTTACATTCTTAGCAATGATAAAGTTTATATCAGATATCGTATCTCTTAATGTCCACATGATACTTTACCTTGTATTGCATACTTGTGTTTTAAAAAGCAATTTTTAAATCCAAGCACTGAAAGTACTAATACAAGTTGATGGTAATCGTTAAGATTTATTGGGGTATAATACACTCAGTATACTGAAAAAATACACATTATGTACACACGTTTGATATATATTGCAGGTTAATTTCAATAAATGGTACCACTGTCATGTCTAAATTTTGAATTTATTGTCACAATATGACATTAGCCTTTTACTGAGAAAATGAGTTTGTTTTTCAAATTAACTTTTTCTTATTCTTCACCATTTATACCACACTTGAGTATGGGTTGAATTTCTACAACGATTTCATTTTGGTAAAATTGGGTTTTTACAAAAAAGTAACTTCAGGGCAGACATTCTGCCTTACTGATGGCTTATTTATTATGCAATTAACTACATAGATCAGCGATATGATTATAAAACCTTGTGCTTAGAAAGGACGCCGAAGCATAAATTTCAACAAGTCTTCTAGACCTATACTTTTCAGTGGATTGTTACTTTATTTTCGTCAATTCAAAAAAGCAAAAATTTACGAATAACAGTGTAATTTGGAAATTGCAATCTTGAAGTTGAGTTTTTGTTGCTGAAATGCGCATACATGTGTAATTTCCCGTCAATATAATGTGTTATTAACCCCAAACTGCAAAATGTGATTTTACTTGATCCCAATAAACAACTTGCCATAACATTACTCAATTGATGGAACATCAACTCGTAAAATATGATACAGAATATAACATCCGATAATTCAACTTTCACCGCCGCAAGCACTGTACTACTACTACTACTACTACTACTACTACTACTACTACTACTACTACTACTACTACTACTACTACTACTTACTACTACTTACTAACACTAAGCGCTAGCACGCATAAAATGAAAATGTAAATAGTATGGTTTGACTTTTTCCTAAATATTCGTTTGAAAGGCAATGGGACTTCCCACTTATGACAGAGTCTTGTTGAGATTGCTAAAAAAGCAAAATCTTCAAAAGACAAAATAAACGACAACAAAGAATACATATTTGGTAAGGTATTTAGTAGCGAAAAATAACTTATTTCGGTATAAAAGGTTTATTTTTTTATGAAATGTATGTTTTAAAAGAAACTGTCCTTTATAATCTTTCGTTTTTATTTTTCATATCTGAAAACATGGGTGTACAAGTGCAACACGTCACACACAACATAATATAGTGACCCATTATCACATTGGACTTATATATGTATGGTATGCATGCAAATTTAGAGTTGACAAATAAAATGAAATGAATGAATGAATATATAAATTGATCAATAAAAACTGCGGGTAAATTCCAAATGAATGTCCTTTAAGGCATCAAACATGTACAAGAATGTATCATAAATAATATTTGCAGAGCGTTTGCTTTTGAAAATGTTTTCCAAAGGACGGACGGCGACCTTCTACTATCACTTGTTAAAACTAAAGCGATATTTAAATCGTAAATACATTATACAGTAAATCACAACCATAGGGTTCATTTATTTTGATTCGAGGTTTACAAACTGAATATACCGATAGAATTTTCATTATATCGAAACTGTTTTGACAAGAAATTTGACTTATCATTTCCAGAAATAACAACTTTGATCTCTGCACCTGCTTCTAGATATGTAATGCGGTTAATATTACTGGTGTGAACGAACTGCTTGTTGGAACATCTCAATGTTGATGTTTGTATATCACGAGATACACCTCTATACTTTAACCGGATGCTGTGTTGAACTTCCGAATTTGTCATGTTTTCAGTGGGTAATATTGATAATATAAGATGGCTGTAAATGAAGTAATATCCGGTTTTCTGCATCACAATTGTCCCGTCCGGTTTTGAAATTATATTATCATCAATTATCGCATTAATCCGATCCAGCTTCCATTCTTTGTATTCGTAAACTGAAAAGTGATGTAATAAACACGAATGAGAGCTAGAGATAAATAAATGATGAATCAAATAATGAATATGTAAATGGATAATTCTGTATTATCTACATAATAAACGGTGGTTTGATTTCTAAACTACTCTCTCAGAATGTTAATACGATGCTGATTACTTTCGTTTGATTTGACGGGTTTCGAGTATGGTAGAGGAAACACTTATTTCTAACGTATCGAATGTACTATCAGACTCTCGGACTTACATCTTACAATGTCTGTCGTTTTGTATTCACTAAAGGCAGGAGGGATCTAAGGTACAGGTGATACATATGGCGATTGTAGTTCTATTTATATTGCAAACTTAATTTCAGAATGTTGAGAAAAATATACCTACATGAAATGCTTTAAATTTTGATTCACCATATTATTATCAGCATGATACGTTTCACAATGTCTTACAGATGTACATACCTTCTGTACCGTCATTATCTGGTGATGACACAGGGTATGGAATCCCGTTGGACAAGAACATGATGCCTACAGAGAAATTTAAAAAGGAGATCAGAAAAATGAAAATTTCACGAAAAATAAATACAAATAGATTATTGGAATGAAAATGTAAATTTGAATACAATTTAGGCTATAATCTAAATCTTAAATTATCTACGTAGCCGTGAAATTTGGATTGGTATAGATTATAATATTTTATTTTAAGTTTTATATATATAAAAATTCAGATACTAAAGTATAAATCAATAGAATGTCCAGGACATAGATACAAATCAGGTAAAATTGGACAAACACGGGCCTCTGGAAACCAAGAATTGGGATCAGGTGTCATGGAGAATTAAACATCGCCTGTCGACCGGTCACACCCGCCGTGAGTCAACTGTCAAGTCCAATGAAATACGTGAGGAGTGAATCTTCGTCATAATTGGTACAGACGTCTCAACAACCGCCAACGAAAAGGCAACTCAACATTTCACTTATTGAAACAGAGTAATCGCAAACAAGACTATTATACCGACCATAAAATTTGCGGAACGTTGACATTTTTCGATATCCCTGTGTCAATAATTTGTCAGTAAGTATTTGACCTCTGTATATGAAATCTTCATATGTTGTACAAGCCCTGGCATACTGGATCATTTGTAAAATATAAACTCCATATGCGGGTGACTGAGGGATATTACTAATTAAATGTGGAAAATTTACGATGGGAAAGACGAAATCGTCGCGTTTGTCGTATAGCTTAGTTGCCAATGCCCCGTCTGTGTCTATATTAAGTAAAATGTCTAAGTATGAAGCGTGTGTGCTTGATTTTGTTGTATCTTTAATTTCTAGTTCGCTGGGATATATCGCATTGACATATGTATGAAAAATGTCATTATTAATTGACAAAAGGCCGTCGATATATCTAAATGTCAAATTAAAGGACACCGCTAACTTTTTCTTCCTTTCATTCTGCAGTTTCTGAATGAAGTCTGCTTCGTATGAATAAAGGAACAGGTCGGCCAATAAAGGGGCATAATTGGTTCCCATAGGAATGCCGACAGTTTGTTGAAATACCACGTCTCTGAACATTACAAAAATATTGTCTATAAGAAAATTACAGCATGTTTTTTATATCAACTTCAGTGTATTTATGTGTAGAATCAGAGTTGTGTTGGACAAAATAAGTATCCTGATAGCCAATCACTGGCTATTTAAATTTTCGGGTACCACCTTTAGTGAAAAAACAGTTCATCTACATGGTTTGTAACGTAACACGATACAGTGATCCAGTATTTTATATTTGTCATGCGTTCAGTTATAGGTAATTTCCTCTACAAGCATTATAACAAGACAGTGGGGTGTACATTGATTTAGTTTTTTATATTTGTCATGCGCTCAGCTATAAGTAAATTGGACCATGTGTATAATAACATAAAAATGGGGTGTACATTGATTCAGTATTTTATATTTGTTATGCGATCACCTACACATAATTTCGTCTGCATGGAATTAAATTGGGCAGCATTGCTTTGATTATTATTATTTCAAGTACCAAACGCGGTCTAAATAGCTAGCATGACATTTTATTCTAGCATTTGGTGCAATCATAGATGTATATTAAGCATTTATTTTGGTGTTAAGATGTTCCAGATGAACAGTTTGTTGGAATAACCAGTTAATACATATTAAGGAATCCGTAACTGATTTAAACGTCATCAAAACAACGTTAATCATTATCTTGCCACTTGGAGTGTAACGTTTTGTTTCATTGCATCTCTTATGAAGAAAATTATTGATCGTACATAATTGCAAAATGTCGGTTTAAAATAATTGCAAATTAAAACTTTGTATAACACAAATTGTTGACTGAATTATAGGATTATGTCAAGATACAAATATATAGATGTTTGATCAAAATAGAGATAAAACTTCAGTTTAATGTGAAAGTATGTATCAGTTGAACTTCTACTTACTTTTATCGGTGTTTGATTTTGAGTACTGAAAAATAGATAGAGATAAAGGTAAACAATACTCGCAGATGCAAATAAATCAAAATATAGAAGCCACATATAGCAAAGTATAAGTTTCAGGACACAGCTCTGGTGAACACTGGACAAACTTGAACCTCTAAACGTCCAGAGGAGGGATCAGGTGCCCAGGAGGAGGAGTAAAAATCTCCCTGTCGACAGGTCAAACACACCGCGAGTCGACAGTTCAAATTCCAAAGTAATAAGGAATAAATCATCATCACAATAATTTTAGACGCTTCAAAAACTACCATGGAACATGTTATTTAAAATTTCGGTTAGTGAAGCATAGTACTGGCAAACAAGGTATTTATACCGACCGTAAAATTTGCAAAACGGGAGTTGTGAAAACAACATATCAATTAGTAGCTGGCATCTGTGTATGTAGTGATCATATGTGAAAATGTGAAAAAAAAAAAATAAGATCAGAAAAAAACCAGGGTTTTGACCAATATGGCCATGCATTTAGATTTATTATTTGGCCGTGTATAACACCATTTCCGTTTAGAAAATCTATTTTTAATTGGAGCTCAACTGATGAAGTCTAATTGACAGAAACGATCGTCTTGAGAATTCAACGTTGATATTTGTTTATAATATTTAAATGGGTAAATTGGGGAGAAACAAAAAAGACGTTCTTCCCACCACTTTCTCCGTATGCGTAAATTGTAAATATCCCATTTTGATAAGGATTTATATTATAGTTAATTCTATGTTAGCAATTGACCTACATGTGATGATATTAGAATAGTCAGGAAGATGATTCACATATAACTTTGTAGTGTGGCATGGCATTCCAATATATAATTTCCTGATGCATGATGTAAAATCAGTTAATTAAACTGATCATTTTGACAAAAAAGCCCCGACCACCACCCATCCCCCCAAAAATCAGTAACTTTATCATTTTCTTCTTTAATGTGATTATATTAGCTGAACAGTTTTGCTTCATCTCAGTTTGTTTGACATCGTATAATTGTTTCCTACTTTATTTAATTATTCTTACCTTTATAAATGCACTCAGAAGGTCATCAAAAGTACACATATCTTCTTTAAAGGATGCATTCCATTGAAACTTTTCAGCTAAAAGGTCACACTTTATAATAGGGACATTGTCAAAACTAGTAGTTTGGTAGCTTTCCCCAACCTTGGCAGTGGTTAACTGTTCAATTTCGTCCTCATTCCTGTCAGTTTCGCCATTCATTTTGAAGTACATTTTCGTGAAAAATATGCCCACTGATAGCACAACCAACAAATTCACGACGCACAGGATCGAAAAATATATCTTAAGTTTTATAAATGTTTTGTTGACGTCATCAAAGTTTTGCTGATACTTGCATCTACATGTAATTAATTTGGAATGACTATTGTCATTTCGTATTAACATCTGATCAGCGGACGGCACTGTTGTAAACGATTCATCTCTGTGTGCGCGTGTAGTATTGCCTATATCACACTCACTACTGGATGGCAAGAAAAAGCTTACACGGCTTTCCATTTCCATTATATTTTAACACAGTCAATCAGTAATACAACCTATGTATCTTATATGTATATATTGGTATTACTTAAATGACTTCCTACCACATTTTATATATTTATCGTCAAAGTGGAATCCATTCGATCTATATTTAAATCTAAGATAGCCCGGAACTTAATACATTGTTCTGTGACGTTTACAAAAGACCAGGAAGTATCTTATAAATATTGTTAAAGTTATTACACGTGACACTTGACATGTTGAGGGGCATATGGACTTTCGCTATATTTAACAATTTTGTTTAATAAAGGGTATTGAATTTATACGAATAACATTTTAAAATGATGCTAATTACTTATTCTATTCTTTTTTTTTCTATTTAACAATTACAACAATAGTGATTTCTTCTTTTTTATCATTATTATTTATCATTTATTATTATTATTATTATTATTATTATTATTAGTAGTAGTAGTAGTAGTAGTAGTAGTAGTAGTAGTAGTAGTAGTAGTAGTAGTAGTAGTAGTAGTAGTAGTAGTAGTAGTAGTGTAGTAGTAGTAGTAGTAGTAGTAGTAACTAGTAGTAGTTGTAGTAGTAGTAGTAGTAGTAGTTCCCAGTAGTAGTAGTAGTAGTAGTAGTAGTAGTAGTAGTAGTAGTAGTAGTAGTAGTAGTAGTAGTAGTAGTAGTAGTACTTGTAGTAGTAGCAGTGCGGTCCTGTAACTTTTTCAGAATATTTTCCCATTTAGTTTCATGTTTTGGTTTTTCCTTTGCTACAGAAATAAAATGACTATATATATTTTGACAGCCTTTAGTCTTTGACAAAATGACATTTAGGTATTTTGGAATTATAGGCCTTTGAACAAAATTAGTTTCGGTATGATTTTTCATGAAACATTTTATTTGTCTAATAATGCTTGCATAGATAAGGAAATCAACCTTACAAAACTCTCTAATTATATATTTTCTAGATATCCTATCGACCTCAGAGTTCCATATATACTCAAAGAACATTGTATTTATTTCAGATATTATTTTTGGATCAGGGTTTGGTAATGTCATAAACAAATGTATCAATTTTGGTTAACAACTGTGATTCTTCCTATGGTAGATATATTTCTATTAGACCAAACAACAATCAGTTTTCTTATAGAATCTACTTTGTCTTTGTAATTTATAGAAATTATATTTTTCAAAATCTACTGTGAAAGTAATTCCAAGAAATGTGAAAGGATCCTGTGACCATACAATATCATACTTGGAGGCATATTCAAGATTTATCTCTTTTAGCAAACCTATTTTGATGCATATAGTTTTGTCATAATTTGGTTTTAATCCGGAAAATTTTAATTTTGTATATTGATCTACTAGAGAGAGTGAAGAATGAAGAGATTTTTCAGAACCGTTCAAAAGAAGAGTTGTGTCGTCTCCATATTAAATAAGCTTATATTCCTTATCAAATAAACTAATTCCTATAATATCTTTATGAATTCTAATCATGAGAGCCATAATTTCAACTCATAAAAGAAAAAACATATGGTGATGCTGAGTCGCCTTGCCTGCATCCAAGCCCAATTTTAAAAAAAAATTCTGAGAAGATACCATATTGTATTACACATAATTTTATGTTTGATAGAATTACCTTAACAAGATTTATGAAATATTCTCCAAAATAAAAAGAAAATTTATTCTTCTAGAATGATTTTCCAAGAGTTTGAATCAAAAGTCTTTTCGAAATCAAGGTGAATTATCATACCTGGCTGCTTCAAAATTTCTGTTTGGTATATAATATCATACATTAGTCGCGTGTTTTTTCCTATATATCTACCAGAGAGAAAGTCCTTTTGATTTTCATGTATAAGGTTATTCAGGACTGACTTCAGTCGATTTGCAAGAATACCAGAGAGAATTATATATGTTGTATTTAGAAGGGATATTGATCGCCAGTTCTTTAGAAAGTCGCAGGGTTTGTTTCCTTTTGGCAAGATAGAAATTATACCTATTTTTGTGATGAGGATAGTTCCCCTTTCCTAATGCTACAATTATAAGATCTAACAATAAAATCACTTAAAGAATTTGAAAAAATTAGCTCGAATGTCTGTCGTACCTGGGGTTGTATCATTAAAATTAAGCTTTGAAGAACATCTGATGCAGTAACAGGTGAATCAAGTTTTTGTTTCTGATCTTTTGTAAGTTTAGGTACCACAAAATCATTAAATAAAGCAAAAAGATCACCATCTTCTAGTGTATAATCTTGACATTTGTATAAATTATCATAAAAACCCTTTATTTAATTTAGTATTCATCTAATATCCAAAGTGTAGGCAATATATCAAGCCCACTGTGTAATGGTGTTAATGTGATGGAACTTTTTAATTCTAACGTAAGACGTAAACGAATGTCACTTTTTCATCTCTTTTACCTTACGTTAACAAATATTGGGTCTCCATCACATTCGCAGCAAACTTTGTTCTGTTCCTTTTACAATTCTTAATGAACTTTTTCAGGAAGCAAGAATAAACCCCTACACGGATTCTTCAACCCCAGAATACATACTGAACTCAGTTAATGGACATCGCTTATCACAGACCGTTTAAGCCTGCACGCATTACAAACGATGACTGATCTGAACAGAAGCGTCTTTTCCTCAAACCTAAATTTACAAATAAAGGCATAGACGCTTTAAACATTGGCAAAGTTGTAAATCACAAAAAAGTTCAGTCCTGTTTTCCACCATATTTCAAATTGAAGACCACGCCCTGCATTTCATATAGCTATACACACCTAGCATCGCATCTAAGGTATTCAATTACAAACAGGTTTTGCAGTGCCTGGACATCAACCATCTTCTACACAACACTGTCACATGTTCATGTGCTTCATCTCCTTTCAAATACAATCTTATCTGGCATGTCATCACCGGCGACGTTTCTATAATTGAAAATGAAAGCCTCAAAAATCTTATTTTAAGGGGCCTTAAATACCGGGAAGCCCGTTCCTTTAATTAGCGTCGCAATTTCAGTTTAGTTATGAATTCTGTCGAAGATTATGTCAGACGATGTGCCAAACATGAAGAACCAGACACTTTGTCTAAATGACTAAAATCCACACGATGGTTGATAAAATTTCGTATTCGAAAACTTAACGGGACTATGAAAACACGTTATCCCTCTGTATTTAGTGATCCAGAAGTAGTAACTGAACTAGATAGATTACATGACCAATTTGTACTGATACCAGCAGACAAAGCCTCAAATAATATAGATTTTATTTGTAAGACACATTACTTTAATTGTTTATTAGAAGAACTTGGGTTTAATACGAATTCTGGAAATCTTACATAGACACGTAGTTCACTTTCAAAGGACGAGATCCTTCAAAATCAGGTGTCCGTATTACGCTCATTTGATATACCTACAACGGATACCGATTTTGAGCTACCATATTTATATTGGATAACTAATCTTCATAAAACCCCATATAAGCAAAGATACACAGCAGGATCCAGCAAATGTTCTGCCAAACCTTTATCTTTATTCCTTGGCTAGATATTGACAGCGTTAAGGAGAAACTTCAACAATCCTGTACAGTTGCTTATTCAAGAAGCGGTGTAAATCAGATGTGGATTCTAAAAAATTCTAAACAGCTTTCCGAAAATTTGAAGGCACACAATTTTTCTCGAATTCACAGTATCAAAACATATGACTTCTCTACTCTTTACAAAACTATCCCACACAAAAAATTAAAAGAAAGACTTTTTAGCATCATAGACAACTGTTTTTTTCACTAAATGTGGTACCCGAAAATTTAAATATCTAGTGATTGGCTATCAGGATACTTATTTTGTCAAACACTACTCTGATTCTACACATAAATACACTGAAGTTGATATAAAAACATGCTGGGATTTCTAATAGACAATATATTTGTAATGTTCGGAGACCTGCTCCTTTATTCATACGAAGCAGACTTCATTCAGAAACTGCTGAATCATAAGAAGAAAAAGTTAGCGATGTGTTTTAATTTGACATTTAGATATATCGACGACGTTTTATCAATTAATAATGACAATTTTCATACATATGTCAATTCGATATATCCCAGCGAACTAGAAATTAAAGATACAACAGAATTAAGCACACACGCTTCATATTTAGACATTTTACTTAATATAGACACAGACGAGAAATTGGCAACTAAGCTATACGACAAACGCGATGATTTCGGCTTTCTCATTGTAAATATTTACATTTAAGTAGTAATATCCCTCAGTCACCCGCATATGGAGTTTATATTTCACAAATGATCCGATATGCCAGGCCGTGTACAACATATGAAAATTTCATATACAGAGGTAAACTACTCACTGACAAATTATTGACACAGGGATATCGAAAACCGCGTTTAATGTCAACGTTTTTACGGTCGGTATAATAGTCTTGTTTGCTATTACTCTGTTTCACTAAGTGAAATGTAGAGTTGTCTTTTCGTTGGTGGTTGTTAAGACGTCTGTACCAATTGTGACGAGGATTCACTCGCGTATTTCATCGGACTTGACTGTGGACTCACGGCGGGTGTGGCCGGTCGACAGGGGATGCTTACTTCTCCATGACACCTGATCCCACTTCTTGGTTTCCAGTGGTCCGTGTTTGTCCATTTTTACCGAATTTGTATCTATGCCCTGGACATTCTATTGATTTATACTTTGGTATCTGAGATTTTTTATATTAGTATATCATATTGATTTAAAATATTTTCATTATTATTATTTCTCATACTTGTAATATTTTTATTTACATTTTTTTTTCAAATGCACAAAAGTATTGACTAGGTTTTCCCCCTGCTCTATCCATTTTACCTGAGTTCTTAGAATAAGAATTTATATTTTCTGTATTTCTCAGAATCTTTGTTTAAATCTTTTAAAATATCTCCAACTACTTCATTTTTTGATCCTTCAAATAAATTTTTAACTAAATTTATTCGGTCTATAAAACAATTTGTTTCCCTGTCCCTATTTTTTAAAAGTCTGTTTCAATATTGTATTGTCATTTCCCTTATTTTCATTAAAAACTTTGAGGGAATAAATGATACAGATACCCGCATAAATAAAGACGTCGTTATAGTAACTGATTGTTTCTTGACGTTATTTTCCGGGAATCTGTGTCATTTATTCCCTCAAAGTTACAGGACGGCAGTATCGTGAACGGGTTTATTATTATCATTATTACTATTATTATTATTATTATTATTATTATTATTATTATTATTTTCTTCCATATTCAGAGAGTTATCCTTCTAACTAGTGCAAAATGATCAGCCTGTCATCCACATTATGACGTTACAATACAGTTTATGACGTAGCACCTCTGTGGCTTCCAGAATGCAGTACATATTTATGTCAGAAATGACTGAGGTGCGTAGATCTATATAGACATTTTTTTTATCCCACCATGTAACAAGTAAAGATTAATTTTCCGTGTCCTGTTTCCCCGAACTCTTTAGAAATGCCTACACATGTTGTCGCCATGAACTTTGAACTTCTATATAAAAAAAGATTGGTTGAGAAAAATTTCTATTTATATTTCATTCATGATACTTTTAGTTCCCGCACAGGATGTGTAATCTCAAATCATATGCATCGTTCCAAAACTAGGAAGTTCAAAGGGATAAGATGATAAAAATAGTATCGTGATATAATGTCCCTGTTTTTATGTGCACATGTACCATACGATAGGAAAATATGATTACTTCATAGCTATTCATCCGTTTTGTAAACAATTTTGGTTTCAATACACATTGCAAAGATTTCGAGATCATGTGATACATGATAACCTGTATTTGTATCCATTGTAAATGTTTGTATCAAACACATTTAATGAACAAATTATAAAATCGTGTTTCTGCCCTACTTCCTGTTCTGTCTACGTGTGTCCAGCATTTATGGCAGTTGAAAATTGTCTTGTTGACTTTTTGTACAGTTATAATTGAAGTGCCTGCAACTTTTATATAATGAATCACTACATAATAGAAAATAAATCTACATCTTTGTAAACGTGCGTATCTTTATTTTAAAAATCATCAATTAATAAGTAAATGAATACACACATTCATCCCATTTATCATTATTTGATCTGTCAGGCAATTTCCCGACTTTTTATCTTTTTGCAACGTTAGAGAAGTCTATGTGTCATGAATGAAAACAAACAAACAATATATATGTAGCCATTCAAATTAGAAAGATTGAAATTTATTTGGTATTTCAAACACCATTCCCGGATTGACAGTGTTACAAAACCGCTTCTACTCTTTTTTCCCTCATCATCAAACATACCTATATAAGATCGATAATAAATCGAGAATCAATAATAATATGTAAAAAGAATCGATAGACTACAGCAAGAAAATACCAAAAGAGTTTTCTGTTTTGTACTCGTTATCAAACAGAAGATAACCTGCATGAGATATCACGACTTTTAGCTCATCGCCACCCCTCAGATAAAACAATCCCTTAATATGAGTGTTGTGAACAAAAGTATGGTTAGAACATTTCATAGATGTTATTGTCAAGTTTTCAAATTTTGAATAGCCCAACTGCTTTCTACGGAGAACGTGTAGTATATCGGTGTTTATTAATCTTGGATTCTCTGCAAACACATTTCCTGGGACAGCCAACCCGAACGTTAACGAACTGTAGACGAAATAAAAGCCATCCTTCGGTATTATGATGACCCCTCTCCTGGTGTTATATCCAAAACTGTTTTGAGCAACCTGAATGTTGCGGTTTAATCCTGGTATTTCCCAACCCGTTATATCATGTTCTGAAGTGAAGAAGTGACCATGAATAAAGATAATATCACAAAACAGAACAAAAGGATAAAGGCGTGAGTCTGAGTAAAATTACATATTAAATTGATTTTCTCGTAGTCTTTTTGTTACAAATCGGTAATACTAGCGGCATGGTTTTAGTAAAATTAAATTTTGATGAACTCACCGCTGCGTGGCCCATTGGATTCCACAGGAACACCTTTGGTCATATGTAGAATTCCTGAAAATTGTTTAAATTCTTTTATATATCCAAGATACGCAAGTGTTAAATTTCCATTGGTTTTAAATGTATTTATGATATTTCAGAAGAAATATAATATTTTTGAAATATCATATCTGAACGATATTTGAATACACATTTCCATAATAATAACAACAAATTATCCCTGGTTACAACACAAATATTACTAGGATCAAATATCAATGGTAAACAAGAAATAAGTTAATGCTTGACCAAAGAAATAGACATTCAAGAGAATAACAAGACACAGTGTGGGTTTATAAAGAGGAGAAAATGTCCACATGCTAAAAATATAGTTTGAGTGGTGTGAAATGTTTTATTTTCTCAACATAAAGTCATATATAAGCTCATATTGTAAGAAAAATAAATTGGTAGGTATGAACGAAAAGGTTGAACAGCATTTAAAGGTGTCAGGTATAATGCATGCATGAAATAGCTTACGTGAACATGAAGTATTAGGCACTTCCTTTTTCCTGTTAAAACAGTGAAGCATTTAAAGACAAGCTTTTATGGATATAGATTAGAAAGTGAATTCTACAATCCAGATCAAGGTCAAACTTAACGCAGGCTTGTGTAAGAGTGTCAATAATTGATTACTTCATCATATTGTATCATAGATGCAAGCTATGATAAATAAGTTATATTAATAAACAACAATAATAATAAAGGTACTCACGTTTTTCCGGTTTATTAAACTGGAAGACGGAAATTCATGTAATGGAAATATAAATCTGATTTCAATATAGAACTACTCACGTACCACTGAAAAGTCCACATATTCGATGAGCAACAACATTCAAGATTAATTGGGAAAACATATTACAGATAGCGTAATCCATAATTTGCAACAGTGCGTACTATTTGACATTACTCTTTCATACGTCCAGCTATACATTGTTGAAGAAATAAAATAGAAAAATAAAATGTAAAAACCATAAAACTGAAAATAAGAAAAGCGACAAAATCAAAATAAAAAGTAAAGAAGTGAACTTTGTGTAGATAAAAAGCATCTTCTTATATATACCTCAACAAGAGCATCCATTAGGTCATTTATAGAACAGTTCCCTGATACATTCGGTTTCTTCCATCTTAACTTTGCTTTCAAAAGTGCGCATTTTATATTCACGGTAGAGGGTGCAGGAAGAAGTTCATTTGTCTTCTTATTTAGGTTTACTCCAAGGAATAAAATTCCAAAACATATTCCAGCTGATATAACGACAAATACATTGATAACACAAAGAACTGTGAAATATATTCTCAATTTCGTGAAGGATTTTAGAACTTCTTCGTATTTCAGTTGATTTGAAAAAATATTCAGGACCCCTGCCAAAGAATTGTCTGACAGTTTCCGCGGGAAATACTGCGAACCAGGCACGGACAAATTGTCTTTTTGAGAATCATCGATACCAATCTCCGGAAAGTCTGTATTTAGTGTATTGCATGATGTTGCCTGTGATATACAAAAGTTAACATTACTCCCATTTCTAATTTCCATTTTTGGTTTGCTTTTTTCATTTACTACACTTTGTGTTGATTAAGTAATTCCTCTGTCCGTGGTATATTTGTCACATAGATAATATATGACTGCTGTAATTTTGTCAATAGATGGAAATATATATAATACGTAAATCCGATTCTTCTTAGCTATAGGATATCAGCGCGGATATATCCACAGGGCAATCAATTACACGAGGAAATCAACATTTACAATGAACATGTGTCAATTTTTGGAAAACTATTTTATGAGTGTATATACATTAATTTAAGAGGTTTTATTCCTAATTCGGAACAAGTAATAAAATTTATAATTTACAAATTAACACTCAAATATTTTACTTCAATATGCGTTACGAATCCTAAACTATTAATTAAACGGAAAGTCAAAAAGTATAATCCCTATATATTGTGCATGTCCATCTATTCTTTGTAACTTTATCAGAATAGGAGTAGGAATGATACTTATGGTAATGACCAAAATATTTGAGTAATGTAGATACTATAGATATAAGTACAAAATAATAGATCCCCTAGTGATAACATGAGCGAGGTCGATACAACCAAAATGAATATCTGGGTAACACGGACCTAAGGAAAACCCCTTACCCATTGTTCATTCACACAATCGTATACCCGTTACGTAATAGAAAACTAAAGCACAAGGATGTTTTATGTGATTCTTTAATTTTCAGAAGTTTCGTAGCATAATTACATCACTTTGTGACATCTAAATTTGTTCTAGCAGGACATTTCCCCATAACAAGATAACAATCACACATTTCCATCCGGTGTCTACAGATCTTCCCTATTTACCACTAACGACATAAGTTGGGTCAGCTTCCATATACTGCAGGACGATCCTGAAATATTTGAATTTAGAATTAGATATGCAGGTATGTAATCTATGGCATAAAGCATACAAAAACCAAGTTTCTAAATGGCAGTTACTTAGTTAGATATACAATCGCAAATTGGCTGTTACAGTACTGATTACAAGTTATATGAAAATGGAAATGATAAAACAAAGTGATCCAACATATACAATAGTGAAAGTGATCAGACAGTTACATAGTGACAAGAGTAGGGGACGGATATTTCTGACATTTACATCTTAATAGGAATTAAACATAAATGATGAAATGATCGATATGCTGAAAATATCCATATTATTTGTTGACCTTCTAGCTATTTTCCTTACAATGTTTAATTTTGAATTGTTCTGTAACTTGATATAACGACAAAGCCTAAAGGTATATTATCGTTACTCAATATATCAATAAAGTCGACAGTAAATATAATGAACCTTAATTGATCTTTCTCAATTTTTTTCAATGTGACGTCATCACTACACGAACGGTAAAAGTTTATGATTTTGACTTCACAACCAAATGACGTCAAATAGTGCACATAGTGAGTCACGTGTCAGGAATATGGCAATAGGACAATTACAGTCCGTAATTATGTTATAAACCTTTAAAATATCAATCTACCGAAAAGTTGTGAACTTACACCAACAAAAGTTTATTGGTTGCAAATGACAACATATACCACAATCGTAAATATTATCAATCAAATTTGCATACGATTTTCTATGTTACAGAAGTATAAATGAAAAGGTACTAACGTCTAATTGAAACTCCAAGTCCATAGAAATAAATTTGATATTAAAATATTCTAAACAGTTGCGAAACGAGACCAGGAGTCCGAAAGGAGTCAACGTCCCCCGTTAGCATGCCAAATGTTACATGGATACCTCTCGATTTCGGTTCATTTGATATAAAGGGATAATTCACTTAATGATAAGATTTGGGGAGTTGACCAATTTTACGGTCGGTATATTGACTTCTCTGCAGTGACCTTTATTCACAATATGAAATATTGTTATTTATTGATTGTTTTAATTTGAGTTTGACTATGGACTTTCGGCGCGAGACCAGTTGACACAGGGCGATTAACATACAAAAACTACCTCTTTCCGGGTATTTTCAACTCCTTCTGTATAAAGTCAATCAGCTTCGCTGTGTAGCCAGGGTTTCTTTCAGGGTCAAAACGGCCAATGGAAAATATTCTAAGAAGACAGGTGGGCGTTGTTTCATTACCCCTGGTCATCCGTTTGTCCGACTCAATTATAGTCGTAATAGCCTGAAAAATTAAAATGTTTCCACCACCGTTTGTTAAAAACAAAATCAAAACACTCTGAACATGTACAGACATAGAAACATAAAACTTTGTTTGCATTTATTAAAATAGACAGCATATCAGAACAGTGCCCCCTCACTTCCCCTTTTATAAATGCAACACATATGTTCAACTTACGAATTTCATTTTTATGTGCTAACACTGTTTTCAAAAAATTGTATGACATTATATATATATATATATATATATATATATATATATATATATATATATATACATAATATATATATATATATATATATATATATATATATATATATATATATATCACTACAAATGACTTTATGCATCGTATCTGCCTAATTTAGTGCAGTTTGACTGTCGTGTTTTGGCTTTGTTTGTTCATCAAGTTTATCTAATAATTTTGCAGTTTCTAGTTATTTTCACTAAGATCTAGTTCGATTCACATTTTTGGTAGTTTGAGCTTAGTTGTTTTAGTGAACCTTTTGTTTGATGTCAATTTTCATTTATTTCTTGCTTTATCACGACGTACATGTAATATGTAGCAATTCTTCCACTCTTCGGTTGTGAGTGGGTGTTTGCGTGAAAGTGTGTATGTGTAGATTAATAGTTTTGTCTTGATGAAGGTAAAGGTCGTCCGGAATATTTGACTTTCATTTTGTCCTTGTTGTTAGTAATTTTAAGGTTTTATACATTATTTTTCTGATTGTAGCGTCCAGTATACCATGTTTGACCAATGATAACCACTTACGAGTGTACTGATTGTAGCGTCCTGTATAACAGGTTTGACCAATGATAACCACTTACGAGAGTCCTCTATGACATGTTTGACAAATAATAACCAAAAACAAGTGCATCGATCGTAATGTCCTGTATAACAGGTTTGACCATAGATTACCACTGACAGGTGTACTGATTGTAGCGTCCAGTATAACATGTTTGACCAATAATAACCACTTACTAGTGTATTGATTGTAGATTGTAGTATAACATGTTTGACCATAGATAACCCGTAACGAGTGTACTTATTGTAGCATCCTTTATAAAAGGTTTGACCATAGATAACCACTAACGAATATACTTATTGTAGCTTCCTGTATAACATGTTTGACCATAGATAACCACTAACGAGTTTTTGATTGTAGCGTCCAGTATAACAGGTTTGACCAATGATAAACACTTACAAATGTACTAATTGTAATGTCCTGTATAATTTGTTACACCATAGATAACCACTTACGAGTTTTTGAGTTTAGCGTTCTTTATAACAGGTTTGACTATAGATAACCACTTACGAGTGTACCGATTGTAGCGTTCTTTATTACAGGTTTGACCATAGATAACTACTAACAAGTGCACTGATTGTAGCGTCCTGTATAACAGGTTTGACCAATGATAACCACTTATGATTGTAGCGTCCAGTATAACAGGTTTGATTATATATAACCACTAACGAATGTACTGATTGTAGCGTCCTGTATAACATATTTGACCAATGATAACCACTTCCGAATGTACTGATTGTAGCGTTCAGTATAACATGTTTGACCAATGATAACCACTAACGAGTGTACTGTTTGAAGCGTGCAATATAACATGTTTGACCATAGATAACTTCTAACTAGTGTATTGATTGCAGTGTTCAGTATAACATGTTTGACCAATGATAACCACTAACGAGTGTACTGATTGTAGCGTCCAGTATAGCATGTTTGACCCATGATAACCACTTACGAGTGTATTGATTGTAGTGTCCTGTATAACATGTTTGACCAATGATAACCACTAACGAGTGTACTGATTCTAGCCTCTTGTATATCATGTTTGACCATAGATAACCACTAATGAGTGTGCTGATTGTAGCGTCCAGTATAACATGTTTGACCAATGATAACCACTAACGAGTGTACTGATTGTAGCGTCCAGTATAGCATGTTTGACCAATGATAACCACTTCCGAATGTTCTGATTCTAGCCTCCTGTATAACATGTTTGACCAATGATAACTACTTACGAGTGTATTGAGTGTAGTGTCCTGTATAAAATGTTTGACCATAGATAAACACTAATGAGTGTACTGATTGTAGCGTCCAGTATGACCATAGATAACCATTATAGAGTGTACTGATTGTAGTGTCCTGTATAACAGGTTTGACCAATGATAACCACTAACGAATGTAGTGATTGTAGTGCCCTGTATAACAGATGTGACCATAGATAACCACTAACCAATGAACTAATTGTAATGCCCTGTATAATAGATTTGACCATAGGTAACCACTAACCAATGAACTAATTGTAATACCCTGTATAATAGATTTGACCATAGATAACCATTAACCAGTGTACTAATTGTAATACCCTGTATAATAGATTTGACCATAGATAATCACAAACGAGTGTAATGATTGTAGTGTCCTGTATAATGCATTGTCAGTAGGTGAATAATTATGAATATACCGATTGTAGTGCCCAGTATAATATATTTTATCGTAGTTCACCAGTTATTAGTGTATAACATGAAATGTCAAGTATAATAGATTTGACTATAGATAACCAGTTATTAGTGCACTACATGTAGTGTCCAGTATAATAGATTTGACTATAGATAACCAGTTATTAGTGCACTACATGTAGTGTCCAGTATAATAGATTTGACTATAGATAACCAGTTATTAGTGCACTACATGTAGTGTCCAGTATAATAGATTTGACTATAGATAACCAGTTATTAGTGTACTACATGTAGTGTCCAGTATAATAGATTTGACTATAGATAACCAGTTATTAGTGCACTACATGTAGTGTCCAGTATAATAGATTTGACTATATATAACCAGTTATTAGTGTACTACATGTAGTGTCCAGTATATAGATTTGACCATAGATAACCTACTACATGTAGTGTCCAGTAAAATAGATTTGACCATAGATAACCACTTACTGGTGTACCAATTGTAGTGTCCAGTATAATAGATTTGACCATAGATAACCAGTTATTAGTGTACTACATATAGTGTCCAGTATAATAGATTTGACCATAGATAACCAGTTATTAGTGTACCAATTGTAGTGTCCAGTATAATAGATTTGACTATAGATAACCACTTACTGGTGTACCAATTGTAGTGTCCAGTATAATAGATTTGACCATAGATAGCCACTTACTGGTGTACCAATTGTAGTGTCCAGTATAATAGATTTGACCATAGATAACCACTTACTGGTGTACCAATTGTAGTGTCCAGTATAATAGATTTGACCATAGATAACCAGTTATTAGTGTACTACATGTAGTGTCCAGTATAATAGATTTGACCATAGATAACCACTTATTAGTGTACCAATTGTAGTGTCCAGTAGTTCCACAGGTTCGGCATAAGATCTCGACATGTTCCAAGTCACGTGTATTATAATTCAGTTTGGCTATTTATATCACTCTAAGACAAGGCCTCTAGGATTTTACACTTAAATGAACGAAATAAAAAGTTACCTCAAGTGGTTTATCTAGGACGTCTCCAATTTTGTTGGTCAGAGAAACATCAAAATCAGCCGGTACATCCTCATTTTTTAGGTTTGTGAATAGAAATACTAACGGCATTTTAAGAGATATAACGCGACAAACATTCCCAATGTATTACAGCCTGTGATAGTAGTATGTGTTCAGAGACCACCTAATCTGCTGCTATCAATGAAGTGTCTGACCAAACGAACTAGCAGGTTTATAGTCTATTCCGATAAATATGTAAAACTACAAGTAGTGCACAATTAGTGGAAAGCTATACCGGTACACGTACTCCTACGAGTGGATGAATTAATTAAAACAATTTAAGCAACAAGATTTCAGAGCAATATGCTATATTGAGAACGTACTTCCCAAAGATCACATCGAAAGAAAAAGTCTTGTAATATATATTAAAGGTCATAGAAAAAGAATTTTATAATTTTTTTATTAAGTGGAAAAATATGAAGAAAATATATATTGAAAAAGATATCTGCACTTTTAAAAAAAATCTCATCATAAAGCGTTGTTTGGTTGCCTTTTATATCAGTTTCTCCAGACCTTGAAAAACGTCATGCGGGTTATCGCTCCTGTCTGTGACATCACACGATAGCTACTGCTGACTCTATCTATCTCAACCGGCGAAGTGTGAAAATCGCTGATGCGTGAAGACTCAGTTGTCTTATCGATATGTCCGGTTTTTACTAGTTAATAAGCCAGTGAACATTTAGAAGAAACGTTTTCATAAATTAGAAAAAAAAATACTTTTTTATTTGAGTGTTTTAGCAGTACATGTAATCACCTGTAGATTTACTAACGCTGTATATTTATATATGATCCATTGTGGTTGTTAAAAGAAAACAGACTAATATACCTGCAGCAGCGATATATAAAGCTAATATCGCTGCCTGCAGGTAGCTTAATGGTTGTATAAAAAGAGTAACCGACTTTTTATACATGTATTTATTTTCTGTTATTCATTATTTTTGTTCTGTGGATAGATAGATGTGAAGGTGTTGACATCGAATATTGAAAGTCCTAATGCTTGAAAAGATGTTGATATAATAATTATAACTTTAGAATATAAAATTATGAAAACTGGTAAATTCTGATAAAACTTAATTTTCTAAATTTAAAAGAAAGATACGCAAAACCTACTAATTTCAAAGTGAATGCTATTAGAATATTTGTGTCAGACATGATACAGATTTATTTGAATTAAATATTTCATCACTGTTAACTACATTTACACATTTTTGTTATAATTCAAGATAATCTCACAAATCATGAAAAAGTGAGCCATCAAAGTTAAATGATAAAATTATATCTATGTGAGGTTGGTAAACTCGTAAAATACATGTACATACCGATATCACAGTCAGTAACTGTGATTTGAGTGTGCGAAATAGCAACTGGATTAATCGGAGCTGTACACTTGTGAAATCACATCAAGGGCATTTAGCCCGTAAGCGAGACGCCGATAAGTGACATCGAAATATCGCTTTGTTTAATACAACGCGATACTACGATATTACGATACGAAATGACGATACTACGATACGAAATGACGATATTACTATACGAAATGACAACATTACGATATGAAATGACGATATAACGATATCATGATACGAAATGGCAATATTACGATATGACGATATTACGATATGACGACATTACGATATTACGATAAGACATTTAATAGAAAAAAAAACATACCGGACAGAACGGATATTTCAGAAAGACAAAGTGAATGCCATAGAATATTTATATATAATAAATATACAAACAAAATGTCACTGTCTCCTGAGCACGTGGCCTACAATGTAAAAACAAAATATATAGTTCAAATTCCCAAACTATACTTATGTAAATGGGTTGGTGGGCGGGAATAAGTCAACTGCATTGAAAAGAGCCTTCGAATAGCTATACACTGTACAGATATCGACTACTTTACACGTAACAAACACCTGAAATTCATGCAATGAATATTCATTGTGACATGTCAGGTGACATACCCGTATAAAACTGACCAATAACTGAAACACATGTAAACAAAAACACGTGTTAATGTAACTTCGATAATTATATATATATATATATATATATATATATATATATATATATATATATATATATATATATATATATATATATATATATATATATATATTAAAGAATAGCTAAATCTAGCCAGAAATATTCTAATTATTGAATATCTCTTTAAATTGTGTAGTTGTCACCAGAAGTGTCACATATTTTGCCCTATTCTGTGGACTAAAACTGAGGTAGAAACTTTATAGCTCAATTATTACGTACTGGGCCGACTTATAGAAAGAGGACATCACCCTGGGGTAGGTCACGTTATAACTCAATTATTAAGGACACTACCCTGAGGTAGGTTACAAAATAGCTTAATTGGAGAATGTTACTTTATACCTCAGTTATTACGAACTAGGTCGACTTGTAGTAGAAAAAGAACACCGCCGAGGGGTAGAACCGCCGAGGGGTAGGTCATTATATAGCTTAAAGGACATCACCCTATGTTTATTTGTACAATTATCATCCCGCCACTACATGTATCTATGCTGTTCAAAGGTTACCTTAGGTCAAATCCGTATAACAAATCATTGCTGTTTTACAGACACAGGCTCTTGTTACTATAATGGGATAGAATATTGCGTATAGTGTCCCTACACTGTATAGTGTTTCCTTACACTGTATAGTGTCCCTACACTGTATAGTGTTTCCTTACACTGTATAGTGTTCCCGTATAGTGTCCCTATCACTGTATAGTGTTCCCGTATAGTGTCCTTACACTGTAAAGTTTTCCACTATAGTGTCCATACATTGTACAGTGTTTCCGTTTAGTGTCCCTACACTGTATAGTGTTCCCGTATAGTGTCCCTACACTGTATAGTGTTCCCGTATAGTGTCCCTACACTGTAAAGTGTTCCCGTATAGTGTCCGTACATTGTATAGTGTTCCCGTATAGTGTCCTCACACTGTATAGTGTTCCCGTATAGTGTCCCTACACTGTATAGTGTTCCCGTATAGTGTCCTCACACTGTATAGTGTTCCAGTATAGTGCCCCTACACTGTATAGTGTTCCCGTATAGTGTCCCTACACTGTATAGTGTTCCCGTATAGTGTCCTCACACTGTATAGTGTTCCAGTATAGTGCCCCTACACTGTATAGTGTTCCCGTATAGTGTACCTACACTGTATAGTGTTCCCGTGTGGTGTCCCTACACTGTATAGTGTTCCCGTGTGGTGTCCCTACACTGTATAGTGTTCCCGTATAGTGTCCCTCTCACTGTATAGTGTTCCCGTATAGTGTCCCTACACTGTATAGTGTTCCCGTATAGTGTCCCTACACTGTATAGTGTTCCCGTATAGTGTCCGTACATTGTATAGTGTTCCTGTATAGTGTCCTCAAACTATGTAGTGTTCCCGTATAGTGTCCCTAATTTCGAAATTACGTGATACTTTCTCGTATTAACGACATACTTATCTGGTAATTACGGGATCTTTTTGTCGTAATAACGACACGAGTATCTCGCAATTACGAGACAATTATGTCGTTATTAACGACAAATAACGACATAATTATCTCGTAATTACGAATCTTTTCTTGTTATTACGACATAATTATCTCGTAATTACGATATCTTTTCTCGTAATAACGTGATACCTATCTCGTAATTACGAGATGATTTTCTTTTTTTCTTTGGTACTAATCGGCTTTCGTATTTATGTGATAACGACAGATTGTGTAATATATTCTAGCCTACATTCATCCGTGGTGATACACAAACTTGGGGCGTATCATTTATAAGAATGCCATTAGCAATACTGTTGACAAACCTAAAAAAAGAGGATGTGCCGAGTGATTTTGAGGTATCTTTGACCAACAAAGTAGCAGACGTTCTAGAAAAACCCGTTAGGGTAAGCTATTTATCATGTTAATCTACATTAGCTAGCTGAAATTGCAATACGCAATATGTTTATTTTTATATAATTATCATCACGCCACTACATGTATCTATGCTGTTCAAAGGTTACCTTAGGTCAAATCCGTATAACAAATCATTGCTGTATTACAGACACAGGGACTTGTTTCTATAATGGGATAGAATATTGCGTATAGTGTCCCTACACTGTATAGTGTCCTCACAATGTATAGTGTTCCCGTATAGTGTCCGTACATTGTATAGTGTTCCAGTATAGTGTCCCTACACTGTATAGTGTTCCCGTATAGTGTCCCTACACTGTATAGTGTCCCCGTATAGTGTCCCTACACTGTATAGTGTTCCCGTATAGTGTCCGTACATTGTATAGTGTTCCAGTATAGTGTCCCTACACTGTATAGTGTTCCCGTATAGTGTCCCTCTCACTGTATTATGTTCCTGTATAGTGTCCCTACACTGTATAGTGTTCCCGTATAGTGTCCCTACACCGTATAGTGTTCCCGTATAGTGTCCCTACACTGTATAGTGTTCCCGTATAGTGTCCCTACACTGTATAGTGTTCCCGTATAGTGTCCCTCTTACTGTATGGTGTTCCCGTATAGTGTCCCTACACTGTATAGTGTTCCCGTATAGTGTCCCCACACTGTAAAGTGTTCCCGTATAGTGTCCGTACATTGTATAGTGTTCCCGTATAGTGTCCCTCTCACTGTATAGTGTTCCCGTATAGTGTCCCTACATTGTATAGTGTTCCCGTATAGTGTCCCTACACTGTATAGTGTTCCCGTAGAGTGTCCCCACACTGTATAGTGTTCCCGTATAGTGCCCTCACACTGTATAGTGTTCCCGTATAGTGTCCTCACACTGTATAGCGTTCCGGTATGGTGTCCTCACACTGTATAGTGTTCCCGTATAGTGTCCCTCTCACTGTATAGTGTTCATGTATAGTGTACCTACACTGTATAGTGTTCCCGTATAGTGTCCTCACACTGTACAGTGTTCCCGTATAATGTCCCTCTCACTGTATAGTGTTCCCGTATAGTGTCCCTACACTGTATAATGTTCCCGTATAGTGTCCTCACACTGTATAGCGTCCCGTATAGTGTCCTCACACTGTATAGTGTCCTCACACTGTATAGTGTTCCCGTATAGTGTCCCTCTCACTGTATAGTGTTTCCGTATTGTGTCCCTACACTGTATAGTGTTCCCGTATAGTGTCCTCACACTGTATAGTGTTTCCGTATAGTGTCCCTCTCACTGTATAGTGTTCCCGTATAGTGTCCCTACACTGTATAGTGTTCCCGTATAGTGTCCTCACACTGTATAGTGTTCCCGTATAGTGTCCCTCTCACTGTATAGTGTTCCCGTATAGTGCCCTCACACTGTATAGTGTTCCAGTATAGTGTCCCTACACTGTATAGTGTTCCCGTATAGTGTTCCTACTCTGTATAGTGTTCCCGTATGGTGTCCCTACACTGCATAGTGTTCCCGTATAGTGTCCCTACACTGTATAGTGTTCCCGTATAGTGTTCATACACTGTATAGTGTTCTCGCATAGTGTCGGTACCCTGTATAATGTTCCCGCAAAGTGTCCCTCTTACTGTATAGTGTCCCTACACTGTATAGTGTTCCCGTATAGTGTCCCTACACTGTATAGTGTTCCCGTATAGTGTTCCTACACTGTATAGTGTTCCCGTATAGTGTCCCACTTACTGTATAGTGTCCCTACACTGTATTGTGTTCAAGTGTAGTGTCCGTACACTGTATAGTGTTCCTACATTGTATACTGTTCCTACACTGTATTGTGTTTTCGTATAGTGTCCCTACACCCTATATTCTTTAAATTGAAAGACAGGTAGCAACTACATCTCAGGGAAAGTTACTGCTTTATTTATTATTTCCGGTGTGTTTTGGTCGGATTAAAAGTAGCATAAAATGCAGACAACCTTAGTCTAAAATTGTGGCATAATATATCAGAAAAGTTTCAAATATGCAATATTGTTTTGGCATGAAAAGTCAGTTTTGTAACTCATACTTAAAACTGTTGTATAGTTATCAGTCACTTGCCATTTTGTAAAAAAAATTTTTAGTGATGGTAATCTACATACACAAGGATACTGCTATACTGCTGAGAATTAAAGTATTGTAAATTGAAAGTAAACGCAACTGGTAGTGCGCTCTCTCTCTCTCTCTCTCTCTCTCTCTCTCTCTCTCTCTCTCTCTCTCTCTCTCTCTCTCTCTCTCTCTCTCTCTCTCTGCGTGTGTATCCTAAAGCACACTACTTCATTTCATTTATAAGTGCTTTATTGTCTCCAAATTATATTACATAATACTGATGCTTTTAAATATTTCAGGACATCATAACAGTAATTGAAACGGACAAATGGATGACTAGAGGTAATGAAACAACACCGACCTGTCTTCTAAGACTATTTTCCATTGCCCGGTTTGACCCTGAGAGTAACCCTGGATACACAGAAAAGTTCATGGACTTTCTTCAACAAGTATTGAAAATTCCAAGAAAGAGGTATATAGATATTTACTCACGATATAGATAATAAATGAAACAAATCTGTAAAGATTTATCCCCGATAGGTGTTTGTTGAATTGGCCATAAGGGAGAACGATTCTGTTACGATCCTTTCAACTGATAAAAAATCAGTTGTGATAATTAGGGCTCAAAGTGTCAAATCTCCATATTTGTTTTAAATAATTACCAAACATAATATAGACTTTCAGAACGTTTTATTGTTACATTAAGTTAAAGAAAAACCAATAGTAAAATAGCAAGGACATTAACGCAAAGTCCAATACATCATGGTGATATTTTAATAACATGCATTGTATTTATACTACCAGTGATATTGGACATCTAAGGATACATCCCTCAGTTGTCTTTTACTTGTTTACTAATCATTGTATTGTGTACATGTCTAATTACTCCTATATATAATGGGATCACTACTATAAGCAACCTACAACGGTTTATTAAGTCATATATTAATTAAGTAATGTCCGCATTTATATATTTCTAGGATCGTCCTTCAGTACCGGACAGATGATCCAGATTATGTAGGTTATGAAAAATAAGGATCCGATATAGTCCATGGGAGTGCATAAAAACTGCTGACGAAACTTGTGTAAAGTTAATTCATGGAAGTATTAATAAAAAACACCTTATTACATTTGTTAAGTATATTTGCAAATTGATTGGCGAATGTTATGAAGAGAGATTAAAAGTCGTTCATTACATAATCAGTATCGAAGGTTTACTATAGTTTCCTTCCCATTTTCCAAAACATTTAAATTTGGCAAGCGTTGTTTGTAGTTCCATAATTAAACATGTACAAGGATATTCGAAAATATACTATATTCAATTCCCCTTGTAAAGGAAGTGGAAAAAACTGTTAAAAATGACAAATAAAAAATATTTCTCTTACATATCAAAGGTTTTTTGTGTTTAGCGTTTTATTGACCATTTGGATAATACTTCCGGTAATACAAATCTTATGTCAGCTGTATATTTAACTGCGCATCAATATATTCGAATGAATTGGTTTAAATATTGAAAAGATGACAAATAATAAACAAACAAAAATATGCATAGTTTGATCACCAATTGTACTTAGACAGCTATATTAGAAAGCGGTATCATCAAAAGACTCGGAAATAACCTAAATGTATCCCCAAATCCGTCTATTAGTAACCGCTGTCAAATGGCTATATTAGCTTTTGATTGGTTTAGAATTTAAACGACGGTATCTATTTTAAATATTACTCTGGTAAAAAATAATCTTTTAGTACCGAAATACCAGGTACTGGGTTTATGTATATCACGGAAACTCAATCGATCCATAAGCAGTTACACCGACCCAGTGGTTCGGTGTTTATATTATAAACGTAATACTAAAGTTAAAAGTATAAATACTGTCTGAATACTGAATATCTTTCTGTTATAAATATCGGCTTGTTTTTAGCCTCGTAGTGTAATGTTACAACACTTCGGATGGGCAAAATAAATGCAACGAACATAAATATCACAAATATCACGCTATGGACATACTTTATTGAAATAAAAAAAATTATATATATAATATATATATATATATATATATATATATATATATATATATATATATATATATATATATATATATATATATATATAACCAACAACACTATAACTCCTAGGGTATCGGGTCTAAGCAAGTCAAGAAAAGAATATATAAAGCACTAAAATGACTAACGACACGAATAAAATAAGTCATTTTTTGGGGACGACCTGTCCCTTCATCAGGTCAAAATAATTAAAAGTCGATTATTATCAAAGCAAAAAATAAAATTATCTCGTAATAAAGAGATAGTTATCTCGTTATTACAAGAAAAGATCTCGTAATTACGAGATACTTATGTTGTTATTACGAGAAAAGATCTCGTTATTACGAGATAGTTTTTTTCGTAAGAACGAGAAAAGTTCTCGTCATTACGAAATAGTTAGGGATAGGAAGTTGAAGAGACTCGGACATTTTCGGTCCGGTCGGACGCATTTGGTTATTATACGACAGCGGTCATAATTCTACGGAAGAGTAATGCTGCCATGTGTAAAAATATATAATCCCGAGATTTCGAGTTATTATCTCTAAATATCGAGTTAATGTATAAAACGTTCGAGTTTACGTGAAAAAAATTACATATAATAAAACACACAAACTTAAAATTTCGATGTATTATTCCGAAATTTCGAGTTATTATATATATTACGAGATAATTAACTATAATTTTCTTATCCCTAACTATTTCGTAATTAGGAGATCTTTTCTCGTTATCATGAGAAAACTATCTCGTAATAACAAGATCTTTTCTCACTATCACGACATAATTATCTCGTAATTACGATATCTTTTCTCTAATAACGACATAATTTACTTGTAATTACTACATCTGTTCTCACATTAACGAGAAAACTATCTCGCAATTACAAGATAATTTTTTTATCTTTGATACTAATCGGCTTTTGTAAACATGCGTGTGAGTGTGTGCTTGCGTGCGATGTGTAAGTGTACATCTTAATCTTTTTGTCCTGATGAAGGGACAGGACGTCCCGAAATTTGACTTTCATTTTGTCCGTGTCGTAAGTCATTTTAGTGCTCTATATATATATATATATATATATATATATATATATATATATATATATATATATATATATATATATATATATATATATAGTCAAACCTGTTTTCAGCAGCCACTCAAGGGAAATGCTGCACAAGACAGGTGGCCTTTGGTTCCAGGTTGACAAAAATCACAAGATTGATGTCTATTATACAGTATATATATATATATATATATATATATATATATATATATATATATATATATATATATATATATATATATATATATAGATCGTTCCAGTTTACTTGCGAAATGTTGGTAATTTCTTGGGTATATTTAAACTTTAAACAATTTTTCTCCTCCACCACTTAAAACTGTGTGCCACCATACAGATAAAGGTGTTTTGGAATGGTATTAATATCATCTATTATTTATAACCACTGGGTCGTTGCCACTGCTGGTAGACCATCTGAGGGTATACATACACCCATTATTAACCCCGTATTTCGGTATACCACTCAGATAGCACCATTTAAATCCTGAACTTCTCAAAAGCTAAGATATTCATTTTACGGTGGGTACGTCTAATATGGATTTGGTATTACATTTATATTTATTATTTGGCCTTGTATGGTACTACGTTTTCTTTCGGAAATACACATTTATATTAAATTCGAGCTCGAGCTAGAGTCTTATTGACAGAAACAATATTGACTATTTGTTTTGACCACTTTTGTAAAGCTATAACTTAAGTATTGCTGATAATTTTTAAACAAAAAAGGAAACAAGATTAATAAACCTGATAAATAGATATACATGATAGCAACATCCCTATAAAAACTAACCGAGCAATCAAACTGCCCACTAGCAAACCAACAAAGAACTATTAACCAGCGAAGAAATAAAACAACAAACCTACCAATTGAATTGTAATCCATGAACTTACGTTTTAGACCTTTGTTATTTCGGTTGTGCGGGTTGATAACAAGATTACTGTGTGTTATCTTGTGGTAATAATAAAACGATCATCTCCCCTTTTCATATTGATACTTTACTAGGTCATCTTACTGTGGATTTTAAATATATACAAACACCTGTACCACAAGTTACAGGTATTGCATGATTTACCTTATCTGCTTTAAATGATTGAATTACATGCGTGATTTATTTACCTACATAAGTTGAAACCACAAAGGTCAGATATGAGTCAGCAGACGACAATGGTTAAAAGATAACGTCTGCTTTGTAATGTTGTGAAAATATCGCGTATTGTCGCTCTGTGGTTATTTCTAACCAAGGCGGGAGACCCATTAATGCAGCCCATCGTATCATATCCATAACAATATATGACCAAGATAATTAAAACATGTTTATAAACACAAAGATCCTTAATGTCACCAAAAACATGGATGACAAGTGAATTTTCAACAGAAAGAAATATTTGAGCTACAGTTTAGCATGGAATCTGAGTAACTGAAGACAAATGTTCTACCAGAAAACCCGTTTTTATAAAGATACCGTTGATACTAAGCAGAACCTGGGTGTTCCTGTTTATGTTGGTTACACAAATGTGACCTCTCCTTTATCCAAAAATACTCAGAATTAAAAGCGAAAATCATGGGTCTTTTGATCGAGACTTAAAAAAATGTCTCGAGTATAACTCTGAATGAATTCACATTGCATATGTCAGAATATAAGCCTGTTAAATATGCATCTGATAATGTTTTCCATTTAACGATGACTATTTGGCATACATTTAAAAACATACAAAACTAACAAATAACTTAAACACTTTATTCGCCTTTTTAACATGAGTGTTTAGCACAAAATATAACAGTAACATTTGAAATAACAGTGAAAATAACAATACGCATTGGTCACCATGTGTCGTGTTTAGGTCTTTACATATTTTAAACACAATGTAAACAACATTTTGTGGAAAACTGGCCTAATTACTTTTCAGTAAAATTCATAATCGCACTAATATTGTTAGTATAACCAATAGTATACTGAGATCAGCTTTGTATGCAGTTGACCTTGATAAAAGGTCAAAATGATTAATCCTGACTACGATGAAACACACTAATGAAACAGCAATTATATACATAAAATATTTCACAATATTCAAATAATAACCATTGTGACGAAAACGTTGTCGACTAGGCCATTTTTCAATTTAAATGATTTTTCGCACAATTTTCTTCCTAACAAAGGAAGTGAACACTGATTTTATATCCAACACTTTACATATATGGAGTTAACAATAGCTTAAACCAGAATTTAAATCCACATACACACCAAATGATAGTAAACATCATATTGCCGGTTTTGCAGGTATAAATATGGATACCAATAATGGTCTTGTATTTAAACTTAATGTTAGATGAAAATGAATTGTTCTATATATAAATAATCAGATAACATTTCAGTATTATTAACACCCATTCTTCAAGTTTCAGATGTGTAAGTCTTTGTTGACAAAGTGTAAATTCTCAACGAAAAAATCACTGGAACATTTACTATTTGAATATAAAATACTATGATATTATGTATAAAAATATAATGACATATATAAAATAGATATATATGATATGTATCAAATCCTCATTTTTCCGTCCTTCTTCTCCTGTTCCTTTGGCATATTTTTACACATGAACAATGTTTGGTACGATTTGTATAATATAATGATTTGTAGTTAACTTATCACAGTTATGTTCTGGTCTATCCTCTTCCTAAAAATGAAAAAAAGATAGCTTCGTATGAGATAGATCAAATGTTAATGGCAATCTCACTTTTGGCATTCCTTAGGTCATAACAAAAACACCCCGAAATAATTTTCGTTCGCGTACAGTTCATCAAATTGCAGCTTCCCTGCATAAGATACAACTACTTTAAGTTCATCACCCTTCCTGAGGTAAAGTACCCTTTCTAAATAGGTTCCATGAACAAAAGAATGATTTGAGCATTTGATGGATGTCTCTTGTACTTTTTCAAAATTTGAATGATTAATGTCCTTTCTGCGGATACTATGACGTATGTCCATGTGATTTAGTCTGGAGTTTTGTCCAAGCAGGTTGGAAGGGAGACTGAACGCCAAACGACTGTATACAAAATAAAAACCATCATTAACAATGATAACAGTTCCTTTGTTAGTATTGTGTTTAATGTTTTGATGCGTTGTCTCCGAATTAGATTCCGGGGTTTTCTTTGTCCATTTTTTCACATCATATTCTGAAAAAGACAAATACCTAGTTAGATTAAAACAATCCCTGAATAAACATGTGTTAACAACAGAAAACTATTTGATACAGTAAACAAATCCACAAACTTATGCAAAACAGGGAGGCGGGATCAGAACCCTTTAACAAAAATCTTTGGTTTTGACTACGTTTGAAATTTATTTCAACTTCACCTAATCAAGAAATCGTATTGGCTATATGTACTCAATCGCACTAAACGATAGAATACATTGTACTTGAGATCAAAATGCATCCATGACATAATTTTGTTAACTGTCCGAACTCGGTTTAAAAACTAAATTTTTCAATATGAAAAAACAAGGGTATTATTGTAATATTTTCAAAGTCAAGTCAAAATTGACAAGAAACTTCAGAAATTTTATTTTAACGAGAAGTGTCTACCTTGTTGTTCCGCTTTTGTGTCAGGTACACCGCCGATTAAATGAAGCACCTCTGGAAATAAATTGAAAACGAACAATTTAATAATAAAAAAAAGAAATACTATCTATTTCACACACAAAAAAAAACATTTCTATATCATCAGGACGAAAATTCAGTAAAGCTACTTAAAAAATTCATTTTAATTTCAATAAAAGTCTAGAAATAAAACAATTGCAAGATCTAAATGTAGGTTTCTATTACTTACAATGTATTATCTGTTCTAGAACAAGTTGTTTAAATGTATAATATAGAATTTTACATAATACTACTTACGTTTGTTTGGGTTGACAAACTGAAAATAAAAAAAAATTATTATTATCTTTTATAATTTCTCTATGTATCTATTTATCTTTCTATTTATCCGTTTGTCTATATCTTTATATGTATCTGTATGTCTGTCTGTCTATCTAGTCTGTCTATCTATCTATCTATCTATCTATCTATCTTTCTTTCTTTCTTATTTTTGTTGGTCTTTCTGTCATTTACGATATTTTATCATATCATTTATACAATATCAATTAATTATAATAGATCATCATGTGCAAAAGAAGGGAGATAATTACTCACCTGTATGACAGCATCTATAAAATCATCTAATATGCAGTGTTCGGATGTTGATTTACGACTCCATTTTAACTTGTGTTTTAAAGAAGCACAAGAAATATGTACCATGGGTGACGTATTTGGAGACTGTCTTTGTGATAATGGTTTAGGAATGTCTGTCTCTGGATCATTTTGTTGCTGTTCAAAATTGAATGTTGATTTCATGTCTGTTTGATTTGAAAATCTCAAGAAAAAAATCGCGAAAAAAATACACACCAAAAGTATGATTAAAACATTTACAACACAGAGCACCATAAAATATATTTTGAGTTTAGTGTATGATTTGAGAACTTGTTCACACTTTTGATAATTGCTACAGGAAGTGACACTCATCGGGTAGGTGGCAGTGCTACATGATCTTTTCAACATTGGCATGGTTGATATATTGTCACGTGCCTCGTCCTCCAAATCTGTGAACTGTGTATCGACCGTGTAACAAGAACTGTCACTGGATTCACTGATCGAAAATTTAGGTCGACTTCGTTTCTTTTCATTCATTTTGTAAGTCGCTGTGTCAATATTTCGCTTTGTAACAGTGCGAATATACTAGGTTGCTAACTGACAATGATCTAAGTTACGAACAAGGAAGTACCCCAGGAATGCACCAGGTGTGATGAAAGTTCTAACCACTTCCGAGTATGTAGCAAGTATCTAAAACCACAGTACATGTGTCTCTAAGAATATTGTATTGGAATTCTTGTTTCATCTATGGTTAATAATAACTGCCCTGCTACCTGAAATATAAATTAGATTATTCGAATATATGTATGATTGATAATCTTTGTCAATCTTTTAAAGCACTAACTACTGAATACAACGTTAAGTTTAAGGTAATAACTATATTCAATCTAAAAAACATTTAAACACAAGCATTACTTATGACTACTGTGTAACATTTACTATCATTATTTCATCTAAAATAACAAACCCTCGATAAAATGCTTTATAAAATTGTGATAATTATTATCAACATGATAAATAAAGGAAATCATAATTAACTCCTATAATTTGTGAGGTGCCTTCTTATATCATCGTTGGCAACACGTCATCACGGAGGGTACTCATTTCCTCTACCGATATAGATTCTTGGAATAAGATGCTGCTTTTTCGGCGACACTCGTTCATGGTGGAATACGTTTTAATGAGTGACTATCAGTTTAAGTCTGTTTAACATTAGCCACCCTAATAGTATGGAAGACACTTACACTTTTTATTTCATCAAGTTACTAGTATCCGTTTAGTAGCACGTTTTAATTATCCACTGATCACATAGTTACCTAAAATACAAAGGAACTTTTGTGGTCTAATACAGGATTTATAACGGAATTCATTATTACCATAAAAACTGGCGGCCATCGGATGTCTAAATATACATGACAACGTGTTAAACATCAGTAAATACAATAAAACAATATCCATCAGATATATCTCACATTTGATCATTTCACACAAAAGTCAATTCTTTTTAACGTGAATACATAATATTGTGTGTTAGAGATTTTCATTAAAACTATTCAATTTTCTCCTGTCACAACATCTATCTACTCGTATTAATATTTCTGAAGAGATACTTATTCTTACTGCTGATATAAAAGACCTACCTGTACGTATTGACAACGTGCTTTTAAACATATACACATATACTTTATTCGAGTACAGGTTACCTGTTGGGTTTTTTAACGCTGTCTGACAAAAGTAAGCTATCAATAACAGTTGACCCGATTTCTCGGAAAAGCAAACGAAACCTTTTTCTTAAAAGTCCCCAGATTTTTTTATGTAGATACAAACATACCTAAGTGCAGGGTTATATATACCAGTTTTGTAGGCAGTGTGTATAATAATTTTGTATAAAATATATAGAATATCAACCAGGAAAGTCGTGTTTAGAATATATACAATAAAATGCCAATAGTTGCAAAGATTTTTATACATACATACATACATACAAACATACATTCATATATATATATATATATATATATATATATATATATATATATATATATATAATATATATATATATATATATATATATATAATATAATATAAACTATAAAAACAATACACAACAACACACACAGTGTGATTTTACCATTAACAAATTAGATAACTTGGTTGACGATAAATACTTAAATAAAATGTCTAACTAAGCGCAGTAAAAAACAACGTAACATATATATTACCTTATCAGCACCATATCGGAGGTCGTATTAGCCAATGTCTTGATATTCTTTAAGATTTCTTTAGTAAATCACGGAAAATCCACAGTGTCACAAACTAAAGTTAGCTATAAACCTCATATCCAGAAACCGAAACATAAACATACGAGGTCAAGGATAAAGTACATGATCGTTGAACCATTTATGTATACTTATGGAAGCCCGTAATTGCTACAATGTTCTTGTATTACAAAGTTCTTGTATTACTTAGAATATTGTAATAAATAGGGGATTTTAACGTGTTTTTGGGTAACTTGACAAACGATGAAAATAACAGTTTTGCATAACTAGTTGACAATAGCAAACATTGTTTCAATTTATTTCGTATAAAATTTCTTTGAAAGTGATTATGCAATTATATGCATAAGTTAGAAATGTCTCTAACGTTAAACATTAAACGCTGGAACACAACCGGATCTTAAGCCTTTTTACATGCGAAATAAATCTGTAACAGGTGTAAAAGGCAAAGCACTGGTAGCTCATTATATATATAGATGTTTAAAGACGCATGGTGGACTATTTGAGTCCCCGAGGGTATACATAAACCTAGTACCTGGTATTTTGGTACCAGCTGTTCATCTTATACTAAAGTAATATTTGGCACTGTTAACATCATTTAAATAAAGTAAGATAGTCATTTTTACAGTGGTTACTCTTAGACGGATTTCGGCTATACTTTTAGATATATTATTTGGTCTTGTATAATACCACTTTCTCTTTAGAAAATATACATAACTTTTAAATTGGAGCTCAACTGATGAAGTCAAATTGCAACGGTATCGTCTTGAGCATTATAACTTTGGTAGTATGTTTATAATATTCCACAACACACACACACACACACACACACACACACACACACACACACACACACACACACACACACACACACACACACACACACACACACACACAGATTTTGAAAGGTGTTTAACGCGACATTCAACATTTGTTCACTTATATGGTGGTGACCAGGTTTTATTGGTGGAGGACAGAACCCGGAATACAATGTACCCGGGAAGTGACCATCGGCCTTCCGTAAGTAAACTTTCTAACGATAATCAGCTTGGGTTCCAGCGGGACTCGAACCTGCGCTGACCAGAAGTGAAAGACACCATGGTTCAAAGCGCGATGCTCTTACTATGTTCCAACAATCGGACCTATGCAAATCGATATTCAATAAAGGTTTAGTTGGAGAATGTGTCCTGTACGTAATTTCACTTAATATCCCAATAATGGAAATTCAATTAGCATACATGTAGTTTGAACCTGTCTTCTATGTTCTTTCTTCTACCCAAAATATGTTTTGGGGGTCTCAACAAACACATTATGAAAATAATACTAGGGCATTGCCAGTAAAACAAACTAAAAACAGTCATATACAATCTTGTGTACAAAATATAGTAAAAGGTATAAATATACCACAATATACTGTACAATATCCCTAAAAACCTTTCAACAGTGCGGCATTTAACTCCCAACATGAAAAGTCCGAACATTTAGCTACTATTTCTAGTGGGGTTGCGGAATGTTTTGTAGTAGATGGTGGTGTCCATGACTAATATCAAATACACTGAAATTCAGTTTATAGCTGTTTGATTTGATTTGATTTGACTTTTTGTTTTAAGCCATACTCAACAATCTTTCAGTCATATGATGGCGTCCAGTTTTTATTGGTGGAGGAGAAATCCCGGTTACCCGGGTAAAGACAACCGACCTTCCGCAAGAAAACTGGCAAACTTTCCCACTTAATTCGAAATGACCCTAGCGGGATTCGAACCAGAGGTGAAAGGCCTTGTGATTTAAAGCGCAATGCTATAACCACTCGGCCACGGAGGCCCCTAGTTTATAGCTGTTGACACCTGTAAATAAATTGCTTTTCAAAGATTAAAATCCCATGTTTTTTATTGGATTTTCACCACTAACAAACTCTTACGTGACCACATCCTTTGGGCATTTCTTTTCAAATATTCTTCATGGTGTGAAACAGTTTTCATGGGACACATGTTCCTATGTATTTGTATATGGGATAATTAATCCATGAATATATAGTTTTTTAAAAATGTTATTTGATTTTCCAAATTATTTTATTCAATATATAAGTAAAGTTAAAATCATAGTATATTTTCTAGGACTTTGTTCCCCCAAACGGTATCTCATTTCTTAAATTCATGGTTCAATACTATTTTGTTTTGATATTTTTGATGATGGTTATCATCCTTATCACTTTTGTATTATTTTTTCGTTACAAAAGCCCTTTCAATAATTTTAAAATGAAATAAATTAAAATCAGTACAAAATATATGTACTAGTGTATATACATAAACTTGAACTTTGTCACAAAGACCCTTAGATAATAACAACCTTCTAATATGTCTGTGTACAAAAGCCAATCAGTTTTAACTTAGTTAACCATTTGTGTAAAACTGTAACCTATGTCATTTGAAGTGATTCGTTCATGGACGGATTTTATTGTCACTAGCTATGTTAACCAAAATAATTCGATTTCTTGCTACTTTGACTACTTGTACTTAATGTACAACGACATAACAAGAGCTATATCCAGGCATAACAAATCTTAAATTCCTATATATTTTGTGACAATAAGGTTATGTGTGGTATTAATATACAAAAAGTGGGGATGAATTTATCAATTGCAAGTGAATAACTTCCGACTTTGTGGTTTTCTAGCAATTTTCACAAACTATATAGAAATGTAAGACTTTTTATGCCTGTGTATATCTCTTTTTGATACTGTATATCAATCTTAGTTGTTAAAAATTGAAATAATGGCTAATTCCCCTTTAACGAATTAAAGAGTACAGTGGAATCTAGCCATCAACACCACCTAACTGACTAAAGTTGATCTAATTTGTGAAGTGGTCTCTTTAGTGCGCTTCTTATTAGATATCCATCAAGAAACTGAAAACGTTTGGTCTGAAGTCCAAGGTGGTCTGAAATGTGAGGTAGTCTTTAGGCGATGTTTAACTGTATATGGTGTTACTCACAATATAATATATGATACATTAAATGTTGAATATAGACATCTATCAAAATAACACTTAAACTTTTATGCTTGTTAAGCGAAGTACATACGTCACAAATAAGTCATTGTGGAGGCAAATTCTTATTACTGTAATCTGAGTGTTTTTATCTGACATTTTATAAATCTGTCCCAATACGACAATCCTTGTTTCCTTGTACTGACGTATTTTTTATTATTTTTATTATTTATTTTATTGTTTTTTCGTAAAAGTTATATTTATTTTATTGTTTTTTCGTAAAAGTTATATTTATTTTATTGTTTTTTCGTAAAAGTTATATTGGGACAATAAAAGAAACTGAATATCAGTTTAACTGTAACGCTCTGTATTTGTAATTGACGGTTAACTAAATACCACGAACGATATTGATTCAATTTTAAATTTTGCATAATATGTTGGTTGGATAAGATTTCATATCATATGCATTGGCGTTAAAAGTGACCATGAGCACCTTAACAAGTGACCAAAATGGACAAATAATCGATTCACATCCATTAATATAGCCCCAAAGATTTTTCAAATGATTAAGAATATTTTTACTATGGTAATCGATTTTAGAATGAAACCTAGCATATCACCTCGCTGTTAAAGTACTAGAGGCTCCCAGAGGCCTGTATAGCTCATCTGGATTACATTAACCAAGTTAAGTTTCAATTTGCAAAGCAGTTTCAGATGTGTTTCCCATAGGATCTAATATAAAACTATGCTATCCGTTGGAAGCCTTATGTTGGATGGGCAAAATTTTAGCAATCTTACTGAAGGATTTTAAATGCATCATTTCTGTAAAGTTTCGTTCAATTTGGTTCAATAGTTTTATTGGAGATGATCAAATTGTTTTCCCCATAGGGTCAAGTTTTAAACTATGGTATGTTCTGCATTGGCAGCCATGTTTTTTGCGGATCAGACAAAGAAGACAGAGAAGATGATCAAAATGTTTACAGACGGATGACAGACCCCATGTGATGACAAAAGCTCACATGGCCTTTGGCCAGGTGAGCTAAAAAACATTGTCGCTAAAGCAGACCATATCCACCCAGTATATTAAAAGTTCTTCCCCAGAAACGATTTTCAGTAGCTATAACTAAGTTTCTAGAAAGTAGGTCAAACAGGCTTTAGTACCCAAATGGCACTTCTAGGGCACATGAGGATCATTTGTGTGAAGTACGGATCCAATCCACCCAATAGTTTAGGTGTTCGGCCCCGGAAATGATTTTCTGTAACTGTGACTTTGTTTCCAGAAATTTGGTCAGACAGTCTTAGTACCAAAAAGGCACATCTAGGACACATGGAAATCATTTGTGTGAAGTATGGTTCCAATCCACCCAGTAGTTTAGGATTTCAGCACCGGAAACGATTTTCAGTAACTGTTACCTAATTTCAAGAAAGTAGGTCAGACAGGCATTAGTACCCCAAAAGTCACATTTAGGGCACAGGTGGATCATTTGTATGAAGTATGGTTCCAATCCACCCGATATTTTAGGATTTCTGCTCCGGAAACGAATTGTGAACAATTTTCAGTAACTGTGACCTAGTTTCCAGACAGTAGGTCAGACAAGCCTTACTACCCCAAAAGGCACATCTAGGGTACATGGGGATAATTTGTGTAAAGAACGGTTCCAATTCACCCATTTATATATCTAGCTATCATAGTTTTGGAGATAATATCCGAAAACTATGAAAATCGCTAAAATTTCGACTATTCAGGGGCCATAACTCAAAATCGGGTTATCAGACTCATCCGAAATCATTTCTGGCGAATTAGTTTTGACGCGTTTTGTTTCGTGTTATAGCTATTTGCCAAAATCTCCGGAAATCATTAAAAGTTAACATTTCAGGGACAATAACTCAAAACTGGGTCATCCGACTCATCAGAAATTTTCAGGATAGATAGATCATTTCTGGCATTTTGTTTCGTTTTTTGTTTTTTTGCCAAAAACTGCATTTTTACCCTATGTACATGTACATGTATCGACAAGCATATCGGATACAATTTTGAATCCAGATACCCAAGGATGTGTGTGGCCAAGTTTGGTTTCATATGGTCCGGTGGTTTCAGAGAAAATGCTTTCTAAAAAGGTTATGACAGACGGACGACAGACGACGGACGCCAAGTGATGGCATAAGCTCACATTAGCCTTTAGGTTAGGTGAGCTAAAACTGAAGAAGTACCAACCGAAACTCCAACTCCAAGATTTCCGGAAGGAGTCAACGCCTCCTGTTAGCATACCACATCCCACGGAAACCTCTGGAGTCGTCCGAAAAAAGATCAAGTTCAGCGAAAATGTCATACTCGGAGAAAGGGCAAATATAAATCACAATGTTTTTGTCGTCCTTACTGACGTCATATGTATCACTGGTCAAATTACGAATGTTTAGACTAGATAAATTCATCTTTTTATCTGTGTAATAAACTACATACAATCCCGTATGATAACGACCACAGGTCAAGCGGATGATGTGTGTATCACTTTATCTGTTTTTCGTTTATCTGTGTATATCGACCCAGTAACACAGAAACAGTTGGCGAACACTATGATGTTTAATACGTGTACATATTGCTAATATGTTAGTGGTGAACATAGTAGTCAAAATAATGCTTGTTATATATCAGCTAGGTTTACCAGCATTTTTATTTTTATCCACTTTATCAAGGTAAATTGTCACATTCAGTTTCTATCAAAACCTCAATAGTACAAAAGAGTGCGCAGATAAAACATTTTTTTTATTATTTGCAGTACTGTAGCTTTCAGATGTCTGTTTTGCAAACTAGTCTGTCGACCTTAGTGATTTAATTCAGGCTGCTTTTAGTTTTTGTTTGTTTCTTTCATTTGATGTTTGACAGTACACTCAACAAGATTTCACTCATACGGTCACGGTCAGATCTAATGGTGGAGGAGAAAACCCGGTTACAAGGTACAGAAGAAGATACCATCAGCTTTCTATAAGTAAACTGGCAAATTTTTTGAACAAAATCAGCTTAGTTTTCGGGGCCGGTCTTGTGTTTGTAAATATGTACTAATTCAACTTAGTAGAACTATACTCCTCCTCCTGACAGTTAACGGATTTGGGTTATAAGTCATATAAATACATATACAACATGTAATGTACTTACAAAGAATTATATAGAGATAACAAAGAAAATCATCACAAGGTTGAAATGATAAGTAAGAGAAAGAAATTTATAAATACAGAACTACATTCACTTTATTAGATATTGACATATATATATATATATATATATATATATATATATATATATATATATATATATATATATATATATATATATATATATATATATATATATATCACAGCATATATTGCATATAAAATCCGTATATTAATTGTTAGGATAAGCATTTGCATTTTGAGTTTAAATAGGTCTTCAAGTTCATCGGATTAAAGCCGAACAGATACGTTCTGACAAAGCACATTTTGAATCAAAATATTTTGAAAGATTAGAAAAGTGAACAGCGATACTTAACGAACCTTTAAATTTAGTTTACTTCACTATGGGTCAGGTAGACTAAACAAAATTCCCCCTCGTGTTTATTCACGTGCCAAATATTCTCTTCATTTATAAGCTTTTTAACGTAGAAAGTGAAATAGGCATATGGAATCTCTATAAAGTCAAACCTATCTTACGCTATATGCTGGTCAATTTTCAAACCAAAATATTGAGCTACACGAAGTATACATACTTAAAAACATTAAAGATTACATTGTATCCACCAAAACAAAGACAAAGAACAACTCTGTAATATACATGTATTATAAACATTACAATATATAAGCAAAAGTTATGATTTTGATGATAAAATGACTTACATGCGGCTTTCTCGGGAACGGTTAAGAACCTTAAGTTTGTTTTATTACTATTACTATATTACTATTACTAACCAAAGTACGTCTTTTAAATTTGGTCTAGTCATACATTCCTATATCAAATTGCACTTCCGTTCTGTGGTTGACCCTGCGTATGTGATGACATGTCAATGTCGATTTCAATATACGTATCATGTTTCCACTTTTTGATTTACCAGGGGTTTTACCAAAAAGTGGAAACATGATAATTAATTATCATATTTCCACTTTTTGGTAAAACCCCTGGTAAATCAAAAAGTGGAAACATGATATACGAGCAGGTAAATCTACATAGATTACCGCCAAACAGGAAAGATACATTAAACTTTACACATGGAAAAGTATGCACAATTACCCATCTAAGAGCCTCCAGATTCTCTACATATTTCTGATCTGATCAACAAATAAAAACAGTTTTAAATTACTTAATGTTCAAAATGTTCGTTGATTCATATCTATGATACTTCAGTCTAATGTTTCTTTAAAAAGTGAGTAATTTCAGTTGATTTATGCAAAATAAGTGTGAATGTCGAATGTCAAAGATACATAGAGATTTTCCCATTTTTTATGAAGTGAAATATGAAAAATCTAGATGTAATTGAGAGGAAAAGAGAAATTCATTATTGCAATACACGCGTGTAATGTATAAATATGTATAAACTTTGCTGAAAGTTTACAAATCTATGTTATTCATGCATGTCAGACATTTTAAATGACAAGTATACAATTCTGTGTATTTGCCAAGGACATAAGTAATCTGTGATAATTTGTATCTAACATAACCTGATATAAAGAGGCCTAATTATTTATCACAAACATGAAGAGTGATATTTCAATTATGATAAAGACCATTGTACCTCATGTTCTAGTGCATGTCATGATGTCTTTACAAACTGATCATTTGATGTTTAAAGTTTGGGGTTAGTTTTTGTTTATTTTCATTTTGATGTTTCCACAAATCATATCGAGGCAATTAAATATGTTGTCTCTTGTCAACTCTCCATACACATGAGCATGGTGAACCAGGATTTATTTTAATTGTTCAAAAATTATTTTTTATTGTATATAATGTAATAATTACAAACCTACGCCAACAACTTATGCTGGTTACAGATAGTTCATCGATTTCTTTATTCAACAATTACTAGTCATAAATTGAAAACTTTATTTACAAATTTAGGATATTAAATAAAAGCTTATTAAATGCGTAATAGTAAGTATGACGTGCAACATAACCAACATAGATTGATAAAATGGGTTATTCTGCAAATAGATCATGGTATAGGTTCTCAATGATGGTATATGAGTTTATGAACACTGGTATTTAGCCACAGATTAAACACTACAAACGTTCTACATACTTTTGATCCTCGAGATAATTCTACATTATTTATTCTTTCCCCATATTTTGCTCTCTCTCATCAAAATATACATATAAAAGTAGGAATTGGAGCAAGGATTAAATTTTGGCATTTTTAGCGAAAGTATTGAGATAACTAAAAACGGATATCGCTGACAATTCGTCCCTCATCGAAGGTAGGAGTTAGTTTTCACAAATGGTATGCAGCCGAGGTAGCGGGTGGTATTCCCGACTTTAATGACTGTGTAAGCGTTTATATAAGCCTGGGCCGAATGAAGCCACCTAAATGGTTCACAAAACTGTACGATTATTTATGCAGCAAATAAAAAATCACTGAAAACGAAAGTTCATTTACATTAAATTTACGATTATTGTGTAAACTCAAGAACATTTGTAAAGAGGGAAGATTGATAGGTTAGAGGGAGGGTAGTGATAGGGGAGAAAGGGTCTGAATAATTGAAGAAGAGGGGGTGGAAGGATCTGGAGTATGCACGTATGTTTCATAATATTGTATATATTGATATAATATATGTAAGATTCATAGTATATGTATTTAATTAAAATTGCTCTAGGAAGGACCAGGTATTCCATTTATTGTCAAAAAATTCTAATTGCTCTTTTCTCGCTGCAATCATTTTAGATGTAGTATAAAACAATTAAGTCATAAAGCAGACCTCCAATGTTATGGGTACTTTCAAACACTTTGCTTTATATATGTAATCTGTATATCACTATAACATTTGAGGTCCTCAGTTGGACAGCTAAGTATGAATTTCTATTTTCTCTCTCAAAAGTAATATTTTTTTCACCACTAAATTCTGAAAATGATGTATGAAAATCTTTAACTTTTGAACAATCCCATAGCAAATGAGTTATAGATTCAATTTCTGACTTACAGAATCACTATTAGCTATTTTGTATTATAAAATATTTGTGTCAAGAATAAAATTATTAATCCTACTTTTGGAATACACGTCATTATGCGATGTTTTTGAGTTACAGAAAGATCCCCCAATTCATGACTAAAATTTAAAGACCGTACAACAAAATAACTAATATCTTTCCAAAACATTTTTAAAATTCATAGGAAAACCCATCTCACACAAGGCTTTTGTTATTTTTCATATTTTTAGTGTAGTTGATACCTCATCATACGTTATTTGTACTTCTAATTTATTTCTGTCATTGTCACGAAGTCTGTCTATGTCAAGTCCATGTAATTTGTTTCTGTCGTTGTCACTAAGTCTGTCTATGTTAATTCCATGTCATTTGTTTCCGTCGTTGTCACTAAGTCTGTCTATGTCAAGTCCATGTAATTTATTTCTGTCATTGTATTGAAGTCTGTCTATGTTAAGTCCATGTAATTTATTTCTGTCATTGTCACTAAGTCTGTCTATGTTAATTCCATGTAATTTATTTCTGTCATTGTCACGAAGTCTGTCTATGTCAAGTCCATGTAATTTGTTTCTGTTGTTGTCACTAAGTCTTTCTATGTCAAGTCCATGTAATATATTTCTGTCGTTGTCACTAAGTCTGTCTATGTCAAGTCCATGTATTTTTTTTCTGTCATTGTCACGAAGTCTGTCTATGTCGAGTCGATGTAGTTGTTTCTGTCATTGTCACTAAGTCTGTCTATGTCAAGTCCATGTAATTTGTTTCTGTCATTGTCACTAAGTCTGTCTATGTCAAGTCCATGTAATTTGTTTCTGTTGTTGTCACTAAGTCTGTCTATGTCAAGTCCATGTCATTTGTTTCTGTCATTGTCACTAAGTCTGTCTATGTCAAGTCCATGTAATTTGTTTTTGTCATTGTCACTAAGTCTGTCTATGTCAAGTCCATGTAATTTGTTTCTGTTGTTGTCACTAAGTCTGTCTATGTCAAGTCCATGTAATTTGTTTCTGTCGTTGTCACCAAGTCTGTCTATGTCAAGTCCATGTAATTTATTTCTGTCGTTGTCACTAAGTCTGTCTATGTCAAGTCCATGTAATTTGTTTCAGTCATTGTCACTAAGTCTGTCTATGTCAAGTCCATGTAATTTGTTTCAGTCATTGTCACTAAGTCTGTCTATGTCAAGTCCATGTAATTTGTTTCTGTCATTGTCACTAAGTCTGTCTATGTCAAGTCCATGTAAATTTGTTTTTGATCAAGTTCCCATTATCTTTGGAATGATTATTAGCCAGGTGAACTAATTATTTATTTTTTTGTTGTGAAAAATGGCACATGTTTGATTAACCAAGTTTTCAGGGTTTAGTACTATTTTAAATTACATTAGTTGTATTTTTTGTTTTGACAAATCTGAATTTCAATTTGGAATAGTGTTTTATGTCACACGCAACGAATTTACCAGTTATATGGTTGCGGCCAGTTTTTAATAGTTGGGAGACAACCTGGTTAATATGTATCCAGAAAGATATCACCGGCTTTCCTTTAGTAAACTGGCAAACTTTCTCAAAAAGGTCAGCTTATGTTCAAACCTCAGTGCTCTAACCACTTAGGCCCCGTTTTGACATATAACATCTAACAAAGAAACAGATAGGACTTCATCCATGATATTTAACCTAAAATGAGTTCTGTTAGGTAAGATTCTATTTTAAGCATACGTACTAGTTACCGAGGCTTATTTTCAAAATTTCACCAATTAGATATGTATACAGGAAGTCATGCGTAACAATACATATATAATCATACTCTCAAAGACATTCAGGTTAATAGTCTCCGTTCATTTGTTTGATATGCATATTCATTGGCTGCCTGCCTGAGGGGGAATATAGAGCTGTTTTAGTTTCTCTTCTATGAAAATAACCAGTCATAAACTTAAAATAAATTTCGAATATACATGGTCGTAGAATACATGAGAGAGAGAGAGAGAGAGAGAGAGAGAGAGAGAGAGAGAGAGAGAGAGAGAGAGAGAGAGAGAGAGAGAGAGAGAGATCAAATAATTTCAGCTGAATAAACTGTTAGAACATTGTTACAATCGTTATCCCGTTAAGCTATAACATTCCCTTGGTTCACCCTTACTTTAAAGTGGTGATCATAAGATAATTTAACGACGTAAAGACCACAAGGTCGTGTGTTTTGTGCACTATGTATGTATTACTCGTTTTTGTAACAAAGATAAAAATCAAAGTGTTCATATGAGGTCAGAGTATTTGTTAAAGTATTCAGAAATTGATGTAACGACAGCTGAAAGCAGAAAAAAAAACCCATAAAGATGACCTCAAGAAAATATCGAGAACATAATTACATTCAGTCAATGAATCATCTTGTAACTGATGCCGTAGAAACATAAATATATGATACACTAGTATTTTGATACATTAAAGTGGAAATTATACTATATCTGACTAATCAAGAAATAGTAGGAAGCTGAAATACAAGTGCAAATATTTCATTTACAAATATATGATTATGTGGGATTCAAATTACAATGAAAGGTTTTAAACAATTATCAAAACACCTTTTTCATGTTAATTCCAAATCTAAAATTATTGTATATGGACAATCAACTGAATATATATATATCATATGTTTTCGATTGTTTTATTTCAGCCAATTCATCCTGTGTGTTTGAAAATGTACACTAGAAATTCTCAAAATTACAAGAAATAGTTTTAAAAATGAAATAATTCTGAGTTATCTTTATCGCTATGGACTTTGGATAATTATATGATACTTTGATACGAAAAGTTTTTTACTTGTTTTCTTCACACAGAGAGAGAGAGAGAGAGAGAGAGAGAGAGAGAGAGAGAGAGAGAGAGAGAGAGAGAGAGAGAGAGAGAGAGAGAGAGAGAGAGAGAGAGTACATTTGCTTATGTAATGATTCATTCTACGGCAAATAATCATAATAATTTCGACAAATATTATTTCAAACTTAGGAAATGCCAGTTTTCCAACACCTTCGTTTTCTATTGTTCGGTTGATGCGTTTGTCTGATGCACCTTCTCACCTTTGTACTGGATGAATTACCCTTGATAATAGATATTAGTTCTGCAAAAAGCTGCCCTTACTGCCGGAGACCAATCATTATTGTCTGTTTGTTGTAAGATGTGCTTAGAGATTTGTAAGGTTACTAAGTGCATATAGGCACACGGAAAAAACATTAAACTGTGGCAAGTATCCCTTTGTTGGACAAGTTCAAAGACGACATTTTTATGATTCACTATTTGAGGACTGACTAGATTCGCCACAAAACGTGATTTATATATAATGCACCCCACTATAAGTAACTGTATCGTAGTATTGGAATCAAAGTAAATTATGTTTGAAGTGAGAATCCGAAAGTGAACGGACTTGTGATTATTGCATAGATTAAGTGTCAAAAACTGCATAATAAACACAGTGCTGAAGTACACTGTTAAGGCTTGTCAACAGTTGGTATTTGAGTTAGGATACTGTGGATATTGTAACACACATAGATGATATAATCAACTACCAAACAGAGAATAGAATACATCAGATTGTAAGAAACTGTAGTTACCTTGTGGTTTGAAAAATGAACAACTTTTAAATCTTTATAAACGATATTAAACATATTTATGTGAGTATTTAAGACGTGATTTACCCAGCCAAATAATGGAGGCATAACAACAATTGAAGTGTTTTAAAGATAATCCAAAATACGGATTATTACCTATGATTCACAGAAATCACATAATAAACATATCGGGTTTTACCGTTGTTTTACATACTGGTGCTATTAAATTGTTATACTGGTGATATTAAATTGTTATACTGGTGATATTAGATATAATTTCTATAATTTTTTCAGTGGTTATTCTTAGAGGGATTCCGAAATACATTTAGTTTATTTTTCGACAATGTATGAGATTACTTTTTAATTTGGAACTCTGTCTTCTTGTATATCAAATTTCCGCTCAGCTGATGAAGTCTTAATGACAGAGACGAGTTTCTTGGGATTTCGTTTGACCATTTTTCATAACTATTACATTGGTATGATACTTAAATATATAAAACCGCTGGCTTGATGCCGCTGCTTGTGGTCCGTTTGTATCCGCGATACAAAGACAATACCTGGTACGTGTATATATATATATATATATATATATATATATATATATATATATATATATATATATATATATATATATATATATATATATATATAAACCCAGTACCCGGTATACATAAACTCAGTACCTGGTATACATAAACTCAGTACCCGGTATACATAAACTCAGTACCCGGTATACATAAACTCAGTACCTGGTATTTAAGCTGATTATTTTATACTAAAGTCATATTTCGAATGGATGGCACTGTTTAAATTCTAAACTCTTCAAATGTTCAGACTGTAAACTATTCTTAGACGGTATTTGAATTACATTTAGATTATTTTCGACCTTGTATGATATCACTTTTTGTTTTGGAACACTACATCTATTCTAAATATTAACTTCACTGACGAAGTCATATTGACAGAAAGTACAGAGTACTTTAGAATTGTGTTAATATACAAAAAAAAGATCGTCTTGATTTGACTATTTGCCTTTTTGTGGAAAAATAAGTTTAATTACTTTAGTATTGGCATCATCAACAAGTTTTTTCACTAAGTAAAAGTGGTAACCGAAAATTTAAATTGCTAGTCATTGGTTATCATGATACCTATTGCATTCAACACCACTCTGATTGTACACATACATGCAGTTGAAAAAATGCTGGAATTAATAATAGACAATATATTTGTAATGTTTGGAGGCTAGGCATTTCGGCAAACTGACGAGTGTCGGTATTGCCTAGAAACCAATTGTGCCCCTTTATTGGCCGACCTATTTCTTTATTTATGCGAAGAAGATATCCTTAAGAAGCCTTTATTTTCATGTTTAGATATTTCGACGACATTTTGTCAATTAATGACAAGTTATTGTCGCAGGAATATCAATAATCGCGTTTGCTGACAATGGTCCGCAAATTTTATGGTCGGTATAATGGTATTGTAACGATTACTTTAAATGAAATGTTATATTACTTGCTAAATAGCGGTTTTGAGACAAGGATTTGTTCCTCACTTATTTCATTTGAATTTGACTGCGAACTTGCGGCGAGTGTGAACAGTCAACGGGGATGCTTACACCTCCATGCCACTTGATTCCTACTCTGAATTCCCAGATATCAGTGTTTATCCAATTTCCACAAGATTTGTATATGTATCCTGGACATCCTAAAAAATTATGGTTTTGTATCTGACGTGTTATAAACAACCACTGGGTCGTTGCTACCGTAGATGGACCGTTTGAGTCACAGAGGATTTGATTTCTAAACTCCTAAAGGCAAAGATAATCAACCTTTTATAGTGGGTTTTTCAAAGGTGGGTCTCGATATACATATAGGTTATTTTTCGACCTTGTTTAATACCACTTTTTTGTTCCGAATTCTACATCTATTTAAAATCAAACTCCAGTCTTGAGCATATGTTTTTGGTCCTTTTTGAAAAACTATAACTTGAGGTAGGTCGTGAGTTCGAGTCCAGTCGGTGACAGATTGATTTCCAGTCCTGCAGATGACAGTCCCTTGTCACAGTAGGTTTCGGCACGTTAAAGATCCCTCACTGCCCAATGGCCGTAAGTGTCGAGCAAAGGCCAAACTTTGAAGACCTTCACCAGGATTTGGTGACGTCTCCATATGAGTGAAATATTCTTGAGTGGGATGTTAAACAACAACAAACAAACAAACAAAAGTTTATAAGTATAACAAGGTATTATTTTTATAATATTAACTACAGTATTATAAGATATACATGCAATTTGTGCGACTTCCTGTCTCTTTTCCTTTAACACTCAGAAACATATTGTTATAATTAGAGACAATTTATTAATTAAACAATTATCAAAACGACTGTCAAATATGGCAAAAAAAACCCCCAGAAGTTAGCAAATCAACAAAATACATACATTATACTGTAATTACTAACAAACAAAATAATGATTATATCACAATAATAATAACACCGAGATGTCTTGTTCTTGTTTCTCAAGTTAAAACGTCTTAAAAATTATACAACCGCTTTACATACAATACAAAATTTGAGCAACGTGGTGATCAGAAAATTGACAAAATATAAAGCTTATAAAAATATCGCTATTCTTATGAAATGGCATGGGTGGTTATAATGGAAATGTCAAAAAAGTCTATTTATAATGATGATGCAATGTTTATAGTGACCGTGTGATATTATATGTATTGAACACTTTGAACAACAGACTGGTAAATACTTTAGTGAAATAAATAATTCTGATACCTATGATTGTTTTCTTTTTAAAATATTTGGCACATTTCAAACAAATAGAGAGCTTAATATTTGCCCCATCAAAATAATTGCATAAACGTGTAAAATGGGATCCATGAGTCAAAAATAAAACACTGAAATCATAGCATCGTACTGTCTCTATATTACACCGGTTCTTCATTCAAGTCCAATGGTAATGTATATCAAATGTTGAAAAAACACTTTTCAGGGCATGTCAGAAAACAGTTCCTTGAGGCATACAGTAATCACCCAATAAAAAGAGCAATACACACTGATTCACATTATGTATATATCCATCAATTCATCCATCCATCAATCTATTCGTCGATCCATCCATCCATTTATCAATCCACATATCCGTCTATCCATTCATTTACCCTTCCCTCATGCCATCCATACATTCATCAATCCACCATTCCTCAATCCATACATTCATCCATCCATCCAGCCACCAATCCACCGATTCCTCAAGCCATCCATCCAGTCATCAATCCACCCATTCCTCAAGACATCCATCCATAGATTATTCGATCGATCCATCCATACATTCATCAATCGACCATCTATCCATCCGTACGTAATACATGCATTACTCTTTATAAAATTTACGGTAATTTAAAAAGTCCAAAAAATGTTGATTTAGCGTGCTTAGAAACTTCGCTTATGTTTGAGACACTAACAAATAGTTCATCCCCTGAATTAAGATAGATAGCTCCAGCCGTATAACTTGTGTAGTCATCAAACTTCTTTTGCTGTTCCCAGCATTTTGTCCGAACACCCCTAAGTAACAGTTCCTCTCCACCATTAGGATAGATTACATTATATCTGTAGACGAAGTGGTACAGTGCGTTCGAATTGCTTGCTTGACTGTTTGGATGGGATGACACAAAGTATACTTGACTGTACACGAAATACAAACCGGACGAATTAATGCGAATTCTGTCGTTTTGAACTTGGAGACCGTGGACATGAGCAACAGGGTCCATTAATGACCAGTTACGTATTGCTGCGGGTCCATTGTCTGTAATAACAAAAACAAAATATTTTGATAAATGTACATGTATTTATTTATTATCTTCTGTATTACTGTTAGCAGTGTGCTACATATGTTTTACTTTTACATGCTAAAACAATCATATCTATCGAACTATTTTGTATGAATCAGTGACGCTGGATAATATTATAAGGCATATAAGTAATATTTTAGTTAACAAAATTTAAAAGATAAAGAAAACATAATGATGTGCGTGTGTGTCTCGCTGTATATGAGGCTATCGTATAGGTGAGTCTACGTCATTTTCTATAAACCATTCAAATGACAAACTTTGTATTTACTTAGTGCCTTTTGTTACCTATATTTATAATAGACAAAACCTGCCATATCAATTTTCTCAAATAAAAAAAACCATGTATTCAATATTTACATATTTATCAAGTGCAAACATTGCAGGGTAAATTAATCTGACTGTACAATGCGATTCCAAATGAAATCTTTCTTTACAAAAATTTAAGCTCTTAACAAAAATGAAATAGTCGACTGTATGACAATGACAACTAACAATATAGTGAGGGCAGCATTGGATGTAAAATGTGAATGATCTGAACAGAAAGAGAAATAAATATCTAAAGTCTTTTATCATATAAGAAATACATTTCTTTGTGTTCTGTAGTGTTCTAGACATACATGATATCCCAAAATATACTCGCACTTCAGAAATTATCGATTACTGATTTAGAAACAAAACCAATGGATCTATATTTTAATGTATGGTAATGTATTTAATGACAAAAATCATTGTTTATTCTGACAAATTAAACTGCTGACAAATAATTATTAAGTTATTTCGCAGTAATAACAACTGTAAAATAAATGATATGTTATTTTAGGATGTACTAAATGTTACAACTCGTTACAACTACTATCGAACAGGTTACTAAACATTTCAGTAAGTGAAACAAGGTGTTTGCAAACGAGATTTTTATGCCGACCATAAAATTAACCGGATGTTTATTTTATAATACGTGATCTAATATATCTTTGTGACATGTAATTTATATTTCTTGTATCTATAATTGTAGTAACAGTGTAGGACAAATATGAATAATAATGCAGTCATCATATGTATATAGGTGTATCATGTGTCAAAAGTCATAACAGTGTTATTAAATCTATGTCTAATCTCACAGGAAGTTTCTAAATAATGAAAGTATTTTATGTTTATTGCCTTTTTAGGTTTACGAAATTCAAAGATACAAACTGATCCTACAGAAAATGTATTGCATCTCTTCTCTGAGGTATATTAACTTGATCCCTTCATAGGTTACCTGTCTTTATGTTTTAGGTCAGTAATAATATGTATCATTTCTGTATCATTTCACAGCAATGTTTATATAACGATGAGTAATACCTGTGTTATTAGTTGACAGCGGATGTTGAGTTCCCGCCATTAAATGTGCTGCCACAGTCGATGAACTGCTTTGTGGTCTGGACACTACAGATGAATTACACTTAGCACTTTGTTGTCCTTCAAGTTTCTCTAAAATTATTGAAAAAAAATTATTAATAACATTTCATTTTCTGTTGATAAACAACATATTGTTATAATTGTGATGTGTATAATCAAAATACGGAAAACGGAAATCAAGAAAATGTGAAATATAAGGTAAATAAACATGAACAATTATTAATGTTCAGCTATATTCGGTTACCTGTAGATGACATGCTTATCTATAAAGACAGTACAGGTATAAATAACATATATTTTTTAACGTATGCATGATTCACTTTTAATTTGAAGACATTCTTATCTAGTGGGATTTAATTATATTAACAATATGGTTCAAGGAGTCTGAATTAACTTACCATGAGCACAGCTTATTCGTTGTTTCTTTTCAAATAACTGTCAAAAGATAAAAAAAAAGTCAAGGTAAACATAAATCTATTTATAGCATGTCACTTAATTTTTATAGGTGACCTAGAGTAGAAATAATCAACTCAACTTCTTAATTAGTTCTTTGAAGCGTTTAAACTATTTTGCTAATAGGAATACTGTTATCTACCTATCTATCTATTACTTAACTATAGGTATATTTTCCCAACATAAACTTTATTGCTAATTTACCTGTCTACAATCTACTTCCTGATAGGATATGACTCATACGCTTATCAAAAGTTTTATACAGGTATAATTGAGATTCCATTATTTGTACAGAAAAAAAAATCAGATACCTACTGTGCATGCATGGAATGAAATTTTGAGAAATCGACTTCTTCTTGTTTGCATTATGAATCAGATAGGTAAAAGGTAAATCTACATGTTGTGAATTTGCAATTATAGTTCCAGCACAATTTGTAGTAAACGTTATATAGACACTTTATTTTTTTTATTTTTTTTATATAGTTAAATAGGTTTCCAAGCCAGCCTGGCTCATTCGGTAGCGCTCTCCACTCTTGATGTGAGTTCGAGTCAAGCTGCCGGTAGGTCGAATTGCTGTCCATCGGATGAGACAATAAAAACCGAGGTCCCGTGTCACAGTTCGAGTCAGCATGTTAACAACCCTCACTGATCAATGGCCGTAAGTGCCGAGTATAGGACAAACTTTGAAGCCCTTCACTGGTATTGATGACGTCTCCATGTGAGTGAAAGATTCTTGAGTGGGACGTTAAAAGATTCTTGAGTGGGACGTTAAACAACAATACAACCAACCAATAAATTCACTGGTTTCCCAGAACGCTGTGGGTATTTGGGTGTACGGGTGCAGGCACATTTAGGCCATTGCCAATAATGACATATACATGTAGTTTGATTTATAACCCAATAGTGGCCTGGTCAAATACCAGGTGATTGTGGTAATGAGGTGTAGAATATATATATATATATATCTTACCAGGTTAAATAAAGTTGTCGTCTGTTCAGCTGTCCTAGCACAACAAACGTCTGCTCCATTGACGGTTTCTTTGTCAAGCAATTTCAATTTCTGGTTGTCCTCTGGAAATGGTCCCAATTTCAAATCGGCACAGGGAAAACAAATGTCATTGGAATGTTGTTTTCTTTGTAGGATTTCTGTATTCAACTGTATTTGCAGCTGGTTGACATATATAAACAAGTAAATCATAATGGAACAAAGTGTTACACAAAATAGAAATAAAATTGCGATAAAACGAACAAATATTTTGCCGCCAGTTGGTGCTTTAAACCTGTCCGACATGAAACTTTCCTCCGTACATGTACTTGATGACGGTGAGCAATGGTTTGTCTGTATTGAAGGAACACATGCTTCGGGTAAAGAGAACAGCGATTTGCTGCTGGCACTTGGTTTGATAAGTTCAGACATGGAATTTGTGCTTTGATCTTTTCCGTGTATGTTAACCATGTTGATTTCACTGCTTACCTATAAATGAAATAATAATAATAATAATAATAATAGTATCATCCTCCTATTATTATTAGATAAATTGAATTCAAAAAATTAAATCGAGTATTCCCTTATTTTAATATAGATATTCTGTGTCAACTTTGAATTTAAGGGAAAAGAGTAAATTTCTAGTTTATATTTACGTTTTTTGCTAAATATTTTCAATAATTTAAATTTCAATAATTTTGATCATGAATTGAATATAATTTCATTTACTATCAATATGAATTAACTAATTTGCATACACTCTGCACGTCACAAGCTAAGTTCTCCATAGTACTAGTAAAATAATTTCAAACTCTCCGGTCGGTAGGAAGAAAAAATAATAATTCTGGTGTCTTACATCATTGTTTTTGTTATCAAATTTACCAAGGTAAATACAGGTATGTTGAGAAAAAAAATCGGAAAGTACGGGCGCATTTTCCAATTACATATCGACTTAAAAATAACCGCATGACACACATTTGCTTATTCTATATCGGAAGTTTAATGTGTATATATCTGGCGAATCAGCGTGCAGGGATAATAATAATATCTGCATATTTTACCAAAACTTCAAATACATGTAAAACGTGCATTAAGACATTTTAATTCTACTGACAAAAAGGTTATTCTAGTTTCCTTTATTTTGGCATTATGAAATGTTAAGTGTTGTCGGAAGTAATATTTACTATATGGTGGGCCTTACATTCGTGACTTGTATTATGTTAAACGAAAGATAACTCTTTCAAGTATATGATCAAAAGTTTATGTACCTTCTGTTTATAGTTAAAATGAAAGATAATTTATAAATTTCGGTAAGAAAAGAAGCCACATGTCGTCATTACGAAATGATGCACTTTTGAATTTATTTTTTATTTGATGAATCAGCTGTTGCTATGGTGATTGATTTTTGTTGTTTGGTTTAAGAGTTGGTTGCGGTGACTTTTCTCGTAACGAAAACAAAGCAACCGTTACAGTTTCGCCTTGTGAAATGAGAGGGGTCGAGTAGTGTAAAGATATTTATGTATCACAATGGAATTGAGTGATGTCGGGCGAATAATTACAAAGAACAGAGAAAATACTGATCCTCGTTGATAACCCGACGATAGCTATATGAACATTGCTCAATAGTTTTAATTGTAATGTATTCACTTCAGTACACAGTGAATAAATAATACAATGAATTCACTCTAATGCAGTCTCTATAGTGTATAATGCAGTGTATTTACTGTGGTCTCAATCGTGAATTCACTCCCGTGTATAGTACATTGTCTATAGTGTATTCACTTCCGTTTGTAGTGTATTTTCTATAGTGTATTAACTCCTGTGTAGACTGAATTTTCTTTAGTATAGTGAATTCACTGTAGTGTATTACCTCCACTGTAAAGTGAATTAACCCTAGCATTTTCAGTCTTGTGTATAGTGTTTTCTCTCTAGTGTATTTACTTCTGTGTACGGTGTATTATCTACAGTATATTAACTCCCAGTATAGGGTATTCTTTATAGCATATTAACTCCCGTATATTGTGTATTTACCCCCCCCCCCCTATACAGTGTGTTCCCTATAGTGTATTCATTCCCGTACCGTATAGTGTACTTTCTACAGGGTAATTCTCTCTTGTTTATAGTGTATTTTCTAAAGTGTAATCACCACAGTGTATTCAATCCAGTTTACAGTGAATTCACTTTAGTGTATTCACTCCTGTGAATCTGTGTATAGTGTATTCCGCTATAGCATATTCTCTCCCGTGTATAGTGTAATATATATAGCATATTCCATCCTCTGTACAGTGTATTCCGCTATAGCGTATTCACTCCCGTTTGCAGTGTATTCTCTAGTGTATTCATGCCCATGTATAGTTTTTCTCTATGGCATATTCACTCCCGTGTATTCTCTAGTGTTTTCACCCCGTGTATAGTGTATTCTCTATTATAAAAGCATATTCACTCCCGTTTTTAGTGTGCTCTCTATAGTGTATTCACTCCCGTGTATTCTCTAGTGTTTTCACTCCCGTGTATAGTGTATTCTCTATTATAAAAGCATATTCACTCCCGTGTTCAGTGTGCTCTCTATAGTGTATTCACTCCCGTGTATTCTCTAGTGTTTTCACTCCCGTGTTTAGTGTGCTCTCTATAGTGTATTCACTCCCGTGTGTGGTGTATTCTGTATAGTATATTCACTCCCGTTTATAGTTTATTCACTATAACGTATTTAATCCTACTTATAATGTATTATTTGGTGTATTCACTCCAATGTACAGTAAATTCTCATTAGTGCATTACCTCCCTTGTATAGTGTATTCACTATAATTTATTAACTTTTCTATAAACTCTATAGTGTATTCACTGCCGTGTATAGTGTATTGTCTATAGCGTATTTAGCATTTACTAGCGTATTCTGTATAGTCAACCATGTAACTAATATATTCAGTCTCAAATTCCTTTTAGAGTATAATACAGTTGTTTCTCTAATATACTGTAATGGTTTATTTTTCTAGTGTTAATTGTAAACTGCGTCCTCGCGATAAATGTACATAGAAATGCGTTATTTATAGAGACTCTCCACCCACACATGGAATAACATAGTTTTACTTTCGCTTACTACCATTTCAGATAGTAAAATGACGAATAACAAGTAGATTTTTATATCCGTCGAAACTTTTTTGTTCTAATTAAAGGAGATTAAAGTTGAGTGTCTATGTGTGTTTCTTTATACGTTTGTCGCGCATACAATGGCGGCTCGAACAATGACCCGCTGCTTGTTGTATTTTAATTCTAACCCTGTAGTCTAAATCACCGGGGGTACTTAATTAAGGTACGAACATTCTACAAATATCATATTGAAGTTTCCCTCTTACAGAACTGTACAGAACTTAATTAAGTCATGCGATATTCATGATAAACAAAGTCGAAGCAAAATTTCTATATCACGCGTCTCATTCGGATATCATTTTGAAAATAATCATCATCAACTTGACGAATACTCAGACGGTATATTATTGAATTATCTAACAACTGATAAAATTTTAAACTGATAAAATTATAATGCATGTAACTTACCTGCAAGATAAATTTATTAATCCTAAACATACATTAATTTATTCCACCATGTACAATAAGAAACCAATACTTCAATACCATTCCTCACTCTTGTATGCACAGGTCTATTGACATTTAGAGAAACACAAACTGCACTCCCTATACTCCTGTATATATATACCTGTTTGTTTCCTGACAGCTGGGCCGTCCCAAAGTGCAACAAACTAGATACGGCAGTGGGTCAGTAGACTTTTCTGTTTGAAATGAACTTCTACGAAGCACTGACCTCGGCTAATTACCGCATTTATCGCACCTTTTTGAATGAATCCAAAATAAACGAAGTGATGTCACATAATTAGTGAGAGGTTGAACTCGTCAACGAATACGAGCGAATGTCGATCTAGTAACAAATGTGAACATACCCATGTAGTTTTCCAATTAGCAGAATACATTCAACCTAGACAATAAATTGAATAAAATTCGGCTGAAATAGTAATAAGATGAACATTTCTAGATGCTTCGTTCTCTGTATGTAGAGAGGGTCAACACTCTAGACTGTAAGTTTTATCCTTGATATGTATTTTTTCAATCTAACGTCAACAATGTGTTATCATAATTAGCTCGAGAGTTAAAGGGAAAAACGGGGCGTATGTAGATTAATAAGATCAAATGCTACTCTACGTTTTGGTAATTATTTCCGCTTTGTTAACTGGCGTTTATTTATTTCATATTTGAATCAAACTTAGTTTATAAACGACTTATTGATTTTAAAATGGCGTAACTGATGTTGGGGAAATCGAACAAATCTGGAAAAGTGCTTGCTCTCTCTCTCTCTCTCTCTCTCTCTCTCTCTCTCTCTCTCTCTCTCTCTCTCTCTCTCTCTCAGCATTTCAAGATAGGCGGAAGATCGGCACATTACATAGGCGTCGGAACCGGGGGGGGGGGGGCTAGGGGGGCTTAGGGGGGGCTTAGCCCCCCCCCCACCTTTTGCAAAGATAGACATAGGTGTTTAAAATTGGGGCTTAGCCCCCAGACGTTTCTGGCGTGTGTATGTGTTTTAAGTTGGTTTAGCCCCCCCCCCCACACACACACACTTTCAATTTGCTTCCGACGCTGATGCATTAATGATGCTAAATTGTGACAGTTCTCTTCACATCAAATAACATACAACTGGAGCCGGCCTGGCTCAGTCGGTAACGCACTCGACTCTGGATCTTGAGGTCGTGAGTTCGAGTCCCGCCGGCGACAGGTTGGTCTTTCGGATGAGACAGTAAAAACTGGAGGTCCCGTGTCACAGTAGGTGTCGGCACGTTATAGAACCCTCACTGCTCAATGGCTGTAAGTGCCGATCATAGGCCAAAATTTGAAGCCCTTCACCGGCATTTGGTGATTGAGTGAATATTCTTGAGTGGGACGTTAAACAACAACAAACAAACAATAAACATACAACTGAAAATGTTATACGTAACATATCGTACTATTTATTATAAAAATCTATTTTTCGGCAAATAAATGATTGAATAAATATGATAATAATCGTCATCATCGTCACCATCATCCATACGTCGGTGCCTCGGTAATTTTGTCATTATTCGCAGAACAGTCGCGGTCGTACCACGCACAATGCTTTTGAGAAACAAAATATCAGTTTCTCATCACAATGTGTCACGTGTTTTAACTTGATTTCACTAGATACACATGCCACGAATAACTCGTGACTTATTAAAGGAAATTGTCATAGTGACGTATTCTAGTATACGTGTGTCCAAATTTAGAATTTCCTTTCAATTGTTTATTGCTGGAGTGTCAATTTCTATATTTGATTAAAGTTATGATACTATGTTTACACATTTAGTGTGAACACTCGGTAAATCCAAATTAGAAAACAGAAAAGTATGGTAAGAAAACATAGACATACCATAATTCTCTTAAATGGGTCTCTATATCATCACTAGATCCCACAGTTATTTCTATCTATAATGTCATAAGAAAAAAACAGAATGTCCAATGATGCTGTTTTCGAATTGAGTATACTCTTCTTATTTAAAGAGGAAAACTAGAAAACGTCGCATTTTAAAAGTAACCGATGTCCTATTTGGGTTTAAACTTTGTTTTTGTTTTGCAACGATTAACAAATAAATTATAGTATAGTGAAACCTGATTGTAAAGTAAAACAAGATTGTAAAGTAAGACAAGATTGTAAAGTAAAATAAGATTGTAAAGTAAAATAAGATTGTAAACTAAAATAAGATTGTAAAGTAAAATAAGACCGATGTCCTATTAGGGTTTAAACTTTTTTTGTTTTGCAACGATTGACAAATAAATTATAGTACAGTGAAACAAGATTGTAAAGTAAAATAAGATAGTAAAAGAATTTTGTAAAGTAAAATAAGATTGTAAAGTAAAAAAAGATTGTAAAGTAAAACAAGATTTAAAGTAAAATAAGATTGTAAAGTAAAATAAGATTGTAAAGTAAAATAAGATAGTAAAAGAATTTTGTAAAGTAAAATAAGACTGTAAAGTAAAAAAAGATTGTAAAGTAAAACAAGATTTAAAGTAAAATAAGATTGTAAAGTAAAAAAAGATTGTAAAGTAAAATAAGATTGTAAAGTAAAATAAGATAGTAAAAGAATTTTGTAAAGTAAAATAAGATTGTAAAGTAAAAAAAGATTGTAAAGTAAAACAAGATTTAAAGTAAAATAAGATTGTTTATGCCTGTGTATAGCTCGTATATTTTGTACATAAAGTACATGTACTAGAAAAAATCGAAATTATTATTTTTTTTTTACAAACACGGCTAATGCCCCTTTGAAATCAAGTTACACATTCAATTACATTGCTTCAAGAACTAAGACTTGGTCGCAGTCAAGTGATGGATTTCAATTAAACATGGAGTGGTTTGTTTATAGCACAAGCGGAAGACCTGTAAAAACCGTCAGTTAGGGACCATCGTCGTAAAACCACGGTCCGGAATAGATGTGCTTAGGAAAGAACATAACGATTCCAGACCGTGGTTTTACGACGATGGGTAGGGCCCATCCACGGGAGCTGGAAACGCCCGGTCGTCGGAAAAACACTTAATAAAACCTTTCACGATAACTGCGGTCCTTTAACTTTGAGTGGCAAAATGATACATGTTCCCGGAAAATGACGTCAGAAACAATCAGGTACTATAAGGACGTCTATGTTTTTGCGGGTACCTGTATCATTTTGCCACTCAAAATCACAGGGTCGCAGTTAACGTGAAAGAGTCTATAAGAAACACAGGACTGCTACGACTTCGAGAGTTAACCCTTCCATTGTTGATTTTTTTCCCGGTTTCTCGGCATTATCCAGGCATTGTCAGTTCAAAAAATAATTCATCTTCATGGTTTCAACTCGAACTTTACTTACTTTATCGATCTCCGGCAGCATGTAGTCAAGTTTTATACACGGAGAGCCACAGGAGCAATCGCTATTGGTAATCAGAATTTCGAGTGCTACTGTACATTTGTGACGTAACTGTGTAAGATACTTAAGGGGCATTAGCTATTAGCTGTTTCTACCAAAAACAATATATTTCTATTTTCTTCTACTTTTACAACTTGCAATTGATATACAGTAACAAATAAGATCTATACACAGGGATAAAAATCTTAATTATCGATGTTTTTTGTGTCAAGAAGGTCAGGTCCAATGTTGTATGCTTATACAAATAGTAAGGTTGAATTAATTAGTTGTAAGTGAAAAATTGCCAAACTGGGGTTCTCAAGCAATTTTCACAAACTATGTATAGATAAAAATTTTAAGGATTTTATGCCTGTGCATATCTCTTTTTTGTATTCAATTATGTATCAATCTAAGTCGTGACAAAAGAAATATTGTTTTTTAGAAGTCACAGCTAATGCAACGATAATAGTTTACCATCACTACCCAACATGGAAAGGATAAGTTTAATATGTTAGAATTTTTCCTTATAAATACTCCTTCAGATATAAAAAGGCCAAAATCTTATTTTCTCCTAAAAGTATGTTCTTATACTCAATTATTAAAACTTTTACTGCGTTTAAAATAACCACATACGTACCCGAGAACGTTTGTGTGCTTTAAAGAATAGATTTGAAATATTCATGTAGAAAAACATGAATATTAGAATACATAAAACTCTGAAATATATCACGTCGTAATTATTTTCATATCAAGAATGCTTTAGACATAAAGACCCTTTCACGATAACTGCGGTCCTGTGACTGAGTGGCAAAATGATACAGATAACCTCAAAAACATAGACGTCGTTATAGTAACATAATGTTTCTTAGCTTCGTTTTCCGGGAATCATTTTGCCACTCAAAGTTACCGGGCCGCAGTTTTCGTGAAAGGATCAATTCAAAAGATTTTATACTGAAAGTAACTAGAATGCTTTTATGGTTTTACGCCACTCTCGATTTTTTTTTCATATACATGTATATGGTGGCGACTAGTTTTAATGGAATCCGGGTACAATGGATATGATCACCGACCTTCTGTATGTCCCAACACAAGCTTACCCCATCTTCCTAAGTCAAGGTTTACCAATCCGCTCTGTTACTCACGCACCTTGACAAATTTGGACTGTATAGTATGACTTTGCGGCGTCGAACCGTTTTCTGAACCAGTCAGAACGCGTCTAACAATCGATCACGCATAGACCACATCATGATAGAGGGAAAGTATGAAAACACAGAATAATGGCGATGTGCAGGCTATGTCCCAAGTCTTTTCATTGGCTAAACTCAGGGGTCAGTGTCGGGCCAATCTAAGTTAAATTTAGATCGGTAGTAGATGTCGCCACCAGTAACAACCAAATATGAAAATCTTCACTTGGGAAGATGGCTTACTCCTCGCTGATCTGAATGTGTAACGTGGTAATTTTAGGCCGGGCCCTAGCTATCAGGCTACTTAGACAGAGATCTGCAAGATCCTATTATGCCCGTGACCTTTTCTGATACATTTGTTTACAAAGAATAATTTGAAAGTGGCGTAAAACATTAAATAACTAACGAAGATCAATTAATGATAAAGGTAAAAGAAGGTGACTTTTAGGCCTGCATGAATTTTAATTTCTAGTTTCAAGAGAAGGGTTGTGCTTGGTGGTTTTTAAAAAAATGTCTCATGACAGTTCACACAACCACGTTAATCTGTCATTAAATCAGTCAAACGAAGTGCGGATATTAAAACTGAAGTGTACGCACGTCAACGCTGATCATAAAATCATTTAATACACTCATGACTGACAGGTGGAGCTGTGCGTTTTTAGCTCACCTGGTCACACAAAGACACGATACTTAAAATGCGATAAGAAATAGCTTCACAATCAGTATTTTTATGAGGAAATGTGGTTTTGTATGAAATATACAATCTCTTACATAAAGATGTCGGTCCTTGCACTCCAGATCGTGGGCAAGGACCGACAACTATGTGTAATAGATTGTGAAATAATAAAATAATAATAGTGTCCGAATACTTTGCACATCTCTAAAGAGTCGTGTGCATTTCGACTAACATAAACATTTTGCACGTGCATATAAATTAATCATACTTTGTCTAGTACCTTCCCTTATCACATAAATATCAAAGTACTTGGAAAAATGAAAACTACAGTGCTACTTTTTTTTCTCGGATATTGGTACAAGAAATTACCAAGAACAAGTAATTCATCATTTCACAACTAATTTCACAAGTGTTGATATTATCGTGTTAGAGTTATCTTCTCTTTGTCTGTAATTGTAACCTTTTCCAAATTGTCGCTCGATTATGTATAGTAAGGATTGCCACTTGATGTCGTTGAAATAATATCTCTGATTTTCTGGCATGGTTTTTAGCATGATTTTACACATATGCACAATGTTCTAAAATTACCTGAAAACCACCGAACGAATTGACGATGTTTACGGTATATTCGGGCTTTACTTTTCGAAGTTCTCTATTTACGACATGTACATCAGGGCTCAAAATAAAATATAATAAAGTTTGGATGACTCGACAGATGGAAATAAAATAAAATTAAAAATGCCTTGAAATAATCACATAGTCGAGATTCAAATATTAGACATCACAAAATACATGTTATCTCTTGAAATGTGCTAACTTTTACAACAATAATCTGTACTACACCACGGTTTGCAATTATTGCTATGTTCTTTTCAACAGCTTAGCGATTCCGGACCGTGGTTTTACGACGAAGGTAGGGTCTTTGTCCTTTATTTCCGATTGAGCGTTTTACTTTTAAAAAGTTAAAAAAAACTGGTTACAATATACACTGAAAGAGACCATCGGCAAATAATTTGATAATTTGTTTTATATAATCATCACCAATGATGATATACATTTATATGTGTATATATGTGGCTTGTTTGTAAAATCTGGATGAAATTGTTTTTTGACGAAATGGGGTGATGGGCTGTATTCGCAAAAAATACTTAATATACACCGCTACTGAATTTCAGTAATTGTCGTACTAAAAGAAGAGACATCACAAGTGTCTTTCTGATATATCATAGTGTTTACTTTATTTGATAAAAAAGATATATCAGACATGACACAACTTTCATATTTAGCAATCCGGACAAATTAGATAAACTTTGTTATAAACTACAATATAATTTATTAATTACGATTACATACACTGATATGTTTACCAATATAGCAGACCGAGTCAGTGCATGTGTACCGGTAAATTACTAATAGGGATAACGTAAATAAAATACACGAAAAATTCACACACATTTATTGACGGGCAGATCATGTTTTTATTTTTGACAGAACCCGTGCCTCACTTGTTTATAATAATTTTTATTTAAAGTTAGTAAACAATGTTTTCCAGTTTTATTATTTTGGAATATTTTATTTCTGAATCATTGAAAGGACGATCTTCTCATTTTACATGACTTTTTGGAATCAAGTACGCGATAGGAAATGACATCACCTATCAAAAGCGAAATTTTACGTTTCACAAAAGCCGATCCGACTGAAAAAAGTAGATGATTTGTCATTAGATTATAAAAATCCTGAAGTGTCACATTTCAGCTTTGTGTCAAGTGTGCGATAAACATGAAGATCTATATGAATCATTACGGTAACCGTGCGTTTACTTTGAATATAAAAAAAAGGTCAAACTCAAATGATATCCGAACGTCATAATGAACTATGAAGTACAATATCACACACACACGCGCTCGCACGCACGCACACACACACACACCTACACACACACACACACACACACACCGCTATCGGTCAATTATCATGAATATCCATGTTTGCCATACATTGCTCAAGTTTTATTTCAGATTGGCAAAATGTTGTATTTCATTTAGAAAATTTAATTTGAAAACGTGTTCAAAATAATATATCACCATCAAGAGTTCAACAACAAAAGTTGTTTACCCTTGAACTCTTTGGAATTAATCAAGCTTTCAAAAAATCGATTCTTCTGAAATCTGATCGGTTGAGCCCAAGTGAAACTATAAGATCTGAGAAACAATTATATTCTTAAGTTTGAAAAAGTCAGTTCTGTTTGTGATACAATCCACCTGACCGGTTGCCGGTGTTATGTAAAAAAGTGACCCCAATGAATGTACTATTTAGGGTCATTATCTTACGATGAAATTTTCTACAGATTTAGAAAAGTGTGCAACAAACGGAATGAATGATGAGAATTTTTACATATCCCACGTGGACTTTCGGGTATGGAATTTGACCTTGACTTTTGATCCAGTTACCTTAAAACTTCGTCACAATGATCCTGAGATACCTCCTAATAACCTTTAAATATATCTGTGTCATTTGAAGCACACGCTCAATGCGTGTTCATGAACAGATTTCAATTTCATTCGCAAAATTTGTGGATATTGACTTAACAACCATGCATACACAAGTCATAATTATAATCATTGCGCGATAAGAAGATATTTTAAAATGTACCAAAGTTTGCTTCTCTCTTGCAACTCTATAAGTCTTTGTCCATTTCCATCCGAAAATGTTATGCGGCTTGACATCGGGGTATTTCCTGTTAATTTTGGTTACAATTAGTCCATTGGTTCTTGAGAAATAGAAAATGTCAGAAGAAAATTACGCATATTAACATAATTATTCTGTTATATCTATGACTTCGACCTTTCACCCGCTGACATTGACATTTGGTCACAATGATCCGAAGATAATTCCGAACAACTTCCTAGCAATTATATTTTTGTATACAAAAAGTTAATAAGTCTTTAGTTATTAAGCCATTTGTATTTTAACTGTAACCCATGTCATTTGAAGCGCCTGCTAAATGCTCGATTATGAACATATTCATTTTCACAAGCAAACTTCGACGTTGTTGACTTTTAAAATAACCATGGATACAAAATTTGACAGACATCCCCGATGCGTAGTATATGCATGATATCATTTTTATGCTTCTTTTCCTTTAATTTTCTGCGGGTGTCGCTATTTCACGAGACGAAAAACAGAAATGTTGAAGTTGGTCATTCTATACTGGATGCCGGGTAAGGATTCTGTCGTAGAATGTTGACTACGGATAGCATTTCTACGATGGGTAAATTTTTCACGTTACATCGGCATAAAAAGTAATCCTTAGCCCCACCGGCGTGAAAAGTTGCTGGATTTGCCCATTTTAAAATGTTTGCTTTTATGTTATAGCCAGTATGGTGACTGATTTTTACCATTTTGCCTTTTCGTCTTGTTTCTAACGCGAAATCTGCCGTTCGACGGGTTGTCACCTTTAAATTTTTTACGCGAAGACTTGAATAGACGAGAAAATTAACACGAACAAGCGCCATTTTAGACTTTTATAAAACTTGCCTTTTCGTCTTGTTGTGACCAACGCCTTGTAAAATAAACGCGAAAGCCCACCGAACGTCGCCTTTTCGCCTTCAGGAATGACATGCGTATACAAAACAGAAATCGGAAGTAGTTCCCCAGTCAATGCGAAAGGTAAGGTCCAAGCTAAACTTTCAATAATAATTGACAGTTTTACAATATTTTTTAATGATAATATACATTGTGCAAATTACAAATAACAAGTCGCCTTGACCGGTGAACTACTTTCGATTTAAGCGTGCCATTCCGGAAGGCAAAAATGCGATGTTCGGCGGGTTTTTGCGTTTATTTTACAAGGCGAAAAGGCGACGTTCGGCTGGTTTTCATGTTTATTTTCCAAGGCGAAAACGCGACATTTGGTGAGTTTTCGTGTTTTAAACAAGACGAAAAGGCGACGTTCGGTGGGTTTTACAAGACGAAAAGGTGATGTTCGGCGGGTTTTCGTGCTGGTTATAACACGGATAGGCGACAAAAGTTACACGAAAAGGTGAGATTCATAAAAGTATAAAACGGTGCCTTTTCTGGTAATTTTCTCGCCTTTTCGTTTTTCCCGTAGATAATGAAAGGCGACAACCTGCCGAACAGCGGGTTTTCGCGTTAGAAACAACGTGAAATGGCAGAAATCAGCCACCATAAGCCAGGGCTATGATACCTCTTCTCTTTCTTTCGGAATTTACATCTAATTTTAAATTTGAACTCGGCTAATGAAGTCTTATTGATAAAGACGATAGTCTTGATGCTTTATTTTGGATTTTTTTTTTCAAAACTGTAACTTTGGTATTATGTCTTGATATTCTCACGCGATTTATGATTGTCATTGATAACATTTAACGAGTTCCCGAATGCCAAATATAACGCCTGTCAGGTATTACTCTCGTCAGACTCGCTGACAGATCCGGAATGGGAATAATGCACCGTGTCATAGGGTCGTACCATATTTTCAATTTCAACATAAATAAATAAAGTACACTGTTAATGTCAAAATTAGATATACTGTTTGTAATAATATTGTTTACTATTCTAGTTTGTTTATTTGCCTTTACTTGTAACTTTCAGTTATTTTTATCAATACAGTGGCATTAAAGCGGACATAGAGGCTCGCATAGAAAATTCCTGAAATTTCAAGAAACGTGTGATTGTGTTCTAAAAATGTAAATAGGAGGATTATATGCATTATAACTAGTTGCCGTGGAAACATATTTGGATAAGTAGGGCCCACGAAGTCTCTCACTTCTGGTCAGCACAGGTTCGAGCCCAGCTGGAACCTACTAATAGGCTGATCTTGTGAGAAAGTTAGCCATTTTAGTTGCGGAAGGTCGGTGATCTATTCCCGGGTAGGCCTATATTGTAAGTTTGTAATGGGCTCTCTGCTCCATTGAAAATTGATGAGTGTGGCGTAACACTTTCCAAATTTCAAATAAAAAATCTAGACTATGTAACTACCTAGAGTGAGATTATCAAGTCCCTTTCAGGTAGTATTTTCACACTCAAATCTTTAATGAACAAGTTTATTTATAAAAACAAGGAAATATATTTGTTACATAAATTGATTTTTATAAGGCATCCGATACTGAGGTCAGTTCTTGACGATCGGAAAGCTGAAATCGTCGCGTTTGTCATATAGCCTTCTCATCAATTTCTTGTTTATGTCTATTGTAAGTAAAATGTCCAAGTAGTAAGTGTGTGTGCTGGATTCTGCTGTAGATTTCTGGTTCGTTAGGATGTATCGCTTTTACATATTATGTATAAAAATTGTCATGATTATTAATTGACCAAACGTTGTCGATATATGTAATTATTTTACGTTCTGTTAAAATATCGTAATCTGATTAGTTGAGAGAGATGTGAAATTTTCAATGTCACCCGTCCAATTAACAAAGATAAAGAAGCCAGGGTGGCATTCCATATAATGTTCTAACATGCGCCAACGTTATGCGCAAACGGTTCGTCTCGGTGAGCCAGGGTGACATTCCAAAAAAAAAAAAAAAATGTCACATGCGCCAACGTTAGGCCCATACGGTTCGTCCTAGTAAGAGGTTTTCGTCGTAGCCAAAATGTTTGTAGGTTATTTGTTTTGTATCTTTTAGCTTGCTGATTAATAGTTAACATAGGCGTTGGAAGCAAATTGAAAGGGGGGCTAAACCAAATACGGGCTAAGCCCCCCTAGACCCCCCCCCCCCCCCCCCCCCCCGGTTCCGACGAGATGTAAAATATCTATGGTAATATGTTAAAACAAATATGACAATCGTTGTAATAAAATAGATATTACATTCATGAGAGGGTGATTGCCTCGGTCAACAATGCTTCCGTGTGGTGAAAATATGCAATATTATACGTCTTCATAAATTCTAGCGATTTCATTGGACAATAAACTTTGAGTATTTTCCGCTGTCTCGGTCGTTCCAGGGTGATATTCAGCAGGGTGATATTCAATGAAAATATCACATGCGCAGAAATGGATGCGCGTTCGTTTGTTTCTCCTATATTGTAATTAGGTGTAACCTCTATCGATATATGAGTTGTGTAACATACAACTGGAACCGAAAGAAACAACAAACGGGATGGGACCAGGTGTTGGGAAAGAGTAAGCGTTCTCTGTTATCATGCCACAGTCATCGCGAATCCAACATTGAAACCTCTCAAAATCGGTGAAGAGGCCAAGGTCGGTAAAAATGTCATTACAGTAAGTAAAGAAATAAACCCTCGTCAGAATTGGCACAAACGGCTACCGAACAAGTAACTCAACATTTCATTTATGTGTGTGTTGTTGTTTTACGTCCCACTCAAGAATCTTTTACTCATATGGAGAGGTCATCAATGGAGGTGAAGGGCTTCAAAGTTTGACCTATACTCGACACTTACGGCCACTGAGCAGTGAGGGTTCTTGAAAGTGCCGACATCTACTGTGACACGGGACCTCGGTTTTTACTGTCTCATCCGAAGGACAGGAAACCAGTCTGCCGCCGGCTGGATTCGAACTCACGATCAAGAGCCGAGCGCGCTACCGTCTCAGCCAGGCCGTCTCTTTCATTTTTGAAATCTATAGAGCAAACCATTCAATTTTTATTGATAGTGTTAAGGGAAATGTATGATAACTAAACTTACGTGTCCCTATAAAAAAAGAAGCTTTCGAACACGAAATTTTACAGCGTGTGACATTTAATGCAATGTAAATTATAGTTTATAATGTGTATAATGTAATGTACATACCTAAATATATTAAATCTAACAGTGCCGTTTTTGTTCTTTGTCAATTTAATATATATATATTTTTGACTAAACTGTCCAATGAATATAATAGGTTTTTCACTGAGGATCTAAAGTAGTGGGATCTAATGAATAAAATAAGAAGAAAACGGTGTTTCAAACAACTTTTCAAAATCCAATGTCTTTTTTGTTTAAAAAGTTGAAAAACTTTTTTTTTTTTAAAAAAAAAAAAAAAAAAAAAAAAAAGACGAAGACGTCTGTCATCATTTTGAAAAAAATCTAACTGAGTATTTTATGAATTAGAAATATATGAAAAAATGGATATTTATAGAACTGTAAGAAATACTTTAGATACTACTGTGTACCGTGTTTCTAGAAAAGCCAAAATATATTTTTGTTTATATCAAACTACTTCCATTATTAATGAAAAAAAAAGAAAAAATACTACAAAAAATTAACTTTTTGGTAAAAAAAAAACAAATTTAAATTGAGTATTTTAGTAATTAGAAATATATGGGCAAAATTAAATTAATTTACTTTCAGAAATGCCTTTTAAACTGCTGTTTAGTTGACAGTACCTTGAATTTGTAGTTTTGTCTCATTTTAGGTAGAGTTTATGTTATGTATTATTTTTTTTCCAGTTTAACACTTTCTTTTTGTACCTCTGTTTTTAATATTGTATTAAATGAATATTACATCTATTAGCACCTCATGTAACATTCAAATGGTTTGAGCGAAGAAATGGATTTAAATATTGCTACCTTTCATTTATGATAAAAGTAAGCCTTAACTTCTTTATTGTTAGGTGTGATAAGTAATACACAAAAACAATTCTCTGAACTTGTCTGTGAAAATACAGAAAATAGAATGAGAATATCATTGATTCCATCTTTAAGTTTGACGAAATCTGTAACTGCACTTAATTCTTGAATTATAAACCTGCAGTAATTAATTATCACTCAGTCACACAAGCAAAAAATGATAATAATACCCTCGTTTTTCTCCTGTAGTAAAGGTGGTTCTGACTCAACTTGGATGGACTCCAGCAATTTAGTCAATCACGGAAGAATGATCAAAAGACAAAAGGTCAACAAGCCAACTTTCAATATAAAAAATATCTATTTTAATAATGGGCGTATCATCTTAACTTTTCCGATAAGAATGACTCAAAATTCATATATATTACTTTTATTATTTTGTTCCAAAATCGACCGCTTTATTTCTTTCTAAAGTTTTCTTTATTGAACTGAATAAAAGACAACATAATTACTCGGTGTAATTTATTATTTTGTCATTGAATCAGATCATTGAAATGGTTAATTTGAATTCAGACAATTAATACATCCCGGTGCATTTAAATAAGTAAGCATGAAAAAACACTGTATCTGAATGTGGGACAAGGCTAGTGTTGCCAAAGGGTGAACATATTTGCAATTATTTCATTATCAAAATATACGTGATACAAGCATGATAAACTAGATAAACAAACTTCAAAAGAAGTTATTTTTACTTTAAATAACGGGTATTATGGGAAAGGATTTTGTAGCACTTGGATTGACTTTAGTGCAATAACTTTGATAACTTTGATGATGTGTTGTTTGTAATTTTAAATTCACAGTTCAACGTTTCCACTTTAAATTTCAAATTGCATTAATGTTTGAAAAATCTTACAGAAGATTACCAAATAGGAAATTAGTCCAAATGTTTTTTTTTTTTGGCAAAGATAGAAATAGGTGTTGAAAATTAAGGCTTAGTGCCTAGATGTTTCTGGCGTGTGTGTGTTTTAAGTTGGTTTAGCCCCAACCCCCCCCCACACACACACACTTTCAATTTGCTTCCGACAGTGTTGTCATGTATGTACATGTATATGAAATATTATACCAGAAATATTTCTTAAATTTATCAATATTATTAAAATTGTAAATACAATGTGATTCTAACTCTACGTGATAGTGAGATGTGAGAGTGAGAGTGACAAGTTTGCATTATTTTTAAAGAAATTGATCGGTGTTTAACGCCATACTCAACAATTTTTTTTAGATATATGGTGGCTGCCAGTTTTTATTGGTGGAGAAGAGAACTCGATTACAATGTGCCTAGGAAGAGACCAAAGGCCTTTCGCAAGTAGACCGAACCTGTGCTGATCAGAAGTGAGATACTGCATGGACATAATTGCATTCAATTAAAAAGTCAATATGATCTTCAACAAACCCTATCAAATAGAATTCATAGTTCAAATGAACTTTTGATTTTACAACGGGTTTCTAATTTTTCAGAAATATTAGATCTTTCATCAAGCTAGGATATTCGTCTTTTGATAGTGGTTAATCTTAGATGGATTTGGGAACACATTTAGGTTAAGGTATCCAACAGAACTAATTAAACCAAGAACATCAAGTTTTTTAAATATCATTAGAACACATCAGTGCATTGTCAGTAGTAGTAATAGGCAGCTCCATGGTGTGCCATTTGAATTTTGCCGCCAGGGGGCGCTTTTTAACGGTTTTTGATGACGTCATCAGAATGCTGGCTTCTGATTGGTCAATTCAAATGGCACACCATGGAGCCGCCTGTGACGTCATAACCGGAAGTGCGTCATAACCGGAAGTGAGGTCATGTTGTCATGGCAATAAGGAGAAAGAGCCAATCGTTGAGTTTGGGGGCGTGTCTATGACCGGAAGTGGAAGGTTGTGGGGGCGGCCATCTTGGCTAAGGAGCCAATGAGAGCCTTCGTTACAAGAGGTTGGGGTCACGAGAGTTCACGAGAAGTCAACGGGAAGAGAGAGAAGTTGGGTTTTTCCAGTTTTGAGCTGAGAGTGAATCTATTTTTAGAACCGAAACTTTGGGTTTTTCCAGTTTTGAGCTGAGAGTGAATCTATTTTTAGAACCGAAACTTTGGGTTTTTCCAGTTTTGAGCTGAGAGTGAATCTATTTTTAGAACCGAAACTTTGGGGTTTTCCAGGTTTGTGAAACTCGTAGTTGGTGGCGCCACCGTCGTTAAGAGTGTGCGAGTGCGCATGTGCGAGAAGCGGTAGGCCGAGCCCGTCACTGTTAGTCGTCGAGAGTTCTGTTTCAAGTGCGCAAGCGCGAGAAGCTGTAGGCCGAGCTCGACTCAAGCTTGTACTAAGACTTGTAGAGTAAATGTATAGTGATGGGGTCTAAACATATAGTAATAAAAATTTCAAACACTCACCCTATGCTGGTAGTGGTTTTTTCTGACGATGTTGACTCTTCGAGCTTCGGATTGCAAATGAGCTCTCAGAGGTCTAACTGAACCTATACTCTAGTCATGTGACTTTTTTTGAGATAATTCTATTTTTAGTGCATGGAAAATAATCTAGCCCTATCTAATAAAAAATGAAACACTCACCCTATGCTGGTAGTGGTTTTCTGACGATGTTGACTCTTCGAGCTTTGGATCGCAAATGAGCTCTCAGAGGTCTAACTGAACCTATACTCTAGTCATGTGACTTTTTTTGAGATAATTCTATTTTTAGTGCATGGAAAATAATCTAGCCCTATCTAATAAAAAATGAAACACTCACCCTATGCTGATAGTAGTGGATTTTTCTTATGATGTTAACACCTCGAGCTTCGGATCTCAAATGAGTTTTCACAGGCTGAACTGAACCTCTCTCTAGTCACATGACTTACTATATTTAGACTTTTATCTAATGAAGTGAATACATCATAACAAAAACATCTCATAGAGTTTGTGATACTATTACTCCGTCTCATAGTTTCTCAATGGTGTTTTTACACCCTATAACTCTTGTACCTTTGTGTCTACCGTGTACTAGTATTATGTTTACACTATAGGTGCACACCTTATACCCAGATAAAATACATAAACAACAAAAATAATTTTGTTTTAATGTTTTAATTTTCCCCATGAAAAAAAAGGAAATCAAACAGTATTTTCGCAGAGGGTTAGGGGCTTATCCCTCTGGAAAATGTACAATAATTGAAAGAAAAAAACTTAAACTGTCACTTCATTATGGAGACGGGGTGCCAGTTCCATCAAACGATACACCGTATCCCAAAGTCGACTTCGGTCGGTTTCTTTGTGCCATTGAGTAGCTCTCCAATCTGGGCAGTAGAATTTCTGTTTGTAGACGTCTCTAAATGCTTTTAGGAATACTGGATTTCTCTAAACTTTCTTCAAATTTTTCCAAAATGTTCATTTCGTTCACCGTGTCTAGAGCCTCGTCAAAGTAGTGAAACATCATTGTGCCGTCATCATACATCATCAGGCAGGAATGTTGCTTTTGACTCGGATGATCAATCTCACAGCCGTAACATTGAGTGTTGGCTACTTCGTACATCTTGTTTAATATGGCTTCTGCGTACACCATGTGCCATTGACTATCAATGGATTGACTGTAGCTCTGCTCCATGTTGTAGTTGATGTTTTGTTAACTAGTGTAGTGGTCCACAAGCAAAAATTCATCTGGTCCGTTTCAAGTCTGAACTGCAGTTTTAATATTTTTAGTTGCTTGTACACAATTGTCTCTCGATCATGTCACGGGTTATACCGTAGATCTCCCAATAGATAGGATTTTGACGTAATGCACTTACATCTTCTGTAAAGGTTTCTAATACGCATAAGCGGTCTGTCGTAAAAATCTCATCATCAAACATATGATACACAATCCCTATAAAATGTGCAGGTGTTTTCACTCCACGTACAAAAGTATTCCAATCAGGAGTACATCGTATCTGATGTTTCATTCTTCTGCGTAATAGAGAACAGCAGATCATCCATACAGTTGCAATCATGATTTCTCTCTGTGTGCACTCTGATGGGATGTCAGTCTATGTCATACCCATCAGGTCACGTGATCCCCCATGAATCGTATCTCTGTACTCGCTTCCCATTTCCCATGTTTTCTCTTATTTCTTTTCTCTCATTTCTTCTCTCTCTCCACATGTTCACCTTTCTCTCATTTCTTTGTCTCTCTCATTTCTTCTCTCTCCACATGTTCACCTTTCTCTCATTTCTTTGTCTCTCTCATTTCTTCTCTCTCCACATGTTCACCTTTCTCTCATTTCTTTGTCTCTCTCATTTCTTCTCTCTCCACATGTTCACCTTTCTCTTATTTCTGTTTTCTCTCTCTCTCATGCACACCTCACCTTTTCTTTCTACTTTATATTGTTTTTTTTTTTTTAACTCATAAATAATTCATAAACAAGTCTATTCACTCAACATTTTATTACCCCGCTCAAACTAGAAGTAGTTCTTGGAGGATTAGGGTCGTCCCTCTAAGACTACGTACAGTGATACCAAAAAGCAAAATAATAATAATAATAATAAAATAAAAAAAAAACAACAACAAAGAGTTTATTACGTCTCACTACTACGGTTGATCTTGCCCATACAGCGCGGAGCAAAAGAACGTCAGCTTTTGTCCTAGATCGGTCGGTTCGGATTCCTTGACGTAATTAAACCCATACTTGTCGTGCCTGACAGGACTGATACACGGTTGATTTAGGTACAGGTATGCGATATTGCTCTCTAAACCATCTCCAAACAAAACGATCGTTTAGTAAAGGATAAATGTTTCTTCTTCTTGGTCTAGGTTGAGGACTTAACGATTGAAATAAAACATGACTAGGGACACCCTCGATGTCTTTGACGTAAAATAATACACACAGTAATGTCCACAAACTTTGGTGCGAGGGTGTTGATACATCTGCTGATTATAAATCACTCGATCTGCATGGCGTTTCATAAACTGATAGATATCAGGATAGATCCATGGAGGTAGCCCATAAGAGTCAAAATATTCAGCAGTCTGTTGACCTATGAAATGAATGGCAACCCAATGCTCTCCTGGTTGATCGTGAGGATCTGTATTGACGATAAATGAATGTTTGCCATAAGGTAGATAGTCCGGTAAAACGTCTCTGGGGTATACTCCGCCGAACGAAGGTCCTACATAAGGGTCTCGTGATAAAATACTATTGAGTTGATGAGCATTCAAGCCTTGAATACTTTGCATGGTTTCAATAGTCTATAGCCACTTCTCTCTGTTTGTTGATTTCTAATACGTTATCAAATTCTCCATAGACAATGCAGTTCACACTCTCTGCTAAAGCTTGAGCAAATTGAAGTTCGATGCGTAAATTTTCCTGTTTTTATCCAGTGTAACTTGCTCTGATCATTGTCTTGATCAGCTGTCAAATCAAAACACCACAAGGTAAACCCTCTTCTATAGTTGTCAATGGTCACGGAAGGGGCCCAGTCTTCTCCTAATCGACCTAATCCTTGATATAAGCTCAAGTATGAGCGCAAGTACAAGTTGTTTTCAAAAGTCAGGTTTCTAAAGGACGAGTGCAAAGACTTTCTCCATTGATACTAACATCCACTTTATTGACATTAAAATGTTGAAAATAAAAAGGATTCTTTGTCGCATCCCCATTGAAAGCGGCATTGCTCACCATACCTACTACTATAACGTTTTGGCATTTGACCTTGATACAAATGATCTGTAATCTTTTGAACGTGTCCCAGCAGGAATGGTAAACGTTTTCACTTCTACACGTCTCAAGGGAAATTTTGCAGTACTGGTATTCATCTGTTCGTTCATCTGATTCAGTAAAGTTGCAATGGGTTTCACTTTACGTACCACTAGATACATTTGTAATATCTTCAAATAACCTAATTCACCTCCTCCACACATCATGTAAAAGGGTTCACGACTTCTATTAAACCTTAGACGTACATCTATACCATTAGGTAGAAATCGTTTCTGTTCAAACAGATCCAAATGGAGACGATCCATCATATTAAAGGTTTTACTTTCACTGATACGTTCATGACGATCAGCTAATCCTGAGTTTTTCTCGGCGACATCATCGGCATGAGGATTCAACTTGTCAAATCGTCCAGGTTGATCCTTGTACCATAAACTGGTAGCACTAATCTGATATTTTAGCGTTTCGTTAGAAAAGGACAGCAACTTTTCGAGATAAGCTCGATAGGGATAGGTATCGGTTCCAGGAGTGATCACTTTTCCATTTAGATTACAATCGATCTCGGAAAACAAACTATGCAGCAAATTGTTGACGGGAGTGATTTGAGTATCATTTGCTAGATCAGTTCCATCTTGTTTGACGATTTTAGCTTCTACGTACACATAGGTCTGGTTCAAATCCAAATACTCATCGCCTTGTCCTTTGATTTCAAACTCAATAGGAGCAGATTGTGTATTGACACTAGAGATGGGGTAATATTCCACCCATCTTCCTTCTTCTAAGGTTACATTGGTGGGAGGGACATTAAACAACTCTAAAGCTTCACTACTACACTCACAGGAATCTTTTTGCATCATCATCTTGTTAGTCAAAGATATCTTGCTCTCTTCCGACCTGTTTAGATTTACTTGTAGAAGTAGACTGAAAGGGACGGCTCGTTCGTTTCTTTTTTATACTACTGTTCGTATGACTCGTTGTTCCTGTTCGTTTCTTGCCTGCTAAACGAGAAGCGACATGAGAGGGGGCACGAGCTAATGTTTTCTTAGGACCCGTCATTAAGTTGCTCACGGCTTCTTTGCCTCGTTGAACAAGAGCATTTTTCAATGAACGTTTATTTTGTATCACATCCATACCCGTATTCAAAGCAAATTTTAGCTATATGAGGAATGGCTTTCGTCATGGTAGGTTTGAGAAAGTCTGACCAAATACCTTTGCCATATTGCATATCCGATGCTCTAGGACTAAATGCTCCTACGAGTGTATTGACGATACTCCCTGCAAGTCTTAATGGATTGATGATCCCACCTCTCTGAGGAGAGATCAGACCATGAGTTGTTCTCGTTAACGATTGAGTCAGTTTAGGGAAGAGAAGCCCATAGCCTTTCTGACGGGGTACCCCTTTATGAACGATGAGTGTCATAATGTGTCACTATCAATACAGTCCTTAGGAATGGATTCAAACGTGGGAACTTGAAGTCTTTATAGATTCAATGATTTGCTTTGGAGGGTAGTTTCATACTAGGATTAGGCATGATGTACCCCATACATCCACTTAACATAACCATCCAGAACTGACTATTGTCATCTTTCAAAAGCCAAATGAACGACGCAAGCTATGATGATAGTAAAGGCAAGAATGACTTGAACAAAGAATACAATTTCATTCCGAGGTATCTTTTCTCCGCACCATTTCCAAGTAGTACTAGGCGTATGACTCACTCTATCGGGTGTTTGGTCGGTGGGCTCATTGTTAACTCTGATAGACACTCGGCTTACCGAGTCTACTGGTCGATCAAGTTGGATTTGGGGATCCATGAATCAAAAGTAGAAGGATATCCTTTCCAATGTACCTTCACTTCTTCTATAACACGATTTTTCCCTACACGCCTTTTTTCTATGATCGAGAATCTCGTCGACTTCATAGACATCATCTGTTTTCACAACGGGTTGTAATTCAGATTCGTAAAAACGTACCTTCCAATCGTTCTTGGTGATCATCCTGGATGTAATACACATAAGGATAACGATCAGGTACTCGTTTCTCGACCGTGAACAGTTCCGTGGTCCAGTTAGGTAAGTATCCCTTATCAAATGTACGCTTTACTTTACTGATACGTACGCGATCACCTGTATGACTCTTGGGCAATGGACGGTTTTTAGAAGGGGTACCATATAAGGTCTCCCAGACTTCTAACACATTGGAAGGATTGACTTCTATGGGACTTCTACCGATACTACGATTGATTATAAGCTTGAACAATCTGAGGTAGAACGTCAACATAACGACGTGAACGAGTATGAGTAAAATATCTCCACATGCGAGCTTTTAGGGTCCTTTGAAAGCGTTCTACAATACTAGCTTTTGTTTCTGTATTGTCTGTCGTAAAGAAATGAATATCATGAAACGTATGACGAAATTCACGATTCAAAAACTCTTTTCCTTTATCGGATTGTATACGAATAGGACGTCGTCCTTTAGCTTGTTTTAATACTGCTTGAAACCCTCGTACCATTTCTTTGGCAGATTTATTTTTCAAAGGGATGACCCAAGCATATTTAGATAGAACATCAATGACACATAAGAGAAACGTATACCCATCATTGTGTGTCTTTGATGTTGGATACATCCGCTAAATCTAATTGCCATTGTTCATCCATATCGGTCACTCTCGTTTGGGTTACGAGGAAACTTTCTCTTGATAGATTTATGAAGCGTATACGTGTCTTGTTCTTTCAACCATTGTTTGACTTCATTTAGAGAAATGGGGTACTTTCGACGTTTCACTTCTCGATAGAGAGGTTGTACACCTGCATAACCACCCCGATTAGAAGGATCATAATAGATGGATGCTAATTTGGCATTTTGCGAAGATTTTGAGTTTTTGATCCATTCTGGAAGATGAGAACTCTTTTTAGATTTTTTAATGGTAGACCAGGCCGTAGGAGTCAATCTTTGCCAATCCTTCACCATTTTCTGACTAAGGGGTGTCTTTGCAGAATCTTTTATGTCAGTAGAAGGAAGAGAAGGCATAGCGTCATAGAACCCTGTGTCATCTTCATCATCATTATCCAGAGGTTTAGGGGTACTCATAGCCTTTGGTTTTACAATAGGTTGATTCATCACTTTGATATAATTAGGGTTACGTATCCAATCACGAGGAACATTCGATTCCACTAATCCTTTTACAAAACTATCAAGTCCCGAGGGGTGATACCCTTTTCTAGGTTGTGTTCGTAAAGCATCAGTTACGAGATCGACCATATTGGTCCCAGGGACGGTCTTTCCTTTGTATTGTATTTGACCGTCTTTTTCCCATGTTAGTACATCAGAATGTTTCTTGAGATGTTTAAATAACAGCGACTTTTGGTTTTAATGGAGCAGTGACACTGGATGAAATAGCTGTCATAAGATCTTGATCATCAGAAGACATTTCAGTTTTAACATCATCTTTGACTTCTTTGACTTTATCTGTTTTCAGAGACCAAGGTCTCTCTTCTACAGGATGACGAGCTTGTTGTAGATACGTACGGTATCGATGAAGTTCTTGACCAAACTTGGCTACCTTAGCTTCAGGAGTCAAATCATCACGATCTACAATCGTATCTAATTCATTACCTAAACGCACCGAAGATGCTACTTCAGGTGTATGAGGCAAAGGATTTAAACTTCTTTCTCTCCATTGTTTGAGTTCTTCCATGGTCCTCTCGGGAACTAAGATCATTTTTCGTGTGCTCATGGTTATAGAATAGATTTTAAGACAGGAGAAGCTATGGCTCCTAGTAATGGCGATATTAAGGGTAAGATAGGTAACACACCACCCTGTTGATTCGTTAGAATTCGACGTCGTTGAGGGACAGTCAATTGATGATGAACTAGTTTTCTTAAGACCCGTTTCTTTGAACCCAAGTGCTGTTTCTGGCGTTTTGTTAAAGGAATCACTCCTTTTATGATGTTATACACCACTTCACAAATTTTCATGATCGTATCATCAGGGGCATACCGTAAGATCATCTTTTTAAACTCAATAGGATACTGCTTTTGTCCTAAGACTTTAATCAAAGCAGCATGAGATTCAAGCCCATGCTTACTTTTTCGTGGTGCCATGATGTCACTACAACTAAGTATTCTATACAAATGACTCAATACATGATCTGAGGTAGTTTTATAAACCTATATCAACATAGGATGTTGAAGTCGTTTATAATCTTGAAGTTCTTTACTCGTAGTAAAAAGAGCCCGACACCATAGACATTTGTAGCTATTCATATATGAAGTAGCCTGTGTCTTAGGCTGACTGGTGATGGGAGATCCAAAGGTAGAAGCAAACGAATGTAAACGAGTAGACTTTGGAGTAGATGTAACATGTTTGTTCAGCTGAGATGATACATCTTTAGCAGTTAAAGGTTTTGGTAATAAGGGAAATAACAAAGACTGCTTGGGAGTATTAGTAAGAGTAGACTTCTTAGGTACATTCAGTGCCTGTAGGACTGCTTTAGTCTTAGTAATAGAAGGTTGTTTCCGTTGTGTAATTTTGATATTAGGTCTACCAGGAAGACGTATAGGTTGTCCAAAGATAGATGTTGCAGTAGCAGAAGTTCCTGCTACAGGACTGTTGGTTACAGGTGGAGACGGTATTCGTGTAGGAGTAGCCTGATTCATTGTATTAGCTTCACGAATCTGTTTCAGATTTAGTTTTAGAATCAATGGTGGGTTCTTCTTCTTAGGACTCTTCTTCTTCTTAGGACTCTTCTTCTTTTTAGGGCTCTGCTTTCTCTGCGTAGGAGGAGGGGGTGTTTTTTTCTTTTTAGGTGCAGTGTTCTTCTTGAGACGACTAGCCCACTGTAACAGGGATCGAATGATTACCCCACCTAAGAACCCTGCCCCTCCTCGTTTTAAGATAGCAGTTTTCTTAGCTTCTTCATCAGCTTTTGGGTCAGCAATGATTTTTAAATGATCAGCATTTCTCTGTATTAACGATGCTGTAGGTTTAGTCACTGGAATGGTACCAGACAGAAGATTTTTAGCCCCCATACCAAACCATTTCAATAAAGCGTCTCTACCTAATTCTAACAGTTCTTGACGTCTGACGGGATCTTTCTCCAATTGTAATTTTTCTTAGAGTAGTCACCAGTTTACTGGTGGCTTTAGGTAAAGGATTCATGATTCTACGTTAACAGGAATACGAGAAATGACACCCTAGAGAAAGTGACTGTCTACTTATAAAGGTGTATACAACACTATTCCTCCCGTAAACCAAGGATGAAACAGATCTGATCTTAATCTTAGATTATCAGGGGTAGACGATGTGAGATCAATCAAGAGATAACCATGAGGACGATTTGTAGCATCGTGATAAGCATGGTTTAAACCTGGTAGGTCTAATTGACGTGATAAGCTGGTCACTTGAGATTTATCTCTAGGATTCTTAAACAGGACGAGAGATAATGAGCATTCAGACTTATGGTACGATATTGTTTAGCACGATCAAACAAGTTTTGAGTGATGTAGATCACACTTGTGTTTCGATGATGAGCTTTACGTGTAAACCATTCTACGATAGAATCGAGAGCTTTACTGCCCATCATCATCATCAAAGACAAGTAGGTGACGACGAGTTGGATCAGAAACTAAGACTTCGTCATCCTCAGGTATATTTTGAACGAAGTGAACTTGATGTTCCCGTTGTAAGATTTCATAAGCAGGTTGCCATTAACGATAACACCATACAATTTTGTCGAGAGGGGAATGAATCCATTGATCCTTCCATTCTATCAACTGTTTTACAAATACAGTTTTCCCTGATTTGGTAGGTCCCGCCACAACCATGGTAAATTCATGCTTTAATTGTATCGTATCGGGAGATATGGACTGATAGTAAGCCATTTTAATACTAGTTATGAAACTGAGAGATGTAGTATTATATACATAGTCACTTCAGTCATGTATGTATTATATACATAGTCACTTGAGTAGTGTATGCATAAAACATCTAAGGTATAAGCCAAAAACGTTCCGAGTAGTAGTAGTAGTAGGAGTCATGAAACAACTCATACTCCGAATAGACCTCTGACGTCATTGATTGCGTGCGCGTTCATAGTCTCTATATAAACCTGACATTTGGTGTGACTCGGTATCAGTTCATCATCATCATGGACAGATTTCAGAATATCCCTTCTGAAAGTGATTTTGTCAGAGGAATTCGTCGGTGTTCGTCGCCGAAGAGAAAAGTGACGATAGTGCGGCCTACTCCCCGTCGACCAGCATTTTTAGACCGTCCGCCGCCACCGCCACCTTGCAGCTCTAGGGTACCACCCCCTAGACCTCCTCCACCCAGGGTTGTACCATCAGCGCCTCCACTGCCTGAGCTGCAGTATACTATGGCTCAGGCAGATTTGAGACTTCTGAGGCTGCAGGAGCAAGAAATTAGACGCCTGATAAAGGAAAAAGAAGTGCAAGTCAGTCACTTGCGACGTCTGATGGACGGGGAATAGGGTTTTAACAACCCGAAACAAACGGCCCTTTTCAGGGCCACCTAACTTACACGAAAAGAAACCTTAACTGAAACGATGCAGTTTTTGTGTTGTGTTATACTATAGTGGTAAGTCTAGTAGTAAGTAAGTTAATTCTTTTACTTGATTGAACAAATTTTATGAGATAGAAATCAATTCTAAAAATAGTAACATTAAACACTTGAGAAAAAGTTTTTAGTTAGAAGGACAAAAATTCAAAACGAGGCAATTCTAAAAATAGTAACATTAAACACTTGAGAATAACTTCAGTTAGACTACTGAGAGCTCATTTGGCAGCCGAAGCTCGAAGAGTCAACATCGTCAGAAAAACTCTCTCTGGGTGAGTGTTTAATTTTTTATTTTATATACAGTAGTACAAGAAATATAAAAACTTGTTGAAACGATGTAAGTGAACAACTTCATACTTTACACTTTATTACTTGTGTCACTTTGTCACTTGTGTCACTTTGAGACTTCATAACTTAGAACGTTGCACACGTTGCAAACTTTGAGAACGGTACACACTTGATCACTTTGACAAACTTTGAAACATGAGAACGGTACACACTTGATCACTTTGACAAACTTTGAGTACGTTACACACTTTCATGTTCTATGGTTCTCACTCCTGCCGTGAGATTAGTCAGTCCCCTGGAAACTAGATATCCCATGATTCCATACCCAAGATGGCTACCCTTCCTAACCTTCCTGTTTCGCTACCCACCCACCCCTTTGGTTTAATGCCTACAGCCCATAAAGAGTCATCATCCCTTTTGTTCCACCCTATAGTCTATACAGAGTAATCTCCCTTTGTTTCGCCTACACAGTCTATACAGAGTGATCTCCCTTTTCCCCATCTCTACAGTCTATACAGAGTAATCTCCCTTGTTCCACCTATAGAGTCTATACAGAGTAATCTCCCTTTGTTTCACCCATACAGTCTATACAGAGTGATCTCCCTTTAGTCCTACTCATACAAGTTATACAGAGTAATCTCCCTTTGTTTCACCTGTAAAGTCTATACAGAGTGATCTCCCTTTGTACATACTCGTCACTCTACAAGCCTTAGTACAAGTCTTAGTTCAAGCTTGAATCGAACTCGGCCTATCGCTTCTCGCGCATGCGCATGATACACAACTCTTACCGACGGTGGCGCCACCAACTACTGGTTTCACAAACCTGGAAAACCCCAAAGTTTCGGTTCTAAAAATAGATTCACTCTCAGCTCAAAACTGGAAAAACCCAAAGTTTCGGTTCTAAAAATAGATTCACTCTCAGCTCAAAACTGGAAAAACCCAACTTCTCTCTCTTCCCGCGTTGACTTCTCGTGAACTCTCGTGACCTCTTGTGACTTCTCGTGACCCCAACCTCTTGTAACGAAGGCTCTCATTGGCTCTCCTTAGCCAAGATGGCCGCCCCCACAACCTTCCACTTCCGGTCATAGACACGCCCCCAAACTCAACGATTGGCTCTTTCTCCTTATTGCCATGACAACATGACCTCACTTCCGGTATGACGCACTTCCGGTATGACCTCACTTCCGGTATGACGCACACTTCCGGTTATAACGTCACAGGCGGCTCCATGGTGTGCCATTTGAATTGACCAATCAGAAGCCAGCATTCTGATGACGTCATCAAAAACCGTTAAAAAGCGCCCCCTGGCGGCAAAATTCAAATGGCACACCATGGAGCTGCCTATTACTACTATTGTCCAATAATGATTCCGAGTCACAATATTAAACTAATGGCAATGAGACAATAAATGTATCGTAATATCAGTATAGAAAAGCATTACTCCCTTTGTTCTAAGAGTTTTCTTTCATTTTAATGGGGAAAGATTTCCTTGTCAACCCCTAGGGTATTGACAAGCTACACGCAATATGACGTCACAGTACAATTTATGATGTAAGGTGCATGTAGCGTCTAGAATGCTGTGCATAATGTCAGATGTTTAGATCTACATACATGGACGTCGGAAGCAAATTGAAAGCGGGGGGGGGGGGGGGGGGGGGGGGGGGGGGGGGGGGGGGGGGGGGGGGGGGGGGGGGGGGGGGGGGGGGGGGGGGGGGGGGGGGGGGGGGGAGGGGGGGTGGGGGGGGGGGGGGGGGGGGGGTGCGGGGGGGGGTGGGGGTACTAACTTAAAACACACACACACGCCAGAAACGTCGGGGGGCTCAGCCCCAATTTTCAACACCTATGTCTATCTTTGCAAAAAGGGGCCCCTAGTCCCCCCGGTTCCGACGCCTATGACATATACATGTATATAAAACTTTGGAGAAACATAATCAACCACTATCTTGAGGGTATGACAAAGGAATACCAATCTTCGAGATAAAATTCTTGAATGACAAACCTTCGGTAAGCCTGAGGTTTGTCATTTAAGTATCTTACACTCGGAAGTGGGGGTAAATTCTACCAAATTAAGATAAAACGCCGAACTTAGTAAACCTTCTATCACCCTCACTGCTCAATGGCCATAGGTGTCGAGCATAGGCCAAAATTTGAAGCCCTTCACCGGCATTGGTGACGTCTCCATATGAGTGAAAGATTCTTGAGTGGGACGTTAAACAACAATAAACAAACAAACATCTATCACACCCCCCCCCCCAAATGGAAAATTTATAGTAAGAATGTGGGGTTTATGTTTGAAGATTGAATCTAAGGAGAACAAATTGTCAATAGGATTCTAATTTAGGCTGGGAGTATATTTTTACAAAATTTATTGAGCATCTGCGACAGATGTTGTATGCTGGCAGGGGACGCTGACCTCTTCCGGACACTGGACCCATCCAATTTTAGTTTTGCAATCGTTCTTTATTTTGAGACCATTTATATATATATAAATTTTCCTATTGTATTAAATTTTAAGTTTCGATCATTCAGTTTTAACTTATAATACGCTTTGATACTTTTCGGATATAAGTCATATTTCGCCTGTATAAATGAACCAGAAGTGAAATCATTCACAGATATTTGTACTTATTTACACATTCTGTTATGTGATTTTGAAATCTGAAACTTTGGTTAAGACGCCGAACAGCTTTTGAAAATATAAATATTCGTGTACTGTTTGAGATGTATTGAGATTAAGATACCAATCTACACAAAACGATTTAATTTTATTTTGTTTCCTTTGAAGTTCTTCAGAAGTACGATATAACAACGACATAGTATTTGCATACATCAAACGGTGAAAATATAATAAACAATACCAAAATTATATTTTTAGAAAAGTTGTCAGAAGGAATGCTCAAGTCGTATCTGTCAGTTAGACTTCATCAATTGAGCTCGAATTCAATATAAACGTCGTACTAAATGTAAATCCGAAATGAGGCAATTAAATTTACTGGATCGGTAGCAGCTATTTTTTTAGAGAACCATTAGTATTTAAATTTGACGTGTACTTTTTTCATCTACAATTGCTACTGAGCTCTCTGATTGGGCAAATCCCCGATTACTGCAACACATTTTAGAATTTTTGTTATGTATAACACTGTGTACATTTGATCTGTTCTTATTGTACCATTACTGTAGGTTGGTTGTTGTCTTTTAACTTAATTTTATATTTGCATATAAATGTCATGCATATAGGCGCATGTTTTAGCGAATAAACTATACTGAAACTTGTATATAACAACCTCCTTAGGGACATAAGAAAACCGGTCTTTATAGAGAAGTGGCCTTTATACAGAGGCTGATTTGTACACAAACGATACTATTGAGTGCAAAAACGGTCTTTATACACAGTTGGTCGCTAAAGCAAATTTTCTGTAAATGAGGGGAGAGATAAAGTGGAAGACCATAAATAAAGATGAGAAAACATTTTAAGTTTGATCTTGTTTTTATAACACAAACTTTTAAATATCATGTTATATTGATGTTAATTCCTACACAAGACATTTATATTGATAATATGATAAAAATTGCACTGAAACCTTTATTTCAATAATTTATATTTCAAGTAAATATAGTTGTAAAGATATTTTTGTGCTTCGGATACCTGTAAAATGTTATCTGATCTGTATCTTAAATGTTAATTAATAGATTACCAATGACACTTGCCATTGTAATGTCCATTTAAAATCACCATATTCAAAGACTGAAACAATATATCCTATTGTGAAGAGGTAATATCTTAATCAAATCCGAGTTTCTTAAGAGTTTACTAGTTTATCTACGGTATTTAGTCTATATACATAAACATAAGTTGAGTCTGAAATCTGGAAATGCCTAGAGAAGACTCAATTCATCTCAGTAAAAGCACGGTCTGGAATCGCTATGCACTTTCAAGCGATTACGGACTGTGGTTTTACGACGATGGAGTAAATTTTACTTACGAAGTCTACAGATTTATCCTGTAGTAATTGGTCAATTATCTTATAACAAGATTTTGGATTGTGGTATTGCTGGTATGGGGGTCAGGTCATGACCTTTTAAAACATATATGTAAGTAGGTCAATGTCATTGGTTGCTGAGTGAGAAACGGAAAAATAGGTATTTTACAAAAGTGTATGTCTTTGAAAGAAAACTCTTTGAAATCCGTAAGGGACGGTGTTCTGGATCCCATGGCATTTGATTAATCTTAATCCTAAATTCATATGCCTGTGTTAGACCATTGCAGTGTCATGACGGGACTTCGAAATTCACAAAATGTGATTTGGGACCTTTTAGTTCCCTTATACTTATTTCGAAACTCTTTATAGAATATGAAACAAATTGAATTTTTAAAGGGACCAAAGATTGGGGAGAGTATCCCTTGTACCTTAATTGTCGAGATCAAATTTCATATTGGACTTGAGCCAGCCTGGCTCAGTCGGTAGCGCGGCAGGTTGGTTTCCTCCCCCCACCCCCCCCCCCCCCACCCCCCACCCCCCCCCCCCCCCCCACCCCCCCCCCCTGGTTTCCTGTCTTTCGGATGAGACAGTAAAAACTGAAGGTCCCGTGTCACAGTAGGTGTCGGCACGTTAAAGAACCCTCACTGCTCAATGGCCGTAAGTGCCGAGCATAGGCCAAAATTTGAAGCCCTTCACCGGCATTTGGTGACGTCTCCATATGAGTGAAATATTCTTCAGTGGGACGTTAAACAATAGTAAACATAAACATAAACATATTGGACTATAAGGGATGCTGGGTACTACATGCCCATGGGTACCATTTGTTCCCAATAATCCAAAATGCTTAATTCCCTAATTCAGCTTCCATGTGGTAATTTTCAACTATCTTTACACAATTCTGATTATCCGTAAATTATTTTCCACGTTAAGTGTCGTAGAACGATTTTTAAACTTAATTATATAGCCGTTAGTCCTATCGACGTTGAAAATATTTCAACTGATCTCTAATGAAAATACAGTCCGTGTCACGCACCTGGCATCAGAGTAAATGTCCATTTTTTCTTTTAATAAGAATGCAAACACTTCACACTTCACATTGTACGATCTAATGTGTTATTTTCAAAATTAAGGCTATAACAAAAACAAGTCAAATTTCCGTGCCAATCTATACGATTTTAGTTTTAATTATAAGATGACAACAGTCTTTCTTTATTCTCCATTACCGGAGACTTTGAGATAGGTTCCCCCACAACCTTAACCTTGAGATTGCATACATGTTCTTCATGCATGCTGTACGCTAAATTCAGATTGCTTTGACTCCTGCTTATCCAAAATTGTACTGTTTGAATTGATGATGCATGGCCCTCGTTCATTTTTATTTTTCAATTTTCGATGGATGGTGCTGTGGCAACCTTTGATGGAATTTTTTTCTAGTCACCAATGGTTCAAGGATAGAATGAGTGGCGATATTTGTCTATCCTGGTATGATCTCTGGTCCTTGCGTCACTTGCAATCAGGTATTGCCACTTGTGCATGCTTGATCTTCTACAGCAGCACTAGTTTTACGAAAGGTCGTAAGTCCTAAAACCTAACTTTTAGTCCTAACTACCATTGCAACGCATCGCTGATTGGCCATTTCCATGACAATTAGGACTGAAACTTACGATTTAGGACTTACGACCTTTCGTAAAACGGGCCCGTGGTCTGTAATGGCTCCCATGAAGGTATTGGACCATGTGGTTTACACTACCTGGATGACGATCATGGTAGTTCCTGGTTGCAAAACGTGCAACTCTCCTTTGCACTTTCTCAAACTGCTGTATATTATTGGTGTTCCACGGGTCCCATGCTTGCGCACGCATAAATTCAAGGGTTGGTCGCACAAATCCTTGGTATACCACAGATCTCGCTGAAGGTTTACATCCCCTCGTGTTCCTTCTGATGAAACCCAGTGCCCTGTTTGCCTAGAATGTTACGTTGTTGATGTGGTTATCCCATCTCACGTCTTTGAGAATATACTTACTCTTAGGTTCTTGCTGGAGTCTATCATTTCAAGTCGGTGCCCATGTATCGTGTGGCTGACGTTGATGAGTTTTCGTTTCTTGGTAACTTGTATTTCTACACATTTATCTGGGTGAAAAGCCATCTGCCAGTCCTTCTCCCATCTCATCTGAGTCCAGGTCCTCTTGTTTGTCAGAGATGCAGGTGACTGGGTTGTATGGGACAATCATCTGCAAACAGACGTGCATCTGATGATGTTCGTTCTGGTAGATCCTTGATGTAGAGAAGAAACAGCAATGGGCTCAGTACTGTACCCTGAGAGACCCAGATAGTGCTGTCAGTTGACAAATCGTGACCTTCCAGTAACACTGCTGGGTCACTATCAATGAATAAGCCTGCGATCCTTAGAATGATGTCTCGTATGACGCTGTGGTCTAGTTTGAGTGCAAGGCGCTTGTAAGGGACTTAGTCAAAAGCCTTAGAGAAATCAAACGGAACAATATACACTTGACCTGTCTCTCTACAGTCTAGTTCGTTGATAGTAGAAAAGAAGCTGCGTTTCAATGATTACTTTGAACAAAATTCATGTTGGTTGTCACTGAGGATTGGAATTGTCATGTAGATGGTCGATTACTTGGCTGTGAACTAAGTGTTCAAGTAGGTTACCAAATGTGAATGAAGTTAACGACACTGGTCGATCGTTTGAGGCCTGGTCTTTATTGCCTTTCTTGAATATCGGGACTATGCTTACTTGTCAGTTGCCAGTCGCCTGGGATTCGTCTTATGTTCAACGATGTTTGAACAATTCTAGTCAGAATCAGCATAAGGTGTACGACATAGTCGTGAAGAAGCCTGACTTGTATATCATCAGGACCTGTAGCTTTGTTGATCTTGACTTTTTAAAAAGATTGGTGACTCCCTTCTGTGACACTATAATGTGTAGCATATATGGGTAGGGGCTAGGTCCCTTGTCACGCATATTGTTGATGTTCCCATTGGCATATACAGAGTGGAACTGTGTATTAAGGATTTCTGCTTTGTTTCCTGTGTTGCTGTATAGTAGTCCATCCAGTTTCTTGAGTGGAGAATCTCTTTCAGAGTCATGACGCTTTCCTTTAACCTTTTCAACCCTACAGACCATAATAGACTGGTCTTGAAATTGACAATAGGGTATACCATCTTGATTTTCAGAGATGAAAGGGTTAGGGTAAGACCAGAACCTCTTGGAGTTACTACTGATGTTACCGCAGAAGATATTATCTATGTAGCTGTCATGAGCCTTCCTAGTTTCTCTCTCATCTCAGTCCAGACGTTTGGTCCTTTGGAAAACATTGCCCTTTTAAATGCCTTCTGTTTCCGCCGAATTGGGCGTTTAACTATGTCGATCCATGCATGGGAGTACCTGTTTCCTATAAACTAGTAGGTACGCGCTTTTCCAGCATGTTGGTGATATGGTTCCTAAATTGAGTTGTTGTTTAGCCTATAATGTTAAAATGATTTACATTTCTTTGACATTTAATAAACTAACAAGATTGTGTAAGTCACATTTTCATTGGTCGACAATGACACACCTACAAGGTCATCGGGACATGACCCTAATATGCGACATATTTGAAAACGGGAGCGATTAGAGATTTTTGAATTAGATTGGTCGCACACTATGCCCAATACGATTCAATCAAGATTTTGGTAGTATTGGGGTTTATGATGCCTGATTTCCAAAAGCCATTGTCTTTATTTCTATTTTTTAAAAACTTTTTATTTTAAATTTTTCGATATATCCCTTTTTTAAAGATTTTTCGATATATTGTTCTGGAGTTATGGGACTTGGATAGTAAAAAGATAACAAGATTTCGTTTTATTCAAACATAAAAAGTCTCAGATACCAAGGTATAAATCATTAGGATGTCCAGGATATAGGTAAATCTGGTAAAAAAAATGCACAAACACGGACCTCTTGTAATCAAGAGGTGGGATCAGGTGCCATGGAAGAGTAAGCATCCCCTGTCGACCGGTCACACCTGCCGTGAGTCCACAGTCAAATTAAAGTGAAATGCATGAGGAACGAATCCTCGTCATAATTGGTACAGACGTCTAAACAGCTGCCACCGAACAGGTAACAACATTTCACTTAGTGAAACAGAGTAGTCGCAAACAAGACTATTATACGTTGACAACAAACGCAGTTTTCGATATCCTGTGTCAATAATGTGTCAGTGAGTAGTTTACTTCTGCATATGAAATGTTCATATGTTGAACACGCCCTGGCATATCTAATCATTTGTGAAATATAAACTCCATATTATGATATAATATTTGGATTAACGATGCCTGGTTTTCTTTTGATTTTTTTTCCTGAATTTTCGATAGTTGTCCTTAAGTTATTTGACTTTTATTGTTAAAATAATATTTTTATAGGCCCTATTTCTTGGAATTCTAGTAATGTTGACATCAAGTAATAGCGGCACGAGTAATTTTGGCACTGGTATAAGTAACTTTTGCACTTAACTTTTCGGTATCGGTTTTTTCGGCACATGAATAGGTAATATAAATACTAACTAATATTAATTAAGATAACTCATTTAATATCTCGTGATGAATTCTAATTTATAAACAACAAGTTTCAATGCGTTTTTTTAATGCCGAAAACACTTGCTTACAAGTGCGGAAATTACCTGATACCATTTTTTGTCGCTTGTCTAACTTGAAAACACCTAATATGATTTATCTAAACTTTTGATAAAATGTCGGGATTAATCAATGTTCCAGATAAGCTGTGTTTTTTAATGTTAGAAAATCGATTTATCAATAGTAATGTTTTTTTTTTTTGGTTACCGCAAAGACATGTAATTAACGACTATGTACTTGTCCGACTTGACTCAGTACACACGAAATGTCCCGACATCAAGTTTTCTCAAGTGTACCACGAGTCCGATCATGTGACGACGATCTTATGATAGTAATAGTATGTGAAAATGTCGGCAGCTGCATTGAAGCTCGTTATACTGTTATGTACCGTATATTTTCAACCTTTGACGGGATTACCACACCTGATACGTGGCAGACCAAAACATGGAATGCTTGGAGCACCATTCATTAGCCCAGGAACGAAAACACCGTCTGAAATGTGGTTCACGCAAACTCTGGACCACTTCAACGGTGCCGACACACGAACTTTCCAACAGGTGAGTAGGCTACTGCAGTACTGTGAGATTGCCCACTGTATATCATTCCATGGACGAACATCTATATACATGTTAATTTTTTTGAAGTTTGAAGGTGTGACGAACCGGCATAAATTTACTTGTTTTCCTTGTTTGAAAGTTAAGGGAATGGGTACTTTCGACCTAAACCCTGTTCTACCCAAACCCTGTTCGGACAATATAGTCGACCATCAAAATTAGTAAATCATTTATGGGTATAGATCTAGGTCTGTGCTTTATATTTTGATACCAAAACTATGACAGACAGTTGGGGAATTTATTCCCTATTTTCTAATATTAAATATTAGCAATTAATTCCCCAGTGGCTTGCTAGCAAACCAAAGTAGCATTTACATGTATTATATCGATAGTTGAGGGGGGCCTCCGTGGCCGAGTGGTTAGAGCATTGCACTGTAAAATCACACGGCCTCTCACCTCTGGTTCGAATCCTGCTAGGGCCAATTTCGAATTAAGTGGGAAAGTTTGCCAGTTTTCTTGCGGAAGGTCGGTGGTCTTTACCTGGGTAACCGGGGTTTCTCCTCCACCAATAAAAAACTGGACGCCATCATATGACTGAAAAATTGTTGAGTATGGCGTAAAACAAAAAATCAAAATCAAATCGATAGTTGAATGTGAGTACAGTGACACTGTGAATAGACTAACATGTTGGTGATAAACATAGGTGGCTCATTGAATTCTTAATATTAAATAATCAGTTGATTTTAAAAAAGTCAATATATTTTCTACTAGAAAAAGATTTTTTAATATTAAAAAATTGATGGTATTTTCTAATAATAGTATTAATTAATGATTTTTGATATTAAGAAATAAAGTGACTTTTTGATATAAGAACATTTAGAATATAAATTTTTAATCTTAAAAAATGATTTTTTAATATTTGCGGAAAATAGCCAGGGAAAAAATTCTTTATTATTTAATCTATATTATTATTTATGTCCATCATGAAATATTAATCAATTTATCCTAACCAATATTAGCTGAGTAAATTAACTGTCAAATCGTCAGAAATTGGTAAGTGCCAAAGCTACAGGTATACATACTTGTACAAGTGCTGAAATTACTTAATGTTGACATTACTCAATGCCGAAATAACTAGAATTGAATTCTAATTATGATTATTTGGCATCATTCTCATTTCTGTTATTTCTGTGCAACCATTCATATCTTTAATACTATTTAGAATTTTTTTATATTTACATTTCAGAGATATTTTGTGAATGAAACGTTTTATGTCAAGGGTGGACCAGTTTTTGTTATGATTGGTGGTGAAGGGGAGGCAAATCCATCATGGTTAGTGGCAGGTGCATGGATGAACTATGCTCTGAAGTACAATGCATTTTGTTTGTTATTGGAGCACAGATTCTATGGAAAAACACATCCTACTGAGTAAGTCATTAGTTCTGTCTGTCAAAATCTGCAACAAAATTCTTTGGAGACAACTTGTTACTGGACATATTTAGGTAATTCTGCTGTATACATACATATAAGCCTATAGTTTTCATGTGCTTTTTGTACAAGTCAGAATTATACATGTTTACTATATTTTCAAAAAGCAAATAATACTGCATTGTTTTAAAATTAGTAAATAATATATATAATATATATTTAAGCAGGGTTTTCCCTGACGCAAAAATTCTGCGTATTTACGCGTAAAAATCCTAAATGACGCGTAAAATAAGATCTACTGCGTCCTAGTGGACGGGTTAAATACTCTGTCTTTCAAGATCGTTTGGGTAAGTAAACCAAGCATGCGACCTATTTCTACCAGTTTGCTTCCTTTTTTATGTCCATTTTTAATTCTTATGTTCTAGTGCAATTCCACAAGAAAACCAAGAAACTGAATTCATCATTTTATTCATAATAAAACAGGAAAATCTTTACCTGTAATATAGATCTAGAATCAACAAGACAACATCGTTCATCACTTTATGGGTACTTCCGGAAGTATAAATTAAAGAAGGGATACCAAACCCGACTTTCATTTGAATTATGGAAATCAAAAAATAATAATGAAAGTACTAATGATAGTTATATAAAATGATTTATTTACAAAAATGTTTATGTAAATCTTACATATGATAAAGTACTTTAATACTTGCAAGGGATAAAATAGATATAATTTTCAAATAAATAAATTTGAGGCATCAATTAGTAGGCTACATGTATTTAGTAACTTTTCAGTTTTGCAGCTATATTTCTAAAAACATGTAATTGTATTACATTTTATAGATTTTTAATATAGATTTTCCATATGATTTCAAATGTAGTTATAACAACTATATTTTAGTTAATTTCATATAAACCTTTAATCTATAGTATGTGTATGTATACAATAATTATATATTGAATTAAGGGAACTCTGAGGGTTCAAGAACAAACCAGGAAATTATGATGGTGTTACAGTAACATATAAAAATGGCGCTGATGTTTTGTTTCACATAAAAGTGCAGGAAAAACTACTCACTCTCCCGACATGATTAAGTTATGATCAGAAAATAAATGCTCTACATGTACTCTTGATATTTTCCCTAGGCTATAGGGATGTCTGTAATTATCAACAAAAGTGCACATTTGACATTCAGTTTAATTCTAATCGAATTGAAGTGGACTGCAAATGGACTCCTAAATTACCAAAAGGACTCCTAATTTTGTAGTTGTAGGAGTCCATGGACTCCTCATTTGAAAATCCCAGGGAAAACCCTGTTTAAGAGACAATATTATCATGGTGGAGGCTGAACAAGTCATGAAAAACCCTTTAGGCAAAGGTGAAAAATGTAAATGGAATCCAAATCCAAAAAAAAAAATGAGCATTGTTGAATGTGTGTTAAAATCTTTGTAATACTAATACTGAACTTTCGAGTTTGACTGGATTGTGGTTATGACCCTTCATTTATTTGCACCTGTTTGATTCTGTTCCTCATATGTTCTTCCGGTTTTCATATTTACCTTCGCAACGAACAATGTACATGAAATATCCTTATTTTTTGCACATTAAATTAATTTTGTGTAAAGAAATCCAAGAGACTCTTAAAATATACCACAGTTGATTATTTAGTCAAACACCAAATTACTGAAATGTAGCAGGGATAGACTAAAATGTGCGGATAGACTGGGAATGGAATCCAGGACCATCCGAACACTAGCAGGATGCTCTACCAACTGTGCTATTGAGGCTTTCTGTATATTTTTGAAACCGGAAACAATGTTGAGAAACATTTTTCAAGAATCTTGTGATGGCAATAATAAAAGCAAGATTATAATGGTAATCCAGACTAACTCGAAATACCCCTATTGGTAGTCTCATATTCATATGTAAGTAATAAGTCCTTGGATTTCATTTAGAAATGCATTTTGTATCTTTAAAAGTCTGCAAAAACTGAATTGTGAAAATGTGTGTGACTCATTTGTACATGTACAATGTAATTTTCTTTCATCTGAAACAAAGAATATACACAAAATAAAAACCAGATTAGCCTGGATAAAAAAAAAAAAAATGAGATAGGAAAATTTGTTAAAAAATTTGCAACCTGTAGCTATAGGCTACAATGTACAATGTAGGTCTCCTGTGGTGGGGTTGGCCAGATAGAGAACATGACATAAGCTTTTAGCTTGCTGGGACAAAATGTCTTGAAAGCTAATGTCATACCCATGGCATCGGCAGCGACAGTGTCATTGTCTGTGGACAATTTTAAATTTTTTTACAATATTGATTGGGACCTTTCAAATAGTACCATGACCTCATGACCTAGATTATGCCATTTGACTCTCTCCTTAAAATCAGTCATAATATCATACATTTACATGTAAGTTATGTATTTAAAATACAATCTTGCCACTGTTGAGCTGATTGGTCCTCTGACAACTCTTGTTATTTATTTTTTCCATCTATATTTTTCTGTTTAGAAATATGAGTGTTGAAAACCTTCAGTACCTGAGCAGTGAACAAGCACTGGCAGATACGGCATACTTTATTCAATATGCTAAAGATAAGTTCCTGCTAAAAGACCCAGATCCACCTGTCATTGTGTTCGGAGGATCTTACTCAGGTAATCTCTCCCTCTCATGTTTATTATTGATTGGGTAATTAGGACTTTCCTCAAGTATTCTCTCCCTCTCACTAATTCTCATGTATATTAATGATTGATTGGGTTAGAAGGATCTTACTCAGGCAATCTCTCCCTCTCTGGTATATTGATGATTGTGTTAAAGGGATCCTACTCAGGTAATCTCTCCCTATTACCCAGTCTCATGCATATTAATGATTGGGTTAGAAGGATCTTACTCAGGTAATATCTCCCTCTCACCTAGCCTCGCTCTCAGGTATATTAATGATTGGGTTAGAAGGATCATACTCAGGTAGTATCTCCCTCTCAGGTATATTAATGATTGTGTCAAAAGGATCTCACTCAGGTAATCTCTCCCTCTCACCCAGTCTCATGCATATTAATGATTGGATTAGAAGGGTCTTACTCAGGTAATCTCTCCCTCTCACCTAGTCCCACTCTCACATATATTAATGATTGGGTTAGAAGGATCATACTCAGGTGTTCTCACCAATCCCAGGTATATTAATGATTGTGTTAAAAGGATCTTACTTAGGTAATCTCTTCCTCTCACCAAATCTCATGTATATTAATGATTGGGTTAGAAGGGTCTTACTCACTAATCTCTCCCTCTCAGGTATATTAATGAATGGGTTAGAAGTATCTTATTCTTACTCAGTTACATGTAACCTCTCCTTCTCATGTATATTAATAACTGGGTTAGAAGGATCTTACTCAGGTGTTCTCTTCCTCTCAGGTATATTAATACTGGGTTAGAATTATCTTACTCATGTTATCTCTCCCTCTCACCCTATCTCAGGTATATTAATGATTGAGTTAGAAGGTTCATACTAAGGTATTCTCTCCCTCTCACCTAGTCTCACTTTCAGGTATAATAATGATTGCATTAGAAGGCTCTTACTCAGGTAATCTCTTCCTCTCAGGTATATTAATGATTAGGTAAGAATGATCTAAGTCGGGTAATCTCCTCCTCTCACCCAGTCTCTGGTAACTGTATGTTAATGATTGGGTTAGAAGGATCTTATTCAGGTATTCTCTCCCTCTCAGGTATATTAATGATTGGTCTAGCAGAATTAATTGAAGGTAGACTTTTTCTCAAATATGTAATTATTTTTGTATGGAGGATTTTACAAGAGTGATCTCCCTTCAGTTTTATGAATTACTATGTTTAGAGACTTTACCTTTTTATGTAAATCAATTCTGTTATTGTAAATGTACAATGTTTCTTTTTTATGTTGTTTTACAATCAAAAAGTTTTATTTCTCTCGAGAGCCGGCCTGGCTCAGTCGGTAGCGCGCTCGACTCTGGATCGTGAGTTCGAGTCCCGCCGGCAACAGGTTGGTTTCCTGTCTTTCGGATGAGACAGTAAAAACTGGAGGTCCCGTGTCACAGTAGGTGTTGGCACGTTAAAGAACCCTGACTGCTCAACGGCCGTAAGTGCCGAGCGTAGGCCAAAATTTGAAGCCCTTCACCGGCATTTGGTGACGTCTCCATATGAGTGAAATATTCTTTAGTGGGACGTTAAACAACAATAAACAAACAAACAAACAATATTTCTCTTGAAAGAAGATAAATTTTCTACACTAATCTCAAAATTGGAATATACAAATATAGAATTATCATCATGAATCTTTAAAAAGTGGCCTATAAGATATTTTAAGTGTTGAAGATGCACCCATGATATTTCATAATCAATACTGTGAATTTTGGGGTAAAAATTTTTGTCCTTGAATTCAAGGCCAAATTTTGGTCTTTCACAGGACAAGAGATTCCTACCAGCTACTTATAGTTAAAGTAAATTTGAAGAAGTACCAAAGGATATCATAGCTGAAACTCTTGAGTCCATTAGAATATGACAAATTGAATACAAGTTGTCTCAATATGACGAATGATTGTGAATTCCAAACAATTTCCCCAAATTTGAACTGAAGCTACTTTTTCTAATTTTAAGTTGTTACAAATCTTTCTTTTAATTGACTAATCTTCCTTAAGTCTAATTTATTTGTACTACATCTTTATCTTGATGGGTCGAAGTTCTTCTGAGTGTAACAGTGTGATGGCACAAGCCTTGACCCCTTACATGTAGTTTAGGAGTTTAGTCCTTGGCAGATGTAAGGTTCGTCCATCCGTCTGTCAATCTGGTAAATCAGTTTTCCACACCTTTTCTCGGCATGCTTGAAGATTTTGATTTGATATTTAGTTTTATCATGACCAGTTACAGACAAGTTTGAGTTTTGGTAGAGGTCCAATGATTTTTTTGTGGAGTTATGGTTCTTGAAATAAGAACATGTAAATTTATACTAATAATTATAATCTTTTGTCATGCTTGAAGATATTGATTTGATATTTGGTTTAAAGTTTTATTATTATACTTATTTTTCTTTGTTGATTTATTTGTCTGGGCCATATTTCAGTTGTTTTTTCACCTAGGCTCACCATACATATATTTGAGGCAGATATACATGTACATCCTAAGTAGTCAGAGTGTCACATACAACAACTGCACTCCTAACACCCTTATTTCTAGAGTTATTACCCATTTATGGATTTATTTGTCCATGTCTGATGCAGCTATACATCTTTATAAGTAGACAGAGTGATTTTGTTAGTTTCTATACATGTATCTTGGCATACCGGTAGGGGACTGCATGTATTAATACTTCAAATTAGCAATTTCGATTAACAATCCTATCCTAGATCTATAATATTGTAATTCTTGGGACAAACATATGGCAACATATGTATGGATCACCCCAATAAGGTTCTTGTTAGTATAACAAGATGTTGGGGATTATAACCACATATTGGGAAGTATAATCACATGTTGGGAGTATAGCCATATGTTGGAAAGTACAAATTTTATAATCACATGTTGGGAGTATAGCCACATGTTGGAAGGTATATCCACTTGTTGGGAAGTATAGTCACATGTTGGGAAGTATAGCCACATGTTGGGAAGTATAACCACATGTTGGGAAGTATAACCACATGTTGGGAGTATAACCACATGTTGGGAGGTATATCCATTTGTTGGGAAGTATAGCCATATGTTGGGAGTGTAACCACATGTTGGGAGTATAACCACATGTTGGGAGGTATATCCACTTGTTGGAAGTATAATCACATGTTGGAAGTATAATCACATGTTGGGAGGTATATCCACTTGTTGGGAAGTATAGCCACATGTTGGGAGTGTAACCACATGTTGGGAAGTATAACCACATGTTGGGAAGTGTAACCACATGTTGGGAAGTATAGCCACATGTTGGGAGTGTAACCACATGTTGGAAGTATAATCACATGTTGGGAGTATAACCACATGTTGGGAGGTATATCCACTTGTTGGGAAGTATAGCCACATGTTGGAAGTATAATCACATGTTGGGAGTATAACCACATGTTGGAAGGTATTGCCACTTGTTGGGAAGTATAGCCACATGTTGGAAGTATAACCACATGTTGGGATATATAGCTTCATGTTGGGAAGTATAGCCATAGGCTGGAAGTATAACCACATGTTGGGAAATATAGCAACATCTTTGGAACTATACATTTGTTGGGAAATATAACCACATGTTTGGAAGTACAACCATTTTTGGGAAGTATAGCCACATGTTGGGAAGTATAGCCACATGTTGGGAAGTATAGCCACATGTTGGGAAGTATAGTCACATGTTGGGGAGTATAACCACATGTTTGGAAGTATAACCATTTTTGGGAAGTATAGCCACATGTTGGGGAGTATAACCACATGTTTGAAATTATAACCACATGGTGGGAAGTATAGCCACATGTTTGAAATTATAACCATATGTTGGGAAGTATAGCCACATGTTGGGGAGTATAACCACATGTTTGAAATTATAACCACATGTTGGGAAGTATAACCACTTGTTGGGAAGTATAACCACATGTTGGAAAGTATAACCACATGTTGGAAAGTATTCAGTAACATGTTGGGAGTATAGCCACATGTTAGAACGTATTAAGTCAAATGTTAGGAGGTATAGTCATATGTTGGGAAGTATAATCACATGTTGGTAAGTGTACAGATTTTTATAACTTTGTGTGATAATACAGGCTGTATTAAATTTTGATGCATTGTATGAATATATCAAAATTTCAAAATGTTAATCTATTCAGCTTTAGCGTATGCTGATGAATCATCATTAGTAAAAACAATGCTGTGAAATAATGTGTAGAAATGATATTGTATAGTTTTTACTTAGAAATAGCCCAGAGCATTTGACAGAATTTGATATTCCTTGGCTGGAAGTTAGAAATAGACACTTTGTATCCATTAATCTTCAAACCATGTCACTTTTGCTGATTGATGTATATATTAAGTACATATTGTCATATTGCCAATTTCTTGTATATTTGATACAAAACAAGCAACACTATCTGTGTGCATTGTACAGTAATAAAACAATTACAGACATGGAATTGAATCACTATCAGCATTTATCAACCCTAGAAAATCAAAATTCACCTAAAGTCCATGTTAAATGTACCATTGAACATTCAATATTTTCACTGGATGATTAGTTCTGAAACACATTTTAGTTCATATTACTAGTTGTATGATACTTGTCATAAGAATATTTTAAATTTTCTTACATATGTAGTTTGACTTTGTACGATATTATAAGACATAAATGTCAACATATTCTTATTTACGGTAATATTTATATATTCATGTACACTGAACTGTAGCCTGTTAAATGATTCACAATTTATATACGTGTATAGTATAATGAAAATTATAATATATTTGTACTTACTTAAAATTTCAGGCTCTTTGGCAGCATGGTTTCGACTCAAGTACCCCAACATTGCATCTGGTGCTGTGGCTACCAGTGCTCCAATATATGCCGTGCTTGACTTTGATGGTAATTTAAAAAATGTGTGCATGTCATTTATTTGAAATAATCAGCTCTCATTTTGACGTTATAATAAGTAAAGAGAAATGATAAGATGCAAAATGTATGAATTTTGTTTATTCAAAATAAACAGCTTTATTTTGAAGTTATTATAGACACAGAGAAATTGCAGGATGCAGAAATGATCCCATACAGCCTAATGCTGATTATCCAGACTGATTGGGAGATACATAATTCACCAACAAGAGGTCACTGTTGAGAACAGCTAATTCAAATACGTAGATATGATTCTTGTAATAATGTGACTGTAGCTTACATAAAATGGACAAGAAAATAGTTCTTTGAAAATTATCAAAGCAGCATTAGCTGTTGTCAACACAAAAGTTTACATTATGATTTTTTTTTGCAATATTTTATCTCATATATATTCCAAAGAGATCACCCAGTGGCAGTGGTTAAGATAAAAAGTGTATGCATATAATAACGATAATTATAATACACTTTTCCTTACTCTAGAATACTTTGGAGTTGTTGTTGATTCCCTGGGAACCACTGGTCCAGACTGTACCAATAACATAAGACAGGCTACTGGAAACCTGACACAAATGATTAGATCAGAAGAAGGCAGGAAAAAAGTTGAACAAATGTTCAGGTAGGAAACACGAAGCTGTGTAATTTACAATGAAAGACACCCCCTCCCACCCTTTACCCAACCACTAAATGTTTTCTTTTGGTGCTATACATATACAGGATGTGTTTTTAAACACAAATACATCCAAGTCTGTGTAGATTTTAAAAAGGACTCTCGGACAACAAACACATTGTCAGTTTCCTGTTGATCTGTATGTCAATCCAGTAGGACTCTACATTTACTTTTGGTAAGGATAATAGTTTTGGTATTATGACATCTAAATATTTCTGTAAGTGATACATCTGTTGAAAATGCTAAACGTATTTTGTATAATACTGTGTATCTGAAATTTTGCTGCCATTTGAATTATGCTATTTTTGCCCTAAGATGAAGGGATGGGGTTGAATTTAAATCAAAGGAGAAACTTCTTAAAGGCTAAATATTTACATACTGACTGCAATTCCCTTCATTGCAAGTATATAGAGCAATATATTGCATATTCCGGTAAATACAGTCGCGTGCCCCGAGTATTAACCACTTTACTTTTCAGCGTAAGAATACATGAACAAATCAATAAAGAAAAAAAATATCACATGTTTATTTCTTATATATTTAATCTTAAAAGCCATACATTAGGCCTACCACAAAACAAATAAAAATCACAGAAAGAAATCGGAAACACGAGACTACATCTGTAGCACATTGTACAGCCTACAGGCCCATATCGCTATATATCTAGGTCATGTTATGACCAGAACCACAGACCACCGTCTGGCTTCATAGTTACAATAGAAAGAAAGAAAGTAAGGCCTAGTGCAACTTTGTCAAGCATCTCTTGATAAACAAGTCGATTTGTTTGCCTTCACTGGATATTCCTATCAGAAACAATTCGTCACCCGCATCGTGTGAAATGGGCATACTTACGTGGGTTACGTAGCAATCAGTCATCCTGGTTCCCAGCTGCTTGGTAAAAAATGTGAAATAAAATGGCTACTTTCCGTTGTCATAAATTAATATTAGCTGTCTCACTTCTTGTAAGTCACACTAAAGCTTTCTATAGTATATCCCATTAATAATATATCAGAATTCAAATGCAAATTTGTTGTAAATACATTATTCAGCATACTCATGGGCGCAGCCATTTGCAATTTCAATTCTCTTCTGACACATTTAACCCTCTGCCACCAAGAGCTCGAATATTAATGAAGATGATTCAAGTCCAAGAATAGATATTCTAGAGTTGTCATTTCAGTAGTTTCTTTCAAAATGATGTAATAAAAGAAATTCAACCTGAATTTCATTTAGTATTTGCGGTCAGAAAAGAGAACTACTTCTCATGTCAAAACAGCTGTTGAGCTATACGTCATATGTAAACACCCCCCTGCAAAGTTAGTATTCTGGAATGAATTTAGTATCCAGTAGACAACAGTTTCACTGAAAAATGGTAATATATATAAATATAAGGATTGTTTTTCATTTTTTGAACATCATTGAGGTATAAAAGCAATTACCCATGGAAAAAATTCTGTGCGTCACAAAGTGCTGCACAATGAATTTTTTCCATGGGCAATTGCTTTTATAACCCAATGATGTTCAAAAAATGAAAAACAATCCTTAAATGAATGAAGCATGGACATACATATCAGCCATGAGACTTTGGTAATTTAAGGTGTATTTAAGGGCAAGAAGGGTATCCTGGGTTATCCAAAAAACTTATCATCAAATTTCTCTTATTTTTTGCTTACTTATTCATAATGAATGTGTGAATTAACAGAATGAATAATCTGGCACATTTGTGGGTATTTAAGGGATATTTACATATGCAAGAGTTAAGCCCCTTTCCAGAATTTTGATTCTTTTCATCAATTGTCTTATTCATTATTAATAAAAAATCATTTATTTACAAAACTTATATTTTTCTAGCTAACTTGGTAAAATTTTATTAAATGCCATTGTATCAATGTGTTTTTATACTTTTATTAAAGCTGGTGGATAAAGAGGACAAAAGATTGAAAACTATGACCCCCGAAATACCAAATTTTTATAATATTTAAATCTTAAATTTGGTCACTGTAAAAAAAATTTAAAATTTTTTCTGTAAATGATCAATTGGGAATGGTTAACAATCATTTAGAGTCCATAAAACAAACTGTGGGCATATAGCGAAGAAATAACACCTTGAAATATTCCGAAATTGAGTATTTTTTTAACAAAAAAGTCTTTAAGAGAAAACTGTACCAGCATTTGACCTTGAACATGACCTTGAACTTGACTGGGCAATGGACCTCATCACATTGAATCTTTCCCATTAGTTTCACAAAAGTATCACATATAATGAGAAAGTAATGATTATTTATGTCAAAATACGATTGTACCCAGAGAAACAGACAGGGACAAAAGATGCCAGACAATGTGAAACTGCATTTCATAGCTGACACAAAAACACATGACTGTTAAATTAATTTTGTCACAAAGAACAACTTAATTTACTTCCTGATGTGAATATACCATTCAATTTATGTCTTTTGTGGACAAATTTGTGTCATCTGTCATCTTTGTTTAGATTGCCAACATCACTTCCAGTGTCCTTCTTCCCCTTAAGATTGTATGAACATGTTTTCTGTCATTAAAGGACGAAAATAAGCAGGAGTAAAAATTTTCTTGTAAACAGTCATTCCAAACAAAAATATCTGTAATATGTTTGGCATTCCGCAATTACAAAGTAAAGTGTTTTCTCCTAACATTTTGTATTTAAATCATTCCATCAGGTGAAGGTTGAATGTAACGCTCTGTTATTTTCATTTTAGCCATTGTTTTCCTTTTATAATGTACTGCAAAGAGATTGAGAAATTTAATTTTGTTTTTCTTATACTTACAGGATTTGTGATCCATTTAATTTGACCAATGAAAATGACGGTTATAATCTCTTCCAAAATCTGGCTGGTAACTTCGCAGGAGTCGTGCAGTACAACAAAGACAACAGAGTTTTTGAAGTAAAATTTGATTTTTGCTATTGTTTTGGGTTGTTGTGCAATAATTTGATTCTCAATTTATCATCAGATTATTGGCACACACATTTTTTATGAAATACAATTAATCTACTTTATGTGAGTGAAAAACTAACATATATTCATACTGACCTTGTGTATGTGATGCTCTATGTTCAGCATCAGAGATTATGTAAATAAAATCAATGAAAAGTCTGAAACATTCTCTTTATTAGGCACCTAGATACAGAATTTCTAGTGTATTTAACACATTTACCTCTAAAGACACATGATCACAAACCTGCTACTTCTCTTTCTCTGGAAAGAACAGGTCAAATGGCTAAAATTTAATCCCAGATTTCTGCTTGTTATGCCATTACTAGCACAGACAAACATAACAAGTCCCATGCTTTCCAAAGTGAAACTGTCATACGTGTTACAGTATCTACCTTATTGGATTTGCCGTTCTCTTTAAATTATACGTTAGAGCTGTATGTTTGTTACGATCTTGTTGACGGTTCATTTTAACTCACTTCAACTAAGAAAATGGTTGAGGTCATGTTTACCTGCCTCTGCTAAACTAAACTTGCATGACATGTAGACATATGAGGTGCCTCAGTGAACGAGTGATAAGAGCATTGCGCTTCAAATCATGAAGTCTCTCGTCTTTAATCAGCCTGAGTTCAAGTCCGGCTGGGACCTGAGCTGATATTTGTGAGAAAGTTTGTCAGTTAACTTGTGGAAGCCTGGTGGTCTCTTCCTGGGTACATTGTTACCAGGTTCTCACCTTCACAAAATGTCTGCCACCAAAGTGGCGTAGGAAACAAATCAAAAGTGGGGGGGGGCAATTTTTTTTTTAGAAAGTGGTTTTCCCAGGAAAAATAATGTCTTGTGCCTTTTGATTATGCATTTAAGACATATAACAGTGGTGGATGAAAATTTAAAAGGTGGGTGTTTTTAGGCTGATGACATAAATTATACCTAATTGTGATGCAAAAGCAGACTGAAGAGTCAAAATTGGAGTAGTGTAAATATAAAATTTATTAACCAAGTGGATCAAGACGTGAACAATTTTGGGAAATTTGTTTTTAATTGGTTACATAAAATTATACCTATTCTTATGCAATACAAACAGCATCAAAAAGAGAATGAGAATTTAAAGTTGGAGTAATGTAAATTTATTCGCCAAGCAGAGCAGCCGCAAAATTTGGGCGGAAACTTGTTTTTAATTCCTATTTGTGATGCAATGCATATATCATCAAAAGCAGACTGAGGATTCAAAATTGGAATAGGTGTAAATTTAGAATTTATTCACCAAGCAGAGCGAGGCGCAAACAATTTTGGGAAATTTGTTCTTAATTTTCCAACATTATATAGAAAATTAAGGGTTTCTCAACTATTTTATAAACTTTTGGGACATGGTCTCCCTGGTTACTTCATATAATTTTAATTGTTGGATTAATTGTCAGGCAATATTCATTAGGGGTTTTGCTTTATGCATCTAATAAAAACAATTTTTTTTTTTCTCATTTGTGAGCCTGTACAATAGAGAGAATCTGGTTACAATGTACCCAGGAAAAGATCACCAGCCTTCAGCAGGTAAACTGGGGAATTTTCTCACAAAAATAAGCTTAGGTTCCAGCGGGCTTGAACTTGCGCTGACAGAAAATGAGAGACTTCATGATTTAAAGCACGATGTTCTGACCATTCTGCTCCTACATGCTGAGAAAATCGTCAAACGAAAATACCTTTACTGATATGTAGGGCAAACACAACACATAATACAAAGTCAGTAGTCCAAGTCCATAAAATCCAAGATATACAGACAAAGCCTGAATGGGTCCAGGATTTCGAGTTAGAGGAAAGAAAGAGTATATAATTGTTTTTGTTGAGGGTAATGAGGTGCAAAAATTTTGGTAAGCCTAATTGTAAAGCTCTGGGAAGCCTTTTTCTGGATTCCAGATGTAATGTTAATATGAAATAAAGTTTGTATGTGAAAAAAAAGGGGGGGGGGGGGGCCTGCCCCCCCCCCCCCCCCCTCCTGGTTCCTACGCCTATGCACCATATAACTAAAATTGTTTAGCGTGGCATAAAACAACATTCAAACAAATAAACAAATATGTCGAATGATTCTAGTTTCAAACAAACAAACAAATATGTCGAATGATTCTATCACATGACACGCCATGTTATATACTCCAGATAATGGCTTAGCCGTGTATTTTTAAAAAACATTATCCTTTTGAGTCTATTTTAAAACTTTTTTTTTTTTTTTTTTTTTTTATTTTTTTTTTTTTTTTTTTTTTTTTTATTTTTTTTTTTTTTTTTTTTTTTTTTTTTTATACTGCAGTTAAGATTAATTGAGGCCATGTTAATTGAAGGTATGTAAAATAAGCTGCCATGAGATAAGCTTTGTAATCCTTCATTACTGTATGTTTGTATATTGCAGGGAGCTGTAGGAACCAATATCACCATAGAAACACTGTGTAAGACAATGAATGATAAAAATGGCTCACCATTGCAACAGTACGCAGAAGTCAACTCTTTGATGTTAGATACATATTCACAAAAATGTCTGGACAACAATTATAATAAAATGATACAAGATATGAGAGATATCAGCTGGAATTCTAGCGCTGCTGAAGGAGGTAAACTTTTAGCATTTGAGGCCATTATTAAAATTTATTATTCATATGATCATTGCAAAGAAGGTTTTTTATAAGGGTAGTTACTTTTTTATTTAAGAAATGAAATTCTGACATCATTGGTAACAAAAGTAAAATTGATGCATGATTTGTAAAACTAAAATGTTTTTGAATTTTGTGTCACTTTATGATTGTGCATATAAAAATGATAATCTGAACAACTTACATGACCTATCATTATCTATAACTGCCATGTATAATGTGTTAATACTGAGCTAACAATCTGAGTGATTCACACATCCTATTGTCATCTGTTGCTGTTCTGTATCATGTGTTTAATAGGGAGCTAATAATCTGAGTGACTCACACATCCTATTGTCATCTGTTGCTGTTCTGTATCATGTGTTTAATAGGGAGCTAATAATCTGAGTGACTCACACACATCCTATTGTCATCTGTTGCTGTTCTGTATCATGTGTTAATAGTGAGCTAATAATCTGAGTGACTCACACATCCTATTTTCACCTGTTGCTGTCCTGTGTCATGTGTTAATAGTGAGCTAATAATCTGAGTGACTCACACATCCTATTGTCATCTGTTGCTGTCCTGTGTCATGTGTTTATAGTGAGCTAATCACTGTTTCCTTGAGAGAAATCATTGGGCCTTTTCCCGTCTGGTTATGGTATATACATGTAGCATCTCTAAATATAATGTAAGGGAGGAGGGCATGGATTTTTTTATTATAATGTTCCAAGCACCCTAAAGAATCAAGGGCAGGAATACATTTATGTACATTTTATATACACATAATAGAGTTAGCCTCTACAAAGATAGGTTTTTTTTTAACAGAACAGGGACTCTGATGATCGGGTACATTAGAGGTAAGATATAACATAAAGCCTTAATCATATATATGTCCCATCACAAATCAGTTCTGAATTTTTGTTTCTGTATTTTAGTGTCATAGAGTTTTGACATGTGATAATGTTTTGCAGGTCGACAGTGGGTATATCAGACCTGTACAGAGTTTGGGTTTTTCCAGACATCAGACTTAGGTGAAAAACAGCCTTTTGGACATTTATTCCCTGTAAGGTCGGTAACCTATATAGATTTATATCTCATAATTTTTATTATCAATTTACCAATTTAATTAACTACTTCTGGAGCAGAGAAAATCTAAGAAAATAAACCATTAAAAAAAGTTTAAACTGTACAGTGTTTATTTTATAACTGTAATTATGCTAATTTTACCATATATATGTGAAGTGCCACAAGATTTGACTTGTGTTTTGAACTAATACCATTGGAGAGTTCTTCAAAATTTTTGGCATGAAAACTTTTTTGCAGGATAAATCAAAGCAAGGTCACGTCCATATATTTTTGTTGAATGATGGTGTTTGCAATAATTACTTGTCACATAATTTTAAAACAAGCTTACATTTCCTTGAATTATTCCAGATTCTCCATTCAACAATGCATGGATATTTTTGGCAGTAAATTCAATGAAACCTTGATACAAAAGGCAATTAATAGGACTAACATTGACTATGGAGGGTTTGATTTGAACATTACAAAAGTCATTTTTCCAAATGGATCCATTGATCCTTGGCACGCTCTAGGATTTACACATGATGTATCACCACTATCTCCAGCAGTTTACATACAAGGTACATTTATGTATCACAGTATTATGTATATTATTTCATTACTGTTTATATAACACTTTTTTATTTTATGCCACCTTTGATCTTTACCATATTCCCACAGGTTCCAGTGAGACCTTGGATTTGTGTTGTGTTGGTCCTTTTGCTTTGTGTGGTCCATTTCTTCAAATAGTCCCCTCTGTATCTGGTGCAGGTGTACATCTGAAGCAAACAGACAGTGTTGTATTAAAAAAATGCTCTCACATCTCCCATAGATTTAGATTTATTCCTCTAAATTGATTTTATTTGTCTGTGACTTCCAAGTCACTTTTGCTGACTATATTTGGTGCAGGTATACATCTTAAAATGCTAGGGTGTCACATACAAAGATTGTATTCCTACAACTACTAGTTTTAGAGTTATTCCTCTTAGATGATTTTATTTGTCTGGGAAATAGCCATTTCATTTCTTCACCAAGGCTCACCATATTTGGTGCATATATTTCATTGTTTATAATGACATAATTATTGTATGGTTGGTCATTATAGGCTTGTATTAAAACATGGCTACCGGTAACATGTTCTCTACATACACAACTTAATTCTTTCAATACATACAAATCTTAACTCTTTCTATACACACACGACTTAACTCGTCCAATAAATACAAATCTTAACTCTTTCTATACACACACGACTTAACTCGTCCAATAAATACAAATCTTAACTCTTTCTATACACACACGACTTAACTCGTCCAATAAATACAAATCTTAACTCTTTCTATACACACACGACTTAACTCATCCAATAAATACAAATCTTAACTCTTTCTATACACACACGACTTAACTCGTCCAATAAATACAAATCTTAACTCTTTCTATACACACACGACTTAACTCGTCCAATAAATACAAATCTTAACTCTTTCTATACACACACGACTTAACGCGTCCAATAAATACAAATCTTAACTCTTTCTATACACACACGACTTAACGCGTCCAATAAATACAAATCTTAACTCTTTCTATACACACACGACTTAACGCGTCCAATAAATACAAATCTTAACTCTTTCTATACACACACGACTTAACGCGTCCAATAAATAACCCTTTCTATACGTACACAACTTAGCTCTTTCTATTCATGTTTAAAGTGTATAAAAAAAATTGCTCTCTTTCCTATACATGCTAGACATTTTGAAATTTAAAAAAAGTACTGGTCAACCGGACAAGTGAATAAGGGAATTTCACTGGTGAAAGAAAATATTTTACTTTTCTGTATATTAATTGAGATGAAATTTAAAATTACTGGTCATTTGGATCAGTTATTAGATAGATTTCACCAGACTTTTGTAAAATATACTAGTTTTTTTGCTAAGACTGATGAATTTCAAAAACTCTGCATGCTATTGTCAGATATATACGGTTTACATTTCATAAATAGCTTGTGATGACTATATCAACAAGAACAATTTCTTTGAATGACTTTAGCAACTAATGTAAAGATGGTGAAACTGATCAGAAAAATGTTGATCATTTCGCAGTAGTTTACAGAGTTAGCACTGTCAAATGAAAGCTAAACACAGCTTGGGATTGGCTAAGAAGTACTTCCGGTTTAATTTGGCAGACTTGAGATAAGTACTCAAAAGTATCAAAGATAACATAAGGTGATGCTATTCAAAATGGGGCATGTAGCTTATTAATTGTAATTGTTTTTGTATTCTTTGATTGTATAAATATAGTCGATGAAGTGATCACAAACAGTTTTGTAAGTTTATATTTCATATTGTTTTACAGGAACAGCTCATTGTGCCAATATGTATCCACCAAGTGAAAAGGATAATTCTGAGTTGATAGCAGCAAGAAAAACCATTGAATCATTCATTGGACAAATGATAGCTACATCATAGAGCTGTGATGTACTAAAATTAAAATCAAAGTTTATTTTCTTATTTATAAATATCCACCAAGTGAAAAGGATAATTTTGATTTGATAACAGGAAGTAAAACCATTGAATCATTTATTAGACAAATAATAGATACATCATAGAGCTGTGATGTACTCAAATTAAATTCAAAGTTTATTTTCTTATTTATATATCATTAACAATACCAAAGTTATAGTTTTACAAAAGAGTCCTAAAAAATGCTCAAGACAGTCGTTTCTACAATAAGATCTCATCAGTTGAGCTCAAATTTTATAGAGATATATTTAAAAAAAAAGTTGTATAATATCATGTCTAATTATAAATTTAAATGTGTCCAAGTCCAAGAGTACCCACTGTAAAAATGAATATCTTAGCTTTTGAGAAGTTAAGAATTTAAATGCAGTTATCTGAGTGAAATATTACTGTAGTACAAAATAATTGGCAGGTTCCAAATACCAGGTATGAGGTTTATGTATACCATCTTGGACTCGGACGGTCCACCAGCAGTGGTTTTAGATAGGGATTGAATGTATTTTCTATTAGTTTCATCGAAAATTGAAACAAATGGGAGTCTGATTACACAGTGTAATTCGTATGTTAACTTTTTCTCAATAAACAATGTTTATTTTATTTAATAAAAATTGAATAGCTATACAAATGCTCCCATCTCACTGGCATGGATACATGGCTGTCACACCATAGCAACAAGTAGGCTTTAACAATGATAACATAGCAATCAACTGCCTACTGTCAGATACACTCAGACCTCCGTCTGAGACGTGGTCATGGGATAAACAAGTTGAAATTAAATGCAAACTCGTCAAAAGAAGAATTGCAGATAAATTTGGACGATGTTATTTCATTTGAAACAAGTGTTGAACGAGATATTACCACTATGTTGCCTATACATGAATCCACCATATTTTCAGCGGCGATAATTCAAATGATACAAAACGTAAACGTCAATAGTTTACCCATTTTGTGCCCCAAATTGCATCACATTCAATACTAGACAAAATGGGGTACATACAATTGGGTTTCCCTGAAGCGTGAAGACAGAACATGTATTCTGCATGTTTTGAAGATACATTCTTAAGTCGATAGAAAACCCTAGCATTCCAAATATTTCTTTATTGTAGTTATATATTTGTTTATCATGTTGAAACATACTTCAGTACCTCATTATGGACATTGCACTGTCTTTATGCATTTAGCTTTATATAAAACCCATTTTGTGTCTCATTTTACGTCACATGGACAAAAAAAACCAAAAAAACACCAAACTCTGGTTTGAATGTATTTAGCCTATCCTGTCTGCAAGCCCCAAAACTCAAAAGTATTGATCAGAGGCCTTTCCAGCTTCATCTCCTATTGTTCGATAGCCATATTTGTGTAAAACATTTTACTCCACACTGGTATGTTGCTTTGGTTTTTACTCAACAAAATATTTGACCGAGATTTCTTCAAAAATTTTGTTTTTGTACGATATTTTCTGTGCTAGATCTACCAGAATGTTGTGCTTTGTTTTGTAAACAAACAAGGTCAAAGTATTACCCACAATCAGCTGATTTTGACGTCATATACCGGATTCTTTTCAACGAAAATTGAAACTAATTTGCCATTAGCTTATCAAAACACCGCAAATGTAAACATTTTAATTATATATTATTAACAATACCAAAGTTAGAGTTTTACAAAGGAGTCCAAAACAAATGCTCCAGACGATAGTTTCAGTCAATAAGACTTAATCTGAGTTGATAGCAGCAAGGAAAACCACTGAATCGTTTATTGTACAAATAATAGCCACAACATAGAGCTGTGATGTACTCCAATTAAAATCAAAGTCTATTTTCTTATTCATATTGTTGTTTTATTTGTTATTCTGTTTTTAAAATGTTCTATACTGGAAATAAACGGAAAAAAGAAAGACATGATTATTATACGATGGATAAAATCATAAAATGAAATGAATTTATATCTTTCACTACATAATCATGTGTGACTTACTTCTACAGTTTTAGACCGGTAATATATATTTTTCCTATTTTGATCAACAATCATTTACATCACGAGTTAGGTTTGATTATCCTACACATTTGAGTTTCTGACTTCCAAAGGATGAAATTCTACAACTGTTAAAGACTTATATATCCTTACAGATACGACAATATCCACCAAACGTTTATCAGCTCTCTATTCTGAGATACTGCATGCAATTATGACGAAATTGCAGGAGTACTAACCTACTGCTTATACCCGAGAAATGTAAATCGGTTTAGAATACTATATTTAGAATATCGAACATATTTTAGTAAATTTAAATTTACATAAGTTTTCTCAAATTCGCTGTATTAATTCATACTACTTATCCTCTGTACAAAATTCCATGTAGGAATTTTTCAAAAGTGAAAGAGAGTTTTGGAGTCATTGACATTTATATTTTCAATTAAACTTATCACAGTATTACACATATTGTCATTGGTCATTTGGAAACGTCAAAAAGCACTTTGATTTAACAAGTACTCTGTAGTGGATATATAAATGTGTTGATATTCTAGTTTGACAATACTAGTAAACCAAGCTTCGGAATTCACATAGGCTGCTACTGTGCCCCGTTTTAGCCTACACGTGTCTTTATACCTATGAAGCTGTCTTCATTGAGAAGTCTCCGAGTCAAATAAAAAAACAACAACAACAAAAACAAACCATGGGTTTTAATTCAACACATGCATTTTACTGGAAATATCAATGTTGTAAATTAACATGGAGAGTTTTATACTTTGCAGAAGATAATGTATTGGTCTATCTCGGCGAACTTGAAATGAAAGGTATTCAGGTCCTTATTCTGGGATATTTTGTCTACTATAATGGGGGTCTCCGTGGCCAATTGGTTGGAGCATCACACTTTGAATTATGAAGATTCACTTCCGGTCAGCACTGTTTCGAGTTCCACTGGAATCTAAGCTTATTCTTTGTGAAACTTTGCAAGTTTGCTTGCAGGAGGTCGGTGGCTCTTTCTAGGTACATTGTAACGGGGCCCTGACTTCCAAACTTAAAAACTGCCCGCCCCATATAGCTGAAAAATTGTGGAATGTGGCGTTAAATGCTGTTCAAAATTCCAAAATTCTATTATAAGAATACGGTGCTAAGTTAACAAGTGAACTGGTGTATATGACAAAAGAGATGACTTTAATATTCCCATTTTAGACTCTCCAAATTAAAAAAGATATAATTTCTTTATCACCTGCCTTTGGAGTCAATGTTTCTGAAATTATCCAAGACGCTATACACTGCTCACATTGCAATCATTTCATATAAAGTAACAAACGAACCGAATATTAGTAATATATTCACAATTCATTCTATTCAAAGAGCAGTCATATCTAGAAATATTTGTTGGACTGAGTCTGTAGAATAAATTCGGCATAAAATTTAAAAATCCAAGATGAAAGACTGATTAAATGATTCTCAAGTCATCAGGAACTGATTTCAAGTCACCAAGAAATTGATTAAAAACGGCGAGTTATTATTTTCAAATGAATATATAGTAACCGAAAACTGGATAATTGAAAATTTTAAAATCTTTGGAATTTTTGTTCTTATTTTTTCTGAAGAACGGTTTTAAAATGTTAAGATCTCCTTCAGAATGAAACAGACTTGAAATTATTCATATGTGCTAATACCGTATACTGTTAATACTTTTTCAAGGAAGAATAATTTTGCAGATAAAATGCCAAAATATATCGGGGGGAAAATATGCCAAGTTTTTATGTGCACTGTCTAATGCACCATAGAGTAAGCGATTAAGTCGAATTGTGTAACTGCTCATACCAATTCGAAGTATATCATGAATAATCAGTTTAATGGACTTTCGGAATCGTTATCCACATTATGGTTAACACTTAATGTAAAACTATACTCAACGTTAAAAAACATTACGGGTAAACTTATATTAAGGGTTTAAAATACGCCATGTACGTGTTTAAATGGTAATTATAAATGTTAATCGGTAGTGTAAACTCGTACTTTGTTATGCTATTTGGTGCCAAAACTGGTTCCAGAGGTACATAATGGTTCCATAAGGATTCAGATCTTAATATCCAATTTCAATTACAATTGGTATCTAGAGATCTTTTGGTTTTCTGAATTTAATTGTAGAAGACATGATAGTTAGTATTTTAGCAAAATAAAGGTCTAGTTTTGATAGTTGCAAATATAGATATTGTTAGATTTTGCGAAAATTTGAATACAGGGGTCATATAATAAAAATAATAATTAGGAGTATTTTGTTAAATATGAAAAATCTCAGATATCAAAGTATAAATCAATAGAATGTCCAGGACATAGGTACAAATCCGGTATAAATGGACAAACCCGGACCTCTGGAAACCAAGAGGTTGGATTAGGTGCCATGGAGGAGTAAGCATCCCCTGTCGACCGGTCACACTCGCCGTGAGTCCACAGTCAAATCCAAATGAATTACGTGAGGAGTGAATCCTCACCACAAACGACACAGACGTCTCAACAACCGCCAACGAAAAGGCAACTCAGCATTTCACTTAGTGAAACAGAGTAGTCGCAAACACGATTATTATACCGACCGTAAAATTTGCGGAACGTTGACATTAAACGCGGTTTTCGATATCCCTGTGTCAATAATTTGTCAGTGAGTAGTTTACCTCTGTATATGAAATCTTCATATGTTGTACACGCCCTGGCATATCGGATCATTTTGTGAAATATAGACTCCGTATGCGGGTGACTGAGGGATATTATTACTTATATGTGGAAAATTTACGATGGGAAAGTCGAAATCGTCGCGTTTGTCGTATAGTTCTGTTGCCAATTTCCCGTCTGTGTCTTTATTAAGTAAAATGACCGAGTATGAAGCGTGTGTGCTTAATTTCGTTGTATCTTTAATTTGTAGTTCGCTGGGATATATCACATTGACATATGTATGAAAATTGTCATTATTAATTGACAAAACGTCGTCGATATATCTAAATGCAAAATCAATGGACACCGCTAACTTTTTCTTCTTTTGATTCAGCAGTTTCTGAATGAAGTTTGCTTTGTATGAATAAAGGAACAGGTCGGCCAATAAAGGGACACAATTAGTTCCCATAGGAATGCCGACAGTTTGTTGAAAGACACGTCTCCGAACATTACAAATATATTGTCTATATGAAATTCCAGCATGTTTTTTATATCAACTTTAGTGTATTTATGTGTAGAATCAGAGTGGTGTTGACAGAATGAGCCAATCACTAGGTATTTAAATTTTCGGGTACCACATTTAGTGAAAAAAACAGTTGTCTATGATGCTAAAAAGTCTTTCTTTCTTTTTTATTTTTTATGTGGAATAGTTGTGTAAAGAGTAGAGAAGTCACATGTTTTGATACTGTGAATTCGAGAAAAATTGTGTCCTTTCAAATTTTCTAAAAACTGTTTAGAATTTTTTAGTATCTTAGTATCTTCTGGAATAAGCAATTGTACAGTATTGCTGAAATTTCTCCTTAACGGCTGTCAATATCTTGGTAAGGAGTAAAGATAAAGGTTTGGTAGAACATTTGCTGGATCCTCCTATGTATCTTTGCTTATATCAAATTTGATAAAAGATGTTATGAAAGGGTCAATTGTCATGGTAACAAATACATAGTCTGTTGTTAACTATAATGCATTAACAAATGAAAAATATGTTAAAACGTATGTGCAACTGCACACTGTTGTATTTGAGTTTTTGTCGGTATCTGAATTATGACCATTTTCACCTAACACCATATCGATTAAATAGTGAAGTGATATTCTTCTTTACAATCTAATTCATAACTATCTCCGTGGCCTCTTTCTAAACACTACTGTGTTTTGAATGTTTGCAATTAATAAGCATTTCTGTGATATATGAAAAATCAATGTGATAATACGAGAAAAGACGAGATCTCATATGAAAAACATTCATCATTTATAATCTGGAAACCCTGAACAATTGAAAATTGTTTCTATCTGAGGTCTCGTTTCTGATTTATTTCGGGAACCTGATATGGTAATCATCCGATCAGGATTCCTATATGGTCGGACGACAGCAAACTGTCTAAATGTTTCATTAATTTATGTGAAAAAGTATATTTATTTGTGATAATACCTGAGCGAAATAACGGCGTATATTTGAAGCCTATCCATTTCCTCGTTTTACGTTATAAGATACCGTATCGACGCGTGATTGAATTTGTAATTCTGTAATTGATATTGCAACAATATCTATACTTGCTTATCTTCTGTGTATATCTATTTCCTTCCATGCTTAACCTCGCTGACAAAGGAGTCTAATGTATAAATAGTAATTGTCGATTCCGCTTTCTTGTCATCGCAAAGGCCTCCATTTACATGTAACTGAACATTGTTGAGTGTGGCATAAAACAATATTCCAAATTCAAATTCAAAACGCGGAGTTCCCCTGTATGTGCCCCATTACTCTTTAGCATTAGTAATGCAGGCATTTAACGTCCTATTCGAACTAAGTAGCTAATTAATCGGGAGAAACACCTAACATATTGATCTATTTATATCTACTGAGCGTGTTCGTTGCACTGTCCAGAACAACCCAGACAAGAGGAACACCAATCAAATGCTCTGGAATACTGTCTTGGACAAGCAATTTAGCCATGAATTTACTTGATTTATGTAAATTTTATCGACATCTTTGTAATAACTACTTTCTGCTCTGGTACATTCAATTGTAACATGTTCTGAGACTGTGTCGGAACAGTACTCTCACGGGGAATTGAGCACACCTTTTATATCACTCGTACAATGCATCAATTTTTTTTCATGTTCGTCGGCTAAGAGTGGTTTTCTAATGAAAATGTCAAAAATTACAATGACGTCCAGAAAATTACTATAACGTCCCTGGAATGTGACTCATTATCAAGTTTTGAAATTTCTTGACAGTTAGATCAAATAAAACATAACAAAATCAAAGATAAAAAGTAAGGGTGTTTAGTATTGTATCTTGACAGAACGTTACAGGGGTTCTTTATCAATTGCTTTCCTAAGTATGAAAATCTGTCCGTAACTTGTGATGTTCATTTCAACTCTATCACGTTTCATGGGAAAATCAACAACGTTAGCTTGCTCTATTAGTCGTTCTGTATTCTGTATCTCTGGTAATCTTCGCCTCATTTTAGTATTGAATTTTCGTACTTAAATGTGATGGCGTATGTAAAATGAAATAGAAAATTTTGAGTGTATGTACAGTACCTATACAACTAGGTCATATTTAGTACCTCGTGAAATGTTTTGTGATGACAAAGAAGGTTAAGAACTAGATACAGATATTCCAATACTTTGGGAGCCCTTCTACAGTGAGTGAGTGTGATATAGCAATATTGAAACGTCTTTTGTGACCGTTTAATTGCATTAGAAGCTCTGGTTATACCCGAATGTCATACGCATCTGGATTGTCTGTACATTGTTTATCTTTTCAGTCACTATTTTGGACTCTAATCATATAAAATTTCATATACTGAAGTTAATACTAAATCGTCAGAATGTCCAGGATACATATACAAATCCAGAGGTGAGATCAGGTGCCACGCAGGAGTAAGCATCCCTTGTTGACCGGACAAACCCACCATGAGTCCACAGTCAAGTTCAAATGAAATAGATGAGGAAGAAATCCTCGTCGAAATTGGTAGAGAAAACTCAACAACCGCTATCGAATAGGTAACTCAATATTTCATACAGTAAAACGAAAAAAGTAATTGCACACAGGACTATAACACCAACGGTAAAATTTTCGGAATAAACAACACATTTTAATGTGCTGTGGTAAATATTATTACTTTGATCTTTTTCATTAATGTGTCTGTAATGTCGTTGTTATACATGTACAATGTACTAATGTTTTTTTGTAACCGTCTGAACCCCTGAGGATTTACATAAACCCATTGCCTGGTATTTCCGTACCAGCATATCAATATAAACAACAACAACAACCACAACAATAACATGTTGCAATGCAGTGGGTGTAAATAAATGTGTAATATATCATGCCTACCATAACATGCAATCTCTGGTTTATGTCTTCTCTTACAAAAGTAAAACAAAAACAATAATTTAAGTATATTTGACTTAAAATTCAACATTTTAATAGACCAAGTGTATTAGCGATCTATATCACGGTAATAATTGATGCGTTCTGCTCTCTGTTACTATAAAATAAACTCGGAAACGGATCGGTTAAAATAATATTACGTCTTTCCGCCAACAAATCATGGTACTAGCGCATCTACTTGACAAGTATGTTAAATTATGAATAAAATTACACAATTTTATTTGATTTGAAATCAATTTTAAGTTTGATAGTTTTGATAGTTTTAGATAAAGATAAAATGTGCGTCAGGCTTATTGACTCTACGGGAACATTTATTTTGTAATCATAAATAATAATAGTGTTATTTTATAAGCTACACGTCACAAACACAATAGAAATAATTCAAACAATGTGTAACTAAAATTATGTCCTTAAGGTTTTAAGTGATTTGCATCACAATTAACATTCCGCATACGTTTTCAGAGATATATATATATATATATATATATATATATATATATATATATATATATATATATATATATATATATATATATATATATATATATATATATATATAGTATTGAAATGAGTGAATTGTGTTTTAGAAGATTTAGATACATTGTAGTGCACATTAATACACACAATACTTCACGCATGATAATTTACAAAATTGATATCTATAGTAATTTGTTGAAAATAATGGTGCATTGCGTAGCAGAATCTTTATTCTTTAAAGCGATTTAAGCTGTAACAATGATTAAGTTTGTCCCCTGACATATAGTCGAGAATATGATAAAATGTGTGTTCAAATACATTATCAAACAAGTGAAACGTTGTAAAAGAACTTCTTTTCGATGTTATTTGTTTTATTAGAATTTAAGTTTTCCGGTACCTTAAAAAATCCAGCTGTATATCCGTATGCAATGACCTTTCAGATAATCTCTTTCGCCATATCAAATGTACTTCGTAATTTGGTCAGGGGATTTCGGTCCTTTACGCTCTCGTACTATGTTAAAGTCGGCCGAATTTTATTTGCTTTATATTTACTTTTGAAATACAGGACGTGATTTTTATTGGAAAGTGCATGTATTTTGTAAAATATATGCTTTTAAACGCTATTTGAAATACCTGAAGAAAATCAGATGAATATATGAATAAATAAATCAGGTCACTTAAAGATTTTTTTCCGATTTTAATGTTACCCTGAATACTGACATTGACAAAACAATATAACTGTGAAAAGTATGCGTACCTCATGTTTTACAATCGTGCCGCCATGTCCAGTGGAGTTAGGCAATTCATGATCATACGTGTCAAGAGTGATAAAGCCGAGAATGCAATGGAACGAGTTAAAAATGGGTCAAGATCACCCGTTATACCTGGCTCGAGGACAATTTGAGAAACGAATGTTTTGAAACGACGAAAAGACCAACTTTGCCTGACTTAGATATGAAATGATGATGTACGAAAATAAACGCAAAGGTAATAAGAATAGAATGTATATTAACTGCAAATAGCACTTGTTTATTGGACACTCGGTAATCTTCGTAAAAAATTACCGAAAGCTGACTTGCAATGCTCAAAGTAATGGCGGACAAAGAATAACTGGAATTACGGTTTACGTTTGGCAAGCTTGTTGCAATTTTACACATACATTTGTTATTCTAACCACCAGATGGTCTCTTTGGAATATATATAAGATAAAATATAACATAAAATGGGCATGTAAAATTTTTCACCTACGACAGCTCATATTACTATAATGCATACAAGCCAAATACAATACGTTGGGTTTACTTGTGTTTGCTCTCGATAAATGTCGTAAATTGGATTATACCAAGTTTCTATCTCATTTTTTGAAATATTAACAACACAAAAGTTAAAGTCTTACAAAAGATTTTTAAAATGTTCATGACGATCGTTTTTCTCAATAGGACTTCATCAGTTGAGTTCAAATTTAATACAAAAGTATTTCGAAAGAAAAAGTGGTATAAAACAAGGCCAGTGAAATAAATCTAAAGTTAAAAAGTGTTGCAAAATACAACAAAGAGTAGGAAAAGGTGAATAAAAAAATAATTCGATCTTTGCATACAGGCATTATAGAAAATGTTTCGTGGTTATAACAGTGTTAACTAATCTGACGTCAGATAGCTATCGGATGCTCCATGTTTTGTTTTCTCAAGCATGTTACAAGTCTGTTCGGCAGGTGTGAGCGGCCAACAGGAGATGCTGAATCCCTCATGGCAGCTGACCCCACCTCTGGATTTTTCACAGCTTTGTATATTGTATCCTGGACATCCTGAAGATTTTGTATCTATATGATAAAAAGATAAATAGAAAATAGCAGAACACTAAAGAAAATGAGTGATTAATACATATATATATATATATATATATATATATATATATATATATATATATATATATATATATATATATATAAGTGTGTGTGTGTGTGTGTGTGTGTGTGTGTGTGTGTGTGTGTGTGTGTGATACACCGTGTATACATCGATTGCAACAATACATAAATGTTTCATTGTGTTAGGCGACAAAATATCTGATAAAATAACAAATTATTTTGGTACTGTCAAAAATGTAGATTGATGACCAATAACTTTAAATTCTACCAGAACTGGTAAAGTCTTACTGACAGAAATGATCGTCTTGTGCATTAACTTTGATTTGACCCCAACTGTTTTTTTTTTTTTGGTATGAAAAATATTAAATTTACTATCATTTTTAAAACATTGGTATTAAGAAACAATAGCTTAGATTGTATAATTTTAATATTTAATAAATTTACCTGATTGTATTATACATATATTTATCAAATTTTAGGTTTTCCCAATGATAATACACCGAAAACGTTGAAGCAAATTTGAGCAAATTAATCATTTATTAAGATGTGCATAAGTAGTAAAGTCAGGTATGGAATTGAAAAGAGTTACAACTTCCATTACTTTAGTTAATCACATATGATTATGAATTCAAATAACTGGACGAAAATGTCATTACACGCAGTGAAGTCTATAGCAAGCGATTCACCTTTGCACTAAAGAATCCGTATTTAAAATGATTAATTCACACTGAGTATTTCTAAGCAATATCAACTGTAATATATGAGCGTAAGATCATCGTATGTTAACCAAATCAAAATTAAGAAGAAGATTTGTGTAGGTAGTCACAAGGATGTACACAATAACGTCTGATTATAAATAAAATTTTAATAATATAAATAACGGCAGATGGTCACAAACACTGCGCCAATACTTAATTAATAATTCCGTGATTTAAGACTAAACTCTACATATAACAAAACATGTTTGACGTCACTATTATAGGCTCAAGGAAAGTGATCTGAATATGGCATCTTTTAATTAGCTATGCGTTACCCTGTTAAACTTTATTAAAAAGGGGAGTAATAACAGAGGTTGATTGTGTTTAGATTTAATACTATAAATGGATCGTAATTAATTACACGAATCCACACAAACATAGATACAGACCCACCTTATATATATATATATATATATATATATATATATATATATATATATATATATATATATATATATATATATATATATATATATATATATATATATATATATATGTGTGTGTGTGTGTGTGTGTGTGTGTGTGTGTGTGTGTGTGTGTGTGTGTGTGTGTATACAGTGAACCCTCTTTCCAACGACCATGTTTGTTCCCATGTAGGAATGACGATATATCGAATCTATCAGTTTAATGAATTTGATGTGTTGGGCATTTCAATAAACTTAAAACAACATTAAAATCTCTATGAAAATGTAAACAAAATAAAATTTATGCAAGTTAAACTTGTTAACATCGATGCACAATTTTTTTTTTCATTTTCAAATCGGTGATGTCGTAAAATGCATGGATCATGTACAAAATGCCCGAATGTAATAGTATATCTCAAGATTCCGATTTAGTAAGATTCCGATTTAGACACTTAATTGCTAAAATAAAAAAATGCAGATATTGCTGGTACAATTCTCTTACAAATGCATTTCATAAATAAAGTTTTATTAAAATGTCTACTGCTATCCCAAGTACTGAAATAATACAATTGTAATGAACGAACATGAAGCCTAGCGGACCTTGTCAACTATGTGTATTTTTTATTCTTATTTTTTCAATTTGTACTCAGCTTGTATTTCACTTCCTGTCAGTTCAATTCAAACGAAACCTACTGATGGTTTATAAACATTAGGCCCACTGACGTACAGGCAGCGATATATAAAGCTAATATTAGCTTTATATATCGCTGGTACAGGTAAGGGTGATTCAAGCGCTAATTGTTGACACCTAGGTCATCACCTATTAGTGGATATTAGAAAACAATTGACAGTTTAATTGTTTTATTGGCAATTATTTTTACCTATGAACTCAACCGTGAAGAAAATCAAGAATAATAACAATAGCCAGATAAGCTGGGGGGTTCTATGTTACGTCATTGTAAAGAGTTTATTTACACTGAGTTTTGTACATTTGTTCCCGGAATTTATGTCGGAGTCGGATACCGAATATTCCGTTGTAACGAGTACTTTTTATGTATATGTACGTTTGTTCTTGTCGGATATTGAATATCCCGTTATAATGAATGTCGTTGTAAAGCCGGTTCACTGTATATATATATATATATATATATATATATATATATATATATATATATATATATATATATATATATATATATATATATATATATATATATATATATATAATATATAAATACATGTAATAATAATAATAATAATAATAATAATAATAATAACAACGACACCGTTTCTTTGGATGTAATGCGTGGTTGTGGTAACACAAATCCTGGTCCACCTTATATATATACAAATATAAAATAATGTGCTTTGTGCTTGATATTAACATGAACGACCCATTTCCATTTGAAATTGATATTAATTTTACTAGGTCAAGATATAGTCTTATTCAACGACTGAAAGGATTCAAAACAGAAAGTTTAAGCAAACCAATCAGCAAGAAGAAATTGTGGTTCCTGGACATTTGACTTACTATAGACACAGTCGGCAAAACTTTACGACAAACGTGATAATCAAGACTTTCCTATCACCAACGTCCTGCATTTAAGTAGTTATATCCCTTTTCGTCTGCACATGGTGTTTATATCTCGCACATGATCCGATATGTCAAAATGTGGTCACTTTATGCACATTTCATGTATAGAGAGTCAAACTACTAATTGCTATCTCATGGATACCAGAAATCGCGTTTCATGTCAACGTTTCGAATTTATACGGTCGGTATAGTGACCTTGTTGGCAATTACAGTATTTGAAAGTGATATTTTGAATTTTCTGTTCAATGGTGGTTGTCGAATCGTCTTTACCGATTTTGACGAGGATTTTAATAGACCTTTAGTAGTAACCGGTTGGCAAAATGATAGAGATACCCACATAATCATAGACTCAAGTCGTTGTTTCTTGGCGTCATTTTCCGGGAATCTGTATCATTTTGCCGACCAGAAGACTTGCAAAATCACAGGACCGCAGTTACTGCTAAATGGTCTATTGATTCCTCATTGATTGCATTTGAAATTGGACTTGGATTTGCGGCCAATAGGAGATGCATACTCCTTAATGACACCAATCCTATCTCTGATTTTCAGAGGTCCTTGTTCGTCCAATGTTCACCAAATTTGTATTACCTGAACCTCCTAAGGATTTTACATACATTTGTACTTTGACTTCATTCTACACGTGATACTCTCTCATCGTGGTACCCGTGGTTAAGCCAATGAAAATTGCAGAAAGACACGTCATGTACTAAATTCGGTTGGTTAGAGTTCTACTCTGATACTGACTGAACCTGAAACATGGATGACATCAACATCAAAGCAGACGATAACTTATTTGTGTTGTATATCTGTAGATGGAAAATTACTTCATTTAATGTTATTGTAAAAGACATTTACACACATTCTAGGTAATCAGATTGTCTTAAGCGTTATCTTTAATATATTGGACATACCGGAAATTACATATCCATCACAAGAAAAAGGACTATTGTTTTTACTATGTTAATTATACAAGACCGTTTTATCTCCAAAGTATTTCCGGTCTGCTTATCGTTTTACTTATTTTTTATCAAATAAATTCACGAACAATTACTTATCTTTGGTAAACGGCGTATTCAACACTTGACAATCATTTTTGGTGTATTACCATTAAAGTGTCCAATTAGTCTATGGGAATAAGAAACATTTAATTTACTGTCTAATTTGTAATTTGTACAATCTAAATGTGTAATAGCAAAAAACAAAAAGGACACAAAACACAGCATCTAAATCCAATATTTTACATTGGATTTGTCTGCAGATTCATAGCGTGTTTGAGCAGAATATACTTTCTCCATCGCTGAAGATTCAATAGTTTGACCAGAGCATAATGTCTCCATCACTGAAGGTTAGACTTCACTTGGGCATAATTTCTCCATCATTGATCAGTTTGACAAAAGCATAATTTCTCTAGTATTGAAAGTTCATCCGTTTGACCAGGAGATAATTACTCCGTCGCTGAAGGTTCTTTTTTATCACTAGATAATCAGTCCGCCATTTGGAGGATCGTGTTTGATCACTAGATAATCACCCTGCCATTGCAAAATCGTGTTTGATCACTGAATAATCAGTGCTCTATTGAAGGTTCGTGTTTGGTCACTGGATAATACGTTCGCCATTGAAGGTTCTTGTTTGATCACTAGATAATCACCCCGTCATTATTGGAGGATCGTGTTTGATCACTGGATAATCAATCGCCTTTGAAGGTTCGTGTTTGATCACTGGATAATCAGTCCGCAATTGCAGGTTCTTCTTTTATCACTGGATAATTACTCCGCCACTGATTGATCGTGTTTGATCACTGAATAATCAGTCCTCTATTGAAGGTTCGTGTTTGGTCACTGGATAATACGTTCGCCATTGAAATCACTAGATAATCACCCCGTCATTATTGGCGGATCGTGTTTGATCACTGGATAATCAATCGCCTTTGAAGGTGTTTGATCACTAGATAATCAGTCGGCAACCCGTCACTGATAATTACTCCGCCACTGACGGATCGTGTTTGATCACTGAATAATCAGTCCTCTATTGAAGGTTCGTGTTTGGTCACTGGATAATACGTCCGCCATTGAAGGTCGTGTTTGAGCACTGGAAAATCACCCCGCCATTGAAGGTTCTTTTCTGATCACTGGATAATCACTCCTCCGTTGAAGGTTCTTGTTTGATCACTGGATAATCAGTCTGCCATTACAAGTTCGCTTTTTATCTCTGGATAATCACTCCGCCATTAAAAGGTTGGTGTTTGATTACTGGATAATCAGTCCACCATTGAAGGCTCATGTTTGATTATTGGATAATCATTCCGCTATTTCAGGTTTGCCAAGGGGTAACCAATCCATCGTTAGAGAGAATTTCGTATTTGAGCAGAGGGGTAAAAGTCCTTCATTGAAGGTACGCCTATGACAATTTTACTATTTCGTGTTTACCTAGACAAAAAAGGTAATCACTCCATTTTGTGTTTGACAAGCTGAATTTGGGTAATCACTTCAACGATGAACGTTCATTTTACCAGGTGTAACTACAGGTACCCAAACATTGAACGTCCTTGTTTGACCAGTCTAAAAGGATCAACGACTTTAGCATTGAAGGTGCGTGTTAGACCTGTCTAAATAGATCAACCACTTCAGTATTGAAGGCTCGTGCTTGACCAGTCTAAAGGGGTCAACCACATCAGTTCTGAAAGTCCGTGTTTGACCAGAGTTTTCATTCCATTATTGACGATTTGTGTTTGTAAACCGTGCCTTCATATGAATACATTGCAATATAAATGATAGATTAAACCGATTTTGTAATTTTCAATATTTTGGTGTCTATGCAATGCTTTTAAAATTAAACTTAAGTGTTTTTAAGTTCAAAGGTAATCAATTTCCTATCAAAATATTCCGTACTTGAGCTTTTATTTGAAAATGATGACCATCAAACGATCTTGTAAGCGGATTTTTCACTTTTCTTCATGTTTCTGTACCAGAGATATACCAGTGATACGATTCAAATATTTACATTTCGTGTGAAGGAGTTTTGCAATGATTTGTATGGAAATTAGGTAATTGTACAGAACTCAAGCAAGTAACTCAGCGTAAAAAGCATTGTAACTAATGCCTCATTGACGACCATTTGGCGTTTATAAAGTGCATCAATTATCCGGTTACATTGTAATCGAGGGACGTAGCTTTCATCGTGCCGTATTAAAGAGGAATTATAAATGCATTACTTCTGTGCTGTATATCACTCATTGTTTTACCAAATGATTTCACGCGAATTTTGCATAATGATATTCAATTTCGTAACTTAAACGATTTCTTCTTGTCAAGTGTTAAAATATTATTGACAATTAATTGAAATTTGACATTGGAAAATGTTATAGGTAGTTCTGTTTATATTTGATGGAACGTTTTTCAATAATGACTGTAATTCAAATAGTTTACTTTGTGCTCTGTAAAGGTTATGTATAAATGGGAATTTAACATATATTTCCTTTGTTTTCTTTTTAAATTCCATAACAAGGTTCAAGAGAAATATTAATCATTTTTAAGGTTTTTGAAAAATATTTGCAACAGGTTGATAAATATATTACTTTTTTCGCATTAAATCGAGTTATAAAATTACATATAATTAACACACGCACGCACACACACACACGCACGCACACACACACACACACGCACTAACACACACACACGCACGCACACGCACACACACAAACACACACACGCACACACGCACTCACACACGCACGCACACACACATACACTGCCACTGTAGTATTTCATCATCGACCGAGTAACCGAGTACTCGATCGATTTGGTAACCGATTACGAGATTTTGGTGAATTTGAATATTGTTTTACGCCGTATCGACAACTTTACAAGTGGCGGCCAATTTCTTTCCGTAAGTAAACTGGCAAACTCCATCACAGAAATCGGCTTAGGTTCCTGCGGGGCTCAAAGCTACCCTGACCAGAAGTATATATATATATTTATAGTGTGTGTATGTGCGTGTGCGCGTGTGTGAGTGTGTGTGTGTGTTTGTGTGTGTGTGTGTGTTTGTGTGTGAAGTAAAATCATGTTTACAATTGAGGTATAGGATGTTACAAAGGCCCACGTCTGTAGAATGTGTTGAATTATTTTATCTATGAAAAACTTAATCCAATACTCTGAACCGTGTATGTGCTAATGTTGCGATACTTACAGGAAATAGTTTCGGTAAAAGATTACTCCTTGAGCAAAACTCCCCAGATTAATCACATTAGTTAGTGAAAGCACTTGAGAGTAATCGCCAGGAATACACAAAGTTGTAACAAATCTGCATTAGTATAGATTCTTAGAAATTTGCTTGAACAATAAATCAATGATAGCCACCTTGTTGTGTAAGAGATCCCATATATATATATATATATATATATATATATATATATATATATATATATATATATATATATATATATATATATATATATATATATATATATCGTGTACAACATATGAAGATTTCATATACAGAGGTAAACTACTCACTGACAAATTATTGACACAGGGATATCGAAAACCGCGTTTAATGTCAACGTTCCGCAAATTTTATGGTCAGTATAATAGTCTTTTTAAAGATTATTCTGTTTCACTAAGTGAAATATTGAGTTGCCTTTTCGTTAGCGGTTGTTGAGACGTCTGTACAAATTGTGACGAGGATTCACTCCTCACGTATTTCATTTGACTTGACTGTGGACTCACGGCGGGTGTGACCGGTCGACGGGGGATGCTTACTCCTCCATGGCACCTGAACCCACCTCTTGGTTTCCAGAGGTCCGTGTTTGTCCATTTCAACCGGATTTGTATCTATCTATATATATATATATATATATATATATATATATATATATATATATATATATATATATATATATATATTTGTGTGTGTGTGCGTGCGTGTGCGTGCGTGCGTGTGTGTGTGTGTGTGTGTGTGTGTGTGTTCGAAAGCCTGTATTATAAATTAATACACTGGTGGGGAACATACATGTCGGATACAATAAATGATGAAATTAGCACATGGAGGATAACATTTGTACTCAATGAAGCATAATCCGCAAGTTTGTCGATCACAAGAACGTTTTATAGTAATCTCAAAATATTCCATCCTACACCATGATGTCCGCATCATTAGCATTACATAAAATGATAGATATAGCAAAATCGCAAAATAAAAGTCAAGTGAAGGTTTAAAAGGGGAAGAAGAACAATCAGCTGGTCCTCCGGGAAAACAATGTAGCGAGATGCCAAGATGAGAAACAGATCAAGCGAAACAGATCAAATGACGTCATTGGTGGATCTCAAAACCCTCAAGGAGTTGCACAACTGCTTGGAAGCAGAGATAGGTACACAAATAAGCAGTTTGGAAATAAGATATATATTTGCGATTTGTGAAGAGCATAACAAGTCCCAAAGATGGGTAAGGGGATACAAATCAGCTGACTTTTTATGAAATTAGATAGCTTCTACATTTATATGCATTGCAGCCAGCAACATTGTTGTTAAAGATGTCTCCAAAATTTCTAACGATACCAATAATAGCAAATCAATACAGCAAATTTCTACAAGAGAAAATTAAAATATTTGACTGTCAGCCATCAACTGGTACTGTGGCAATTTTATTTTAATTGGCGCCTTTGACTTTATTGAATATTCGAAATGTCTTGTTGAACATGCTGACTGGTTTTGGTAATCAGTGAATAGAATTCATTTTTTTTCAATTAAATACAATCACATAAACCCCAGGCACAGAATTAAGATTTTATTTGTGATGAAAATAATGTCAAATTACACTTTTTAAAAATAATACAATTTGTGACATCAAAACCAATTTTTAAAACCTGACAACACAGAGTTTTTCAAATCGAACCCGGTATTGCATAATTGCGCCTCTTTTCTATTTTGCAGTGTAAGGTGTTTAGCAATTTAGATAAGAAATCTTGTTTTGTGATAAGTGTATCATTGTTTTTTTAAACAATGCATGATAAAAAGTAAAAATGAGAATACGAACATACACAGAGATTATTATATTTGCCATTTTCGTATTTGGCTACATATTAGGAAATCGAAAAGGTCTGAATGCTGGATTGATAGGACGACGATATTCAAGGTAAATTCAATGTGTGATATGATACATGTGTGATATAATATATAGATGAAGCTGATTTATTTGAGGTGAGTGATAATATTACTGTTATTGAAATGTTTAATGGTTGGTTGTTTTGAATTACAAGATACATTTCATATGATAAAACTATAAACTTGTATCCATGAATGTGTAAATCCATGTTAAGTTTGTTAACCTTTTCATTTCTGAGTACCAACATTGTTTGCTCATTTCTCTTGTTACGGCCACAAGACTATCATGGTACGTGGGATGACAGCGTCAAACCATAATATCATATTATTTGGCGACTTCGAGGTAATGAAATTACAACACAAGATAAAATCTCTTATTGGAAGAGTGTATCTAATGCTACATCTATCTGGCAAGCGCATGCTAATACGCCGGCTTCTCATGAATAATTAATAGTTATTGATATATAAATAATTCTCAAACTATTTAAACTTCCATTAGAGTGGAGTAAAAACGGAGCAGTCAGGAAAATCAGTTTCTTAAGAGCGAGACTAGTCTTACATTGCAGTCGTAATTGATTAGGAAAAACATGACATTGTCTACAAACACTTGGTCAATCCTTCTGACTTTTACGGCGTCTTGTGTATATGGCACCACAATAACCCGATTCCAGGTAAGATATATATCTGTTGGCTTTTCAAAATGTACATATATCTTTAAATTAGACTTTTTAATTTTGATATGAAATTTTTCTCCATTGATTTTTAATTTTTTTTCCAAACAATCACAAATTGTGTAATGTCATATTATTTGTTTGTTTCATCTGGTCCTTTTGGTAAATAGCAATATATATATATATATATATATATATATATATATATATATATATAATATATATATATATATATATATATATATATATATATATATATATACATACATATATATATATATATATATATATATATATATATATATATGTGTGTGTGTGTGTGTGTGTGTGTGTGTGTGTGTGTGTAATTTTGAATGAAAATTAAAAAATTCAAAAAAACATGGGATTTCGGTACTTCTACGGTTATCTTTTTAAATCACATCGCTAATTGTTTCAACACAATATTGTGTATATAAAATGTTCAAATATTAGTTGAAGACAAAAAAAAAATGCAAATCAATATAAACATATATCTGTAGTAAAAATATGTAAATAATACATCCTACATTCCAATCATTATTTGATAAATAGAAGGATATAATTTCGATAAACATGTTTTTATTATGGTGTATAATGATTTTAAATTATAAGCAAAATATTTTTTTGATATGATGAAGATCGTCAATATCATGCGTCAAAGTCTGAAAATTAATACTTTTCAAAGTGAAACTAAATAGTTATCCAATATTTTTGAAAAACAAATATGTATGTTAATGTTATTTTGTCATATTGTTGCTAAAACGATGATTATATGTTTAAAATGAAATATATCTCACGAATAACTTTGTGATTGTAGTGGTAAAGAAAGCTGATATTTTCCCTATTTTTGAAAAAAATGTGTTAAAATAACGTCACAATAGATGACTGTAAAGTATTCGCAAATGAATATATATCTGGTCTTCATATCGATACTATAATTAAGCATCCGACAATACAAACAATGCTTTTACATATATTATTAGACAATGTTTTAGATAGGTTTAGGTCGTTGCCACTGCTGGTGAACCGTTTGAGTCCCCGAGGGTATACATAAACCTGGTACCTGGTATTTCAGTACCTGCTGATAATCTTATACTAAAGAAATATTTGGCACTGAAAACACCATTTAAATTCCAACGTTTTCTAAAGCTACAATAGTCATCTTTTTACAGTGGTTACTCTTGGTCGGATTTCGGCTATACTTTAAGATTTTTTATTTGACCTTGTATGAAACCACTTTCTCTTTAGAAAATACATATAGATTTTAAATTGGAGCTCAACTGATGAAGTCAAATTGACAGAAACGATCGTCTTGAGCATTGTAACTTTTGTATTATGTTTATAATATTTATACTGTGAAAGTCGACAAATGATACATAGCGATTCCTAATATGTCGGTCATTTTTGAAAATGCGAATCTGTCTTTTACTGTATAATTTGGAAGTCAACAAAGCTAATTTCAAACCATATTAAAATCGGAAAGTAAAGCTAAAACCAGTTGTCCGTCAATAATTTCGCCCACAGGTATGAACATTCTTATATTCCTGTAATTTTGTGGAAATAAGGTCAGATCCAGTATTGTATGCATACATAAATAGTAGGGTCTAATTAACCATTTACAAATGAATAATTGTCGAACGTGGTTTTCTCATGCAATTTTCACAAAATATATATAGGAATTTGAAAATTGTTATGCCAATGTTTATCTTTTTTGTCATTGTACATAAATCTAAGTCATACAAAATAAAGACGAATTTTTGGCAAAAACATAGCTATTGCCACTTTTATTTCTGAGCAACTTTTTCATTTCTAAGCACAGTACCGATCCAGACTTTTTCATTTTTCACCACAGTATGGATTCAAACTTTTTCCCTTTCCACCACAGTATGGATCTAAACTTTTTCACTTCCCACCACAATATGGATCTAAACGTTCTCACTTCACACCACAGTATGGATCTAAACTTTTTCACTTCCCACCACAATATGGATCTAAACGTTCTAACTTCACACCACATTATTGATCTTAACTATTTCACTTCTCACCACAGTATGGATCCAAACATTTTCACTTCTCACCACAGTATGGATCTAAACTTTTTCACTTCCCACCACAATATGGATCTAAACGTTCTCACTTCACACCACATTATTGATCTAAACTATTTCACTTCTCACCACAGTATGGATCCAAACATTTTCACTTCTCACCACAGTATGGATCTAAACTTTTTCACTTCTCACCACAGTATGGATCCAAATATTTTCACTTCGTACCACAATATGGATCCAAACTTTTTTACTTTGTACCACAGTAGGGATCGATTTGATTTGTTATTCACAATATAGCCGTGGTTTTTGTCGGCTACTAAGCAACTTCATCAGTCAGTATAAAACATGACAGTGAAGCTAATTAAGCAATGGTAAATAGGTTGGAGTTATGGAAATTACTATGATAGAAACAACTAATATCGATTCCTATATTTGTGTACAGTATTTCCACCACAAAGTACTATTTCTACTGTCAGTTACAAATATAGAAGTCGAAATAACATTTCATTTCATGTTTTTGTAGTATGATATCTGTTATATTCTCTTTTGTATTGTTATTTGTTTTCATGGTACATGTATATGGATAGACTATTAACGTATAGATTATATCAACAGCATTTATATCAACACTCTGTATCAAGAGCCATGATTCTCTCGATACTTTAGATAATTCACAGCGTTAGGTGATTGACAAGTGCCCGAAGAGTTGTTATATACAAATGTATTATATTTCAAGAAAAGATCCAGTTGTTGTAATTTATGATTAAAATTTATAAATCCCCGACGATTTCATTGGTTAACAATCAAGAAAATATTCGAGTCATACATCAATGATCTTAATGCTAATTAAGCCACGCCCCGGGCGGCACTTCTTTTTGTTTGCAAAACGGCCATGATGCAATACACAAATGTGTATTACGTCACGCAAGAAAAAAATAGGTCATCGTAGTCAAAGTGGCCATAAGTTAATGTCGCGAATGCACCACACAACAGAAAAAGTCTATTAGCAACATTGTCTCTTCCATTTCAACTGGCAATGTTGAATCAGCCCACATCCAAGTGCGTTAATATCAATTTAAATTCAAGTACAGTTACTGTCCGCGGTACTGCAGTTAGGCCTACTTGTCCTGCATCGGCTATATCCTCTAGCAACGGATATATTAGCATTCAGGTGTCATTGAATACCACTAATATTCTCTCCATGGGATTGCATTCAAATTTCTCTTTCAATAACTTTATTTTTTACTTTAACAACCACACATAAACCTCTCTTCCTCGATTCGCCATTGTCGTGATGGCCGCTCAAAAAATGAAAACAATCTGGTGTTGTTGGCTGTTGTCATAACGACGCAATTAATGCGCGACAGTTTAACCTGTTTGTTATTATTATTTCAGAAAAATCAATAAATAAACAAATGTTTCAAAAAATTACCGAGTTGTTATTGAAATTTAATTATAAGCATTGATTTTTTTCTGGTAATGACCTGAAGGAAGATTGTGCACACTTTTGCGTAATCGGCAAAGCGAATCATTTTCGTATTACGGAAACATAGAATCAATGCTTAAATATTAGGGGAAAATAAAGAAACGGATTAGTACAACACACACTCATTCCCAGAAGAAAATGGATAAATTACTAAATTTATCCAGATTACATAAAACTTCTCACTATGAATGCGTCCTATTTAAAACTTTTAATTGGATTTTATTTCATTAAGTAATAATTTTAAAGAGGTATCATCGCCACAAGATTGTAATTGTTATTTTTTAATGATTCATGTTTGAAAACATGAAAAACTTACTTGAAATTAAACACTCCTGTGTCAAAATGATGAATAATTTCGGAAATATTATAGCGTCTCAGTTCCCACAGAAACAGAATTCTTTCTGGAAAATATCAACTGCTTAAAACAAAGCATTTTTCTATGGTGGCATCGAGTTGCTGACTTACAACTTAATGTTAATGATGTCGACATCTGCTTGTCAGTTATTTCTGTCGACAAAGTATAATCTGGAAAACGGAAGAAACGAGTCGAAAGCAATAGTAACTGACACTGTCTCCATTAGGCTTCCAGTCCGATGCATAAACACGATATGAAGCCGAATTTCCGACTCAGCAAATTGAATAAATAAGTCGACATCTTTTTCTATGATGTCGACATCTATTCATAATTTGTCGAAATAATCACAAAATTATGTCGACATCATTAAGTCGTAAGTCGGCAACTCAATGGCATAATTTGCCATCATATTTTTCAAATGTTCGAATATTGAAATCCTAATAGACAATAATTAATTTTACAAAAAATACCGGAGCTTTCGGATTTGTTTGCATAGAAGAAAGTAAAGCTGAAGTACTATTGGATAATCGAAACTCCAAGTCCATTAGTATACGAAAAAAAAATAGATACTCAAATGGTCTCAACATCCCAAACGGAATAGGACCAGGTGTTCGAAAGGAGTCAGCGTCCAGTGCCATCATGCCACACCCATCGCAAGGAGAACATAAAAATAGATGAATGCTCATTTCTCTAAAAGGTGCTCGATTATATATCATTGGTGGGAAAGTCAGTAGTTTATTTTGGTCTAAAATCTTATTTATGGTTATTATTTTAAGAGTTGATTTAAACCGACTAAAGCAACATTGATAACGGAAAACTTTATGATATGACATCTGTCTGTACGGGTTTATCTAAATCAAAGTGTTATAAATTATACAGCTTTACAAAATCTGAAATCAAATTTTATGAAATTGTTTTAGCTAATAGATGGATTTGAGCTGGCAATAACGGCGATAAATTATAATGACTGAACAGTCACAGACTAGCGTTTTATCTTGTCGAAAATTAGAGAGACAGATGCAATGTAATGTAACATGCAATTCCAATATTTGTTTTCTCTTGTTTTTACACCCGTGAAGTGCAAAATAATTTTCTTTTATGTTAGTTCCTGTAAATTGACATAAAGTATGGATATTGTAACCGGAAGTAAGTACACGAAGGAATAAAAATCATTTAATAAAACTATTATACTATTTATAGAAGTATGGATACTGTAACCGAAAGTAAGCATATAAATGCACAAAAAGCACTTAATGAAACTATACTCAGTTACACAATATGTTAATTACGTTATACCTTCTAATTAGTTCAAAACTGAAACTTTTTGTATGAATTTTCTAGCATCTTTGAGCTGCTGCATATATAGTGTGGCAATAAATTAGCATTTTAAAAACGATTGAAAAACAGCAGTATACATGTACATACGGTAGGACATTTTCTATTTTTATGATAAATAATTCTAATTAAAATTATCATTGTAACGACATAAATTGTAGACGTAGAAAATATAAAAGAGGTATAAAATCGGCAACTGCATGCGTGCACGTTTATAACCATTTTTTGCAATGAAATGAATCCGAAACACAGATGAAAAATATAGCAATTCCCCATCATTGGTGACGTCACCATGTAAAGTAAAAGAAAAATCGGAACTTAATAAAACAACAATAATAAAAAAAAAAACAACGTATAATTATTTCAGCATAAAATTCCGCGTGTCTATGATATTGCAGCAATGCCCATTCAAGTAGTAATAATTACTACAGATACCTCACTTCTTTAAACTAATATATCACGTAATATATCTCCACAAGGTTGTCATCGTCAAAATATTACAGTTCCACTCCAAGGATAATAAATTTCCTTAACGCTAATCGGCTTATGTAAAATGGATATATGTGATTTTGTAAGGCGATAGAATACGCCATAAATTCAGCTAAACGTATTCAACATCAAAGGATAGAACAATACACAGTGAAACATTAATCATCTGGAGTTTCGATCCTAAAGCTGCCGATATCGTTTTATCAATTTATCAGTATCGAGTATCAGTGGATAGTTTGCATTATTCAAGATTGCCAGTCCTCATCTTTTGTGAGAATTAATAACTTCTCATCGTTCATCTAATACTTCATCTATTTTTATTTGTTCTCTATGTTTACATGAGTTCTTACTTTATGTTTTATTACAGCACTAATATAATACTTGACATATTGTCATTCTCAATCTTTCATACATCATTTCGCTTATGGTTTCTCCAAAATGTTTCAGAATTGCTAACTTTTCACAACAAATACCGAAAATGGTTTACGATTGTTTCACACAGCTTTAGGTTTACGATTCTGGCATTCTTCTCTGTCGGAGTTATGAAAGCTTACAAATATCTTTTGGCATTCATATATCGACAAAGAACGATCCCACGATATACTTTTTAATGCATAGTATTGGCGATTGATTTACGAAACATCTATAATGACGTCATTGTAATTAATATAATTGTAATCAATAATGCTACCAAGACTTGAAAGAATGACAATCCAAAACAGGCAAAATAGTAATCTATTTATTTTTGTGATCTGTACAAATCGCATTTACTTCTTATTAGGAATCATCTCTGTTTTAGGAATTTGAGATTTTCGCACAAAACACATTAAGATAACCTTAAACTGTCTTAAAAATGAGATGCGTTACCTATAGCCAATGTATAAGTGAACTTTGGATTAAAATAAAAGGACATTTATTTATCACACGGAGGTTGCGAATACACGGAGGTAAAAATAGATCCATTTATAGTATTGACAAAGTTCAGTTTAATTTCAACCCCACCCATTTACATTCAAAACAATATTTAACAATATTACAGTATATTTACCATCTGGTGGCAGTGACACTATATAACCATCATAAGAAAATAATTATTTATCATCTCAAGAATGCCAACTACGTAGCAATCATGTGTGTTTCAAGAACACCTGACAGGCACTCAGCTTCAGTCGATACCTGTGTCATTTGCTAACCTTTGATTGTAAACAATCAAAAGTGAGCACATGACTACTAGTAGTCATGTGCTCACTTTTGATTGTTTACAATCAAAGGTTAGCAAATGACACCTGCATGGGCTTATGAATGCCAACTGGACAAAGGCAAATTCATCATAAAGCGCTAACGCTCTTTATGAATCTAGATATTAATAGAGTTACATTTAGAAATGATAAGAAGCTGTGTTGGTCATAGTCGTCCAGTGTAGAGTGTTCAGAGCTGTCCGGATTAATGTTCGATTTTGATCTACTACTATTTAAGAATGGATGAAGTACGTTTCTTCGACAATAAGACATTAGTCTTTCGAATGGCAATTTTAACCGATATTCTAGCCATGGTCCATGGTACGCATAATACGTCAAAGAATCCACACAGTCGATTGCACATAACTTGAGATAATAGTACTTCATGTAAAGTATGTGACAACCTCTTGTTGCAGGTTGTAAAAATCCATAATCAAACAACTGGTAGCTAGCACGACAGTGTTCAAAACATAGGATTAATGAATGATGTAATAAATGGTTTTCTCTTCAAAACATTTGTTAACATTTATTGTTGTAATTCTGACTTGAGCTAAGAGGTGTTTGCACGGAAGTAATTTTGTTCGTTGGTCTACCTGCAAACCGTTACTTCTTTATTTTTCTGGTAAAATGTACCAATTTCGTCAACAAAGATGTTTTTATTCTCAGAATAGAATTAATCAGAATATCAATAATAGAATTCACCGAAATTCCAAATATTTTGTTTATCTATCATGAAATGTTACTCCTAATTAAAAATATAACATTCAACGGTTATTTGTTAACGTTTAAGTCTTTATTAAATTTACAATTTAACAAAAATCAACGATATTCAATAAATCAAATATCTTTTGGAATTTACCGTAACTCAATAGAATTTAAAATTGTTTACAAATTAATTTGAATTGTCCATGGTAATTGTATTGTATTAGAATCTCAAATTAGGACGCACAATGGTGAATTTTAGCACTTAAGACTTTCTATATAAATGCAGAATGCAAAATATCGAAGTATACGCTTTTTGTATTGTTTTAAATCGGTGTAGTTTTGTTTAACACAAGTTTAGACATATAAAAAATAAAAGATTACCTTTAATGCTAACCTTCGTTGACGACGACGAATTGAATATATTTAATTAGATAAACGCGATATTTATTCGAAATGAATGAGTATTCTAAAATTATTTGACACAAAAATGCTTGGAGTTGGTGGAGAATTGTAGTTGCAACAAGAGATTTTGATTGATAGGACGTTACAATTGAAATATCGTTCTGGAACATCAAACTGGATTATAAATGGTATTATTTCAGTATTTAAATTTGTTTTCCCTTTGTTTTTTTTTCAACGTAATGTGTATTCTTCATATTTGAAGAAATACCAAAATTGATTTTAAACTGTTGAAAAATTAGATAACCAAATGATAATTGACTTCTAACTTGTGACACTTAGTAATCAGTTTAAATGTGGTCACACACACACACACACACACACACACACACACACACACACACACACACACACACACACACACACACACACACACACACACACACACACACACATATATATATATATATATATATATATATATATATATATATATATATATATATATATATATATATATGCGCATTCTATTATATATATTTGGTATCTGAGATATATATATATCCTGCGCATTCTATTGATTTATACTTTGGTATCTGAGATTTTATATATATATATATGTATGTATGTATGTATGTATGTATGTATGTATATGTATGTATGTATGTATGTATGTATGTATGTAATTGTAAATCGTAATTCGTCTTTTGATTATGCCAAGAACATAGAAGGAAATCTTTGATATAACATGATTTATCTTGAGATTGTAAAATAATTGTTTAATCAATGTATATTGAATTAATATATTTAATATATTTCAAATTTTCATGTCCCCTTCCTATTTTAATTCATATACAAGAAAGAAAATTACTGTATCATTCTTTTTAAGGCTCTTTAATTTCCTTGTTTACTATTCTAATTAGATCCATTTACCATAGAGTTTTATATCAATGACTTGAGTGTCCAAATATTTGAAGTTCAATTGCATTATTTTTACAAAACAATGATCTTGTTTCTGGATAGACAGTAGATTTAAAAGTTCAGTTCAGTTCATTCACAGATTAAGTGTTTTGAATTAATTTGTCCATAGGACGAGGATACACTCCTCACGTGTTTCATTGGACTTGACTGTGGACTCACGGCGGGTGTGACCGGTCGACAGGGGATGCTTACTCCTCCATGGCACCTGATCCCACCTCTTGGTTTCCAGAGGTCCGTGTTTGTCCATTTTTACCGGATTTGTATCTATGTCCTGGACATCCTATTGATTTATACTTTGGTATCTAAGATTTTTATATCCATAGTAGGTGAATTCTTCTTAATCAATTCATTATATTATTTTATAACAATATTAGCAGGTAATCAAATGAAACGTAAATACCGAAGATCACTGTCATCATATACCACTGCACTACATCCATTAGACAGCAGAAAAACATTCAACGCTTATCCCTAATATCAATAAGTCAATACACTATATGAACCCAGTTTCAAAGCATGTGCGTTTGTTTATTGATTCCATAAATTTTAACACTCCATACCAAAACACAATTATATATAATAATATCTATAATACATCACTATTCAATTTGTATTATCCATTGACTTTATATTTTATGAACAAACGAGAGTATAAACATAATATGATAATATTGCAGACTTCACCACTCCCAGTGTGCGAACCGAATACTGTTTGCACAGAAATCAGCCAACTTCCTCCGGTCACTAATGCAAGGAACTATTTCAGTCGAGTGTCATGTACCTGTCCCCGTGGTCAAGTATGTCCAAAGTCACCCGGAAAACAAACTCTTGGCATTGGAAACAACAAATGGTAAGATTATGGATTACTAAATTTCTTATAAGTTGCATTTCATTCAATCTTTTAATATGCGTATTATATATATATATATATATATATATATATATATATATATATATATATATATATATATATATATATATATATATATATATATATATATATATATATATATATATATGAATGTGTAGAATGTATATTTAGGTAACACATACATAAACTTCTGACTGAGAGAGCAGAGCAAAAATCAATTTATTTGTGTAAAAAAATTACGGAGTGGCAGTATCAACGACACTTATCTTATACTAATTAATGTAAACCTCAGTGACTTCAAATAAAACTTTCAAATGTCTGCAGCATGTTAGGTTTGCTAATTGTGATGGTCAAATAATTCTTGTTACGAACTCAAAAGCAAAGCATGATACAGAAGCCGTTAACAATTTTACAAACTTGATTTTAATTTCATCATTTTATGCTAAAAAACAACATATCAAATGTACGCAGGAGGGAAATATTTTAGCCTTAAGCAGTTGTAATGACAATACCTTATTTGTTCCCATATGGAAAGTTAAAATATCACAGATATCAAAATATTAACCATCAAGTGGTCCAAGAGACCTTGGTAAACATTGAAAGGTCCAGAAGTGTGATCAGATGACTTAGCATTCTCTGTCGACCAGTCACATTTCTGAATTAAAATTTTACCTCATACAATATCGGCCTTGGTAAAATCTAAAGTATGGACATAAATGAGTATAAGGTCCATCATCAGACACTTTAAAAATTACTGAATAGCTTCCTCAGCTAGTCAGATGTCAGTATTTACAACATATAAGTAAATGCTTTAAACTTAAGTTTGGTGATATCAAATTCAGAGATTTAATAACAAATATTTATTCGACCTTTTTGACTGTGGATGAGATATGCTACCTCACCCACCCATCCTGTCCACCGGACTCGACCCCAGTTGACCGTTTTCGATTTTGGAAAAAGTGTTTCCTTTCATAACGATTTGATATGGCTGATGAGATTCAGGTACCCATTTAGGGATGCTTTGACGGTCTCTCTAAAGACTTTTGATGCAAAGGAAATTCGTTTCTTCCAAAGCTATAGAAAATTATATATATATGAAATAAAACTATATGGAAAAAACAAAGTACATGTATATATAGAAAAAATGCAGTCTTCACTTGTCACAATGAGGCTCATATATCATAGATTACCTTGTATATACCTTGAAATACGTGTTCCATGGTGGCATGTTATGTTTATGACCATCAAACAATATTGGAAAACATTGATGAAGACAGCAGTAAAACGTAGAAGAATTTAAAGTATCTATTTCTGTTGAAAATAGGAATTTCCATTTGCTATGGTAGCAAGTAGATCTAGGGTTGCCTAATGGGCGTAGTTTGAAGAATTCAGTTTAGAAATAATGTTAAGCGAGTTAAGGTAATAGGGAACTGTAGTGTAAATATCAGTACGAGTCACTTTCTAATATGTTATCCTGATTTATGAACGTATCTTTGTCTAATTCTAATTCTTCTGAATGGGAGCATTAGCATAAAAAGAGGAATGTTGTCTTTAGAATTTATCGCCATTATCAGTTAAATTTGTGAGGATTAATCGGTTAAGACTGGTTTGACTATATATCAATATGATGCCTGGGTAATATGATAAATTTGTGAAACAGATATTCTTAAATGATATAATGATACAATCAAGAAATAGGATATCATTTTCATAAATAGATATACGACACATATCATAGATCATTTTGTTACATCAGACATTACGACTCTTGTCTGAAATCTGATCATTAAAGTTGTGTGATCCGAACGCAAGTATTCCAAAATTCTATGGATAAATTTATCATATTACTCCTTCGTTTTTGGTTAATTATTCTTAAGGGACGTACTCATGCACTATGTTTTACGAGTAAAAACATATATAAATATTCAATTCTTGTCTTCCAATTCACAAGAGACAAATCTCAATATTGGAATGAAATGTGCCGTTAATTCTGGCTTGTCTTCCACACTCACATTCATGACAGCAATATGAACTTTCGCATCTAGAGAAATTAATTAGTTGGCGAAATTGCTATATGCTTTCCAACTCATTACGTCAAGATGGAGATGAAAGTGATCACCGTAGTGAGTAATAATGAATGAATAATGTAACTACGGGATAAACGATGCTTTATCTAAAAGAATGTCATATCACCAGATACATTAAATGTTAAATAGGAATCTATTTCAGTGGTAGAGAGAAATTGGAATATCAGCGAGTTTGTTTGTTTGTATGTTTTGTTTGTTTGTTTAAATTGTTTACGACGACAGATTCAACAATATTTCATTATATGGTGACCGCCATATTTTATTGGTGGAAGAAATAACCCGATCCTAATGTGTTCCAGAAAAGGGACCAACGTATTTAACATACCATCAATTATTGCAAAGTCACTTTTCAGAAAATGTTTCTTTTTACTTCAAAACTGTTTGAACTTGAACTTGTGTCAATATCTTGGGCACCAAAGGCTGATGATAACCTGCATAAGCATCTTCAGTCCTTAAAAATTATAAATACTTACGTTCCAAAATATCTTACAATCTATGTGTCATGGTATAGAGCTTTCAATTACACGAATTACCCTATATCAGATCACTAGACCTTGTGCAATATTCAGCCGTGGACTTTTCAGATCGATTGACCTTGTACAATAATTAGCCGTGGTCTACTTTTTTAAATCACTAAACATTGAACAATAATCAGTCGTGGACTTTTCAGATCTCTTGGCCTTGTAAAATAATCAACCGTGGTTCATTTTCTCAGGTCACTAGATCTTGAACAATAAACAGCCGTAATCATTTTTCCAAGTAACTAGACCTTGAACAATAATCAGCCATGGTCTATTTTGTTAGATCAGTAGTCCTTGTACTATAATTAGCCTTCATCTATTTTTTAGATCAGTAGACCTTGAACAATAATCAGCCGTGGTCTATTTTTTCAGATCAGTAGACCTTGTACAATAATCAGCCGTGTCTATTTTTTCAGATCAGTAAACCTTGTAAAATAATCAGCCGTGGTCTATTTTGTTAGATCAGTAGACCTTGTACAATAATCAGCCGTGGTCTATTTTGTTAGATCAGTAGACCTTGTACAATAATCAGCCGTGGTCTATTTTTTTTTCAGGTCAGTAAACCTTGTACAATAATTAGTCATTGTATATTTTGTTAGATCACTCGGCCTTGTACAATAATTAGCTGTTGTCTATTTTGTTAGATCACTAGATCTTGTACAATAATTAGCCGTTGTCTATTTTGTAAGATCACTCGGCCTTGTACAATAATTAGCCGTTATTCTATTTTGTTAGATCACTCGGCCTTGTACAATAATTAGCCGTTGTCTATTTTGTTAGATCACTAGACCTTGAACAATAAGCAGCCGTTGTCTATTTTGTTAGATCACTAGACATTGTACAATAATCAGTCATAGTATATTCTTCAAATCACTCGACATTGTACTGTAATCATAGCTATGGTCTATGCTTGAAGTAATTGACTGTTAATGTACATATATTTTGTCATTATAGAGGTTATAATTTTTGCCCTTTTTATCTTTTATATACTCATTTAAAAGAAAATCAAGGGTTTTTGAACTCCACTGTAAAAACGAAGTCCCAATTATCGACAAATATTGTACACTTAAGAGCTTAGCATTAGTTTAGAGAATTTTTGTGGATTTTTCTGTAACTTTGTATACTGTTAATGGTGTGAAATTGTATAATTGTAAAAACATGTGTAGCTAGGCATAGAAAAACAAATAAACACAATTGTATTGGTCCACTGATAACTGGTCTGTTTTATATAATAAAGGTACGGGTTATGCCAATCTGTTTCTGAAGTGGACGAATGTGAAGAGGGTGATATTGCCGCAGAAAAATTCGTGGAAATTGATGGAGATAAGCTGAGAAAATCTACCAAGGTATTAATAATTTAATGTTTTCTTACTATGATGTCTGCCGAAAACTAAATAAATGATTTACAGGACATGCCTGTAGAACGTCAGCTTACATTTGGTTCGCTTACTGTCTTAGAAATCGTATCGGCCATAACTTTCCCAATGAAAAACATATTAACGTTATATTTCAGTCTTAAATTTGCTTTCTCCACGTTTGATTTACTTTATATTGAAACGTAAACTTCATAAATTAATAACATGAATCAACTGAAATAACCTGTAGGAAATTAGGTAGACATATGAGATGACTGAACAACAACAAATACAAAAGTTTATTGTATTTGTCATAGAACGGGACATATACATGTTAAAAAGGATAAATAAATGGATTATATTAAATCACAAAGATACCAAAGTATTCATGGTCAGTGTGGGTAATAAATACATGTACGAAAATTGTTAATATCTGGATCCGGAGACAGGGTAAGATATCATGGAAGAATAACCATCCACTGCATTCTCTGGATTAGGTAGCCAAACAGCATATAATATTATAGTACTCGAAACTGGTGATGACTTTTTAGTTATTTGATGCATGCAGACTGTTTATTCATGATATATTCTCACGAATAAACAGTTTGGATGCATCAAATAATTAATGTTTTATCTACCTTAAAACAAATAAAATTTGGGATTATATAGCTGTGTTTTATTTTCAAACATTTCCTATATTTTTACTACTTACATTAATATACAATGAATAAAAGAGGTAAAAATTTTTAAATTGTTGTATATTTTTTAGAAAATAGCTTACGAAACCCAGATTTGGCACTTTTTCGGTAGCAATTGTTCGACCTATTTGTATATGAATACCACATTGGACCTTACCTTTTTTCACAAAATATGTAGAATATTAGATTTTCTATGCCTGTGTGTAGCTCTTATTTGCTATTGTACACCAAGTACAAAAAGTGAAAGTAGAAAAATTTGGTAAACACAGCTAATGCCCGTCTAAAATATGTAATTATCTTATAGATTAATTCACTCCCATGATTTGGAAATATGGTCAAAATGATTTGTAAAATAGAGGCATACATACTTATCAGTTATGATGGGTTTTGCAGTTTGAAAACATTACAGTATTATACCGGTTTTATATTCTGGAATTGCATTCTCTTGTTTATTCGTGAGGATCGTAATCAAATCCAATTATTAGTAATGTTAATCATTGAAGCTGTGTTAGAATTTCAATTCATTTTAGTTATGTATACCTCATAAAAAGATGTACAGTTTTTACAACATATAACCATACCAAAGTTCCCATTGACTGTAAACGAATTAGATATTAAATGTTAGATATGGGGAAGCGGGTGAAAAAGTCCTTGTTTCAAGTTTGACCACTTGTTATGTAAATGTACCTATTATAGACAAATGTCCTTTATAAAGAAGTTTATTCATTATAAAAGTTGACAAAGGTTATGTTTGAATGACCTTTGTATACAGGTGCCTTTTATGCAGAAGTGATCTTTAATGCAAGTTTGACATCAAATGTATTATTTAAACTTTGTACAAATATGTTGCCATATCAAGCATTCCATTTCAGTGTGGAATCTTACTTGGAATATTAATGTTACAATAATTACGCATTCTAACACGTAAACAGACCCTTCTGTAATTAACAACATCCCGCTAAGGATCTACTGATAATAATGAATTACTTAAGGTAAACAGCGTGTACAATTACAAATACATTGTACACAACAAACTTTTCTGTTTATACCTAAGGAGAGAAAGTGGTGTCATATGATTCATAATAATTGATAATTGGTAATTCCACCGGGAAATAGCGAGTAAATGTCGCCACCATAGGCGTCTAATTATTGATATGACACTAAATACATCTGTAAGAAGTTAATCATATTTGTCTGAGAGAAGAAAATGCATTTGTCCGTTCTAGTAAACCAGATTAATATAAGATCGATTCGGTGTGTGAAATTTGACCTTATGTACAATGCCATATACACAGGTGGTCGTCATGGTGACACCTTCACACGTAACTGTCCTATCACACTCCCTCATATATAGTAATGCATTGATCAATTTTCAAGACTTTATTCCTGTCTACAATAACATGACACCCGATCATGCCCCAATCATTGTAACTTTCATCACAAATAAATCATTGGACAAGCATATATGGAACAATTTTCATGTATTCATTTAAATATTGACCCCCTTATCCCAAATGATTTGCGTAGAAGAAGTAAAATATAATTGAATTACTATTTTATGTTACCATTTCAGATATACTGTCTGTGCTCAGGTAAGAACGTAAGTATCCGGGATTCTTCAACCTCGACTATATGGGGAAGAACAAAAAGAAGTGAACCAGGCGCAAAGACAGTTTACCAATTAACATGTGGGGGTAGGTACACGGTAGTAAACGGGTCTCATCTGCATTGCTTTTGACGTATAGCTACTACTATTCAAATGTGTATCATAACATAATTAACTTTATTTCCTTGTAAGTTATTGTTTATTTGTATGTTTGGATATATTGATATAAAATAGACGTCCTATCACTTCTCTTGGATAACTGAAATTTATTATAGTGAAACAAAAAAAAAATAAAATTCACTTTAAGCTTCTAGTGTAAAGGCTAAGGGATAATGTGTGAAGGCACTATACAGTTTAAAATATGACTTCATTTATTTATATTGACGGAAGGTAGATAGATAGATAAATAGAGATAGATATATAGATAAATAGGTCGATAGATAGATAGAAAGATAGACAGATAGATAAATAGATAGATAGATATTAATCGGATGCAACCTTTAACTAATTATTCAATCCATTTCAGATCAATTAGACAAAATGAAGAAACGCGGAGAACGATATGGTGGTCGAGATGGATTTAGAAGATTCTATTTCTACTAATTATTTAAACAAAAAAAACCTGTAAATAGTTTATTGTGATCTTAAATGATGATACATATGTTGTTTTATATTTCGCATTCGTTCCAATATATTTGACATAGAAATTGCAGTTATCAATATTCACGGATGATATGTGGTCAACTCTATCGCTTCAAACTTTTCTTGAATTACATAAAAAAAAACATTTGTCAATTGTGGTAAGCACCGTAAATGTTTTTGAATACTTTAATATAAATTTACACATATATGAGTATAACATGGAGTCACATACAAATAAATCATAACCCTAATATCTTAACTTAATCCATTCGAACATGCATTGCAAAGACAACTGTAAAGAATAAACCACATCAAAATTGCTTGACTACTGATTTTTCCACAAGCATCGGTCAGTCATAGAACTTTAAGCATTAAATGTTTTGTGAGATATTTTTGTAAAAATAAGGTATCTATATTGTTTTGACAATAAGATTCATCATGTCAAAGACCGTTCAAAATTTAAAAACTTAAAGTCGACGCATCAGATACGCATTCCCTCTCGATTTTGAAATCTGAATGCAATTAATTCAACAGTTGACAATGAAATCTTTAAGAAAGTAATGGAAATAAGTTTGTTAAACACAAGTGTGGAAAAATTCAAACAAGAACGCCAGAGGGGTTTATATGGGTATTTGTTACCGAATTTGGACATACCAAGAGATATACCAGTCCCAGTATTTTAAATCACCTTAATCTCTTTAGTTATTCTTGTTAAAAATAAAAGCTTAATGTAAATCATTTATTTGGTTAAAAAAATCAGAAAAAAGGTTAAAATACTGTAATATTGGCATAAATGCAAACAAACCAACATAATATCCCCGATTTCGGAGTATGAAAGTAAATGGTAGCTTCTTCTATATATAGTACATCGTGGTTACATTATCTGTATGGATTTGGTCTAGATCGTCTAAATATCTTACCCGTGAAGCAAAGGGAAATAATATGGCAGCGTCCCATTTTGTAAGATGTTATCTGAATATCTGAAACGTCAATGATACAAATGATTGTTAGGCTATACACGGATAACAAAAACTGCACAGTGTTACGAAGACAACGGTAGAAATTGTTATATATATTGTCTAAATTCAAATACAGCATTGTTTGTCATATTATGTTTTGGGTTTGTTTTTCTTGTTTTTGAGTAGTGATGATGAGCACAGTTTGTTCATGTATGTATGTATATATATATATATATATATATATATATATATATATATATATATATATATATATATATATATATATATATATATATATATATATATATATATATATATTAGGGTCTGAAAGAGCATAGAAGAGTGATGACTGACGTTTTATTCATACTTTCTTATAGGAGTGACAAGCTTTCGACTTCACATGTCTAACATTACGACGAGATTCTTTACCTGCATTTAGATACCAACTGCTACTAGATAAAGTTTTAAAGTTATATTCTACTTGCATGTCAAGAGCTTCGACCAAATCACTGAATATTAAAGTATCGTGCATATCGATTTATTGGTTTTACCTGTGTTAAACATCCTTACCTGAATTAATGTCAGAACCAAACCTTGATTGTAAGGCTCTGGGAGCTCAGAAGTGCCAAAACATCATCAATTAAATGGTTATATCCAGTTTTTACGCCATACACAAATTTTGGTTCAAGTGGAACTCGAATCCCGCTGACTAGAAGTGAGATACTCAATTTTTAAAGCGTAATATTCCAACCACTAGGTCATGGAGGTTTAGTTTAACCAGTGTATGTTTTTCCGTCTACACACATTGATTTTGTGAAGTACCACCTAATGAATTAATACCACATCTAGTGATGGACTGAAATCAATTACATGAAAATACAAAATTTCAATGTGAAAAAAAATTCTTTTTTTTAATAATTTTATGCTTTTTGAAAAAAATGATATCTTCAATCAAAAAGTGATCGGATATGTTTTGTGTAGCTTGTATACGAGTAGCATTTTTCACTCAGTGAGGGTGTATACCTTTTCTGAAATATATTCAGGCGTCAATGGAGGAGAGATGCAGTCTTAATTGGTATACATCCTCTGTAGCAACTACCAACAAACTATTACTGTAGAATAAAATATATAAAAGAATATTCGACAGGATGACTCAACGACGGAAGTAAGGTGAAAAATAATATTTACTCAACATAATAGTTACCCAACATATTGATATTATTAAAGTTTAATTATATCTAACATCGATATAACTTTCCCGATTCTTTAACACTGCAAAAATTAGGTGATGAGGGTTTATACACATTTTATAATATAAAATCTCAGACACTAAAGTATAAATCTTCAGGATGTCCAGGATACATACAGAAAGCTCTGCGTTTGTCTAGATATTGCGTTCTGTGAATGACGTATCCTTGGAATATTATTTCAGAATAAATCACTCTGAAAACCAGAACTCGTTCTTAATGATAGGAAGTTGGTGTAATTAAACTTTATTTGTATCATAAATGAATTTGATTAAAATCAATTTCCGACGATTTCCTTTTCTTGTACATCACCACGAAACATCAAGAAAACGGAAATTCCTCAGTTTCAACGTCCCATTCCTTATAATACAGAACACACTATTTTGTGATGACGTCATTGAGTGTTTAGAACGACATGGTAAATTAACAATTTTATTACTTTCAAAGATACTGGACTTAACAATTCAAAGTTCATGCAAACGATTATTGTACATCAAATTAGTGAAATCGACAGTTGTCTGGAAGATTTATCCAAACAACGAAATAAGATATGTAAAAATCTTTTCTTTTGCCAGAACTAAGTAATCTAGTATTCATTATACTTACCCTGTGACACTCTTATCAACGGAATACCTTTAATGGTCGAATAAAATATCCATTATTCATTTGAAAGACTAAATAAAATATAAGTATCCGGTAGGATGTTGATAAATTGGAAGAATAATAAATCTTTTTCTCTGAGTCATTCCATTACTAGTAGTAAAAAATTCTTAAAATATTCTCAGAGTAGTGCGTCCTGGTCGATGTTTCTTTATCTGAAATATAATTTTCTATGATAAGACTATATTTGTACCACTAAATATGACGTTATCCAATTATCTAAATGCTTTTAATGTAAATACAATCAGTATTTCGATGTTTACAAACATAGTGTTGTATCTACTAATCAAAAGCGGCGACAGGATATTACACATATATCCAATAATTGATGATAAATCATATAACTTTGAATAAATATATTTCACAGAAAACAGTTAACCTTATTTGATAAAGGTTACAATTGGAAATAATGGAATGAAATCAGCAATACTTCGATTTCTATATTCAGATTGGCTTTCACTTGTAACTAATGTTGTCTTTTGTTCATTCGTGAAACCCTAAATACGATACGCTAAACGCGGCCGAAATTTGATAGCACAATACATAAGCCAGCCTATATATTATATATTATAACCGCGATTAATGTCAACGTTCCGCAAATTTTACGGTCGGTATAATAGTCTTGTTTGCGATAACTCGAAATGTTGAGTTGCCTTTTCGTTGGCGGTTGTTGAGACGTCTGCACTAATTGTGACGAGGATTCACTCCTCACGTATTTCATTGGACTTGACTGTGGACTCACGGCGGGTGTAATCGGTCGACAGGGGATGCTTACTCCTCTATGGCAACTGATCCCACCTCTTGGTTTCCAGAGGTCCGTGTTTTTCCATTTTTACCGGATTTGTATCTATTGTCCCGGACATTCTTTTGATTTATACTTTGGTATCTGAGATTTTTTATAGTCAAAATATTCTTTTCTGAAATTGTCCATGTTTCGGGTATATCAGGTGATCTCGACTCATTTTTAACTCGTCCCATCGCATTCTTGGATTTATCATTCTTGACACATGTGATCATGGACTGCCCAACACCATCGGACATGGCAACACGATTGTAAAACATGAGGTACGCATACTTTTCGCGGTAATATTGTTTTGATTTTGTCAATGTCAGCATTCAGGGATACATTAAAGATCGGGAAAAATTCTTTCAGTGACCTGATATATTTATTCATAAATTCAACCGATTTTCTTCAGGTATTTAAAATAGGTTGAAAAGCATATATTTTACATAATGCATGCATTTTCCAATAAAAAAATTAACATAATCCGAGCTCGTAAAGGACCGAGATCCCCTGGCCAATTTACGCACATTTGGTATGGCGAAAGAGTTTATCAGGTCATTGTACACGGAAATACAGCTGGTACGGGAAAACTTAAATTCTAATAGAAAAAATAACTTCGAAAAGGTCTTTTACAACGTTTCACGTGTTTGATAATATATTTGAATACATTTTATCATAAAAATCTTAAGTCAGGTTCTGTACTGAGTCAATATTAATTAAGAGACTGGAAATTCATAGTCTTAATTGTGAGGTGATATCCAAGCGATGTGGTCTTTAGGTGATGTTCCACTGTATATTCAGAAATGAAAAAGGACTGATTCTAAACCAGGAACGTTGCAAGGTACAGGTCTACCACGGTAAAGTGTCACACCCTGGTTCCGTCAAAAACCAAAACAATACAGCGGTCTTTATTCCAAAATAGATAACGTACACGGTTTCCATGTAATACTGAACCTGTAATATTTTTGTGTCAACAAGAATCCTGTCTCCCCTGATATGATATAATTAGATATGTGACAAATTACCTTGGTATACCTATAGACCCTTTCATGTAAACTGTGGTCCTGTGACTTTGAGTGGCAAAAAGATACAGATACCCGCAAAAACACAGACGTCGTTATAGTAACTGATTGTTTCTTGACGTCCTTTTCCGGGAATATGTATCATTTTGCTACTCAAAGTTACAGGACCGCAATTATCGTAAAAGCGTTTATAGTGATACCTTTAGAAAAAAAACAGGACTATCTCATACCGATCGCTGCAATGTAGAAATACATTTAGACTCTCGATATTTCAAGATCAGGAATAACAACATACATTACATCCCCGCACCCCAAAATACTGCATGTTAGACAAATGTCAGCTGGTCGAGAAATATCGTAATGACCTAAATGCATTCAACAGATTCACCCATATGTAACACCTAATATCTTGATATGATCATAACAACAGAGTTGTAGGTCTACTCTAAAATAAAAAGAAAAAAATACCCACCAACTATTAAACACTCATTTACGCCCTATTTTATCAGCGTCTTCCTTTACAACAACATACACTGAAGTTAGATTTAAACGATTTTTAAAAATATATAATATTTCTGCTTGATATCAATTCACCAACAGAAAAGAAAAGCCAAAATATGAGGTCCACCGTATATTGACTTTAGAAAAAGGCGAAATGTTTTTACTTACAAAATTAAAGCACTGAAAGTACTGAAACGAGGTGCTGGGTGACACATCTTTAATTTATTTGAAATGACTCTAAGATCTGCTAAAGTGAATGGAGCTCGTTCTGGAATACACAAGGAAGTGCGTCTCATCGTGTGTCAATCACATGCAGTATTTTAAAACTCACAAAACTGCATTTAAACATTACACACAACGTTGCAATTGTTGTGTCAGCATTTATAACAAAATATTTATCAGTGAGATACTGACCTAAATGACCAGTGCTAGTGATTACATAATTAGGCCAAGACTCGCGTAGATCTATGTTGAGATTCCACTTGTAAATAACAACCTGATGCGTGTAAATTTTAATAATGTTTCACTTATGTCTACAAATACGATTTCAGGAAATATTTTCTTTGATATTTCTCTCCATTTGATCATTTAATTATCTTCATAAAATGCCTGTTTAATCAAATAAATTCCACATTCTGTTATAAATTAATTAAATTTTTAATAGCAGCTAGAATTCATTTCCGTAATACGCGATAAATTGTACAGACAGAATCGCGGGAACTCATCGCGATCGACGATCAACGATAACAACCATATGCACAAGTGTGCGACACAAATGGATATCGTAGATATAACTTAATCGTGTATGCATTATTATCGATTTTATCTTTTATACAATTATTCATAAAACATAACTTAGTGTATATTTCTATTTTGCAAAGATTTATCATTTACAAGAAAATGTTGCATTTGTCTGTGAACTCGTGTTTTGAGCATATGAAATAAAGCAAACAAATCCAGCATCACAAATTTTCAACCCGAATTTCAGGTTTACCATGGGTATATCTCATATCACATTTAAGAGAATTCAAGTTCTCTGTAATGTTCCGATGAGAGATAGGTCATAGTATTCACTATATTCAAGAAAATTGATATTGAAATGCTACGGGCCACTTTTCTACGATAGAAATCTAACCCAGGGTCGCTCTTCTACGATAGAAATCTTGCCCGGGTTGCCATGGAAAAATGACCCCTGTTATTCATCCCAAGTGACCCAAGTAAAAAAGGTATCCCCTTACTATTTAAGGAAAGGATACACAAATATTAATATTATGCATATTATACTAGGCCTAATTATGATTAGGCAATTGGTTTTGAGATCTTTAAAAAAACCATCTAGGGGAAAAAAGGGGAACATAGCTCTTACTTTAACAGTTAAATATGAACAAATATTTTCATCAATGTGAAAAATATCATTTCATAGGATATTTATAGGTATGTGCCAAAGATATGGTTTTAATCAGTTTTATTTATTTTTTTTTCTTTTGTTAACACATCAGTAAATCACATAAATGTGCATTGTATTGCATTTCTAAAATGTCTTAAGTTTTTTTTCGTTGTTTATTTTTTCCTTATAGAAAGATAAGTTTTTTGGTTTGAGGGTGGGCATAGCTAAACATAAATGACCTAACTTCCTGGCAACTTTCTCATATTCGGAGAAATGTATTGTGACAATTCTAATTCCCCTGAGCGAGATTCGAACCCACGTCTAGGAAATGAGAGGTTATGATCATCAATCGAAGACTGCACGTGATATTTGTATGTCATAAATGCTCATTCTCCATATTACCTTCGTTGTGAACATTTTTAAATCACTAGAAAATTTACCCGGATTATGGTTCATTTTTCTACATGTATGGGCAAATTTAATAAATGTTTTCAGCATACGTATTGCTGTGTAAATCACTTGCCGTTTTAAAGCAAAGCCTTCATAAGGGTGTTTCAAATCCAGGACTGGATCTTCCACTTTCCCTAATAAAAACGGTGTGTGATAGCATCATACAGATTAATGCGAAATCTTGCTTTCATCAATATGGCTGTCTCATATTTTTATTGACCAAGATGGTTTGTTACTTTTTCAATATTTCACATTTGATGAATGATTAGCTGACAATACTATTGCCTGCCCCAAACAGAAATGTTCGACATTTATTAAAATCAACACTTGTTTACAGTAATATATAAGTTTATTTCAAATATTTATATATACATTCAACTATGAAAATAACAAACTTTAGTATTTGTCTGACAATCATGTAGACTATATAAAAAAAAGCAATAATGATTATATTTCTAAGATTTTCGTGAGATATACTAATGACCTTAAATTCTCATGTGAAAAACAGCTATTATATGATACCCCTGAAGACAAAAATTGGTTTGCCCAGCTTAAAACGGGGAACTTAAGAAATCACTAAAGCTTACGACTTCACTTTCAATCAGCTTGCAAACAGATAACACTTCTTCGATATGCTCCCTGGCTTGGCCACTCATGTCGTATGGACATCACTAATACAGAATATCACTTAAGCATTGACCTGAATGGCAGCTGGACAAAGGCAAATTCCGTTAGTGCTTCATGATGAATTTGACCATGTCCACTTGTCTTTATCAGTCCATGATCTCGATCGGGAAGCAAAGTACGAGTTACACTGGCTTTAAGTCAGAGCATTCGAACGGCAAAGCTTTTTTTAATCCACTATTTCTTATGACAATACAATCCAATGCCAGTTTGTTAGGCTGGGGTGCAGTTTGTCAGGGCACAAAATAAGGGACTTTGGATAAGATTAATAAAAGATTTTATAAATACAAATACATGTATATATATATACATATATATATATATATATATATATATATATATATATATATATATATATATATATATAATTCTATAACTATAATTTTTAATTTATGATTTGATAGAATCCCATATCTGACATATCATATCCAAATTCACCTTGATGAGGAATGAAAACTATTAATAAATTTAACCATTATTTCATATACTGTCATCACTATGCACATTTACCTACCCGAAAATCCAAAGCCTATCTTCTTTGCACCTCTCTCAAATGTTAACCCACTTCTTAGCCCTCTACCCAGTCTCAACATATTTAGTTTAAAACTTAATGATATTAACCAACAAATATACTATGATAGTTAAAAAGCATGGATTGTATTATGATTCTATTAATTTATTTTCATGCATTATTATATCTCACTTCAATCTTATTGTGTAATCAACATTTCATTTTCAGCGCTAAACACCCTCACAATATCTGAAATTTCAATAATTTACCTTCACTTTCTAATGCACTTGATCACCAGAAATGACATTGTGACATACAGAGACAAACGAACTAATCATTTTAGTCTTCACACAAGATATTGTTTATCCTAATGTCAATAAGCGATTTTAAAATTTAACATCCATTAATGCAATATTCAGAAACAAATGTTATAGTAATAGCATAGGTGAATGAAAGATAACTGAACATTGAAATGAAATAGCAAAACTAGCTTTTCTTTTAAAAGCTCAACATGTTATAATTAGTTGATGATCCATATGTTCAGGAAGAATTATGTTCTAGAATATTATTTTGTTTAAATTATTTTTACATACAAAATGTAAACAATTTGTTTATGTATATTTCACATGATCTAGTACACCATACACTTAACAAATATAATTCAAATTGTACAATCATATCTACTAATTATCAAAGTTGTCTCATTTTATTGTAACAATGATTTGATTATGAATCAAGTGGTGCTTCTTTAACACCAATGTCCTTCATCATGTTGATAGAAACCAATTTCTAATGTAATTTGCAATCAATATGTACAAAATGTTCCTCAGTTTTGACTTTATAAGCCATTTGTGTATCCTATGTCGTTTTAAGTGCCCACTTAAAGATTCTTTATGAACATATTTCAATTACTTTTTTTCCAAAGAGAAGAATTTTTTAAGATTTAAAGTGTTTTACCATTTCAAAGCCCCCTTTTCTGTTTGACTATTATATTATGTCCCTCCACCTATCCCCCCCAAGCTCATTAGCTAAGATGAAGAACCACAAATTTTGATCTTTACAGACAGAAATGAAGTTAGGGGGTCATCACTGTGCTAGTTAAAAGTGGATCTCTACATAAATTCTAATCCAAAAGACATGTGATTACGTATGTATTGATTTTATATACCAAGAGATATATAAAACTCTTATTATAATCAAATTATCTTTTTTATGGCAGGCAATCAAATTTCTAAATTAAGGTTAAGCAAGAATATTTTCTGAAAACATTTTAATATGCTGTATCCTGGAAGATTTTTTCTATTACTTTGATGAAAACAATAAAAGTTTGTAAAATACACACACATATTGTCAAAATCAGCAAGAGGAACAACTGATCTAATTTATAATTCACAGTTGTCAATATCACAAATAAAATAAGGAGCAAAAACAAAGCTTTATATGTTATAAAAAAACTTATCATTAACATAATAATTTAATACCATATACACAGGTAAAAACCCGATTTTAATATCGGGCTACCAGAATGTCAAACCTGGTATCCTCTAAATAAGTTACAATCACAGATGCTTAATTATGTCCCTGTGATGACAGAAGCATTCAAAGTTTCATGTACATTTAAACTTACAGAAAAATTATAAATAATTCTACTTCAATTTTCTGTCATTATACAAGATTTTTAGACAAATAGTAATTGCCTTCACCTTAGACTACTTTAAATGAATATAAAGAGAGAAACCATTTTTGCCTGTGTAGGGACTGAACATATTAACATAAACAATACACAACATCTGTACACTCTTTTACTGTGTAACAGATATTTACATGTGTTTTAACGTGCTCTATGTTCTGTGAAAAATAAGTTTTCACACTTTAATTCACTTAGATAGGGTAAATTTCAGTTATTACAGTTTCATTGTAACTATATCATAGTCATATGCTATCACACGGCAACATTTGCAATACCAAAGAACAATTGCTGTTTCATCAAATACTGTCCGACTCCGCAACAATTTGGCTTTCTTCAATGTTAATGGACACAATGGGACAGATAACTATTAGTACTACATTTTCTGATGACAAGAGACAATTCTGACTGTTGCCCCCCCCCCCCCCCCCCCCCCCCCAAAAAAAAATGAAATAAAAACCATATAATACAATAATGAAATAAATTTCAACAGATGTTTACAACACTGTGACTATGAAAACCAAATTTTACTTAATAGTGATGTGCTTGTATGACAACACATTTTAATCAATGACATCACAGCTGGGCACCAGTTCATTGGACTGGGATGAAACAGTTAACTTTTGCCCAGTTGTTATCTCATTGATAAATTTGTGACATATTAAAGTCAGAAACCGTTCAAAATGATATATATACATTTTTATAAAGGACATTGGGTAATATACATGTATAAATATCTCCTCCAACTTTGTCATCTTTGTTTTTGAAACTAAGCAAGATTAAGAGACACTTACAAAATACATAAATAGATATCATATAAATATCTCATATCTAATCAATAATCAATAGATCAATAATATATATAGCAACTGCCACGATATTGCTGAAATAAGGCATGAAATGCGAATAAACTATATGGTAAACATTATATGATGACAGAAAATGAAATCAGGTAAACATAATTTGATGAAAGATAACGAGATCAGGTAAAGATAGTATGATGACGAAAAATGAAATTGGATGACATAATATGATGATAGATAACGAAATCAGGTAAACATAATATGATGACAGACAATCAAATCAAGTAAAGATAATATGACTGATAGCAAAATCAGGTAAACATAATAAGATGATAGATAAAAACATCAGGTAAAGAGAATATGATGATAGATAAAAACATCAGGTAAAGAGAATATGATGACAGATAAAAACATCAGGTAAAGAGAATATGATGACAGATAACAAAAATTAAACATAATATGATGACAGACAATCAAATCAAGTAAAGATAATATGACTGATAGCAAAATCAGGTAAACATAATAAGATGATAGATAAAAACATCAGGTAAAGAGAATATGATGATAGATAACAAAAATTAAACATAATATGATGATAGACAATCAAATCAAGTAAAGATAATATGATGATAGACAATCAAATCAAGTAAAGATAATATGTTGACAGATAATCAAATCAAAGCAACTCATAATCACCACTTTCATAGATTGTCAGTTGTAGGGTCATATTTTCATTTTCACAAAAACATATGTTGACTTGACAAGTTGAACTTAACTACAGGATATTAAAAAAAATGTAAAAAAAAACAAAAAAACTATCAATAAACTTTTTTTTCATAGATTTATATGGTTTACATGTATTTAGGAACTCACCATGTATTTGAAACAGTTCTTTTACTCAACCGTGTTTCTGAATTGGGTATGTGATTTTTTAATCAGTGAATGATATGTTATAATTTTGATAGACTTTACATCATGAAATAAGTCAATATACAGCCCTGTAGCAAAAGTATTCACGATTTTTCAAAATGGCGATGTTGCATCTGCTCGTCTCAATTGGGAAAAGAGTGATAACTCTAATGAAAATACGAGTTAAAGTTATCTCTAGGTATTTTTGTCATCTTCAACTTTTGTAGTCAATGAGAACAAGCAAATTTTGACCATGGGTCGAAAATCGAGAGAATTGAGTGAAGAAGTGATTGTAACTCTCAAAAGAATCATAAAAATTGTACAATTAGGGTATTAGCCCCTGCCTATGTAAAAAACCTGTACTTATCAATTCCCCGTCGCATCCAAGCAGTACTAAGATCAAAAGGCCACCTCACAAAAATATTAACTAAAATAAGTAAGTCAGTTTTTGATACTTTCTGTTTATGGGAAATGCATCATTACTATTATGGCCGCCATTTTAAAAAATCACATACTATTGCTACAGCACTGTAGTTCCAACTGTGAAAAACCATGATTGGTTGATCATTTAACATTTAATTTTGGCAAAACTATACCTTTGGTATTATATAAATAGTATTTAAAACAATGTAATGATACAGAGATCACTCATGTTACAATGTGGTAATATGACACCCTTCCCAATGTCAGCATATTTTGCAATATAAAGTTAGATGCACTTCAGCAGCTGTAACCATGTCAATCTTTGTTTGTAAATAGTTCCATCACTTGTTCACCATCTCATATCCGGTTAATTGTTGTATAATTGAACGTCCAATGTGTTTTAAAACAGAATTATCTGAAATACAGAACAAATGATTAAACATGATTAAACTTGAAAGTGTACATCTATACAAGCAACTAATAATACCTTAATGATTATATAAGTCCAAAAAGCAATGAAAATAGACAAGCCCAGCCAGTAGACAAATAGTTCAGGAGTAGAATACTGATTGCTGTTGAACAATCTAAAACTTAACTCTCACCACCACTGTTTTTTGATATGCTGCGTATAGGATCTAAAGCAATCTGCTATGGGGTCACGTGCACTCTCTTGGGTCTTTAATGTTCAAACAATGAAAATCAACTTACAAAATTTAATAAAAGATTTAAAGAAACGTAATTTGTTTTATAAAAAGGAAACAGTCAGTTCACTAAATTTCATCATAATATCTTTGGTGATTGGAACTTATCAAATGTTATGAAAATGATTTTCTCTTTTTGTGTTTCACAGCATTTTTACAGCCATCATAGTTCAACAGAAATAAAATGATTATGAGAGTACTGGACTTTTCACTCTGACACAGAAATATGATAAATTTTCCATGGAACCACTTATCATTTCTATCTATATACATTAAATACCTTTAGAGTAAAACATGTCAGGGATGGACAAATATTTTTTGAGTCAGCTTGCCCAGGTCAAGCTGAAAGTAATTTTCAACTTGCACCGATCTGTGTTTCCCTCAATACATGTATTAGTAATAAGACAAGACCAATTTTAAAAATACAGGCCTTGCACTGGGTCTAAGAAAGAGGAAGACTTCACTTATCCTTTCAGCTGTTGGAGTGAGACTTCTCACATACACATGTAAGTAGGGAGAATTTTAAAATACTATATATATGTATATATTTGTCTATTCTTTTATGCCAACTTGGAGAAAAAGGCATATGCAACACAACTGGGAATTTTCACATTAAATAGTAAAAGTATTTAATACACTTGTAAATGTAAGGAATTCTATTTCTCCCTTTACTGATTTCAGTCGGTGAAAAATACTGAATGCATGAAGCTTATTACATTTTATTTTTCATAAAGACTCAATAAAGATTATCTAAATATTAATATTATTATTTTATCTACTAACAGCCCAGTAATAAATAGTAATAAAGACTCAATAGATATTATCTGAATATTATTTTATCTACTAAAAGCCCCAGTAATAAATAAGTCAAAAAGACTCAATAAAGATTATCTGAATATTATTTTATCTACTAACAGCCCCAGTAATAAATAGTCATAAAGACTCAATAAAGATTATATGAATATTATTTTATCTACTAACAGCCCCAGTAATAAATAGTAATAAGTTATCAGAATGAAAATTTTTTTTTGCAAAGAATCGAAGTTTTATTATTAATATTATTTTGGTGGGGTGGGGTGGGATGTGTGTAAAATATCGGTAACAAAATAGGCTGTAACCTAGTAAATGCTCTGCTTTCATAGAAATTACATCTGGTTAATGACTTCAAAAATATGATACTTCATTTGTTGCTTTTATTTACAGCACTACAAATTTTTATTCGGTGATATAAGCGCCATGATCAGCGTGAGTTTCATAAGGGTATATCATGTCTGCATGTCAAACAATTGAAAATCACGTATAGTATCTTTCTTTTTTACTTATTTTACAAATACTGGCATTTTATTTCATTGTTTTATAATTACTGTTGAATATGTCATTTTATACCATGTAATTAGTAATGACCATTCATCTTCGGTACCATCAGCATGTGGTGAAAATTTCTGACTTTCAAATCTAATTAAAGAATTATCAGGAATTTATAACACCCATCTGATGTTGATTGCGCATCTTTAGAGGCAGTATGACATGCAGGTATGCTTAATTAGGCCTGACACTTCTCTTTAGGATTATAATGATTGTATAGACCTATTCCTACATACAAGTAAAACACTTTAATGCATCATTGTGACTGCATCATTGTGAATGCAAGGGGAGATAATTGAGGAAATCATGCCAAAATTGGTGGTTTGGGAGAAGATTTTTAAAGAGAGTACCTTTTGGGACATATTCTGCCCCACTCTGGATCCACCCTATGTCAAAAAAATAATCAGCAAAGAATCAAAGTTTTGTTATTATTATTATTATTTGGGGGGGGGGGTTGCGGGGTGTGTAATATATCGGTAACAAAATAGGCTATAACCTAGTAAATGTTCTGCTTTGATAGAAATTATACCCGGTTAATGACTTCAAAAATATGATAGGCCAATCTGGCTAAAAACTAAAATATTTTAAGACTGCAAAAAAGAGGAGGGGATGCATTTTTCAAACTATCATCTTTTGTTTCCAAACTACTGAAGAAATTTTGATGAAATTTTACAGGAAGCAATGACCTTGAGCACTTGCTTCCTGTAAAATTATGTCAAAATTTCTTCAGTAGTTTTGAAACAAAAGATGATAGTGTGAAAAATACACCCCCCCTTCGTTTTTGCAGTCTTAAAAATTTATACAACGTTCTAGAACTTAAATTTCTGCAAAATTCCTGCACAAAAAGATTTCCTCAACTAATTACAAGTAAAACACATTAAATGAATGCATCAAAGTCACTGCAAGGGTGGATAATTATGGAAATCATGCAAAAAGTAATGAAAATGACAAAGCTAAACAGACCTCAAAAATGCATCAAAATTTCCAATTTTTATGAAAAATACAGACTTGAATCATACATCCATGTAGATCACTCAGAAACAATCTGGTTTTTTCAATTCATGTAGTGGTTCTGTAGAAGAAGATTTTTAAAGAGGGTACCTTTTCTGCCCCACCCTGGATCCACCCCAAGGCCATCTGGCTGAAAAGTACAAACTTGGTGAATGACTTTGAGCACTTGCTCCCTGTAAACTTTCGTCAAAATTCCTTCAATAGTGTGAAAAATGCAAACCCCCTCATTTTTGAATGTATGGAAATATCATGATCTTCCGTGTCATTGAATGTGGCTATAGTGCTAACAAATCTTAAATATTTTGATTTTATTTAATTAATGTAGGAAAACTACCCTTAAGAGTTATATTCACTTTTATGTCTTCATTATTTTCTCTTTAAAAAACAGGTGCTAAATCCAAAATAAAAACATTTTACTTTCTATTGTTTTATCAGCATAAATGATATGATTTGCGCGAGCTTGTAATGGCTTTTTCCCAACTGTCCTTCAGCATGCTATGCAGGCCGCTTACATACCGAAAGTGTGGATTCAACTATCGCTAGAGGCCTGGGTACTGTAAAAACAATGCACAGGTGTGAAAGTCTATATATCCTGTTAGACTTGTTTGCCAAGATAAGGATTCATTTAAACTTTTAAAGTGATATCAGAAATTTGTCAAATGATCGGTCCAAACGACTGGTCAATGTTTGCGTAAGCAAATCCAGATTTTTTACTTCTGTTTTTTTTATTTTAGTTCCGGATGGTGGCCTCGTTGTATCTTATCAACATGCAGAAATTATTCCGCCTGATCATGTGATAACAATGTGAATAAACATCGACCTTGTCATGGGTGACGGCCAGTATCATGTACTCCTTGCGAGGTTTAAAAATAAAAGTTGTTCATTCCCCAGAAAATCAAAGATGTGTTTACTCAAAAGTGCTTGTAAATGGATAGAATAAACTTCAATGCATCTAGCAGTGGCAGGATTCATGCAAATTAAAACACATTTCAGTCAAGTGAAGTAGATCTAATTTACATTTATTTCCCTTCAACATTTTTTAACTGTCATTGTTAACAGCTTAAACAGGAGACGTTCGACCCAACATTTTTCAACTGAATTCATATTTGGCCCATTGACATACATTTGTTATATCCTTTTAATGTGCATTAAAACAGTCATTTATAAACTGACTTGGTGTTTGTTTTTCACCAGTGTAGGAGTAATAAATTGCTGTTCCTCCTTTGTATTTTTCTTTATTTTTTACGATGATATTCGTCTAAAATATTTGGGCCACAACTTTATCATTTAGGCTAGTAGTTCTGAAATTTTACTCACCTTTGTTTTTATTTTTCAGTAATATTTATATAACGACCAGTAAAATTTTGCTTCGACCAGTGAAATTTAGTAATTCACTGGTCAGTTTGACCAGTAAATTATTTTTCATTTCAAAAACTCTGTGACATTCATAATAAGAGATAACACCCAAAGTCGGCTATGTGTAGTTTATGACAAGTTTTAATCCATAGATAAACTTCAGTTGCATTTGTTCACGTGTTTATGATTACTACATTCGTAAACAAAAGTCAAGATGGCGGGAGCTTGACATCAGCAAAATGCGAGCCCTGAAACATTGTTAATTTTTTAAACTTGCCCACAGGTTAGCCATCTGTATTTTTCAACTTGCTCGAGCTAAATAGAGCTTGTCCTGGGTGTCAGGCAAGTGGATTTGTCTTGCCCTGCTTGTATATTAAGACCCTCTTAAGGACACAACAAAACCAATCTTTCTAGGGAGGTAATCTATACATGGAGATTGTTTAACACATGACTTACAGACAGTCCCACTTTTCAATCTATCTGCATCATCAGAGCTCTTTTCCTGAGAGTTTTCAGATGAAATGCTGTAATCCATGTCCTTCTTTTGTAGACTTTCAAAATGCAGAGTATTGCCAATTTTGATAGGTAAATTAGTCATTTCAATGGTATCACCTTGATTACTAAGGGTATTGCTGTGTTGTGAAACATTTGGCACTGGTACATTGGTCTGCTGTGATGACTGTTGGAAAGATGACTGTGCATCATCCACTTCTAAATCTTCTCCTAGTAAGCTCTGTACAGGATTAGTGTTTAACTCCCTTCCATCAGCTGTTCCTCTAACCACTCTTACCGGACTCTGGTGGCTGAAATAAGAAATGATCTGAGTGTGACTTAACAATCTTTTTGACACTCTTATTAAATTTTAGGATACATAAATAGATTTAAGAGATAGTGTTGTAAAATGTACATTGTATTACTATCATTACTTTTACTGGATTGGCTTACTTTTGAGTTTTAGACAGTTGTGTGGGAAGGATAATTTTCATTTTGTGAAAAAAAAAACATCAGCTACATGTACAGTACAAACCAGGTGTTTATTCTGTCAAACACGCCACAGCAAAAATGATGACAAAAAACAACAAAAAGCATCATGATTCTCTTTCTAACCAAAGTGTAATCATATGCAAAATTTCACTCTACACTATGGCGGCATATTTCTTTGACAGTGAAAAACTCTGTGTGACACGATCAGCAGAAGCGTTTTGGATTAAACATCTCCATGGGGTGTCTAATTAACTATCACAATCCCCGCGCCCTACAGGTAATAAACAAGCTGTAAATGTCTTTTATGTTTAATATTACAGTGACTTCAGTAATGCCATGTTGTACCCATGCAAATAAAGATAGCACTACTACTAAAATTATGAATTGAAACACTGAAAGTTACAACAACTTCTTTTCAGTGAGTATTGAAATTGATTTGCTAAATTATCCAAAGCAGATAGAGTATGCTTGATGTGTCGATCATCATTGGCTGCATGACAAACTTTTACCTTGATAGTTATTGTTATTCCGCCTTGAAAAAGAACCTGTAAGATAACTTTAGTTATATCTGATTTCTGACAGAAATTACATGGTTATCCTGTATTTCATAAATGTTGGTGTAGTAAAACGTAAATCTCTATCTCTTACTCTCTCTCTCTCTCTCTTTCACACACACACAAAGAGCATAGAAAATGTTGACAAATATCTTAATATCCTTAACAGTTAACTCCAACTAGAATTTACACTGCTTATTTTATTCAAAATTTTGACGAACAGAGACATGACTTACACACTTTCAGTGTTCATCTGAAATTGATACCATTTCAGTATGTTATGTACATGTAATACATTGTTTTAAAAAGCAATACAGACTGGCTTTTCAGACCTACTATTTTATCAAACATTAAAAAAATAGTAACATTGTAGTTGATGCACATGCACGTGTACCTTCGAGTCTGTGGCTTAATACATGAGTGCAAAAAAAAAAGTATACAAGTTACCTCCCTCAATTTCATAAGAAGGATAAAAAATCAAGTGTCAAAATGTTTATCTCTTTTTAAAAAGATTTTTTAATTTTTGTAACCACATCAATAAAGATTTGCCCTTATATTTGCCCTTATTATTATTTTAAAAAGTCAATAATTTTTAAGAAAATGATTTTAAGACATTCGGAAATGACAAAAAACCCGGAATTGACATGGATCACCTTTAAATAGCATCAGTGTTATTTAACAAATCGTCGACTTGTCTTTATCTAATCACTCCTGATTAAAAAATACCCATGGCTTGCAAATAGGGTATGGACATTAGGGAATATTTTATGTTTTCTTATTACATAATTAGTGTTTTTGGATTTTGTCATTACTTACCAAGGAAAGTTATATTTAATTTTCCCTTACATCATTTATTTACGATTTAATTTACACGGAGACTATACTAGGAATGTGTTCCGTAATTGTTATACAATGTAGGCCTACATGTAGCGTTAAATTTTTTGGGTTTTTTTTGCCAAGTTTTACAGAATCCCAAAACTATTTATACTTTATTTAGAACAAGTGTTGATATACACATAAAATGTGTTACTGACAGCAACTTGATCCCCGTTATATTAGGTATATATTAGGCATTTCAGATGAAATTTCAAGTTAAGTCTCATTTGGTCTGATCAAATTGTTCAAGAAATTAATTACTATTTTCATCTTTTCAATATAAGTTCTGTGGGTGATTTGTACATAAATGACACTGCCTTATAAAAATAGGATGTCCAAAAAGTTAACACTCGGAGATTAACTGCCCAGGTAAACTTAATACACATGGACATCTTTTATTGCATATTGAAATGTCAAGTCATTCATTTTTCAGAGATAATCCTTTACACTATTTTTCACGGAGTGATAGTGTTTTTCTAGTGTTGCACACCAAAAATCACCATACCATACAGTGTTTCACGCTACACCAAGTAGAGAGTTTGACATAAAAAACACCATGTTCATACTGTAAATGCAAATTAGATAGCTGATACATTTGTAATTAAACATCCTTAAGTAATCCATGACTCATGACCTAAAAGGCTATAGACGTTCATCCACAGCACTATAGCATACATTTTCACATGTGAGAATTTGCTTGTGTCCATCAGATTGGGAGTGAAAACATGTAACCCCAGAAACATATACACTGAGAAAAGAATATGAATGTATGCATTTTTATGAAAGCAATGCATGTGTGTTTAGTTCCAAAATGCAGGGTTCAACATCAAGGTTTGTCCGGTTGTCCAGGACATGCCCATTTAGCATTCGGACAAGTAGATGTTGCTTCTCACTTGTCCGAAAGGACAAGGTGACATTGTTGAAGACAAAAATTAAGTAGTTCTTTGTAAAATTTAGGCAAGTGGTGATTCAAGACTATCTCAGATTTTCAGTATTTTTATTGTTGTGACAAGTAATGACGCCTTTAAAAATTCAAAGTACTGAAATGGGTTGTTATTTTGGCAAAGAAAGCCATGGGATTCAAACTACTTCTATCTAACATATATGAAATGAAAATAAATCAAATTAATGTAGATCTAAAAACAAAAAAAAACTTCAATTTCCAGCCTCTAAATAAATTCAAAATTAACATTCAAAATTTTATTTGTTGTATCTTCCGCACCAACTTTAAACAGAATATATTGTCTGATGTGCATTAACACTAAATTCAAAATAAAACGTAAGCATTTTTGGAACCTACTTAAATTTAAACCATGGCAAAAAATGGCTGTGATTTAAAACAAATTTTAGGGCTCGTAATATCGAACGTAAAAAATCCTGTTTAGGGCTATTACTGTGGTACATGAATATATACTCTGCCTAGACTAAATAAACAACCAAACAATGATCTCTATCTTGTATTAATTAATATAAATAACTGTACAGGGTGAAAAAAACATTTATTGTTAAACAAATAATTTTCCCCCAACATACTTGGGGCTAAAGTCGCAATGAAACAATCTATCACCAATTTCACTTATAGACATCAATGAGTACTTTGTTTTATGTTGAAAACATCGTTTCTGTTTGAACACCATTATGAACAGACCGATTACACAAAAAGTTTAGGTTTATATATCCCAATCTTATCATGATTAACTTAAAAAATTGTGATAATTGTTGTGTAAACAGCTGACAATGAACATGGTGATTTTCCCCAACTTCCGTGGAAACAAGAACATGAAATTGTAACATTCAATGCTCAAGTTACCCCCCTTTGCGATATCAATATACACACAGTATGCAAGCTGAAATTGAGCAGTTGCTGGTCATGTAAGGCATTAGATCACCATATAGGGTGTATAAATAAAGGAAATATGCACGAGAATCTCATTAAGGCAGGTTGTGTATAGCTATTTTGTTTGTTTATTGTTGTTTAACCTGCCACTCAAGAATATTTCACTCATATGGAGACGTCACCAAATGCCGGTGAAGGGCTTCAAATTTTGGCCTATGCTCGGCACTTACAGCCATTCAGCAGTGAGGGTTTTTTAACGTGCCGAACACCTACCGTGACACAGGACCTCCAGTTTTTACTGTCTCATCCGAAAGACAGGAAACCAACCTGTCGTCGGCGGGACTCGAACTCACGATCCAGAGTTAAGCACGCTACCGACTGAGCCAGGCCGGCTCATGTATAGCTATAAGTTGACAAACACGTTAATTTGATAGTTTTCAAAATGGACAGTAACTTATTCATAATGAATTTCATGCGTCATTTGCATAACAAGCATCTCCTACTCGATGCTGTCACCTCTATTCTGCTTTCATTTTCATTATTCCATGTTCTAGAAAACATACATATTCTTGAGAGTTCGCTAGAAACTGATTTAGCTTCATGATGGTATCAGCGATATGTAATTATTTCTATTTACAATCGCTGTACGCTTGTAGCTGTTAATATCAATATGATGAATGGCGGAGTAATACTGCAGTTCCACAAGGCATCACTTGAATCTTATACAATGGAATTCCATTTTTATAAACAGATCAATGAAGTTTTGATGAACCTAACTACAAAATGTATTGTATAATTTTGAAAGGCAGAAATAAGTAGAATTATGTGGTATTTCATTTAATGATTATTCAAACTAGATTTAATTTCATTTACACCAAAATATTTGACTTTTCTATAAAAGTTGAATTCTTGAGTTGGACTTTACTTTAAAAATGCAACCTCCATGACATCTTCACTGCTAACAGGATAGCCCTCGATGAAAAGTCAAAGTAAACCCATAACAGGTTGTTATTACATAACAACTCATAAAAATGAAAGAATTGACACAAAAGCACAATCCGTTGCCATGGTAACCAAGGTTGTCTTTTTACCCCTGGAATGGTGTGTATGTGCAAAAAATCTCTATAATTAGACGTAAAAATTTTCTGCTAAAATGATTTTTTCTCCAAAAAAATATATTGCCCCTTTGAAGATCAAGGTCTGTTCAATAAAAAAATGTGAATATACAAAAGTATATATTACAACTCAAATAATGAGGCATGGCTAAAATAAGGTAATAAATAAAAATATTTATGTATTTTTTTAAAAATGGTTAATTTTTTAGTCAAATTTACAGAAATTTGCATCAGTGAGGAAATTAAATGTGAACATACTTTGATGGTGTTACCTTTGTTCCATATGAATCAATTAAAAAAATGGTGGGATTTGTTCGTGTTTACTTGTTTCCATAGCAACAAAACTTTAATTCTAATTTTCCAATCGTGAGAATTCTGATTACAGCTAATTCTTACGTTTTTAAGGAGCAAAAATTAAACAAAGTCATATCTACTTCAACAAAACATAGATTGACATCTCATTTTCATTCAATGAAATATGAATATAATTTTATGTCACCCTTGCAACAGTTTTCATCTAGTTATACCTGTAGATATTCATTTATGAACACTTCTGGTAAATTCTATACCTTACTCTCTACACATAAAATGGCAGTGGGAGTTCTTTTATTAATTAGCATTGGTATATGTATATACATTGTATATAAAACATTGAATTTTGGAGAAAAGGACAGCTAAATTTTGTGATAGTATGAAAATAAATACCCGTAATCTGATTTGACAAAAGTTGCCTCCCCGAATCAAATCCCAAGTTGATGTACTTAATGTAGACTAGATCTACATAAAAAAAGAAACAAATCGTGTTCTGTGTCTACATCTTTATTACAAGATTTATTGTTATGATACTTATTCACAGTATCACTCATTTAGGCTATAGGCATACCCTTCGTACTGTCCAAGTAAGCGTAAGTCTGTACAGACTACAGTATAGAACCTTGTCAAAGGCCTTACAGCAGACGTTTGTCAATACGACTTATGCTGTTACAGTATCTCTCAAATCACTCCCTGTGACTCATTCCACCTCTTAATCAAAAGAAATTCTGTTTGAAAAATACAGAGTTATCCATTTCATCTCGAAACTTTTGGCAATGCGCAGAAAACCCCGAAGTCGGGTGGCAAGCATTGTTTGTTGTCAGATGACATTTTCATTTGCTCAAACTAAAATCAAGGGAAAATTTGAAACTACCAGAATAGAAATAATATAAAAACGGTACTTCGAAGTATTATACCATGAATTGAATTGTATCAATATACTGCGGCCTTATTATGATAGGAATATTTTGTTGTGAATATGTGTGGTAATCTGTTTAGAGATGTTATGATGAGAAAACAGGGAATTATTTGAGCATGTCTAATGGGTAGAAAACTGCCAAACATCGAATAAGGTCAAATAAGTGCTTGAAAATAGTGGCCTAAAATATAAGCATTTACTGACTCAGATTGGTTAAAACCCGTTCAGGATTAGACAGAATACAATATTTGGATTCGAAGTAAGGTTACATTTACAGTTTCCAAATTCGCAGTTTTATTCAACATTTAATTGTAATTTAAAAATGATAACAATTCCAAAAAGGTGTTTGTGTCCAACACAATAAAAACTCTGTAAGGTGGTATAAATTGTATTAAAGTTGAGCTTAAACTCAACTTTAATACAATTTATACCACCTTACGGAGTTTTTATTGTGTTGGACACAAACACCTTTTTGGAATTGTTTGCATCGATTATTTTTGTGGACTCTGTATACCTCTGGTATCCACAGTGAAGACTCCTACCGGATTATTTATACTGTCTACCTTCAGGGACGTTGTTACCTCCACCCCCCCTCTTTTTAAAAATGATAAGTTGCAACGTAGAGTCCTGTTATTGTAGAATTAGATAATCATGCTCTGTAACTGTTTGTTTTTCATTGTTTAGCAGATCTAACTAAACCTGAAGTACAGGGAGATAACTCTTATGCCCACATTTCCTTGTAAAAACACATGAAATTAAATTTAGATGAATCTCACGAATGTCGATGGACAAAACAATTTATTCAATATCATTCTGTCCATAGCAAAAAAGAACTTTTTTGTGAAGTGTTGCAAATTGCAAATAAATATTTTTTAAAATAAGCAAATTTACTATAGAATATATAGGAAAAAAGCCTAGTATATAGCAGGATTTATTTTGCCTGAAAAAATGAAAATAGGTCAAATTAACAAATATCCTTTTAACCATATGTTTTTTGATCCCATTCTTATATATCAAAAACATAATTATCATTTTTTCACCCTTTCTGTAGTATCTGCCTAAATTTTACAAAGAACTACACTTCAATACAGATTATTCTTGTTTAAACACAAATACAGTGTAATGTCTTTGAATGTTACACTTGATTTTGTTACAAGTCCCTTTTGCATTCAGACAAGTTTGTTTGTTTGTTTATTGTTGTTGAACGTCCCACTCAAGAATATTTCACTCATATGGAGACGTCACCAAATGTCGGTGAAGTGCTTCAAATTTTGGCCTTACGGCCATTGAGCAGTGAGGGTTCTTTAACGTGCCGACACCTACCGTGTCACGGGACCTCCAGTTTTTACTGTCTCATCCGAAAGACAGGAAACCAACCTGTCGCCGACGGGACTCGAACTCACGACCTCACGATCCAGAGTCGAGCGCTACCGACTGAGCCAGGCCAGCTCTTCAGACAAGTAGATAGTGCAAGGACAAGTGGATATTTTCCTTATTGCTAATCCCTGAATAAAGGCAAGAAACCTCAATATCATTAAAAAGCAGAGGTGGGTCTATCCTTATGGATGCAGAAACAAAGTCATTTCAAATAAAGTGATATCTCAATGTATCAGGGTTCAACTATATGTTATGAAGCATATTCACCTTGAGTTTTCTAAAGATTTTAGAATTGTCTGAGAGTCAATACTTCTTGCCCCATCAATACTTAACTGATCCATACTCAAATCTGAAAAATGAAAGTACACATTTACTCAAAGAACTACACAACTGCATCAAACATTATACGTACATATATATAATTGGAGAGAAAAAATATGACATGTACATAACAAAGATATGTACAATACATTTAAATAATTCATACATATACAAGGATTTTAAATGATATTTGGAGACAGCCTCCAAGAGCAGCATTTTGCCAGAGTTATTTCCCTTTAGCAGCCATATTGTAAAGCAACAATATTTAAAGGGGCATTAGCTGTTTTTTGAAAAAAAATTGTTGTTTTTTTTTACTACACAGCTGATATAAAATAACAAAAAAAGATATACAATAGCCTAAAAATTCTTAAATACCTATATATTTTGTGAAAATTGCTTAAGAAACTCAGGTTTGGTACTTTTAACCTGCAATTGATTTACTCAACTTTAATATTTGTATATGAATACCACAGTGAAACTGACCTTATTTTCACAAAATATTTAGGAATATCAGATTTTTTATGCCTGTGTATAGCTATTATTTTTTCATTATTGGGGTATATCAAGTCCCTGTTATCCAACAGAACTTACAAATTTTTCTTGGGACTCACAAATCCTTATCTTTTGGTTCTAAGGGACGCAACCTTAGGGAAAACCCTGGTTATTTTGATGTCTAAATGTTTTTGATGTCTAAATGTTTTTGTGGGAATCTGTATCATTTTGCCATCCAAAGTTATCTATGGTGTATTAAATAAACTTCATGTGTAACAGAAGAAGGATGTTAGACTTACATAACTGTATCAAACATCCATGTAAAACAAGAGAGGGATGTAAGACCTACACAACTGTGTCATACATACAAGTATAACAATAGAGGGACCAAATACCTACATAACTGTATCATACATATATATGTGTAACATGAGAGGGACCAAATACCTACATAACTGTATCATACATATATATGTGTAACATGAGAGGGACCAAATACCTACATAACTATCATACATGTACATACATATGTGTAACATGAGAGGGATCTACTACCTACATAACTGTATCATACACACATATGTGTAACATGAGAGGGATCTAATACCTACATAACTGTATCATACACACATATGTGTAACATGAGAGGGATCTAATACCTACATAACTGTATCATACATACATATGTGTAACACGAGAGGGATCTACTACCTACATAACTATCATATACATATGTGTAACATGAGATGGATCTAATATCTACATAACTATCATACATGTACATACATATGTGTAACATGAGAGGGATCTAATACCTACATAACTGTATCATACATATATATGTGTAACATGAGAGGAACCAAATACCTACATAACTATCATACATACATATGTGTAACACGAGAGGGAACTACTACCTACATAACTATCATACATACATATGTGTAACACGAGAGGGATCTACTACCTACATAACTATCATATACATATGTGTAACATGAGATGGATCTAATACCTACATAACTATCATACATGTACATACATATGTGTAACATGAGAGGGATCTAATACCTCCAGTATTTAGTTTCTCTGAACTTAAACTATTTCTCACTTTATCCTTAATGTTGTTCTGTACTGAAAAACCTCTCTCACAGGGTGCAGAGGACACTGGAATTATGAGAGCAATTTTAGCTAGTGTAACAAACTCTGGATATATGTTACTGAAATCATTCAACAGAAAATTTTACAAAATTATCAAAGTTGAGGGAGTTTTTGTATGACTTTACAAAATATTTGAACTGAAGGAACTTGGCTTCTACCACGTCATTGTCAACTTTTTTCATAGTCATGTTCACAGAGCACTTTCAACTGATCGATGCCATAATTGAGTACATCATTTAAATTGTCAGGGTAGTTGCTTGGATTTAGCTAAGTGTTGAAACACTTTAGAATATTAAAATGTTCATCTGGAAACATGTCATCCAAGTTATTAATCAACTTAGTGATATACTCTTCCCTAACATTTGTGAAACGTTGCCTTAGTTGACAATTATCAATAATATCTAGTTCTTTGTACATGGTTTTTTTTTGCCCTGGTGATGGCAGGTTTCCAAGCTCAACCATTACCGGATCAACATAATTTGACCCATTTTTCATTGCGATCAGAGTTTTTTTAGTTGAATTTACACTGTGTTCAATGTATGATAAGTTTACAATGTCCTTTTGGAATGTTAAGCTGAGCAAACCAACCACTATTAAAATGTCAATCAAAAATGCAGTAAACAACAAGAAAAGACTGGTACACAAGAATTTGTGCAGTCCAATGGCTTTTGGACATGGCAGAGTAGAATTTATACAGGTTGTGAATCTGGTTGTGATATTGTTGACAATATTCAATGCCCTTTCCAGCCTGTGATACAGCCAAATTAAGTCAATGGGCAACACAATGAACTTCAACTAAATCTGGATTTCTTATGTTAAGCTTTGCACCAAGACCATTGCGCTTCCCCGTCATTACAGCAGCACCATCTATCCCAAGGCCTAACACTTTTTCAAAATTTTCACAAGTTATTTCCTTTTTAGAAAAAAAATTGATGATTGCATTTTCTATGCCAGCTGCTGTACAGTCTGTGATTTTTTTCATTGCCAATGAATGATGTGTAAGCTTTACCCATTTCAACATATTTGACATACATTGCAAGTTTTTTTTTTCACACTAATGTCACAAGTTTTGTCTAACATCAGTCCAATGAAATCACTTTTCTTTAATTTTGATAACAACTCAAAACTTTCAATACATTCTTCCATGTCATGATTACACATAAAATATAACCTTGTTGCACAGTAACGGACTTCATTTTTTCAATCTGAGTTTTTCTATCCCGTAAGTCAACATTAACTCTAGTTACCTCAAACTGTTTTCTCAGCTGTAATTTAAGAACACACTCTGAATGCATTTTTGACAACTGGTGTCTATTCAGAGTTGAATTCGATAATTTGAACAACCACAGTGAGATGTACATGTAAATGGCTTCTCTGTACCCTTTATCTGTAGACAAATATCGCACTGCATACCCCCACTCGGCAAACGTTTGCGCCACGTCTGGTGATGAATAATTGTGAGCCGTGACATTGTGGAATTACAACAAAACAATTTCACATTGATATGGATATGTTGGATAAATATGCATCCCGGGGGACGCATAGGTAATGTTTTTAGTGTTCAGACATTGTTTTGGGGAGAAATATTCTGCTTCCTGTAAATCCCTGCGACAGAGCAGTATTATACTCCTACGCTATACTTCCTACCAGTAGCCTTAAATCTCTAGGTCAATATGTGTACATGTAAAACATTTGACCCAACTTCTATGTCCAACTTCACAGACAGATCTTGGCAATACACAGTAAGGGAAACTTGACCAAAACTTGTTTGCATATTAATTGTGCGCAAGAATTGTTAAGTCAGGTCTATTGCTTTTAATGTCAATTCCATCACAAGAGTATAATGGTAAAAAATAATTGAAAAGTAACATTCTTAGGCAAATTTATAATATCCTGAAATTCATAAAGGACACTAAAGTGATCTTTTATAGCATACATTTCAACAAGTTTTGTAGACCTATACTTTTCATCGAATTGTTACTATATTTTTGTCATTTTAAAAAGCAAAAATATACGAATAAATGTGTGGTTTGGAAATTTCAATCTTGAAATTGACTTTATGTTGCTGAAATGCACATACATGTGTAATTTTGTGTCAATATAATGTGTTATTAACCCCATACTGCAAAATGTGCTTTGACTTGTTCGCAATAAACAACTTAGCATAACAGAACTGTATTGATATCCCATCAACTCATAAAAATGAAAGTACAAGTGATATAACCTTATAACTACCAGTATACAAAAGAAAAGTTCTACCTTCCGATGGAGTACTAGAGGGATGAAGCACTGGCTGACCTTGATCTGTAGTTCTTTGTTCATCTTGGATCATAGCATTCAAGTTTCCAGATGATGACTGATTTACTAAGTTTCCTGGAATTGTTCTTTGAGTGCCTGGATCAGGATGATGCCTTGGACTACCTTCTTGCCAGGATTCGGTCGGGTTTACTCTCCTTATCTGATTCTGAGCTGATTCCTCCTGAGTTCTAACATGCTGATTAGTTGGTGAACTTCTGTTGTATATCACTGATGATGTCATGGTTGTTTGACCTTGACCTAAATTTCCGACAGAAGACGTCTGTACTGCTGAAGAACTGACTGGTGCAGTATTATGATACTCATTTCCTGTGGAAGGCTGGTTTTGATCCAAAACTGATACTTGAGCATGGACTTAAAAGATAAAAACATACGTGTAAAACATGTAACTGCAAGTTGAACCATTTCAACTCTAAAGTCAAAAAAAGAAAGGCCCATGTGAAATTACCATGTGGCCTGCACTATTGTATTTTTTTAGAAAAGAAGAGAAAAGAAAAAAATGTCTTTGGCACATACCAGTACTTATCCATAAGTAAAACCAGATTTAGCGTCCACCTGTAAATAATGAACATCTGATCACAAAGACAGTTTTTTGCTGTCCCCAATAGTACCATTTGTATACAAATCAACCTCTATATAAAGACCACCTCCCTATAAATGTTTTTTTGTGCGTCCCTTAGGAGGTCGTTATATACACATTTCACTGTAGATCTCTTTTTGGAGTAGTGTGTAACTTAATGATATAAAAATACATCTTGCCCAAAGAGGCAAGTGGAAATTTGAACAAAATACACATGATGCTATTGGCATACTGTCAAGGGGACTTACAGGTCTGGTTGGTTGGGACTTAAAGTTAGTTTTTGAAACTTGAGGAAATTGTAAACATGATGAATACCGTAAAACACAAAGAATCAAGCAATTTGTACATGTACACAGAGTACTTGCACATGTACAAAAGCAGTCCTATAACACTTATGTGATCATGTAACCGAAACAACCAAATTACTCAGAATAGGGATACCTTTCCAGGGGCTGAAAATTCTTTAAGTCTGAGGTTCGGGACCTACATGTATATATTTTACTTTCGGACCTGATCTTTTTCCTGCTGCGTGGGTCCGAACACCTAACAAGTCTGAATCAGTGAATGACTGTTCTGTCGTTTTCTTTCATCTAATCTTTATTTGTTTCCTTTATGAAGTTCAATCATCGGTTTCTAATATGAATTTGTGGGAGTTTTTGGTTTATATGATTTTGTGTTCCCACCTTTGATAATTGTTATACATGTATATGTATTGATTAATTTTATACATTAAAAATTTGACTTAGATTTACTGTAATTGGACCCATAAATGTGTGTTAGAGGACCAGACATGGGCAACAATTATATTGAACGAACATTCCTGGACCCACGCAGTTGAAAGAGAAATTTAACCCCATGCTTTCATAAAAATATAGTCCCTATATTTATAGCCATTTTCAAAAAGTATTTTCTCCTCAAAAGGTGTTTTATCCAACATCAAAACTTAAGTACCGTTTACATGTACCAGGGATTAATACAATGTACCATCAACATGCTGGTCCTGTAAAAGCCAACATTCCCAAATCAAAATCTGCTATTTCCCAATTATGCTCACCATGTTGTTCATATTTGGTATTAAACAATAAAAAACAGAATTTAGTACATGTATGATATGCACCTCAGTCTTCAGATGAAAAAAAATGTTTTCAGTTAAGTAAGCGAAATTAAATGAATCACAATTTTGTGTCTTTACTCCTATGAATTGACCATAGTTACTTTCTCCCAATTTGCGTTGTAAAATTCCCAATTGTAAGGATATAGGAACAGGACGCTGTCCCCAAAAAAGGATCTATTAACCCCTGTATACATGTACATATATATCATGTAGTATGCAAAAGGCAAATAACTTATAAAGGGCATAACCTAAGGTACATTTCTATATTAACAAGATTCTTGCAGAATCGAGACGTTGACATAGATTGATCAAAAGTGTAAGGACTGACCATTTTATTTAAGAAATTGAGAAATGAGGGACCCAAGTGGGCCTACATATATATCGCTTACCTACAACAATGTAAGCACAAGAAAAAACTTGAAAAGAAGAGCAATATTTAGACTAAATTAAACACATAAGAAATTTGAAATCTAATGTATTTGGGTTTTAAGAAAGGGTAGAAGAAACACAAACTTGGTGGAGGACCTCAAGTAAATTTTACTTCCTGTAAAAGTTCCATCATAATCCTTGGAGCATTTTGAAATACATGTACAACCTGTAAAAGCCCCATGTCCACCTCCTTTTTGCAGTCTTAAAGAATTCATAAAAAATATTCAAAAATCAGATTTTGGTATGATAATTTCTTCATTTAATTACACAATAAATGAATGCATCATAGTGAATACAAGGGAGACAATAAATGAAAAGGACAAAGTCTAAAAACACATCAAAACCTTGTTAAAAATAAATTATCCACTTTGTAGAAAAACACAAACTTGAATCATACATACACTGTACATTTAGATCACTCAGATACAATCTGTTTTTCAGTAAATGCAGCAGTTCGTAGATTGAGATTTTCAAAAAGGGATACCCTCTGGTCCCTATTTAGCCCAACCAAATAGGTGAATTTATGTTATTGCGGGATAAAGTGACTAGTACATATGTAACTGATTTTCTGAAATTTTTATGATTTTTAAGACTGCAAAATGGCAAAGCGGGGGGTCATTTGTCAGCTTGTTCATCACAACCTGTGATGGGATTTTTATGATACTTCGTAAGGTCCTATACAGATGTTGCTGAATTTGGGGCCACAATTAAAATTAGGTTTGTTTGGCATAACCCAACTGACCCAAAGAAATCAGCCCAACTGAACAATTTTATTGGTCTTTTTATCCCCCCCCCCCCCCGCAAAAAAAAAAAAAAATGTTTTTGGTCAACCCAGTGAATATTTTGTCGCCTGTCTGCTGTTTTTCCTTTATTGTGATCTGAGGCGGTCATTTAAGCACTTACTTGCCCTAACATGGCCACCTCATGCATGGAAAACGAACCCCCAAAACAAATATAACATCAGTGTATTGTAAAGTACCTGTTATGAAAACAAGTTATGTGAAGTTGATGTGGAAGCAGCCTATATGATATTTTACTTTTTAGAGGAAATGCTGGATTCTGGGCCACAAAAAAACACTCTAAAATCAATAATCAAAGTACTAAAAGTACTGATACGAGTTGATGGCAATCATAAGTTTGAATGATATGTAATACAATAAGTATACTGAATACTTTTTACTTAGCAAATCGATTTATGTAGTTATTTGATATACAAAAAGAAATAAATTGAATATATAAATAGCAAAAATTTAAAGTTTAACATTGTAAGATCAGTTTGAAAGGATGCACATATTTCCACATCGACGTAAAACCACGCCGGGTGGACACAAACTCACAACCCCACGATCAAGAGTCGAGCATGCTACCAACTGAGCCAAGCCAGCTCTCCAGTACTGGAACAGGCCTGATACCTTGATAGGTCTGTATTAGGTCATTATTCTGGGCAAATTCAGGAAATTTCAAAGAGGGGCGTAAAGTTTGTTTTTCTCTTATTTGGGGGGGGGGGGGGGGGGGGGGGGGGGGGGGGGGGGGGGGGACAAGACATCGTACACATGTAAATTGTGTTCGTTCATTCTGTGTAAAAATTTGAATTTTCAGATCTTCGGCTGATGATAACAGAAGGGAAGATTGTATACATTTTGATACAATGCAAATTTTGTTTTCAAATAAACTTTCGTATCCATACTTGCTGAGAAAACACAAACAAAAATTCCTGTAACGGTAATGGTAGAGCAAATACTTTAGAGAGATACTAGTCATAAAATCCAAAATATACAGACAATACCAGTGTGGATCCAGGATTCCATATTAGGGGAAAGAAGGGTATATATTATTGGTAGACGCAAATATTTTGGTACTTTATTATTATTATTAATTTTTCAACTTTTTATTTAAAAAATACAGGTACAAGTAACTTACCCCATAGAAAAGTATTGGTTATGTTGTGATACACCATGGTCGGTTGCAAAACTTCACTCGGGGGCTGTGCCCCTCATGGAATTATGTGCCCATCCATGGTGTATCCCAACATAACCAACACTCTAATACTATGCCTACCTGTTGTTGGTACTACAGAGCTTTGAACACTTTGATTCTGTTCTGCACTGGTATCTGTTACAGCATTATTTTGAGACAGCACCTTACAAAGTTTATTCCATTCTGTTTCATCTGTCATAAAATGTTCATCAAAAGTAAGGGTAGTCGTGAGCTTTAAATTAATTGGGATATCTTCTTTGTCAATTCCCAAAAGAATAGGCAAGAGGCGCTGTGTACCACTTTGTGGGTCGCCTTTGCATTCTTCCAGCAACTCATTAAACGTGGCCATTTGTTGATACTGATACCAACAATCTCTTAAAAAAGATTTTGTTAGTACAACCACAATCCATTCTGAACACTTAATCAACCTATACAGTTCACTAAATTTATTTCTCCCAGGTAATGCATCTCTATCATGATAAAAATTGTCATCGCACCCTTTCCGAGACAATCTCGCGTCCAATTCTTCTACAAATTTCAGCGAATATTCCGTATCCTCTGTTTTGGAAAGTTTAGACCTAGCATGGTTGTAAATAATACAAACGTGATGTTTTTTTCCCGGGCGTAATGGCTGTGATGTTGACATTTCAATTTCAACTTTCGATTTCGACACTTGGCTTTAGCCTAACTCAGTAACTGTGATCCCCTACTGAGTACTGTAAACCGAACAATTTACAAAATGTATTTTTAAACTGGAGATGTGAATAAATACAAAACAAAAAAAAAATGTCGACAAAACATCTAGAAACTATTAAACTTAGACAAGGCCTATCCGGACACAGAACCTTTAGACTTAGTGACGTATCTTGCACTTGGTGGTCACTAAAAGTAGTAGTCGGAGGCGGAGTCGGATTCGAGATTCGGCGGATTCGAACAAATAATTCTCGATTTAGCACATCTCCAGTTTTTAAAGGTAATAAAAAGAGATTAAGTTTGTCGTTATCCAAAAGAAAATCAAATCTTGATGATATAAATTCATGTATAGAAATTTCCAATTTCAGAGAAACTGTTAATGAGATAGATTCAAACAACTGGATATCTTATAAAAATGAAAAAATAAACTTAGATCATAAATCTCAGATATTAAATGAAGAGAAAATACGCAGTGATGTAATAAATTTTGCTTCTAAGATAATTCAGAATCTTTTTGACAATATGATAGGATGTGAAAACTGTGATAACTGGTTCCATAACACTTGTGCTAATATAAACAGGACTATATGTGATAGCTTAAATTTTATTTGTGATTTTTGTAAGGATACATGTATAAAGTGATAAATAAAATAATAATAATAATATTAATATTAATAATAATAATAACAGTAAATAAATTAAGTAACATTTATGAAGGATGTTACATCTGTTCAAAACAGGACTAAGACAATGTCTCTTTTCATGGTATGGTTTCAATGTTTACTTTTCAGATTTCGGCGTCCGTTCAAATCAGGACTCGGACATTATCTCTTTTTGAACCGATTCTATAGCATCTCGTAAATCTTGACTCGGCCGTCGAATCCGACTACTAATAGTAGTACTATATAATTTTAGTGTGCCAACGTAGGACAATATCACGTAAATCGAGTCCAACAAATAATTTTGTACAATTTTCTACTGTGAATGATGTAAAATACCACAATAAAGATATTCTGAAAATATTGTATTTTTTAAATAAGTATTGGGGAAGAAATCGAGAATTATTTGTTCGAATCCGCCGAATCTCGAATCCGACTCCGCCTCCGACTACTACTTTTAGTAACTGTGATCCCCTACTGAGTACTGTAAACCGAACAATTTACAAAATGTATTTTTAAACTGGAGATGTGAATAAATACAAAACAAAAAAAAAATGTCGACAAAACATCTAGAAACTATTAAACTTAGACAAGGCCTATCCGGACACAGAACCTTTAGTGACGTATCTTGCACTTGTATCCGGTGGGTGGGAAGGTATAATGACCTGAGGGGTATAAATACCTGAGTTGACCTGGGGACGATTTTCTTCGTCTAGATACAATATTTAACGATACCGATGTCTGGGTGTAATTTTTACGTACTCAAAGAAGGATTTAGCGCGGAATTTGTGTGGTTTAATGCTTTGAATTCAACGAAAATCATAAAATAAACCGGAAATCAGCGCTCGCAATCGAAATGACCTGGGGTTTTTCGGCTTTATTAAATGAAAATCGGTGGTAACAATGTACAGTTGTCTAGTTATCACATTCTTATCTAAATTTTGTAGTATTATTCGTCGCTCCATCGTTATAGCACTCATCTTATGAGCCGGTTAGGGGTATAATGACCTGGGAAATCGGGCTCGGTCCAGTTAGTATAACTGACACGGTCTTACACCTAACCCGAATCAGATTAGCTGGTCGTTTTGTACAAAAGATAACAAGGTTTAACAAAATAAGTATTTTTACAAAAAAAAAAAAAAAAAAAAAAAATAATCATAATAATTAAGTCGGTATCAGAAATTGTCTTACTTTTGCAATGAAAAAAACACAGAACTGTATTTGTAATTTAAAAATTATGATATATATGGTAACCATGGCAACTTAATAAAAGGCCATAATTGATTCCAGTTGTTTCTTTTTACCAGAATGTAATGTTTTTAATGGAAGATAAAGTGAATATTTAATAAAAATTTCAGGTAAAATTTGGTATTGACTAAAAGTTCATGGAATATTCTATTACATTACAATAGAAATACTTGAAAATTAAAAGCCAACATCCAAGAAATTTTCAATTAAATTTGATACAGTTCAAAGATTCTGAATTTCTTTTTACTGTGGTTTTATGAATCTTAATAATAATAATAGTATGGTTTATTCAATGTAGGACAACTTGACCTCCATTAATCATATTTATTTTGGGGGAAAAGTTTAATAAATTTCAGAATTTAAGTAAATTACAACAGGTAACAAAGTGAAACAAATGCAGTGGTAACAGGAAGGAAATGTACCCTAAAAACAAAACTTTAAAAGGCAAAATTTGAAAGCATATTTAATTAGAATAAAATCTAATTTAATTTTTTATGAATGATTTGATTGTCAGGTAACTGCCTGGTTTTTGTGGGTTTCAAACTTTTAGACTATTATATTTTTAAATAGAAAAATAAGATAATTTTTTATATCGTCTTTATACTATGTAACTAATAAAGATATTATTGTCTTTCACTTGATAATGGCCAAGAGGCCAAAAATTTGTGAATATTGAGTGTTTTATAGGTGTAAAGAACTACATTCTAATAGAAACATCTAATCGACACTAATAAAAGCATTTGAGAGATTGTAGGGGGGTAAATAATACCATGGTAGTTGCCTATGGTCCTCCTCCCCCCCACTTCCAGCTCTATTTTGAGATTGAAAATTCTGATATTTTGACCATCTTTCCTGATGTTATATATGCAAGATCCCCCTTTCATTAGATTACAATTTTTAAATAAACTAAGGGGGGGGGGGGGTAATTTACCTTCAAGTTGGATGATTCCTTTGATTTTTAACCCTGGAATTAAATTACCATGCAGGGTTTAATCTACCATATTCAAGAAAGCTTGAGATTTCAATTTACATACAATGTATTATTCTATCCATAAGAATTAGACTAGCTGTTCAACTTTGACATATCTTGAATTTAAACTCACATACTTGCCATGTCTCCCCCATTTATATTGAGACACCCTATTTTTTATGTAAATTTTTTATAATTTCTTCAAGAAAAATGCATACCTCCCCCATGAAAAATGAAAATTTTCCTTTTAATTCTTACTATTAGACTCCCCCATGATACTGAAAAATTTATTAAATGTTTTCAAGGTTATCAAGTCTGAGTTAGCCCATCCAATTCAAACAGAACAAGATTACAGTGCACTTCATTATTTTGTTACAGTGGACGTAAACAGGCCGAGTTGGGTTAACAACCCCAGTAGGATGCATTTTTCACAAACTAAATGTGATTGACAGCTGCATTACCAGGCAATGAGGCGGAGCCAACATTGTAGGCGTGTCGAACAATCTACCCGGCTGTTAACCCAACAAGAATTGTTAAAGAGCAACAAGAAAAGTGAAAATTTCAGTATTTATAGAACTCATCATTCTATGAACAACATCGAAAACCCGATCAAAATCAGTGCACGCGTTCTCGAGATATGTATCGCTATAGTGAGCGATTTTACCTGCTTTCAGAAAACTTATTAAGAATTCAATCCACTTCCGGTAAACTTGTGAGTTACACTGTGACGTCATTTAATGGGCCTTAGGATGACTACTGTCGTGGTGGAAAAGTGGACGGAAAAGCGAATCATATTCATCGCTGTAATTTCTCTTCTCCCGTTTCCGACAAGGCGTTGACAATGACGACGCGTTTGTCTTTAGGACGTGTTAAATCTTCGCCTATCCACTTTCTCGATTTGTAGGCCTTGTTGAAATCGATCGAAGGGCACAAGATCACGATGTGCTCGAAGAAATCGTTGTATTCGGTTTCCAAGAGATCGAGGACAAACTCCGTCTTTCCGCAACCGGTGGCTCCCACGACCATGGCAGAATGAGGTTGTTGAATGTACATTTTTTAATGACTTTAAATTTTTAATAGATGAGCTCATGGAAACGGCCGTTCTTCATGTTGATCTGCCCGTCAAAGAAGGTGAAAATGTAAACCTCCAAGGGATCGGTATCGGCTTCGGCGTCTCTCTGGATTAGGACGGAAACGCCTTGGCGAAGCTTATAACCCATGCAGTGGAGATGATTATCCGGTGTTGTTCGTAAGTCTAACCAGAGGGCGTAATGATCTTTGAGATATTTTCCCTCACTCATTGGATTCAGGCCGAGTTCCTTGGCGACTAATTCTGTGATGGGATTGCGATTTAAGGAGCCCAAGAAAAACTTTTTTATTTCATTGAAATGGTATTGAGGTTTCATTCCATCTTCGTAGAGTTGGCTCCGTTTCCCCTCGAAGGCCACGTTCACATTGGTGATTCTCGGATTATAAAAAGCTTCCGGATCGTTATTAGAAGGATCTTTGAAGAGAAATAGAATACCCGAGAGAAAATGGGCGGAGGTGCTGATTTCAAAATTAAGCTTAGGGTCCGATTTTTTTATCGCGTCGTTGCGATTTAGCATTAATCTGTTGAAGTAATAAACGTGTTTTTCCCCGCATACTCTCTGTCTGACGCTATGAGCGAGATTGGCGTCTATAATTATGTGTTCGGCATCGTTAAATGTCAATGTGTATTCTAATCTATCGCGTAATGCCGCTTGATAAAAGGGTTCGCTCGTTTCCAAGATTTCGAAATCCAGGAGAATGCAGAATCGATTGCGGTGCACCGCGGCAAGTTTGTAGTATTCGTTACTGTTGCGAGGTAAGGGATAGTCGACGGGCTTTGACCTTGAATTATTGAGATCGTCACTCTGTATCCCCTGATCTGTCATGCTATGTCGGTCTAGTTTCTAAAGATCGTTATAGAGTAAAAATTGATTGGAACTGACGATGTCTTGAAGGATATTCCCGAAAGCTTCACTACCATTTGTTTGACGATGTTTCGTCCCAAATTATTATAAACACCCGCCTTAGCGAGATCGCCACCTTCTACATTGATTTCCATATCGAAGCATAGTCTCGTAGTTCTGGAAAGGATGACGTCGTTTTCGCCCAAATCGGGAAACTGAACCAACACCGCTTGGTTTGGTATGGCCTTCGGAGTATGGGAAACAACAACCCTTTTCTGTACGCCCTTCACGCCGAAGGGAGTGCGCAATTTTTTATTGGGATCGAGAATGTGTCCGTAATTCATCATCTTTTTTAATTGTGTATTATAATGGCAGATATTCGCGATTTCGATAATCCGACGTACGACGACGACGACGATGTTCAAGAAACATCGTTTAACGACAACGATGAAACCCCGCTTGTGGATAATACGGAACCGCCGGATGATTTTGACTTACCAGATCCTCTCCTCAGTCCTCAGAGGAGATCAACGAGAACGTTTAAGAACGGTCGACCTCGTGGACAAATGGAAAAAAGCAACGGGGGTGACAATAAAAACTTAAACTTTACATCCGATGACAGAGGTAATTTATATGCGACTAGTAGGGCTGGTAAACAGATTTTATTTAACGTAAAAACGTAATCCTACGAAATTTGTAAAAGCAAGAACGTTAAGAGATAGAAGAGGTACGCAGTTTGTTAGAGATCTGGGGTTAATCAAACAACTTCCGGAAATACAAAAGGCAAAGAATGTAGAACGTGATGTCAACGACATTGTAGAAAATATAGAAATGGAGGTTTTTGACACGCGTTATACACCTATAAAGAAGTGGACGCTGCCATGTCTCTCTACTCGCAGATGATGGGAGAAGAGGAAATGTCTCCCGAACCGAAATTGAGCGATTTTTATCAGCCCTCCGAAGAGCAAAAAGATAAAGAAATCCTCTTCGTGTTGGCGGGAACGGCACTCGTGTTTTATGGCGTAAAATATATGTCGCCTAAAGTAAAATGGAAGGGATCTATTACAAACATTATTGAAAAGGAAAGGCAGCCATCGAGAAATATTCCAAAGCGGCTAACGTCAGCGAAAAGGAAGCGCTCGAGTTCCTGAAAAAACAAGACGTATGGCAAATCTATCTACCCGCCCCCAAGAAAATCGTGCGATCCCGATTCGAAAACGTGGCAGAAAACGACATTCACCAGGCCGATCTATTATTTTTACCGCAAAATAAAGTGGGTAGTAAAACGTACAAATACGCGTTAACGGTGGTCGACGTGGGCACTCGACACAAAGAAGCGGAACCGTTAACGAGCAAAGAGAGTAAAGAAGTGGCCAACGCCTTCGAAAGAATTTACGAACGGCGTTTAACAGTTCCGAAATTACTTCAAGTCGATCCCGGTCGCGAATTCATCGGCGCCGTCTCCAAACTGATTTCTCGACACGACGCGAGAATAAGAAGGGGAAGAGTCGACGTTCATCGCGACCAGGCCATCGTCGAACGATTTAATAAAACGTTGGCAGAACGGTTATTTACCTATCAATACGATCGAGAGATGAAATCTGAGGACCGAAATAGAGAATGGGCGAAACGGTTGCCGGACGTCTTGAAAGCGATTAACGACGAGACCCAACCTCCTGAAGCGATAATACCTTCCACCGAGGTTCGATCGCCGTTGGGTCTGTTTAATAAAGTTAGATATCTTTACCAACCTGGCGAGTTGGAAGGCGGAAAACGCAGGGCGACCGATCCCATTTGGAGCATAGACAAACACGAGGTCGATCGTCAGTTTAGAATGCAGGGTATAGACGTCTATTTTCTAAAAGAACCCGCTCCTCAGAGAAGTTTCGTTCGAGAAGAGTTGCTTGTGGTAGATTAATTTATTATCTGTGTAGATAATAAATTATTTATGTCAAGGCATACGTATGAATGTGATCCTCCCGAATGTAGACTTTCATGTCCAGGGGATCTAACGTCGTTTTTTCTTGTTTGATCCCGTAAATGATTTGGTTAAATGACCGTAGACTATGCATCTCGTGCGATATCCTCGCGTCGTGAAAGAGAGCCTCCTTATAATCGTTAAAGCCTATCTTGTTTTCCAAGATGCATCGTTTCACGCCTTTCGCTCGTTTGGAAACGCTATCGTCTCTCATTAACGTGGCGTACATTTTGGGCCTTAATCCGACGAATTCTCTGATGAGTCTTCCTCCGCATTCGTCTTTAAATTTACCGATCACCTTTTTATTTTTGTCTTTGTTTCCGTGGAAGACCTCGTAATTGGAAAAATCATATTCGTCTTCATCTTTAAACATGTCCTGATAGACGTCGTCCGTTTGAATTTCGACTAAGAGAGAATCCGTATCGGTATAAAGTAGATTACATTTCTCTCTGTATTTCGCTTTTAGGAGATTATAATACCAACCGTACATGTGTCTTTTCGATAAATCCAAGATCACCATGCCGCAGTAAATGGGCTTGTCTAATTTAACGCTCGTCGACTTAAAGTGAAGAAATACAGTGTTGTCGTTAATTTTAATCAACTCGTCGTAGAAGGGCGAAGTGGTCATTTTTTGAAATTTTCTATCTCCGTCGTTCACGCCAACTATTTTTAACTCGATTCTATTCCGCTTATTTTCAATGGTCTTCCCGAACACGGCGTTGTTCATGAGTTTGAAGAAATCCTTTTCGAAATCGTTTTTGGCCCGTTTACACAATCGAGTGTTTTTATGGACGTAGCTCGCGAGCCACGGCTCTTCGTCAAATTGTAGAACTCGGTGCACCTTCGTCACTTTCATTCCAAGCTCCAGATAGAGTTTTAGTGTCTCGTAGTGCACGACGTATTTCTCCTTGTCTTGTAGATTGGGCACGAGCTCTTGGGGACCGGTGTCGCGCATCCCGTACTCTTTCATCAGCGCTTTCTGATACGCGAACAGGTCCTCCTCGTCTACCTTCAACGTTTCCGGAGCGAGCGGATAATTGTTGTGCGCCTCGTGCAATTCTCTCGGATACTCTAGATCGACTTCGAGGATGTATCCCTTTCCCTCGGGCGAACGATCCGGCACCTCGTCGATCCATTCAAAGTTTCTACAGGGTAAGGGATGAGTCATGGCTTCGCTATAGAGCGCGTTAGCGTCCAGATACATGATGTACTTGGAAGGTAGATCGGGATTATACTCTTCCAAATATTTATTGTTCGCTTTATCATAACGTTGCGGAACGTACGTGATCTCACCTCTGATCCCCTTTTCGATAAATAAATGCATGTCGTAATCCGTGAGCAACTTGAATTCAATTTTGGAAGTGAGCAACGCTACGTCCCAAGCCAACCCGGGAGCCGTGTAATAATGACACAGATCTAATGCGTAGTGTTTTAACGAAATGTTGCGAAATTCTTCAAACACGTCGGCTAATAAGCCCATTATAAATATAAGTCGTGATAATCTCCCATAACTTTGCATCCGTGTTTACGCCAAACGGTTTGAGCATGGTCGTACTCTTTTTGAGAGATGTGGGTATCTGACAACGTTCTGTAGAAATCTTCCTTCGGCGGTAAAGCGGTTTCATTAAACCTATCGAAAGAATCCATATATTCGTAGGGATAGACCCCTTTTCTCGTTATAAGCGAGACATCCTCGAACATAGATTTCGTGATGGGATAATCGTCTAGATTTAGCCAACGTCTCCAGACCGCACGATAAGAATTGGAAACTGTCGATAAATCTCAAGGATCCGACAGAGAAACTGACAAACTTTTCGTGATTCATCGGAATGCAGTTGATGGGCTCTTCCACTTCCATTTCCGATAATATTAAATGGGAATCGTAACCGCGAAGATTATGAAAGATGACGGGTATGTGTTTTGCCCTTCTTAATAGTCTATTACACTTATTATGAGCCGCACCTCGAAACTTACCAGAGAGTTGATCTCTGACTTTGATGAGATCGAATTTCCCAACCTTGATTTTTTCCATGGTTTCGTCGAGGTAAGTTTTTATGACATCGTGACGATCGCGATACCATTCTATATCGGATATTTCACCTTTTAATTCATCTTGTTCCTTCTCAGAAGTCATCAAAGACGATATGCGATCGATATCACGTTCCAAACACGTCAAACTGGGTAATTCTTCCTGTTCCTTTAAAAGTTTCCTTCTCTGAGCCCATAAAGAAAACCACTTGCGGACATTCCCCGAAAATTCATCTCCGCAAATCCAACATCTCTTAGACTCCTTGAAGTTTTCCTTGTCCTCGTCGGTCATACAGAGCTCTTTTGTTCTTCTCGTCGTAAACTTTCTAAAAGATGTTTCACGGCATTCTCCCCGCGATAGAGTTGAGGCTCTTCGATCTTTTCGATACCCTTTTCCGTTCTCCAAACGACTACGTAACAGTATCCCGAAGGGTGATGACGCGACGTCTTCGTCGTTTTATCGCCAGCCTCTTCATTGAGGGGTGAAATAATACACTCGAAGTCCGCATAGATCGTGGCATGTACGGGCTGTTTATGGCCGTAATTCTTAAACTTGAGAAGGTGTTTACCATCCTCGGGCATGACAGGTTTCATGGGTGGATTGTTAATACCACGACAATCGGCAATATGCTTTTTATGAACGTCCTCGCTCGATAGTATTTTAAGACAACGAAAACATGGATATGATTTTCCATCATGTTTTGATTGGGGAGAAACCAATCTGGATGTGTTTTTAATCCAAGAGTAGTGTCACTTGTTTTCTGGACCTTCTAGCAATAGATTAACTTCTTTGTCGCGAAAATTTTCCGATATGTAATAAGGAAAGAAACCTCTACTCTCCGTCCACCCGAGAACGTTAACGGCGAGTCCGTTGCGATTATCAAATTTGGGTATTTGCTTTAATGGAGTCGGATAATCGATATTTTTTAGGTCTTTGATGATCCTTTTTAATAGCGTCGTGATGCAAACACGACAATACACTATACATAAAACATCCTCGTTTTGAACGTTTATATGGCCTTCTTATCGGCAATCTGCTAGGGCAACTTCAAATAGGAAGACCCTAAGGGTGGTTCATACTTGGTAAAATTTAGATAAATCATTTGCGTGTCGTCAATGACCCACCCCGAACCCGCTTGAACGGTTTAATCGAGCGAATCTATTATTTTTAAAACGCCTTCGATTTCGTCTTCTCTTAAGATCGGATATTGCCGAGTTTTATGGAGTTGTGTTATGAGTCGACGTGCCTCTCACATAATCCCAAACGGTTTCGGTTACTTTCTTATACCCCCATTTACCTGTCTTATATAAATTTCTTAGGCCATTCAGAATATTCATGTTTTTATATACAGAAAATCTTTCTTTATGTATTTTCAGTTTTTTCTTGTGTCAATACAATACCCACGACTGTTACGATTCATCGATTTTCTCGGAATTGAAGAGGTCTGCCGTTTCTCGGAATTCGCCGTTCGTCGCGGCCGATCGCCCCGCAGGTAAACGGTGAATCCCCAGGTACAATTCAATCCACTAGAATAGAGAGGTTTAGTGGTATAAGTGGACCATGGAATGAGAACTGCGCCAGAACTGTCATTTTACAACACACAATATTGCCATGTCATGTAACCGGCATACAGAGATTCTCTGCGGGTGGGTTTGTAGTCCAAAATAGCATAATCCCTTCCGAATGTGTATAAAGCTACATACGATTATTTTTATGTCTAAATGAATTTTAAAGAACTCGATACTTTATGTTTCATATTAATAAATAAATAAATACATAAATGAATAAATAAATAAATAAATAAGATTAAAAATCTTTTCCTGAAATGATTTTGTATATCACCAGGATTTTTTAAAATTTGAAATTGATTGATATCACTTTTGATTTTTGATATAAATTTCTTTCTGATTGCATAAATTTTATTGGTTAAGTGATAAGAAAAACTTTTAAATATTACAAAAATGATTGAAAACGAACATTTACAATGTACTTATTTAGAACAAGTATATTTTTTCATTGGTGCAGTTAAACAAGTTATTCTCACTTGTATAACTTTTTAAATATTATATTCCCAGTTGTACAACCAGGTAAAATTTCACACTTGTGACTAATGAGTTGTAATCTCACATAAATCAGGTAGAATTCTAACATATTATAGATAAAATACAATTTTTACAATCCAGCATGCTGAGTTATGAAGATCATTTGTTGCTATAACTTGAGTATTACAAAAATGGTGTCATCCTCATTGTCCCACTTTTGGTATATACAAGTAAACAGGTAAAACAAAATGTGGGACAATCTGGACATGTTTTGGTTGTAAAAGAAAATTATTCACCTGTGTAAACAAATCACAAGTCATAATTAAAGTATAATGTTTTGATAAGAAAATGTCAGAAAATTGAAATCATGAAAACAGCACATTATAATTTTAAGTTATTTTATTTTTAAATTATAGCATATATATGTTACAAATATTTATTCAAATTTATACAAATTTAAACATCTCAACATAAAATATAAAAGCACTAAATAAACAAATATAAAGCACATCTCAACACAAAATTGAATATATCAAGATCACATAAAGTTTTTCATGACTTAAATATATACATGTAATATCAAACAAAGCAAGATTATTTTAAACACACAAATTGAATATCTCAAGCACTATATATAATACACACACAGTTCTTCATCACTTAAATACACACTTCTATCATCACATGTAGCACTAATCAAACAGAATTGAACTTTCATCAAGATTAACATTTATAAACACACACAGTTCTTCATCAATTAAATATAAAGCACTAATTATAGATACACACTTCATCAAATATAAAGCACTAATTATAGATACACACTTCTTCATCACCAATAGCAGTGAACATCACAATACTGCATATCACAACACTTTACATCACAACACTGAATATCACAACACTTTATGCCACAACACTGCATATCACAACACTTCACATCATAACACTGAATATTACAACACTTTACACCACAACAGTGAATATCACAACACTTCACATCACAGCACTGCATATCACAACACTTTACACCTTAACACTGCATATCACAACACTGAATTTCAATTTCACAACACTTTACATCACAACACTTCACATCACAACACTGAATATCACAACACTGCATATCACATCACTGAATTTCACAACACTGAAATCACAACACTGCATATCACAACACTGAATATCACAACACTGCATATCACAACACTGAATATCACAACACTGCATATAACAACACTGCTTATAACAACACTGCATATCACAACACTGAATATCACAACACTGCATATCACAACACTGAATTTCACAACACTTTACATAACAGCATTGCATATAACAACACTGCATAGAACAACACTGCATATCACAACACTTTACATCACAACACTGCACAACACTGCATATCACAACACTTTACATCACAACACTTCACATCAAAACACTGAATATCACAACACTGCATATAACAACACTGCTTATAACAACACTGCATATCACAACACTTTACATCACAACATTGCATATAACAACACTGCATATAACAACACTGCATATCACAACACTGCATATCACAACACTGAATATCACAACACTGCATATCACAACACTGAATTTCACAACACTTTACATCACAACACTGCATATAACAACACTGCATAGAACAAACACACTTTGCATACTTCACAACACTTCACACATCATATCAAACACTGCATATCACAACACTGCATATCAAAACACTGAATATCACAACACTGCATATAACAACACTGCTTATAACAACACTGCTTATAACAACACTGCATATCACAACACTGCATATCACAACACTGCATATCACAACACTTCACATCAAAACACTGAATATCACAACACTGCATATAACAACACTGCATATAACAACACTGCATAGAACAACACTGCATAGAACAACACTGCATAGAACAACACTTCACATCAAAACACTGAATATCACAACACTGCATATAACAACACTGCATATAACAACACTGCATATCACAACACTGCATATCACAACACTTCACATCAAAGCACTGAATATCACAACACTGCATATCACAACATCAATCAAAACACTGCATATCACACAACACTGCATATTGCATACATCACACACTGCATAGAACAACACTTCACATCAAAACACTGAATATCACAACACTGCATATAACAACACTGCATATAACAACACTGCATATAACAACACTGCATATCACAACATTTTACATCACAACACTTCACATCAAAACACTGAATATCACAACACTGCATATCACAACACTGCATATAACAACACTGCATATAACAACACTTCACATCATAACACTGCATTCTACAACAGTGTGTAGGCACGGTCTCCTCCCAGCATCTCTTTTTGGTATTTTGCAACATTTTAGTTTTCTTTGTTTGTTTTCTTATTGTTGTTTAACGTCCTACTCAAGACCATTACTCATATGGAGACACAAAATTTTAGTGACTTCTATTTTGGTTGGGTCTGGTTGGTGATTGTGGATTAAGTTGAACCATGGCACCATGTCCATTTTCTGTAAATGTTACTTCTAATTATGCAATTGCCGTCTTTACCTTTTGCTTGTCAAACTGATAACATTGTATGTCCAAACTTGGTAAAAGTGTGGCTTGAATAGCACATGAGGTGTACTCAGTCAACTTCTACTTCATTGTATCAACTCATTTAGCTTCTATAATCAGTCTTCACTTAGCATCCCCTATTAATTAACGCCTAATAAGCCTCTATTTTTTTATTGAATTTGGGAGTTTAGAGATGAGTATACAAAATTGCCACATTAACTAAGAATCACCTTTTCGATAAGGTGAACTTGCATATATCAACTGAAAGATATCTTATCAAAACAAACATAATTACAAGATGGGCCAATTAACGAATGTTTTGCAAATATAAAAATTTTTATTATCTTTTTCATACCATATTTTTAAAGTAATATTTTTAGAGAAAAAAGTATTAAATATATTACAAAATATTTTATGTGTTTTATCAAAAGTGATTTTTATACAAATTTCTTTTAATTTTATTTTGTAAATTTTTATCTGGCACAAAATTGTCCACTATAACTATACAAGTATTCATAGAAAAATATTTTTTATCTGATTCAATTTAAATTTTAACTCATTTTTAGATATATTTCTTGTATTTTAGTCTGCATATGGGGATCCTATTTACTTAAACAAACAAGCAAACCAATTATTTTGATTAATCCTGAATGTACCACTTTTTGAAATTCAATTGTTGTTTTAACAATCTGTATGTCACGGAGTGTTAAATTTAGGTAAAACTAAATTATCAGATCCGCCTAAATTTTAAATAAGTGTAAATAGTCATTGTCTTGTACGTATTTTGTTTATTGTCCGTGCGTGTAGAACGTATTGTCCAGTCTTGTGTCCAGTGTTTAGTACATGAGGAAAGTGTGAATGAGTAGAAGTACGTGGTATGATTGGTTGGAAGTTTTTATATTCCTTATATGGAACTGTATGAAAGTGGTAAAACAGGTTTTATATAGAATCAAACCTTTAACCATTTCCACCCTATAGCGCTCATTCTTATCAAAACTTATGTAGAGATAAGACATCAAGTCTAATCCAGAGATTTGCATTAGATAGGATATACATCGTATTACTTTGATGTAATATCAAAATCCCAAGTGGTGAGTAATATTTTACTCCAAATTATTAATCGGGAATATTTCCATTAAATATAAATTATAAATTAAATATCCCGCGTATTAATATAATAATTTTATCAAATTTCTAGAATGTGAGTAAGTATATTTTATTGTATTGAGTGGATAATTTTCTATAATTGTAGGCTGTATATGTGGAATAAACAACTGTATATGAATAAATACATTCAAACAGTCATAGCCGTATTAATTTTGTAATAACGGACCCGGTGACAAATGGCGCCCAACGTGGTTTGATACAGCCACTTGGAGAGAAAAAAAAAAGAAATTCTTCAATGGAAAAGAAGAAACAACAAACAAGACAAACTCAACCAAGATGAGATAGATGAGAGAGGTAACATATGAATTCTAAACAAAATCTGCAGATTAACGCTGGTGATCAACCGGAACATTGAGGAACTGATCCGTAAAATCATCACAAGAAAAAAAAAAAAAAAAATCGCTTCGGACTGGAAAATTACGTGAACAGAAGACTTCACAAACTTGTTATAGGGTGTGAATCCGTAATCGGAATTTGACAATTTTAATTTGATTGACTTTTAATTAAATAAGTATGTATATATTTATGACTGAAAAGAACTGAAAATTAATTGTTTAATATAAATGTATGAGAGGCGTATGAAAGAGTGTTTAAAGGTAATTAAATTATAAAAAAACAATAGTTATAGACAAATGTTATATGAAAAAGGTATAAAAGAATCACTTTCATTTTTAACAGTCTTGTCGTACTAACACTGCACTTGCACGAAATTTTCAGAATTTAGTAGCTGTGTGTTTGAAGTGGTTGACAGGTAACTGAGAGAATTATATGTTTAGTGTTTTGTAATTGTAATCGTCTGTACGTTAAATCTGTGAAAAAAAAAAAAAAAAAAACTTATTTGATATTGTGAGGTCCCTAATGAGCTCTAACAAATTACTTAAATATATTGAAAAACCCATAGAAAATAAAAAGTTACAAACAAAATATGCTATTTTGATTTCAAACAGATTAGGTAGATATTTAAAATACCATTGTGATTTGTTAAAATCTGAAAATTTTCAGCTTGAATTTGTCTGTAGGGGAGGTGCTACTTTTCCAGAACAGTACAATTGGCTGAGAAGAAATCTTCATAACAGAGTTACAAATTATCACAAAATTGTTCTTTTTGTTTGGTTAGGAACATGTGATCTTACACAGAAATCCGGGAGATTTATAAAATTTCGGCACGAAAACGACGACATTGCAGTGAATTATTGTATTAATCAAATTCAAAGATTTGTTTCTTTTATTTCAGAATTTTCGTCTGTACAGCTAATATTTTTAGAAATTCCACCCTACTCTATTTTAGAGTGGAATAAATTAAAGGGTCATACAAATCCTGATCAATTTAAAGGTGATGATGTTGTTTTGAATTCCAGAATAAATTTGATCAACGATTTATTAGACAGCAAAACGATACCAGAAATGTTTTGTCACCTCAGTTCAAGACAGATATCCTAAGATACAGAAAGAAAAAAGGAGGATATCAACGAAAATCAGTAAATTTATCGTTACTGAAAGACGGTATCCACCCGATCCCGATTTTAGCACGTTATTGGATGAAAAGGTTGGTGAATAAAATTAGTATTTATTGTTAGAATATTTTAGTCTTAGAATTTATGTTAAAATTTTCGACTATGTAGTATACGGGATAGTTTGTATATAAAATTGGTTCTGCCAACTTCGTTGGTGGGGATTGACCCAATCACTGGAAGGTAGTTCTCGGTGGTGTGCAGACTATTTCGTGTATGCATAGTTGAGATTTTGATAAATTTAATATCTATCAAAATGGCAGAAGGATCTGATGAGAAAAATCCTCTAAAAGAACTGATAGATACTATAAATAAAAATCCTCAGTATAAAGTCATCACTAAGGAGGAATATGATACTCTTGTGGGACAATGTAAAGGGGCAGTCGGTACAAGCACACCTAACCCAAATATACCAAAATTTTCTTTTCAACAACAAGATTTATCCCCAATAAATAGACTTATAAACGTAACGTCTCAAAGTCAATATAATGGGGGAAACATGAGTATCCCTAAGCTTCCAATTTTCAGTGGAAGTGAAGAAATTCCAAAAGGGGAGGTAAATCATGATGTGTGGAGTTTAGAGGTACGTTGCCTACAGAATGCCTTGATTCCTGATCATGTTTTACTACAATCAATACGTAGATCTTTACGAGGAATGGCACGGTGTCTGTTGTTGACTCTTGGTGAAAATGCATCAGTTCAAATGATTTTAGAAAAACTTGAAGATTTTTATGGCAGCGTTAATACAACGGAGATACTGATGCAAACGTTTTATAATGATTGTCAAAAAGATAACGAATCGATCGTATCATATGGGTCTAGGTTAGAGCAAATATTATATAAAGCTATCAAATTGGGCCATATAGATTCAGCAGCTCAAGATAGTATGCTAAGGTCAAAATTTTGGACTGGTTTGCGAGACCAAAACTTAAGAAATGCTACCAGACTTAAGTATGAAACCATTAAAGACTTTCAAACACTTTTACGTGAAATTAGACTAGTTGAACAAATGGAAAAAAATATGACAAAATTAAAACCAAAATCGGTCCAACACCATACAGTTTCTGCAACAAGTCATGTACAAGTGAGATTTTTAAACAACTAAGTGAACTCAAGAGTCAATTGCAGTTAATACAAAATAAATTAGAAAAGTCGGAAAACAAAGAGAAAGAAAGTGTTGAAAGTACACGCCCGATAGGAAGTAATAATTCCCAGATATTCAGAGGAAATTATCGGGGTAGAGGATTCAGGGGTAGAAATTTTAGGAGGGGATCTAATAATAGGCCATCTAGGGGATTTCAAAGTAGAAATCAAGAACCTTTCAGTGGTGAAAGGAATCACCCAAATGTTTAACCTCCTCAGTTGAAGGGCAAACAGGGGAGGAAATCCAAGTATCCTTTAGCCCTACATTACAAGAAAGGATGATAGGCCAATCTAATGAGAGTGAAATACTTCTCTATGGTAAAAGTGTAAAAGCATTGATAGATACGGGGGCTATGGTCTCTAGCATATGTGAGGAATTTTATAACTCATTACAACCTAAACCAATTCTACGAGACTTGAAAGATTTTAAATTAGAGGTGTTTGCTGCCAATGGCAATAAATTACCTTATACAGGGTACATTGAAGCTGAAATAAGTCTACCCTTTATTAAATCAAATAAAGGGATCGCAACGTTCCCGTTATTAGTTACATCTACCACTAATTATAGAAAAGAGGTACCAGTAGTTATAGGGACAAATGTAATTAAATTGTTCCGTGGTATTAATGAACTGGAAGAGGAAACTGACAATATCCCTAGGTCCTGGAAGTTGGCATTTGATGCTATGATCAAAGAAAGGTCATTGCCGGTACGTACTACCAATAATTTTTCCATAACCATTGGTCCGAATGAAGTTAAAACAATAAATGGGATTGTGAAAAATACACGAAAGTTAACTACGGTAGTTACCGAGCAGACTGACACAAGTCAGTCAGGAAATTTAATAATATGCCCTAGAATTTTAGCTCTTGATAACTCTAAATCAAAAGTCAGAGTGCCAGTGAGAATTTGTAACTTGTCGGCTTCGTCCATTAGTATACGTCCTAAGTCAAATATCTGTATTGTAAGTGAGGTGCAGGTCGTAGATTCTTAGGAAAATGAAGACTTGAGTAAAACGGAATCGGAAAAAAAAGGGAGATAATCATAATCTTGGTGTTAAAATAAATCAAGACAGTCTAGAAACACAGGAAGTAGAACAAATAAATAATTTATTGTACAAATGGAAACACATATTTTCTACTTCATCCACGGACATTGGAAGAACTAATCTAGTCCAACATGAAATTAAACTAGTTGACGATATTCCCTTCAAGGAAACTTATCGTCGAATTCCTCCTGCTATGTACGAGGAAGTAAGACAACATTTAAAAGAAATGCTAGAGTCAGGAACAATAAGAAAATCAACTAGTCCCTATTGTTCTAATGTTGTTTTATGTAGAAAAACAGATGGGTCCCTGAGATTTTGCATAGATTTGCGAAAATTAAATAATAAGACCATAAAAGATGCTTATACCCTTCCAAGAGTTAACGATGTATTAGATTCATTGATAGGGTCCAAATATTTTTCTAAACTGGACTTGAGATCCGGCTACTGGCAAGTGGAAATTAAAGAGGAGGATAAACACAAAACGGCATTCACAGTAGGTCCTCTGGGTTTTTTTGAGTGTAACCGAATGGCTTTCGGGTTAACTAATGCCCCAGCTACCTTTCAAAGGTTAATGGAAGCATCTATGGGCGACATGCAGCTGAAAGAATGTCTAGTATTTCTGGACGATATTCTAATTTTCTCAAAGACCTTTGATGAACATATGCATAGGTTAGAATCAGTTTTTAAAAAACTCGAACAGCATAAATTGAAATTAAAGCCGTCCAAATGTGAATTTCTAAATAGAGAAATTAAATATCTAGGTCATATTATTTCAGAAAATGGAATTAGTACAGATTCAGAAAAAGTTGAGGCTTTAAAAACTTGGCCTGTACCTACAAATATAAAACAACTACGGTCATTTTTGGGTTTTGCCGGATACTACCGGAGATTTATAAAAGACTATTCTAAAATTGTAAAACCTCTAAATGATTTATTAGTAGGTCACCCAACAAATAAGTCTCCAAAGAAGAAAAATAAAAAGACACCTTGGATTTGGGGTGAATGTCAGAAACTTGCATTTAGCAGTATCATTGATAAATTAACATCTCCTCCTATACTAGCGTATGCAGATTTTTCTAAACCTTTTATTGTAAATACGGATGCGTCAAATGATGGTTTAGGAGCTGTATTATACCAGGTTCAAAATGGCCAGGAAAGAGTAATTGCTTACGCCAGTAGAGGTCTTAGACCAAGTGAAAAGAACTACCCAGCTCATAAACTAGAATTTTTATGTTTAAAATGGGCTTTAAGCGATAAGTTTCATGATTACTTGTATGGTAATTCATTTGAGGTTAGAACTGACAATAATCCTCTGACCTATGTAACAACAACACGGCCAAACTTGATGCCACAGGACAAAGATGGCTAGCTGCTTTATCAAATTACAATTTCAAAATTTCCTATAGAAGTGGAAAATCAAATAGTGATGCCGATGGTCTATCTCGTCGTCCACATACGACTGATGTGTTCCCTGATATCATTAAAGCGATATCGCAGGGTACTATAGCATCTAATGAATGTTTTGCGTATGCTGAGACAGTAGTAGTGTCTCATGACAACAGTTTAGAAAAGGCTGTAAAGTTAGACAGAGAAGATATTCAAATTTTAAGTCAAATTGATTTCAAAAAGGAGCAAACAAACGATCCCAATATATCTGTAGTAGCTGATTTGATTAAACAGGGGTGTAAACCTAAAGCTGAAAATCATAGACAATACTCTGATGAGATTTGTAAGTATCTCCGAGAGTGGGGTAAACTTGAAGTGATTAATGATGTTCTTTATAGAAATACTTCGGTTGATGGAGTCAATGTTCAACAAATAGTTTTACCGCTGACATTGAGACAAATAGCTCTGAAGGGTTTACATAATGATGTTGGTCACCCTGGTAGGGATAAGACATTATGGCTTGTAAGAAGGAGATTTTATTGGCCTGGTTTTGAGTCAGATGTAGAACAATTAGTTAATTCATGCACAAGTTGTGTTTGTTTTAAAACTCGTTCTGTACCAGCTGCTGAACTAGTAAATATTCGCACTTCAAGGCCGTTAGAACTTGTTTGTATTGACTTTTTGTCACTAGAACCATCAAAAGGGGGTTATGAAAACATTCTAGTCATAACTGACCATTTTACTAGATACGCTGTGGCTATCCCAACTCGAAATCAAATGGCGAAAACAACTGCTAAAGCACTATATGAGCATTTTATTTCTCACTATAGTTTTCTGAACGATTACATAGTGACCAGGGTCGTAATTTCGAGAGCAACATAATCAAAGAATTGTGCAAAATTTCAGGTATTGAAAAATCTCGAACCACCCCTTATCATCCTATGGGTAATGGGATGGTAGAGCGATTTAATCAGACTCTTATTAAAATGTTAGGAACTCTTGAAGAAAAACAAAAGTCTGACTGGAAAAATTATATTTCTCCTTTAGTTCATGCATATAATGCAACCAAACACGAGTCCACTGGTTTTTCGCCGCATTATTTAATGTTTGGTTGGCACCCTAGGTTGGCTATAGATGCTTATTTCGGTATAGATAAGAATTTAGAAAAAGATAGCTCCAGAAAATCATATGCCCAGAAATTAAAGGATCGTCTCCAATTTGCGTATAAAACTGCCTTGAAAGAATCTGAAAAGAAAGGTGAAAAATACAAAAACAATTATGACACAAAAGTGAGATATTCTAAATTAAATGTGGGAGACAGAGTTTTGGTTAGAATCGTGGCAGTCAAAGGAAAGAATAAATTAGGCGATAAATGGGAGAGGCATCCTTACAAGGTCATAGATATTCCTAATCCGGAAATTCCGGTATTTAAGGTACAGAGGGAGAACAATAAAGGTCCAATACGAACACTTCACAGAAATTTGTTGTTACCTTTTATGTACCTTGATAATGAAAACCTGGTTTCAAATCCTGTGAGTTTAGTGGAACAGAAAGATAAGAAATTAAAGAAAAAATCAAAGAGTCCAGATTATTCTGATTCTGACAATGAGAGTGATTCATCAAGTGAATCAGTTTTTCAACCTTACATCATTCCGGCAAGGCGTAATTCTGCAAAAAGTCAGATTGGGCCTATCCGAACTTCAAGTTCTGATTCTGGGAATAAAAGTAGGTTGACAAAATTGACGAGGGAAAGCAATATAAACTCTGGTACGGGTGCTTCAGGCAACGTATCTATACCACAGGTAAGTGTTAAGGATACTAACTCAAATTCCAGTGGGAATGAAACTAATGATTTGACGCCAGTATTGAGACCAAAAAGGAATAGGAAACCTCCAGATCGCTACGGTGAGTGGATGATGGCAACGCATGCTGCCATAGTTACTATAGATAATGAGGTTTTTGTTTGATTTTCAGGTGAGAATGTCACGGAAAATATGTACATAAGATAATGTATTGGTTTTATTACAGATGAATTCGATGGTGAACCAATTTGATATCTGCAGTTTTGATTTTTATTCTGTTTGCAAATAGATGTTTCACTTTGTAGGTTATGTTTATCACCATATAATAACTAATTCCAGAGAAGTCATTGATATATATATCTATATATTTACATATATCATATGGATTTTATAATGTAATTGTCTTTGATATGGAATTATGATAGTGATAAAAGTTATAATAAATGTATGATAATGTGAGGACACATTTTTCTCAAGTAGGGGAGAATGTCACGGAGTGTTAAATTTAGGTAAAACTAAATTATCAGATCCGCCTAAATTTTAAATAAGTGTAAATAGTCATTGTCTTGTACGTATTTTGTTTATTGTCCGTGCGTGTAGAACGTATTGTCCAGTCTTGTGTCCAGTGTTTAGTACATGAGGAAAGTGTGAATGAGTAGAAGTACGTGGTATGATTGGTTGGAAGTTTTTATATTCCTTATATGGAACTGTATGAAAGTGGTAAAACAGGTTTTATATAGAATCAAACCTTTAACCATTTCCACCCTATAGCGCTCATTCTTATCAAAACTTATGTAGAGATAAGACATCAAGTCTAATCCAGAGATTTGCATTAGATAGGATATACATCGTATTACTTTGATGTAATATCAAAATCCCAAGTGGTGAGTAATATTTTACTCCAAATTATTAATCGGGAATATTTCCATTAAATATAAATTATAAATTAAATATCCCGCGTATTAATATAATAATTTTATCAAATTTCTAGAATGTGAGTAAGTATATTTTATTGTATTGAGTGGATAATTTTCTATAATTGTAGGCTGTATATGTGGAATAAACAACTGTATATGAATAAATACATTCAAACAGTCATAGCCGTATTAATTTTGTAATAACGGACCCGGTGACATGTACATAGTATGTGGGACAAGTGAATTTCAAAAAGTGTTACAATCATGATTAAACCACAAAAATATACACAATTCCCACTTATACTACCCTTTTACAGGATTGTTTTTAAAGTTGTACAAGTGGAAAGATACAATTTAAACAGAGGCTGTTTGATCCTGATTTTCAAGTTACTTTGTTTTTGGAATTCAAAGAAATTGATATAATGTAGTACACAATATCATTATTAGGGAGAAATTTTGCCCCTATTTGAAGTTACTTCGGGGAGAGGTTAAAATCACCTGCTTTTATGAAAACAATGTCACTAATATTCGGTCTACCCAGTATGTATATCATTACTTTCACAGCATAATTGTCTGAATCCATTTTGCTAATGATTTTACACAATAGAAAAAAAATGGGTATTATGTGGTATTATTGGTATTAAAGTCTTATTAGTCCATAGTATGGAGAGTAATTCAATATGACTCTTTTAATGATTAAATTCAGTGAAATACATATTGATTTAGACACAAACATGTGTATATTTTAAAAATGTTAACGACTGTAACTTCAAATCTACTGAAAAATAACTTTGAAATCTATATTATAACATTTCTCTGTGTCAATATAGTATTTTTATTACAGCTGACACATTTGATATACAAATTTTATTTTGTTTATTTATTTTCTTTCATTTAACTGTATATTTACTTCAAATTTATTTTTAATATTAATGTAAATATTTCAAATACCAAAGTATAAATCAATAGAATATTCAGGACATAGATACAAATCCGGTAAAATGGAAAAACACGGACCTCTGGAAACCAAGAGGTGGGATCAGGTGCCATGGAGGAGTAAGCATCCCCTGTCGACCGGTCATACCCACCGTGAGTCCACAGTCAATTCCAATGAAACACGTAAGGAGTGTATCCTCGTCACAATTGGTACAGACGTCTCAACAACAGCCAACGAAAAGGCAACTCAACATTTCACTTAGTGAAACAGAGTAGTCATAAACAAGACTATCATACCGACCGTAAAATTTGCGGGAACGTTGACATTAAACGCGGTCTTCGATATCCCTGTGTCAATAATTTGTCACTGAGTAGTTTACCTCTGTATATGAAATCTTCATATGTTGTGCACGCCCTGGCATATCGGATCATTTGTAAAATATAAACTCCATATGCTGGTGACTGAGGGATATTACTACTTAAATGTGGAAAATTTACGATGGGAAAGCCAACATCGTCGCGTTTATCGTATAGCTTAGTTGCTTATTTCCCGTCTGTGTTTATATTAAGTAAATTGTCTAAGTAGAAGCGTGTGTGCTTGATTCTGTTGTATCTCCTATTTCTAGTTCGCTGGGATATATTGCATTGACATATGTATGAAAATTGTTATTATTAAATGGCAAAACGTCGTTGATATATCTAAATGTCAAATTAAAGGACATGGTTACCTTTTCCTTCTTTTGATTCAACAGTTTCTGAATGAAGTCTGCTTAGCGTGAATAAAGGAATAGGTCGGCCAATAAAGGAGCACGATTGGTTCCCATAGGAGTGCCGTCAGTTTGTAGAAAGACCACGTCTCCGAAAATTACAAATATGTTGTCTATTAGAAATTCCAGCATGTTTTTTTATATCAAATTCAGTATATTTATGTGTAGAATCAGAGTGGTGTTTGACGAAATAAGTATCCTGATAGCCAGTCACTAGATATTTAAATTTTTGGGTACCACCTTCAGTGAAAAAGCAGTTGTCTATGATGCTGAAAAGTCTTTCTTTTAATTTTTTATGTGGAATAGTAGTGTAAAGAGAAGTCATAAGTTTTGATACTGTGAATTCGAGAAAGATTGTGTGCCTTCAAATTTTCTAAAAGCTGTTTAGAATTTTTAAGTATCCACATCTGATTACCACCGCTTCTGGAATGAGCAACTGTTCAGTTTTGTTGAAGTTTCTCCTCAACGGCTGTCAATATCTTGGTAAGGAGTAAAGATAAAGGTTTGGTAGTACATTTGCGGGATCGCGCTATGTATCTTTGCTTATATGGCGTTTTATAAAGTTTAGGTATCCAGTATAAATGTGGTAGCTTGAAATCGGTATCCGTTGTAGGTATATCAAATCAGCGTTACACGGACACGTGACTTTGAAGGATCTCGTCCTTTGAAAGTGAGCTACGTGTGTATGTAGGATTTCCAGAATTCGTATTAAACCCAAGTTCTTTTAATAAACAATTATAGTAATGTGCCTTACAAATAAAAACTATATTATTTGAGGCTTTGTCTGCTGGTACAAGTACATATTGGTCATTTATCATAATTACAATACTATATCCACATTAGATGCAATATTGAGTCTATATTATTTTACAAATAACTTAATAAGTTAATAACAGTCCGACCTGCCACATTGATGCAGAATACAAAATGAAATGAATGGACTATAGTTTGATAATACATTGTATTCATATTCAATAGCTACAATACTTTTGCAAATGACGACAATGATGATGACGACGACAACAACAACAACAACAGCAATTAATAATAATAATAATAATAATAATAATAATAATAATGATAATAATAATGATAAATATAATACTTTTAATGATGATAAAATATTCAAAAAATTGAATTAAAGTCACAGTTCTTTTTGAGCAACCAACTTCAAAGGATGCCGGATCTTTTGGGTATCCCGACAAGGGATGTGACATGCGACTTCCTATTCTTCCTGGTTGGTAGAGTACACGGGAGATCCCAGTCTAACAGGACTATTTGATTTGGCCCTTTCACTTCTTGTCCTTCTTAGTTGTCTTGGTTTACTGGCAATTTTCTGACCCTTGTTTACTACGGAGTATTGTAAACATATCTTCTAGCTGCCTTTTTCTCGAGTTTTTGAGGAAATTTGTAAACAATTTCTCCTTCTCCTCTTTGCTTTTTGTTTTCCAGATAATATCAGACATTGCTTACTGTCTATAGCCTACGGTTAATTAGTAACCTCTACTGAAGTGTAATTTGTTTACCATGTCAGGTGTTTTTTGGTTTCGAGTTAATTTTAATTTAAAAAATCATGTTTATTGATTCTGCGTTGTTGTTTGTCCATAGGTTTTTGGTCTCGCACCTTTTGTTGGGTTTTGAAACGAAGTCTTCAATTCTGGCCAGACGTTTTTCTTCATAATACCTGATGAAGTGCGGACAGTCTTTGGTTATGTCTTTAGCTTGTTTAGTTCCTGTCACAAATTCGAAAGTATTCTCTCCTTGGGAAGGAATCCTCTGTTGCCTTTGCCATGACCTTTTCATCATCGCTGCCGAATTTTATGCTTTCGTGTAGTTCAACGTTGTTGATATCAACTGCGAGCTCAGATGATATGTATGAAAAAACCCGATCTGTTGGTGTGGTATGAGGCATTTCTGTGAAATAACATTGGGTCGGCAAATATAGGGCTGTCTTTGGTCTCGTTTTGGTGACCAAGTTTTCACTCCTCCAATTTTAAACTCGCAACTCACTTTGATGAGATTTACACTTGCCATTCCCATTTTTATTTTCTCACTAACCCAATGCATAAAAACAACATACGAAGACTCATCAAACACCCCCACCAAAAAAAGCGTTTCGCCATTCCCCATTTGAAAATTTGACCTAAAATATGCCTTAATGGTAGAATGGACCCTGTAAATCTACTTCTTATTTTTTAATTCCGGACATTGCATTTGTCCCTTCAATTGCATATTTCACATGTACATTCCGTTTGCGTGTGCATTATTCGCTTTAAATAATTAATATACATGAGTATATTTTGGTGTTCTGTCGTATATCACATGTGTTCTGTGGTATATCACATGTGTTCTGTGGTATTTTATATGTGTTCTGTTGTCTTCTATGGTGGTTTGTGGTAAAAAGACGCATTGACTCCTACTAATTTCAGGATAAACAATTAAACCAAAGGGGGTGAACTAAAGTCCATAAACTAAATTAGGTTTTGAACGGAAAGTCCCACGCGAGGGTATATTGGGGTCTGTTGCTCCCCAGGAAATTGCGTACATTATTTCATTATCTACTCATATTAGATGTATTTGATATATTATGTTATGATCAAATTCCTCTGTCGAAATTTCTAGAGATGGCTAATATGCAAAATAAACAGTTGATAATTACGTTGAAGATTTGCCAAAATTAAAAATATTATATTTTCAATATATATTATCTGCAACTTGGGCCGAAACCTTTGAAAGATCGTGGTACAGATGTAAATGTTGTAGCAACGACAAAATAAATCTCAATCTGTTCGAATGTATCATTATCATTTATGTTTAATTATGATAGCTTCATAATTTTATTATTTATTTCGACACCGTTTTATAATCGTACCTAAAAGAATTTAAAAAAAAAACCATTTATTTCAAAATAAATAACAAAGATTTGAGGTAGTATCTCCTAATCGACCCTCAACATATTCTTCCCCATTGGTGCCATGGGCTCCCTGGAGTCGAAAGATGACAATATGACATATATCATAATGCATTGCCTATTTTTTCAAAAATATTTTGACATATTGAATATATATCGTAGCTAAAAGAATTAACATAACACAATTACAAAAACCTCAATTACAAACCGACACCTATTACCATTTTACAAAAGTCAGTTAGTGTTTTATAAAGGATTAAAAAGTATTCATGTAATAAAGATTCTTATGATTACTGCATATCTGTAAATATTTGAAACAAACGATATTTATCATTCATCATGATTTTGAATAACTCACCGTACCATTTAAATTAGAATGTTGAACATTATCAAACATGTAGCAGTGTCTGCTGAAAAAGGAACTTTTTGCGTCTTCACATTTACAATTCGAAGTCCTATGTACGCGAGAGTTACAATTTATTATGTCATTTTAAAATATATATGTATATTTGTTACCTCATATAAATTACTTTATTCAGTATTTCTTAAACTGCAATAAGATATAAAGTACATTGAATCCTCGCAATTAAGACCACCTAACTGAAAGACTCAAACTGGTCTGATTAGTGAGGTGATACAGTGGAACCTTGCAATTAAGACCACCTAACTGAATGACTCAAACTGGTCTGATTAGTGAGGTGGCGAGGTTCCTATGTACACGTATATATCATTTTCTGAATACAAATTTTAATCCAGTTTTGAAAACTGCTGTCGGTTTCGGTAATTGTGGTCTGTTTCGGTAACGCCCTTTTTTGAAGAGCAACATTTAGTGTCCCTTTCCTCTCTGTCTATATCTTACACTGAGTACTTTTAAAGCATCCCATCCACATTCTCATATGAAGGGTTTCTAAGTTATACATGACATACACTTACTACTGGAACAGATTTCTGGAAAGTATTTATAGACAAATCACGCAAACGTCAAGGGAAGGTCAATAGTAGTGTAAGAAAACTCGCTGAAATAAATTGTATTCCAATCGGTCTTCATATACTCTCTGTTAAAGTAAAACATCAAAATAGATTGGAAACTTCAGAAAATATCATCGGCGGTAAGATTTCAAATTATGTTTGTTTGTTTTGGACGGTGCATTTCGCCACTCAATAAATAGATAAAAAATAAATAAATAAATAAACCTTTTATATGGTGGCGGATACTTTTCAATAGTGGAGGAGAGAATAGGTTATGTTGTTACCGAGTACCAACGACCTTCCGCAAATAACTTGCAAAATGTCTGACAAAATTAGCATCGGTTCCGTTGGAACTCAAAGCCACTCTGACCAACGGTGAGAGACGTCATGATTCAAAGCGCCATGCTGTAACCAACTGGCAACGGAGGATCCTTCAAAATTTATAGGTCATTATATGTGAAGAGTCAGATGACATTTTCCAAAAATTTTAAATGTTGATTCGACATACAATGCTGAATACAGTATGTCATTTACTAAAATAAACAAAAGGTATCGTATGAGACAATGCTATAAAAGGAGATGTAATATAGTTTCCATCAAATATAACTTGATAGTTCAAAATAAAATTTTGCCTATCTCTTCGTTATTGGTCCACTCTTTTCTTACAGTATCATTGATTTTTCAAACAAATATACTGCAAACTGACTTCATTAAACATATATTAGTGGATTTTTTTCTTTGTAGGAGGTAATCTAGACAGTAATCGTTGAATATTTGAAAATAAATTATCTGATGGTGAAGAAAATCAAATTCTTTACATTGCTGTTGGGCCACTGTCATTCCTTAAATAAATATTTATCTTTAGCATTTTCAGTCATAGACTATTTTACGCCGACCGTGGATAGTACTACGTAAGGAAGTCAGTAATGTTTTGACTGAATACTTTTCTGATCTATCTTATCAGTTTGGATTTAGATCCTTGTCTCGTTGCAATTTATAACGAAACGCTATACCTTCAAATGAAATTTGATTTATCGCATATTGCCATAAAAGTTGAGAACCAAGCTTGCCACACGCGTTGGACTGTGATTCATATTTGCAGAAGCCTGCATGTTTCAAAGTCATGTTCTAAGATAGAGACATTGGTGTTTTCGCATCTACATAAGACACGGTCCACTTTCAGTAATGGATGGCAAATCATCAGAAACGTAGGCCTACTTGAATCATTTTTATGCAGGAGTAATGTCATCTGATTTCCTTTGACATCATAATTTTTCCCACAAAAGAAAGTCTCTCTGTAAAAGTATATGCATCCCTTTAACTGATGCTGTATGGAACTTTGTCATTGTTAAGGTTCTGACAACTGTCTCAGTAGCATGAACACATGAGGTTAAAAGGGAAGATAAAAAGACAATGCCTTGTACATAGGTGTAACTTCAAATTTTGTTTGTATCTTTTTCATTTGGTTTTTATCTATAAATGTATCATATTATGTGAAATATGTATCTTTTTTCTTCCTTTGCAGTGCATATTTCAGTTCAACGTTTGGCTCATTCTTTTGTAAGATATTGAAATACAAAATAACCTTTCTACCAGACTGTGTGTGTGTGTTTTTAAAATTGTTTTCATTAATTTTTTTAACTCATTATGTTTACACTGTACTCAATACACATTTATATTGTTGTTTTAGATATTGTTTTATCTGTTTTCAACATGATTTGGGGGAATCTTAAACTATCATAATAATAATTAAGAATTAATTTTAACAATTTTGCAATGTATTGAGAAATATTATGGTTTGAGAGGGTGCACACTTTAAAATCCGCGAAACGAGCATCGCCTCAATACATTGCAAAACTGTCATGGAAATAATTGGCTTCACATTTTAGTTTTTAACTAAATACGTCAACTGGATAAATAATGAAAGCGGGAAAATATATCCGCTACTGTCGATTGCCCTTAACAACCGCCAACATAAAATGATAGTCAGCCATAGCTTGCTGAATTAGTGGAGACGACACACAATGTCCCAAGGGCTGTTTATGAAAGATTTAAGTCAAAGAAACAGTTGGCATATGAAGAGATAGACAGACGTCCAGCCGACGAATTGTGGGAGCTTCATCCATCTGATTTTGTTCGACAATATCCTTATCATGACATCGGAGAGCATTTCCGAAAGTGGGCGTGTCCAAGGAACCTAACCATTTTATCTAAAAATAAAATAAATACAACGGCCAACAGCTGCTGTCTTATACAAAAATAAAATTATATATAAAAAACAATAGCTACAACAACCAAATTCTACCGAGTGAATCCTGACTGTGAAATGATTGACAAATTTATGATATTGAATAAAACTAACACAAGTCCCTTCAAAGTAAAAATAATGATGTTAAAATGCATGATCTAAATTCCAAGTCAATAAGAATACGATAAAATGGATATACAGATGGTCTTAACATGAACCACTGCAAAACCTAAACGGGATGGGACCAGGTGTCCGGAAGGAATCAGTGTTACCTTTCAACATGCCACACCCATTGCAAACATTGTCCATTTTGTAAGTTTGAAATGCTTTCATATTTTGAAGTTGTTCAATTTGTAGTTGACCCAAATCTTAGTTGCTGATAGGTCACTGTCATTCTTTAATGCTGTGGTTTCTAGTAGACAACATCATTGTGGTTTTAGCGGGAAATGTTTTCAAACAAATTGTCGGCATTCCAATGGGTACCAGTTTTTGTTTTCATATGAAGCGGAATTTTTACAGTCTCTGCTTTCCAAAGGAAACAAACAGTTAACATCTCGGTTCAATTTTACGTACAGGTATAATGACGACGTTCTATCCATAAATAATTCAAAATGTATACTGTTGAGCTAGAGATCAATGAGGCGACAGATAAACTGGTACCCGGTTGTATTTCCACTTCGATCTAAAACAACTGGGAAGACCCCTTCTCATTCGGGCAGAAATCTGCCCGGGGGATTTTAACATGATTTGACGTTACTTAGTTTCATGGCAACGTATACAACATCAAACTGTCTACTCTGAGCCGGTTTGAAAAAAGAATACTTTGTTAATCTGTAGTAGGGGTTTGTTTATTACCGATAGGGCCTAGAATAAAACTTTCTTATTTAGTAGCATAACATATGCGTGTATACAGCTTGAAGACTTAGTGCTATTTTTGTGGAATACTACGCGTAATTTGACTGGCAGATATTAATGTCTCTGATCGATCAGATTCAATAATTCATCGGATCATACCGGCTGTCTGTGAACAAAGTGTAGTAGTCAGACGGAGACCAGCTTAGCCAACAGACAGTAACACATCAGCTTCTTACCTAATTTTACTACTGTCGATTAGAAAGGACGGTCAACGTCACACTCCCTTCTACCATTTCAATTTCCATATCACAAACTTCCCGTTTCTAGGTAGTAATATTCCATCTTTTCCTGCCTATTGCACTTCCATTTCACAACTTATACGTTATGGCATGTTCCTATGTTTGTTTTATTCTGAGAGCGATATGACTGGCCAATAAACTTTTTACGCAAGGTTACGTATTTAAACACTTAACAACGTCGTTTAAGAAGTTTTATGGTCGATATGGGGATCTTGTTAAACATTATGAAGTCCCCCTCTCAGGAATATTGGATATTATTCTGGCGCACAACCACAGGCAGTGACTCCCTTTCGCAAATCGTGCTTTTCACAGAACTTGATATTTTCACCAAACTTGACCTTTTCACCGAATTGACCCCTTCATCGAACTAGATAGGTTTTCATGGAATGTATGCGATGGGTGTGGCATGCCAGCAGGGGACATCTTCCAGACACCTGTTCCTATCCCATTTGAGATTCGCAATAATTCATGTTGAGACCAATTGCATATTGAATTCGTCGTGTTCTAATGGACTTAAGTTTCGATTATCAATTGGAACGTCTACATTTTTACTTGATGTATCCAGTGATTTCAGCCATAGACATTTTAAAGACAATCGTAGATCGGTATTTACTACACGTAAAATGGCGACGAAGTGACAACTCACTGTGACGACATTACTGTCTTGCAGATATCTGTTACATCATTTTGCCGTCCAAAGTTACAGTTTATCATGAAAAGGGTCTTTTGTATGGAAGGAAGCCTGAATTTGACCTCATAAGATGACGTCATTGTTATTCTAATGACTGCTCATTTATTATCTGAAATCGATGGTTTGTAAGTTAAAATGCTCAACACTTTTATCTTTTCTTCTACCTTTAACTAGAGCTTTTTTTTAAAAAAAAAGATATGGTCAAAAGCTGACGATCAGATCATCATAATGAAGAAATGACAAGCTGTCGATATACTTTAAGTCTTAATATTGGTGAGTGTTAGTATAGTACAGTGAAATATCATAAATGTGCTATCATTCAGTCACTCGACAATATATTATAAGTAATAATGAAGAAGTATCAACTGATTATCGAAATTCCAAGTCCATTAGAATATGACGATTTGGATAGAACAAATGGTCTCAATGCGAAGAACAATTTTGATCGGACAGGCGTCTGGAAGAAGTCATTGTATCCTGTTAGCATGTCATACCCGCGGCAAATGTTACACAGAGACTTCATAAGCTCGAAAAATTCAACTCGGTGAAAATGTCATCTTGTAAGATTAAGATCCGATTGCTTAAAGGGAGTCAACTGTACATGATCGTGCTCCAAATTACTACCTGACATTATTGAGAGGAGGACCTCATGTTGTTTAACACTGTATTGACAATAACAATTCTTCAGTGACAATTTCAAGTCTTCACCAACGTATCCAATTGGCGAGTCGTTTGGCTTTCTGAATAAAATATTCATAAGAGGAAGACACCATAGACAGAAGACGGGATATTACTACTCAGGAAGGGATAGACTTCGTGACATTGCTGTGTCCTATGTTATAGTAACATAGCCTATGCTATGGTTTTCGTACTGATGACACAGAACTCTTCAGTGCGATTCCAAATACCTGACAGGTGACTTTCACTTTCTAGACAGACTGCTTGGTAAAAGTCTATACCCTAAGGTAAAATGTTTTGATCTATATTATGTTTTCTGTATATAGAAATGGTGACCGTCACAATAAAAGGTTAGGGAAGTAAATAAAAACAATATTCTGAACATGACATTAGTCCTCTCATAACGCATAGTGGTTGAATCAAACCCTTTATTGTACACACGCATACACACACACACACACACACACACACACACACACACACACACTATAAAAGTTTTGCCACACACACACACATACACACACAAACACACACACTACAAAAGCCAAATATTTTTCTGATTAGCTTTTTAATTAGGATGCATGTTTAGATGCAAACTTATCTATAACACCTTTTGTCATTCTAAATAAATGCCACTGCTGTGTTGTTGTTAAGTCAATTGCGCCCTGGCGTTTATAATATTCGATTGATGGTACATTCCAGTTAAGTACCGCAAAATCCAGCCTCTGACATTGCTTGTCTATTGCAGTCTGAAAAAAATATAGCAAGTAAGATGACAATACATTTTTAGCAATAAATTCAAAATGACATCAACATGAGTTTTCTCACTAAAAATCTGTTATTTTAGTCTCCATTCCGATTTTAAAAGCTGAAAGGTACTAAATTACGTAAAGGCAGCGAATATTTAATACATTATATATATATATATATATATATATATATATATATATATATATATATATATATATATATATATATATATATATAGTGTGTGTGTGTGTGTGTTGTGTGTGTGAAATCGTTATTTTCCCCGTAGATCCGATGGAATTACCAATGAAAAACAATAATATGAACATAAGAGAGATGTGGAGAAAATGCGGATCTAACCAGAAATTTATATGTTAACCCCCCTTACTCTATGTTTGCAATTTAAAATATTTTGTTGTTGTTTGGTATTAAAAATGAAATAATATTATAAATTTGGTTAATACTTCATCTACATAAAATCTATTCTTTTGTTAGTTAAAATTTATATTATAGTTGCGATGTGATTGAATGAAAATAATGAAGTAATGTTTTAACATGCTGGCAATTCGAAAACCAGACGTTCATTGGTTTTCAGGTTCAATCTCGCAAAAAGTACATTCTGGGTTTGAACAATTTATTTTGTTTAAAAGTCAATTTGTACCAGGAATTCAATGTGTAATGCACGTTGGGGACCACTGTAAGTAAGTGCTTTTACAATTTTGAAATGAAGACTATAGATACGTTTCTTATCACTGTTATTAACACGTTCAACCCTAAGTTTCTAGATAGTATGCTCTTTTCTATTGTTTAGACAATATTCAGATTTGGTAGGTCTTTTTTGGTGGTCTGTAGGATTGAAAACTGTGTCCCACCTAAGAACTGATATTGGTTTAGGAGAATCTTTACTAGAACATAATGTCTGATACATATCTCTAGCTTCTTTCCTACTTTTATAAAAATCTGAAAATTAATTGGTAATACTGGGTAATGAATATATTTTAAAAAATTTATATTGTTTTGTTTGACATATATTTTTTTCAGTGCATAAATGATACCCAACTATATAAGGAAATTGGTCGCAAAATTATGTTTATTTTGAAATTCTGAAAAAAATTGTTGTTATCGTTTACAAAATCTTTTTATATATCTTACTCCTTTGTCGTACCAGTCTTTGTAAAATATTGTATTATTATCAGCATTTATATTTTTTTAACCATATAGGCGACAGTAAAGATGGACCATTTGTGTTTATGATAAGTTTCTAGAATTTAAAAACGTCCATCCAATGTTTTGTTTACTATCTCAGTGTTGTTTCCTGCATATAATTGATGGTGAAAACGAACTTTTCATGACAGTGACAAATGTGGACTAAGAATTTAGATCAATAAACATAATCTCCAATACATAATAAATATTCAAACAGATAAAATCACATGTATATTTATAATCATATTCCTTATTACATGTATATATGTGTAAATGTTGATTGCCATTTTTTCATTAATATCGTGATAAAAACTAAAATATTATTACTGAATTAAAAAATAATCAAACTAAATATAGGACACTAAAGGTAAAATTGACAAACTGTCTATATATTATTTTAAACTACATGTAAATTAACATCTAAACTTGCAAGTCATATCTTGCGGAAATATATATATATATATATATATATATATATATATATATATATATATATATATATATATATATATATATATGTGTGTGTGTGTGTGTGTGTGTGTATGTGTGTGTAATAAACATGGGGGGGTCTTGTTGAAAAAGAGGAAAATATTGTCCAGACAAGTAAATTCAAGAAAGAGTAATAACTTCTTAAGATGTACATGTGCACCAAACATCGAGAGTTTAAGTGTATAAATACCGTAGGTATGGCCAGCACAAATAAATTTAAGTCAAAGGGGAATAACTCTTGATAACAATAAGCGTGGTGAGGACGCAATTATTTTGATTTTATTTGTATAACTGCACCAATAAAGCGGAACCTAGTTGAAGAAATAAGAAATATATATATGGCCCAGACAAAACAAGGGATGGTAAGAGGGAAAACTAAAGTTTCCAAGGGAAGTTTTAAAATATTCCATTAGGTTACTGACAAATGAATGATAATATGACACCTGGCATACAGCAGCCCATAGTCTTGACCCTACTCCTTGTCCTCTATACTGTGGCTGTACGTATAAATCTTCCATATAAATCGATTTTCCTTCCCATGTTGAATATATGAAAAAGTACAAGGCATACCCAATCAGGAAGCTTTTTCCTGAAAATATTGCATACAAAGCTGTTAAATACATAGTTATGAGTGACTAGATGACAAAATCCTCAAAATAAAGGGACATACAGTAAATGTGTAAATGACTTGAACGAAATAAACAAATAAAATGATAAAGAATTTTGGAAAATTGTTTTGATTTCATTTTATCTTTTTTCTGTTCAAGGCTACAGCCATTGGATGGTTATTTCTCTCTCCCTTAAAGACTTGACCGCTAATGAATATCTGGCTCTGGTTCTTTATTTGCACTTTGAATTGACAAATCATAATTTTTCAGATGCCTATTTTCCAGAATACAAAATGTTCCTACTTTCCAGGATACAATATACAAATCCAGAGGTGGGATCAGGTGTCATGGAGGAGTAAGCATCCCCTGTTGGCTAGTAACACATACCCTTACTTAGTCCACAGTCAAATTCCAATGTAATAAGTGAGGAACAAATCATCGTCTAATTGGTTCAGACGACACACCAACCGCTATACATAAACCACATTTATTTCTTTTTTTATAAATTCAATAGTACTGTGAGCCCTTAATACCGTGTGGTATGTTACTGAACTCAGCGTGTGCTTACTTTTGCCCAAACTTCATAACATTATATTGCAAAAGTGAGAATCACTGATTTTATATAGGAATGAGATATGATTGAACTACAGGTATATTACACCATTCAAAGTAAGTCTTTAACAAAATTTCTGTTTTCTTCCACTGTAATATTTTCTATTTTTATTGCAGTACTACCCACAACGGCAAATGATTTGTACAGCTTACGAACTACATTCTTTTACAAAAAATGGTTAGCTTCATGGATTGAAAATGCAGTACGAACCGTCTTGACATTTTTCAGCAACGAAACAATGGAAAAACCTATCCTTGCCGAATCCATCTTTCCGCAGCACTGCAAAAAGGAAAGAAAAACAAAATTAAACTGTATATAACTACTAACAATAAAAATGCTGAGATATAAAAATAAATCAAACTACATATCTATTCGAATATGAATGAGCATTCGAAAATATTAAACATTATGAAACACACAATCATGCTAATGTCATGGTAGTACGGAGTTACACTCGCATACTCACACACCACATATACTATATAGAGTAGAGTTTGATACAAAGGCTTGCCCCTACCAAGAAGACTTTAGTAGCGATATTTAGAAGTTTCCTTACCTAGTTGTTATATACATGTATTAAATTTCGATTTAACTATTTTTCGATTTCATTTTTGTTTTCTCTGTAATATTCGTGTTACCTCACTGCAGTCGTATAAAACACAGAAAAGAACATAAAACATCTTACCGTCAGCGGAAATTTTCACTTTGTCCGGAAGTTTTTCATATTCCGCTAGTTCCTACAATTGTATTTAAAAGAGAAGATAACAATTTAATTTTCATTTTCTGTATGATTATCCACAAACCATCGTTTGTAAAATTGAGTATAAAGATCTCAGATACCAAAGTATAAATCTTCAGGATGTCCAGGATACATGTATTCATCTTATGTTTTAAACGTTAAAGTCAAATTTCCCGAGAACGGATGTTTTATAACGCATGGAGTAATGCAATCAAAGATTTTGAAACCAAATTTGCAATCTAACAGGAACAAATCTCGCATCCCAGATATCAAAGTATTGAATATGGTCTCCATGGTCCAATTACAGATGGTTTGTATCATTCAGTGACGGAAATTGATAAAATACAAAATTATCTTATTAGAGACCGTCAACTATTTAGTAGACATCAATTAGTAACCTATTTCGAAAGTATTTTGAGACAGCCACGAAGCTTTATAAAATTAAAGTTTGATGGAGCACGTCACGTCATTAAGTGTTTTATTCATTCTATATCATTTTATGGCCGCAAACAATTACATGGTTTCGAAAAAAGGTGAATTTGAACCTACACATCGTGGATTTGTCAGGAATTTCGCCGCTATCCATGAACCGGAACTACAATATTTAGTCTCCCAGAAGCATGGAAGAAGTTTCGCCAACACGTGGGCATATTCTCGGGACCTCTCTAAGACAAGGAAGAAGATACCAAGTGCTTGTTCTATGATTGACCCAAAACAAATGTCAATTCGTAACTAAATTGAAGTCGTTAGGTAATGACTGTTCATTTTTCGACATAGGAGAAATGATCCAGAAAAGATTTATTTTGGGACGAATTCAAAGAAATTTCTAGAAAAACAATATCAACAAGGGAGACAAATTAGCACTTCAATACGTATTAAGTTACGAGTACGCACAAAAACAATTAAAACCATGTCTAACGCTAGTGTTACACAGTCAGATATTGATAGTAAAAAATCATCAGCTTATCATGGTAATTGATCCAAGTATCGTTCGTTAAAGGGACACAATAATCGATTAGCAAACGTCAACAGTCTCAAGTGGTACCGGTAAAGTCGGTTAAAAAGATCATTCACATAATCTTAATCAGAAAGTTCCCAGCTAGGGGAAACAATGAGACTGCAAGAAGTGGAATCATTTTGCTGCGATGTGCCATTCTAAAATCTTTGACAATAAACGTTAAAAGAAAAGATCAAATAGGGATAATTAAATTAAGTTTACTACTGAACATTGTAATGTTGGTAATGGGTTTTATGATAACCAATATGAATTTTGAAACATCAAATGCTTGTGTTGTTAATATTAATACTGACCACACATAACACAAAACAATGACCAAGTTTTTGTCAAGATTCGGATATGTAACTCCAGTATTACTTCCAAAGTTGATCTTGTTATAGTTCAATATCGTGCCCTATAATTTACTACTACTACATGTATATATTAATCCATCTATACCCTTGCAGAAACCTACTCTACAATAGATGCCCATTGAGACACAAGGCCAAAGCGATCCACTTTGTCATTAAATAGATAACAATGTTAAGACTCGCTTCTATGTTGTTAAAGCATGGTCTGCCTCTACAATAGATCTCATATCATATCTTGATATAGAGATCACCAAGCTTGTGTATGTTGTAACTGAAGGTGAACATATTGCTTCTGTTCCATCCCTTAGTAATTTTCCCAAAACATCTAGATAAAAGAACAGCTTTAGTTGATTATTCAAATGCAATCATGTTATTATTCAAAGGTCTTGGCTTTCCCCCAGGTGAATGTACAATACAAGTAGACCATAATGCTACACCAGTTGTGAATCCACGACGTAGAACACATGTAGGGAGTCACTCAATGTTATGGTAAAGGTGGACGATTTTCTTGTTGTTGCTGTTGCTGCTGCTGGGAAACAAAACGGACAACTACGCGTATGTATAGACCTCCAAGACATCAATCGCGCTATTCTAAGACCTCACTGCCCAATGAATACACCTGATGACAAAACTCCTCGGTTATCCAGACGCAAATATTCACAAAACTTTATGCTTGTTCCAGTTATTGGGCAATAAAGGTTGCAGAGGAATCAATTCCTCACAACATTTTATACTCCTTTTGGGAAATATCGTTTTCTTCGCTTGCCCTTTGACATTTAGTCGCTAACATCGTCTGAGGTGAACTATGCGGACCCAATATGCTCCTCACGAATTCAAATAATTCGCAGATGAATGGAATTTCTATCATGAAACTTCCAGTCCTTATTATCCCCAGTCAAATGGCTTGGCTGAAAACACAGTTCAGACTGTAAAACGCTTGTTATACAAGGTGAGAGCAGATAACAAATACACCTACCAAGGCGTACCAGAATTCAGAACAACTCCCTTATTATATCACCTTAACAACTATTTATGATTCCACGTTTACGCTATTCGCACTTCCGCCAACTCATCACGAACCTAGTGTTGCCAAAAAATCCTTTTTTTCTAAAGTTATACAAAAGCCACGAAAACCAAAAGAAATATTACGATAGATGTTTAAAGCCATTAAAGAGTCTTGCCATTGGTGAGACTGTTTGAATCAAACATTAAAATCTCTGAAAGTCTGCACAAGTAGTTTCTGAGCATGATAATAGATCATATACTGTACATTGTACTCCTGATGACGCCATCTTCTAATCAAAGTACTGAAAGTACTGATACGAGTTGATGCCAATTGTAAGTTTTAATGAGGTATACTGAATACTTTTTAATTCAGTAAAATAAGATTTACAAAAAAGTAACTAAATATCGGGTTACACATTTGGTTTAACGTGAGTACTGGGCCCGAAATCACCAAATTTACTCAGTGCACAAGCTTAATTTTTATTTCGTTATTTTGACTGTATATTTGGTTTGAGTAATTACGAAACAAATTATTACTTTTCATCATTCACATGTAAATTTGCGCGTCACACTTATGATTTGCATGTAAAAATGAATAAATACGTTGAGTATGGTACTCAAAATTTGAGTACGTACTCAAACTATATTTTAATATTTCTGAAGTTTTCTTCAAATTAACAATAATTTTGACCATTATTTACAATTGTATGCTGTCAATATACAAATATGTCCAGTAACATAATTAATTTTGCGCGTTTTTCCCTTAAAATCATGAAAAAATCGTTTTACTGAGTAAATTTGGTGACTTCGGGCCCAGATGGCTTATTTATTATGAAAAAACTACATAGATCAGCGATATGATTATTAGAAATCTTGTGCTTATAAACATCGTTTCATCGACATTCAATTTCTATGCGACAGGGCAGTATTGTACCCTTCCGCTATACTTCCTATCAGTAGCTTCACAGACAGATCTTGTCAATACACAGTACGGAAAACGTGACCAAAACTCATTTGCATATTAATCGTGTGCAAGAATTGTTAACAGTCTAATCTAATGCTTTTAATGTCAATTCTGTCACAAGAGTATAACTGTATAAAATAATTGAAAAGTAACATTCTAAAGCAAATTTATAATATCTTAAAATTCAAAGGACACCGAACTGACCTTTAATAGCATATATTTCAATAAGTCTTGTAGACCTATATTTTTCAGCGAATTGTTACTATAATTTTCGTCATTTTAGAAAGCAAAAATGTACGAATAAAAGTGTGATTTGGAAATTTCAATCATGAAGTTGAGTTTATGTTGCTGAAATGCACATACAGGTGTAATTTTGCGTCAGTATAATGTGTATAACCCCATACCGTAAAATGTGCTTTGACTTGTTCCCAATAAACAACTTAGCATAACATAACTGCGTTGATGTTCCATCAACTCGTAAAAATTAACAAATAATTCCTTTTAAACTTGGTTAAAATTGATTTTAATGTCTATGAAAAACCACCACCCAACCCAGGTAACCTTAAGAATGACAACCCATAAAACACAATATATGATTCAGATAGATAACGTTGAGACCCCTAGTTTCCAACACATGACCAAATTAATGAAAATAGGTCTGATTCACTGTCCCACAGGCTAACATAAGTCAATATATTACTGTTCTGGTCATGCTGTAAAAGTAAAGTTATTACATCTATTTGAACAGTTTATTGTTGCTTTATCTTTAATTAGATCACATTATGAAACAAGTTGGTGTCATTTTAACACTTTAAAATCATGTTAGTCTACAGATGATTTATTTTCATTTATTTTCAATTCAATGTATTCAAATTATCTTAAATCAGTAACTAAAAATCACTTATTCATTATCTTACATAATGTGAATATTTATCATGGACACTGGGACCCGAAATCACCAAATTTACTCAGTACTCAAGCTCATCTTTAATTTCATCATTTTGACAATCGTTGGTATAACTTTTGGATTGGAGTTATTAGGAAACATATTATTGTTTTCCGTCATTCATATATAAATTTTTGCATCACATTTATGATTTTCCTGTAAAAAACCGAATAAATGCGTTGAGCGCGGTACCCAAAATTTTAGTACCTACTCAAACAATTTTTGAATATTTATGAAGTTGTCTTCAAATGAGCAATAATTTTTATCATTATTTACAATTGTATGCTGTCAATATACACACATGTCCAGTTAGAGAATCAGTTTTGTCTGAATTTACCTCAAAATCATGAAAAGTTAGTCGAGCTTGAGTACTGAGTAAATTTGGTGACTTCGGGCCTGGATCATATTCATTTGGACTATGGATTTTTATTGTGTGACGTATACTTGGACAGTGGAATTTTATTAGGTAACTTTTTATACGTAGTGTGCATACAGTGGCATAGGAAGGAAATCAAAAGTGAGAGGGGACATTTTTTAATGAAAATGTTTTTCCCGTTAAAAATGCATGCGCATTATAAGCCTTCCTGGCTTCTACGCCTTTGGCATAAATGATACTGAAGTGTTTAATCTGTATCTCCAAAATATTTGTTTTCAAGAAAAAGGAGATGTAACAGTTCTCTTCCCTTATGATCTGTTCCTGATTCTGTGAGCCCGAAGTTTTAGTTAATAAAAGTTTGCTGGGACACGCACGCGGCCGTGTTTCATTCATTTCATGTCATTTATATTAATTTATATGGTCACAAGCAATTATAGCACAATTCAACACCTGACCGAAATGTGATCACAACTGGAAAATTGTAAACCATATATGCATGTACAATTGAAACGATAAGAGAATATCGGAAGACTGATGAAAAAAAATGCAGAATGGCAATAAAAAATTTGAGTCGCAGGGTTTTGAGTGGGTAGGTCGCGTTACAGTAAACCAACAATTCTTATGGATGGTCTAAACTCGCATATTTAACATGCATTTCGCTCTGATACATGTATATGCTAGTATTTTTGACTGATTTTGTAGAAAATTGCACAAATACAATGCAGCTAATTATTTTACAGTCCCACTGTATCTCTAGATCTTAAAAGGTGGGTTCTTCCCGGACATTTTATCATATTCTATTGCCCCGATCAGGGTCGATGTTTTTATAGTTCAAAGACTCAGAGCAGGCGAGGAACTGATCATAGCCTTAGGTGTAGGCCCTATCAACTGAAATGTTCTAGAAATTTTATAAGTTATTTTGCGAATTTACTTCGATAGGGGAATATGCATTTTATATCAATTTTATCAGCGATATATAAAGCTTTAGATCTATATATCGCTGATTTTATATTCTATACTTTGTTTGACATCGGGATCGGGAATGCCTGCTTAATGGGATTATTCTACTTATCGAAACGACAAAATCTCGATTTGTGAAACACACATACCTGTATTTAGATGTGTTAATTAATCGTTTGAAATTTTGGTGAACATTCGATTATAATTACCTGTATCAATCGCATAATTGAATCACAGTCGTCGACTGTTGCATTGCGCACTACAAATTCCATCAGGGTATACTTGCGGCCGTTATCAAGCTTTACGTGTGTTGTGTATATTGGATTTAACAATAAACGTGATTGATGTTGCCAAAATGCGACGCGATTAGGAAAGCAAAAGGTATCTGTAGTCGGACAAGAAATGGATTTCGTAACTTTAAAATCAATATAGACTAGTACCTTGTCATTACGAAAACTTGTTGACCAAAATAGATATTAAAATTGAACAATTTCAATTTATTTATAAATAGCGCTACCTTTTCGACCAATTAACTTAAAATTTCACTATATTTTTTTATGATTTCCTACAAAACGTATGTATTATTTCTATGCTAAATATTATTTTCTTAAAAAGTCTTTAGATATTCAGTTTGGGGTTCTTTGTGACTCAACTCATGCATCAGAGGACTGTAAATCTTTTGCCAAGTTATTTTTGCTGCAGATTCCGAGGTGACAAAAACACACATAATAGACAAATAGTGATAAGTACTATAGTAAAAATGTATTTTGTTTAAGATTTTATTTATTCTCAAAAAAAAAAAAAAAAAAAAACAATAGTAAAAAGAAAAAACATATACAATAATATTGTTTACAGTGTTCAGTATTTAAAGATAATATTAGATCTGTTACTTTATACATAAATATACAAATATAATAATCTTATATGACAATAGATGTTAGAAATCAATCTCCAATTTTATTTGAGTCACATAATGAACACAATCTTTCTGATATATCCATACCATGCCACCTCCCAGTTTCTTTTGGCAATTTAGGATTACATGTTATAAATTTACAGAGTGTTATTCTCTTTCTATTGTTAAAAACGTCTAAACATTTTTCAAAACCAAAAGTATCTTTATGCAATCTGTACCATTAGGCGAATTTCAATCAGTGATATCCAATTTTGTTTAAATTGGTCGAAAAGAAATGTCGGATAACTTTCATCTAGCAGGGTTTTGTATTTAGTGACATCTGTAACCCACTAAGAATCAATGTACAGCTCGTGATCGTATAGATTTTATTGAACACCAAGTGTGACATCAATAACACATACAGGCGACAGTAGCTTGTGTCAAAATGGCAGTCTCTCTATGCTGGTCTCTGCCTTCCAAAATCCTGGTGCTTATATACGAAGGTAAATTCCGAACAACATAGAACACCAGAATTCTATAAGTTTCTCTCGCATTCTGATCAACAAAGAACCTGAAAAATACTGGCGCTGTGCATATCAAAATCTGTCAAAGTTTCACCTTCCGTGACCTTTTTACACCATCAAAATTAGTACATTTTTAGTACGTTATATTATTTAACATTACAATCAAAATTTGTTTACTGAGGATGACGATGACAGATATTGACCTATTTAACCTTGCAGCTGCAACAATTGCCGAAACTTCATTCCGATATTTATTTTCGATGCTATGTGTTGACAAGTTGTTTGTCCGAAACATGAATTTCATTGTGTAACTAAATCAGCTGCCCGTATTTGTTACGATTTATCATAGGGCACACCAATTTTATTATCTGTTTATATTTTTATCATGTTCCCACTTTTTGATTTACCAGGGGTTTTACCAAAAAGTGGGAACATGATAATAATTATCATGTTCCCACTTTTTGGTAAAACCCCTGGTAAATCAAAAAGTGGGAACATGATATTTTTTACAAGTTAATATTTTCTTTTACTTAAAGTATTTTCCTCCCGTACCTCATAGTGTTACACATCACAGGTTTGAAGATCAATTGGAAATGTTCACAAATCCTCGATTTCTTTCTATATAATTCTCTTTTAGGCCACTGACCTGTGTTATATTGATATATGGTATGAAAATTAGACATTAATACAAAACTCCAACAGATTTCTTAGCTTCCTTATAGAATATTTAAGCAATGGGTAGGCTACTATTGAGGTCAATATGTTTTATGTTGAACAATAAAATACATCAATGTACATAGGGGTTGAACTATATTTGTGTTTATGATCATGATATATGCTTGTTAAATAATCTGATACAATGGATAGACACCTTTTAGAAATCCAGATTTCGGATCTTGTGTCATATAAAAATGAGCATTCCTTCTATTAACTTTAGGTGACAGTTGATTTCATAGACATAGTAGTAACAATGAAGGGTCGAGAGGTCAGGACTGATCGCAATTTTGCAAATCAGGGAGACATGACAATGAAGGGTCGAGAGGTCAGGACATCGCTTCTGTTCAGCGCGGTGTCATGTTGTAAATTTTAAATTTACTGGATGGATGTATTTGTAAATACAAAATTTACAACATGACAACTTAAAGATTATATTTACATCCACCCAGTAAATTCAAAATTTACAACATGACAGCGGGTTCGAATCACTCTGGAACCTGCGATGAATTTGTTTGAAGATCATAGAAACTGTCCTTAATCATATTACGAAAACATTGTTGAATTAAATATTATTAACAATACCAAAGATATTGTTTTACAAACAATTTTACTCATAACGATCGTTTCTGTCAATGAGACTTCGTCAGATGAGCTCGCACTTATTATATACGTATATTTTATATATATATATATATATATATATATATATATATATATATATATATATATATATATATATATATATATATATATATATATATATATATATATAAAGCACAAACATCACTACAACATCTTTTAAAAAGCAGATATAATGAACAGGTCAATTACAATTCAACACCGTATAATGCTATCACAAACGCCTGTTTCCTTCCTTTCTGCTTTGTTGTGTTTCTCAGTATATATTCTTTATGTTGCTGCTTGTCTTGAAGGGGTTTTGCCTGTCGATTTGGTGTAAGTCCCAAATCATATTGTACGGGTATCTGAGCTCGGGATCTGTCAAATTATCTAGTATGGTCATCTGAAAAGAAGTATTATACCAATATAGATGATATTATAATATGATATATGAATAACACTATTGTAGAAGTTTAAATACAAATAACACTTGCAATGGTCTAGTAGTAAACCGTTCGACTCGCAAGTTGAAGGTCCCGGGTTCGGTTCCCAAATGAAGAAGTACAAATTGATAACCGAAACTCAAGTCCATTAGTCAACGTCCCCTGCTGGCATGCCACACCGTCGCAAACGTTCCATATTTTCGAACTTTCAAACTACAAATATATCGCCATATAGCCAAGAAAGAAAACACTGTTTAATAACCCAATGTTATCGATTCCCTTATTAAAATATATTGGGTGAATAGTTAAAAGCATATCAAAACATATACCAGATTTAGACATTTGAAGTATGCAGTTTTTCTAATTTAATTGTTTTATTTTATTACTCAACTCAAATGGTCTCATCATGAAGAACAATTGCGAATACAAAACGGGATAGGACCAGGTGTCGGAAGGAGTCAGCGTTCCCTGCTGACATGCCACACCCGTATAGTTGAAATAACCTGATAAATATTCATTTTTTTGTTTAATGCTAATACATTAATAGTTATTTCATATAGAACACGCCCCATGTGTTCCTTGAAATATCATGCACTCTTATGACTCTAACATTGTAAAAATCTCAGATACCAAAATATAAGTCTCCAGGATGTCCGGATGCATCTACAAACCTGATGAATATTGGACAAACACGGACCTCTAGAAATCCAGAAGTGGGCACAGGTGCCTTGGAGGAGTAAGAATCACTTGTTGACCTCCAGTTTCCAGTGGGGTCAAATTTTTCAATGAATAGCTATCAGTCTACAGTAAACGTCCTTAAATTGAATTTCCTTCCCCCGACTAAATATTTTGCTTACCTGGTCTTTACTTAGCTTCCAACCAGAGGCTGCCCCTAAATTATCTTCTAGCTGCTTCACCGATGTTGCCCCAATGATTACAGACGGCACAATATTTTTCTGAAGTAGCCACCGTATTGCCACCTGCGGAACTGATTTACCTGAATGGGAACCATATTGTCCTTAGACCCATGCCACATTATAAACATGTTTTAGTACTTGAGTTAAATTGACATTTACAGGTAAACCATACAAATTCGGGATACATGAAATTAGGAACAAGCCGACAAAACAGACATACATGTGATGTACATACATCCACACCTGTGCATATAAGATAACATGTTCATCTCTCATCTTAACACTGTGAGCCACATCTGTTAGAGAGGTAGACTAATTGACATCTCACTTTCGAAAAAAATAATACCCGACGTCAAAAATGACGCCATAATTCTATTATCCAATGAAGTGTCTTAAATCTTCAAAGGAATGCAAATAAAAATGTATGTTGTTTTACGGAAATGTACAAATCTCAAAATTAGTATATTTAAACCTTTATCATGCGGTATGAAATTTTAAAAAAGGTGACACAATAATTACACAATATCACATAGCAAACATTGATACAAATTTTTCATGGAAATGTCGCAATATACATGTACATGCAACGTGATATAATGCAGATATGGCCTACATTATGTTAAAAACCACATTGCATAAATGCAAAGATAAAAAAAATCTCAGCTTGACACCATAAACAAGGGAAATTCTGAGCCAAATTTAAATCTTAAAAGCTAAGAATTTACTCATCTGAGTAAAAAGTGAAAGCTCGCGGACCATAAAACGACTTTATAATTTTCTCAACTGCGGAAAGATTTTCAAGGGGCAGTGTAAATCTCGTCCAGAACATATGTCGCAATTTATGTCCCGATTCACTTAACTTCGATGTTTGAACATTATTCTTACCATAATCTATGGTTAATTATTTAATATAAAACCAAGTTAAAATCAAGTAGACAGCACGTTTTGTGGCATAAAAAGGGGAATAGATATATACCCTTTTAAAACATCAAAAACGTCTTGTAAATGACAAATACATGACCAAAGTCAGTATTTTTTTTTTTACATATGATATGTATAATGTATATAATAAACGATATTCAAGATAAATATAATACAACATACACTGGGATACATGTACCGGACTCAATTTACACCGTCTCTATTGTTTATGTAAACAAACGTCGTATGGCCAAAACAAGCAAACAGAGAAAGAAGTGTTGGTCTCCTAAACCTATTTCGCTCAAATAACAAGTTGTTTTTGAAAGCCAAAGGATTAAAACTCTAGGACGACAATTACAATGATATTTGCGTTTATTTATCCCGAGGCGAACATAGTGGGCAGCCATTTTCGCTGTTAAGAATAATTACCTAAGTCAGCAACATGCCGTACTTAAGTATTTTATCACTTGACAAAGAAATTTGTCGAGGAATTTCTTTATGGTCCAAAACTTTACGCAAGTTAAGAAAATTCTCAAGATTTGAGTAAAATCTTGAAGTTAAGTAAAGAATTTGTCTGAGAGTAGGTTTATGGCCCTGGGTCCTGGATATAGATACTAAAGTATTAATCTGCAGGACTTCCAGGACACAATACACAAATGTGGGTAATATTGGACAAACGGGAACCTCTGGAAGTCCAGAGTTGGGATCAGGTGACATAGAGGAGTAAGCATCACCTGTTGACCGGTCCAAAGTCAAATTCAAATGAAATAAGTGAGGAATAGATCATCGTCAAAATTGGTACAGACGACTCAACAAGCACTCAACAACTCAATGGAATAAAATACACAGTTGGCACAACACACACATCGTACAAACCTAATGATGCTCCAATTTCATTCATACTTTTCAAAAGAGACCAGTAACTGTTATTATTTTCATATTCACTCCAAGCTTGTGCAGATTGGTATGTTTTGTTTTTGCCATTTGCCATCGCACCTATTCGACTGCTGTCTGCTGCTGGAATCTCCCCTCGTATGAATTTACCGGTCAAGTATCCCCTAAAAAGTTATAAAATGACATTCTCTTATATAAAACAACTATAACTACAATATATTCTATTTTAGAAATGCATACTTAACCTACAGAGCTTCTGAAAAATTGCAAAATCAATTATTAAAATAAGATTTAGATTAATTAATGCTTCGTTTCTCATATCCATTTTGTTTTTGGAAACATTGATTCCGTACAGCATTTGAATAATATTATTGATTTTAGAATCATCGAATAATCAAACAAATGTTTTGCTTGTTTGTATGCCTTTTTGACTTTTACAACTAAACTATCAAGTTAAATCAGGAATAATTGAAAAGAAAATGTAATAGAAAAATTATTTCTTGATGAAAATTATTAGCAAATGATATAAGATATCTAAGGAATGTATACGGTTTAGCGTACTTCTATCTATTTTTATCTGTTTTTGCATCAACAGCTAATTCCTGAACAGTGGCCATAGAGATGTGACCTTGAGTTAATGTCATTCTACATTACCTCCCCATAAGTCACATGTACCAAGCATAAATATCACAAATGTAAGAACAATATGACTTAGACATGCAAGTTTAATCTATATCTACATCATAAATAAACCATCCAAGTTAACGAAAACCTCGATGTTAGCGGTATAACATTGAGTATCAACGCCTGTCCATAACAAACATCTTCAGGAAGTATGGGCATATCATGATGAAATTATAGGCCGAAAGTATGGGCATATCATGATGAAATTATAGGCCGACAAGCGTCAAAGACGGATATCGCGTCCCAAAACGCGCATATAAGTCAGGGAGCTCTAATGATTTTCTTCATTTGTTTAAAATTTTCGAGTTTTTCTGACTACACTGGATACATACCCTTTTAGTGGACTCCAAGGAAGAACACCTATACCCTCATTTAAACAGACTTTGAACTCTTCAAACTCAGAATCTCTACATAGAAGGCTATACTGTTGCTGAAAAGTCAATACGATATAAGATTTAATGTTTAATGATACAACTAAGGATCTCTACATAGAAAAGTATACTTTTGCTGAAACGTCAACAGACATAAGATTTAATGATAGGATAGAACAATAAAATGTGTCGTTATTTGGAGACATTTATTGATTGCAGTGGAAAACAAAGCTAAATTCTTTCAGAAAAGTCAATTAATTTTGTATCATTTTAAAAACCAATTTATTATTTTACCTGTACGGCAACAACTGAGGTTAATCCCATATGTTTTATGAGATCCACAACTTTCTGTAGTTGCCAACCGCAAAAGTTGCTAACACCAAGGTACCGCACCTTTCCAATCCGTACCAGGTCGTCAAGAGTTCTAAATGTTTCCTCGAGGGGAGTAGCTTCATCCCATATATGTGTCTTGAATTTAATATGAAACCAATGCAATAGAAATGTGTGAAAATACCTGTTGTATATTTGGAGGTAATACGAAGCTAAATGATACGATTATTGATAACATCCAACAAACAAACATTGAATTCAAGTAAGATTCTAAGACCCTATTGTTTCCGTGAATATTATTATTCGTTTTCTTTATTTTTTCTCCAATAGATTTTGTATCGTTTCTAGTAATTATTATTATTATTATTATTATTATTATTATTATTATTATTATTACAATATGACATTTTTGTATCGGAATTAAATTTGTTTGAATAAATATAAAAACATCTCAGATACCAAATTAAACATCTTTAGGATGTGCAGGATATAGGTACAAATTTGGTATGTATAAACGGACAAACACGGACCTCATGCAATCAAGAGGTGGGATCAGGTGCCATGGGGGAGTAAGCATCCCCTGTCGACCGGTCACACCCGCCGTGAGTCCACAGTGAAATCAAAACGAAGTACGTGAGGAACGAATCCTCGTTACAATTGGTACAGACGTCTCAATAACCGCAATCGAACAAGTAACTTAACATTTCACCTAGTGAAACAGAGTAATTCCAAACAAGACAATTACATCCACCGTAAAATTTGCAGAAAGTTGACATCAAATGCGGTTTTCGATATCTCTGTGTCAGTAATTTGTCAGCAAGTAGTTTACCTCTATATATGAAATGTTCATATGTTGAACACGCACTGACATATAGGATCATTTGTGAAATATAAATATATGTGGGTGATTGTGGGATATATGCGGGTGATTGTGGGATATTACTACTTAAATGTGGAAAATGGGAAAGCCGAAACAAAATGAATCAAGATATTAACTACTAGTACTTGGTACGTCGATTATACTTTTCTTCCAGGTGAAATTTAACGTCCAGTTTTGCGTCTATGGTAATATACATTTTAAATTCATCATTTAGTAATTTACCTGGTATAAATCTATATAATCTGTGTGTAGTCTCTCTAAGCTCTGCTCACAGCTTTGGATTATTTGTCGGCGACCTAGCCCTTTAGAGTTGTGATTGCGGCTCATTTGAAACCCAACTTTTGTTGCAATGACGAGATTTTCTCGGTTTTGTCTGAAAATAAAGCATATCATTGTTAACAGAAAAGCTTAGATATATCAAAAGTTTATTCTTAAGATATATTATAATATCTAAAATGTGCGAAATTCTTTTAATTATTTTGATAATCAAAGACTAGAAGATTTCTTTGTCAAGGTAGCATAAAATCAACATAACTTGGCGGGGTAGATTCTCGTGAACCCCATCCTGACTTGGAAATAAAGCATAACAGTATTGAAATAAAATTTGCAAGAGTAATCGTTCCTATTGGTTACCATATCCGTGAATCTCGTCATCACCGAGAAGTGAGAAGAATCATCCATATATCATCCAAATGGTTACTCCACCCTACCATGTTATGTGAATCGGACAAAATTCATTATATATTATATATACCGAAGTATGCTTTGATAGGAATGACATCAATCATATTTTTAATAGAAATACGCATAACGGTTATGTTTTGAATATCGTAACCAAAGAACTATTAAAACATCATCATAATTATTTAGTCAGCAACATCTACTTGGCTTTACAATTACTAGTAGTCAATACTAAACTGATTTATTTAACATTAATTATGTTTTTGGACCAAAAGAATGTAAATAATTTCAATATTTAAACTAAAGCGTCTTTTGAATACAAACTTCTGTAGCCATTCTCCCAGAATTCTTTCTGCTGTCCCTATGCCATAGATATTTGCTGTGTCGATGAAATTTCCACCATGTTCAACAAATTTGTCTAATATTTCATGTGATTGTTCCGTGTCTAGTTGTGTCTTTGAGTTTGCATTACTCTGTTTATTCCCGAAATAGAAAGGAAAAACAATTAAAATTGAAATTTTGTTTTCCATTTTTCCAAATTATCACAACACATTTGAGTAAATCAACAAATAATTTCCCCCAAACTTCCTATCCAGGTGGATTTGTAGGGGGAAGAAAGACCCTGGTCAAATACCTTGAATTAATGTCTACAATGCACCTATTTAAGGGTCAATGATCAATATTTGTTACTGAAAAAAACGAAGCATATCAGTCGTTTTATGATCTCCTCATCTGATCATTTACAATATTATATTACAATAATCCAATAGAAAACACGCATTACATGATTAATAACATTTCTGATAATTTATTTATAATCGAGTCAACCAATGAGAAACCACCAATTGCAAAACATTGCAGTATCTTATAATGTATAACATTTGTGTCCGGTCTTCAAATTTACTTAATATTCTAACTCAACTTGTATTTCATTATTTTTACTATATAATCCTTTGTAAAACATTTGAGTATGAGTATCAGTCACATATATAACATTTTGCGTCACATTTATGTTTTTCCTGTGCAAATGAATAAATACGAGCACGCTACTAAAATCTGAGTCCGTACTCAAACAATGTTTTTATATTTCTTCAAATGAGCAATAATCTTTATCATTATTTACAATTGTAGGTTATCATTACACAAACATGTTCAGTTACAGAATGACTTTTGCATGCTTTAATCTTAAAAACATTTGAAGTATGTTGAGCTTGAATTCTCAGTAAATTTGTTGAGTGTGGACTCAGGATTTAAAACTTTAAGTCGAATGTCATGTTCGTTATCGAGGATCAAGGTATTTGTATAATGCCACTCTTAATGGTTTTCTCATAACAATTTAATTCAAAATGTTGACGTAGACAAACAGATAGACCGACGGATATACATACATTGTCTAGACCAGTATTTGCTTCGCAATCGGATTAAATGTATTAACAAAGGTCTGCGCTTGTTCATTATCTTATAAATCTATATCTATCTATCTATCTATCTATCTATCTATCTATCGATCGTTCGATCGATCGATCGATAGATAGATATGTATGTTCATATATATATATATATATATATATATATATATATATATATATATATATATATATATATATATATATATATATATATATATATATATATATATATATATATTTAAAATAATGAAAATAAATATCGATACGGATCTGTATCATTCAAATAGTAATAGTCCAAACCTTCTTCTTCAAAATCATATCAAAGTTGTCCAAGCTACAATCACTCTCGGATACGAGTTCGCGTAAATCTCGTTATGCCGATTTCGTCTATGGCCATTCTGACAGTATGGATTATTTCCCGTAGCAAAACGGAAATCAATTTTATGCCCGGGCTTTTCCCACTTCGCATTATAGAATCCGTCTACGACTTCCGAATTTCTTGGGACTTTCCCTTTCCTCTGTGATACAGTGAGGAAAATTGCAAGTAAATAGTACTGAATAACTGTTGAATTAAATACAGTTTCTGGCATCCATTGATTATATCTTTGGGGAAATTTATAGAAGTATTTTTTTTTATTTTTGTCCAAATTTCAAATCAGTACAATAAAACAGTACAGTAACCATACAATAGATAACCAATACAGTTCCCATACCGTTAATAATTATTGCACATTCAACATATTTTGGTACAAATGGAAATGTACAGCATGGTATAACAAGATGTTAGAAAAGATGGATTTTTAGTAAAGTAAAAAGGATAAAGGCAGAAATACACCTGTATATCATTTACAGTAGAAGACTCAAGTAAGAGAGAGAGAGAGAGAGAGAGAGAGAGAGAGAGAGAGAGAGAGAGAGAGAGAGAGAGAGAGAGAGAGAGAGAGAGAGAGAGAGAGAGAGAGAGAGAGAGAGAGAGAGAGAGAGAGAGAGAGAGAGAGAAAGAGAGAGAGAGAGAGAGAGAGAGAGGAAAAATGGAGACCGAGAAAAGAGGAGTGTCCTGTTTGATGATTCAAAATTCATGATCACACATATATTAATTAATGCTATATAAACATAAGTTTGAATGACAAGAAGTAGTTCTGCTGGGTTCATATTATAGAGAAGTGTATTAAAGAACATAGCACCGACCCAAAGTATACTTTATAGAGATATCACTCTGAATCAAATTGGGTGAATCTTTGATTTTTTACAGCTATAATTTTTTTTCTAAATAATACATGTACTTTAATTTTACTTTCACTGCAAGTATAGATGGATCATTTCCAAAACATTTACTATAATAAATATCTTGTTTTATGTACAGAAAAATTAGATTATATGGGTCACCTTTCCTGAGCTTTGATACATCACCAAAGATGACAAGTATTTAAATAACGTATCTTAAGCTTTATATTTCGCTGATAATAGAAATTAAATTGTTCAGTCGTAGGCAAAACAGAGAGGCATTGATTATCTGGTGCCAGGAAGTCATAAAC